>OY757316.1:2454534-3681801 GCA_963583905.1 Stenurella melanura | reverse complement strand
GGTTTCCCAAACTACATTCTCGACCTGAAAAGAATCACTTACAGTTCATGGTACGTAATATACTATTTTTTGCTGACATTTTTCAAAAATGTTGATAAAACATTTTCAAAATTTCTTTTCTTCTGAAATAGGTTTAGAATGTCATGATGAAACGTGGGAATTTTAAATTTGAGCGAAAAGGAAACTTTCCTTCTATTCTATAGTATAGTGGTATTTTTTTTTTAAATAGGTTTAGAATGCGATGAAACGTGAAAATTTTAAATTTTAGGAAAGGAAAAATATTTTTCCATCAATTTTAGTGGTAAAAAATTTTTCATGAATGTGAAAATTATCAATTTTTTTTTTCTGTGATAGGTTTGAGCAAAAAAAAAAAAATTCTATCTATTCTAGTGGTAAGTAAATTTTTTTTCCAAAATGGTAAAAAAATGTTGCAATTTTTTTCCGAAATAAGTTTCGAATGTCATAAAACGTGGAAATTTTAAATTGGAACAAAAAAAAATGTTTCGTCTATTCTAAAGTAGTTATACCTAAAGAGATTTTTTTTTCACTAGTAATCTCTCCCAAGTGCTTGAATTATTGCCGGAAATTTTTCGAGTACATGGATTTTCCTAAAAAATTCATGTACGAGAAAAATTTTCGGCAATTAATTCAAGTACGCGGGGGATTCGGTAAGAAAATTTCACACGAAAATAAACACTATTTTCAACTGACATTAAGATTATTCTAAGATATAACAAGGTATAAGATTAGTAGGCCATGAATGGGTCTTGTTTACAAAGTGACAGAAACGCATTGGAATTAGTAAGTATTGTTGTGTCAAAAGTTAAAAGTATAAGAGTTATTCGAAAATGGAATACGTGTAATTGATGAATATGTGTTCCAAAAAATTACCGAAAATAATTTAGGACAACTCTATTTGTGTTATGAAATAAGTTTTATTCACTAAAATAGGTGGAACGTTGTTTTCTTACTATTTTTCATGTTTCATACACATGGCATAGCTAAGTTTCAGCACATTTAACTTGATAGATGGCTTTGAAACTAAACGTCATTAGTTATTTATCATGATTTCGTTTACAGTTTAGCCAGTTTAAGCTCAATATTTCTATTGTTGAAGTTGTTTTGGAGATTTTTAAAGAAAATAAGATTATAGAGTATGGAAAAAGAACATAATATACAACATGCGCATATTGCGAAGAACTTTGTGAAGTTAAAAAAGTCTGATTGAGAAGTGTAATATGGAGGAAAACCAAAATGAGAAGTTATTTATGATCATAATTAAACATGAAATAATATGTTTTTTCGCAGAGCTCGATGATTTTTTAAATAATTATCTCGTTTAATATGAAAAATAAAATTCCATTTTTAAGTAAAAGCAAATGTCAGATATGATCATATGTCAATAATTTGACAGAAAAATTTCCACTTATTAATTTCATTCAGGGTACCCTGGAGGATGAAAATTTCCGGAAATTTTTTGGGTTGCCATGGTGACGACACAAAAACGAAGTTCTGATTGGCTAAAAAAGAGACGTGTGAAATTTTCAAAAAATTTGTTTAACATTTCAAAAAATGTTTTACTTTGTTTGAGTAGGTTTAGAATGGCATGAAAATGTGGAAATTTTAAATTTGAAAAAAGAAAAAAATGTTCCATCTAGGTATTTTAGTTGCAGTTTTTTCAAAAATGGTAAAAAAATATTCTAATTTGTTTTTTTTTTTTGGAAATAGGTTTAGAACGCCATGAAACGTGAAAATTTTGAATTTGAGCAAAAAGAATTATTTTTCCATCTATTAGTGGAAAAAAACTTTTCAAAAATTTTGTTTTTTTTTTTTTTAATAGGTTTAGAATGCTAGAAATTTTAAATTTGAAGAAAAACATTTTTTTCATCTATTTTAGTGGTAAAAATTTTTTCAAAAATGTAAATTTTTTTTTTCTGAAATACATTTAGAACGCCATGAAACGTGGAAATTTTAAATTTGAACAAAGAAAAACATTTTTTTCATCTATTCTAATGGTAATAATTTTTTCGAAAATGTTTCTAAAAAAATTTTTCAAAAAAAACATTTTTTTAAATAGGTTTAGAATGCCATGAAACGTGGAAATTTTAAATTTGAACAAAGAAAAAAAATTTTCATCTATTTTAGTGGTAAATTTTCTTTTAAAAATGGTGAAAAAATTTTTCAACATTTTTTTTTTAAATAGGTTTTAGGCGTGTCATAAAACGTGGAAATTTTAAATTTGAGCAAAAAATTTTTTTTTCTTTATTTATTCCATTTAGACGGTCCACCCTGTATATTTTCCAGTGAAAGTTTAACCATTTCTTCGCTGACAGTAGCGTCAACTACCTACCAAATTTGACTGCTCTCCGTCAAGTAGTTTTTTAGTTAATGCACCAACAGACAGACAGATAGATAGACTGACGGAATTGAAAAACCTATATGTTCGTGATCTGAAAGGTCAAAATCCGTAAAAATCTCGGAGGGTGATTTTTTCTCGAATACAATACTTCCCTTCGGTATGCGAGGGAAGTAAAAATTTATACGGGCGTGACTCGTCCAACGTTTCGAACATACTTTCCGTCATCATCAGATAGTTTTCTGAACCTGCAGGAAACTTCAAGATATGAAGTTACAGCTCTGTCTGAAATCGTTTGCTCCTCTGAGGCGTTTCAGAAATGTTTTGATCATCTTCGGATGATTACAAAATAAAATAGTCAGTGTACCAATTTCGAGTTTGTCGAATATATTGTTCAATCGATGTCGCTTGTCGCAACTTCGCCTTCATGTTTAATAATAATTGCCTCTATTACTTCTACTTAATTACGACAATCATACATCATGAAAATTATATAAATAATAATTATGATAATATCAAAAGGAAATGAGATATGATTGACGTATTGTTAAAAGTTACTTTAAAATAAACACCTTTTTTTTCTAAAGCGAGCTGAGCTTCTACCAAAGATTAGAGAGTTAACAAGATAAGACAGTCAGACAGAGACGATGAAACATATGAAGATCGTTGTTAACTCCAAATTAAAAGCACGCGACATCCATCGGGAACGATTTCGGGATTAAAAACCTTATATAACATGGGGGTCTAAAGCTTATAGTTTTGGAGGAAAAAAATAAACAAAAATTTCGCAAATTATCAATAAAATCTTTTGAGAACTGCTGGAATATTCAGGTAGGTTTAGAGCGTCGCGCGTGTCTTTGCCTTATACTCTGACTCTCCCTTGTGCAATATTTTAGTTACTATGGGTGTTTCGTTATGTACACATGTCCAACCCGCCCCGCCGTTCGTTGGTTTTGTTATTTTTGAATTTCGGGTCACTGTGTATTTATAGTTAAGATTTATTTTATTGACTTTACCGTTCAAGTCGTTAAATTCTTGATTACGTACAGACACAACTTACTTGTTCGTTCTTTTTGTATTCCGTTTTGGATTTTGGACCAAGTTTTTCTTTTATTTTTCTTTATTGACAACGTTAGTTGAAAGTTTATTGTTTAGTGTTGAACGGAGTACGTATGTCCTTAAATTCGACGTACCGAACTGTGTATTGATGCAGATGCAGAGATTTGGAATAATTTACTTAGGTAAGCTTTTAACCCAGGACACTCATTTATGTTACAATCGTTAATAAATCGCATTTAAATATTCTAAATTATAAACATTAATCCAATATTTTATTCCGAATTAAAAGACACACATGTAAAGAAATGCTCTGTTTAATCTTCTTTGGCCATTATTTACTTGCAGTTGTGCAGGAAAAGATAATGAATTATTTACCTCTTTATAATTGCCTCAGTTCGGCTGAGGCGGTCTATCAAAGGCGGTCGATGATCCAAACAAAGCCTTTGCTTTGACACCGCGTGTGACGCCGAGGACTGCACTTTTTTATGACAATTTAAAAGTTGTATAATTGGGAACTACAAGTCCTTTGACCAAGAAAAGCAGTGGTTCTCAATTATTTTCTACATTAATATTAAAAAAATATTAAAAATGTTAACCCAGGTCAGTTTTTTCAAAGTGATCCTAGAAGGAAAAGTCATAAAGGTTTTTTGTTTGTCTAGTCGGTCCCCATTACAGTTTTTTTTTAATGACATGAAACTGATTACACCCTGTATACGTGTACAAAATAAAGAATTTAAACAAAATTAAATGTTACATATTTTTGTAAAAGAAAATGAAAAAACCAAAACGTTGAAATTTTCAAACCAAACTTCACATTTAGATTATCAATGTAATTACAAATAACTTTTCGTTTATGGGACTTTTCTATATTTTGCAAATAAGGGCATTTCAGGCCATTTTATAATTTCTAATAACATTTTAGGGATGTCATAATTGTGACATGACAAATATTTTTGGCTATTTTGTGGTTATTAATCATACCGAGAATCATGCTAAAACTAATGCTGAAACGCTTTAAAAAAAATCAGTTGAAAAAAAAAAGTTTTCCATATGGTGCAGATTTTTTGGCGGACACTGTACATAGCGTAATACACCTTTCTTTTTTATCAGTTGGACTCAAACACAGATTATTCTCGTAGGAAGTGGTGGTAAATTTTTGGTCACAATTTTTATTAAATTTACAAGATTCACAGATTTAAAATGTTGTTTAAGTACAACTTATTATTAGCGTTAATTGCTTCTTTAGTTTGTTTGACCACTAACCAAAGTTTAGTTTTATTGGACGCATTTTTGCCAAATATGAATTATTTATCTTTTTGTTTTTTTTTTCCAAAATTACTTAATTCCCCGGGCATCTTGAATAGCGATCTTTACCTACCTAGTATTTATTATATTGTAGATGTTTAAAAAACATAATTTTTACCCCTCTTCCCACCCCCTAAAAAAAATTTCAGCTAGACACTCATGCTCTTTCAAATGAAGATGGAAAAATGAACATATTCCCCTCGTTTATTCCTTTTTACCAACAGTTTAATTTTAGTGCATCCACTGGTAGTTTCCCAAAGCCGCACCAATCACAATAAACCTACAATGTACGTTTAATCCCAAACCCGCGAAATTACTAAACGTCAACAAATTAAAACTCACCTGAGACAGAAGCAGGAAGAGAACCAGCGAAATATTAGCAGGAACTTATTTGATTTGCATCAGCATGTGTATGGGTTAATCGATACGCAAAGCTCACTGAACAGAATCACGGTTAAGCACAACAGAGAACAACTACACTGGTCGGTGGACTGGACATTCATTTACACCTGATGGAGGTGATGTGGTGGCAATGCAATGTCGACAATCCCAAGCAGGACTATCCCACTCTTCAGTGCGCATCTCACGGGCAGGCTTTCTGGGGCAGAAAATCTCGTTTTTTATCTCCTACCTCTATATACGGGGTTAGGATGGGTGAAACTGAGGCTTCGCGCGAAGACATTGGATTTGCACTGCTGATGGAAGGTCATGGTTAGCGGACACGGAAGGCTGATTGACTTTATTGGACGACAAATTCACACAAAAAACCTGTTTAGTTGTTTTAGTCATATTTATTATATGGCCATTTTGAATATAGAAGAAAAACTTGCAAATTATTTTTGCAAACCGACTGCTAACAGTCAAGCAGCCTATAAAGATTAGAACTCTGTTACAAATATCAAAAAGGTTACATTAGAATCTAGAAACTGATCTAATTTACTCCCTTTTATTCATCCATAATATTATTGTGCAACTGAAGAAAACTAGGTCGGAAAATTATAATATAAACTTAGGAGTCGTTCAAGTACATAACAAAATGATATACAGAGTACATACAGTGTATATTCAATCTATGGATATGTATATCCACAAGATGAAGAAAGTATATCTAATGTACATCTAATGGATGTAGAATTAACATTCCCAGCATATAAATTTGTCGCCGACTTCCATATCTATTTCATATTCAGTGAATGTACATAAACATATGCAGTGTACATTTACTGGATATGAGACACACATCATATACACAATTGCATATTTGATGAATATACATTACATATATCTGAAGTAATTTCCACGGACATCAAAACATTTATTGAACACTGCATTCGACGCGTGTTGCCCCAGTCATGTTGGTATCATCGGAAGATGATTAAAACGAACGTGTTATGTATAAATCATTATTTATATACCTCCAGCAATAGCATTGTATATGACACTGATGGATGTCAGTAGCTGAATATATAATGTTTCATATCATATGTATATTTAACAATACATATTCAAATTTCAACATCTAATGCATAAACTGTGGATGTACATATCCATGTAACTTATAATATTCAACTGTGGGGCTACTCCGCTAACGCACACCGAATATTTGTCAGTCAAAAGAGAATCATTGGATTGATATTCAATCTAAAACCTTATTTTGTAAAATATTCAATTTTAACTGTGCCCTGTATTTTGATTTTAAAATCGCTAACATGTGAAACAAAACCATAAAAATTTTGTAAAAAATAGTAACTCCTACAAACTTGTAGTGGCTTTTTAATAAAGCTCCCCCAGCACAGAACACTTTATTCGAAAAGTTATCTATATACTAATAATAATAATCATACCTTTAATGCCCAATAGGTAACACCCAATAACTGAACAATTCTTTTGAATTTTTTACAAAAATTGTTGGAAATGACCTCCATCTCCACGTATACACATTTCGGTACGTCGAACTAATAACATACTTACTCCGTTCAACACATTTGGTAAATTAGGATCATTTTTTATGGTTTCCATGCACATTAAAATACGTCGTTGCAATTGTTCTAAAGCTCTTCCGCACCAGCTGCATTTCCACCACTTTCTCCATGTACCAAGTCCATATCCGCGAGCTCTGGATAAGTGTAATCTCCCATAATGTCCATAATGTCCGTTTTAAAACACCACATTAAACTGTGAATTAACGTTATCAATAAAGAAAACAAAAAGAAAAACTTGGTCCAAAATCCAAAAAGTAACACAAAAAGCACGAACGAGAAGTAGTGTCTTACATAACCAAGCACTAACGACTAGAACGATAAGTCAATGAAATAAATCTTAACATAAGTGGCACAAATTTCAAAAAGAAAACAGACAAAACCAAGGAACGGGTACGTCGCGTCATGCGTGCGTTCTTTACCAAGTAAGGACAAAACTGAAATTATTTCTTGAGAATATTACAAGGGAGAGATAGCACGCCTAATATAGGATAATTGGCCGCGAAGAAGCAAAAAACATGACGATGTCCTCTGTCGGTCGCTTTTAACTGCTTTGTCGGCATACTTATTTGCAGGAATGTCAGAGTATCTCGTGCAACAAGACGCGAGGCAATAAAACCTACCCCAATATGCCAGCAGTTCTCAAACTAGGTTATTAAGTATTTTGGAAATTTTTGTTTATTTTTTTTCTCCAAAACTATGAGTTTTAGACCTCATGTTATATAAGGTTTTTTTTGTTTGTCTTGTCGTTCCCTACCACCAGTTTTTTTTTAATGACATGGAATTAATTACACCCTGTATGTCTCTTGTTTTGCGATTATTAGAAAGTAATTGAGTGTTTTTATTGACTGTGTATTTACTTTATATTAACTAAGGTTTTATGCCTTGTTCTGTCCATTGTTTTAATGGGAAGTGAATTAATAAATTATTATTATTAGTATTATCATTATCAAGTAAAAAATGCCATGTGACAAGATTTCTAGAATCTCTATTGAATGAACATTTGCACCATCCACCTTTGGATATATCAATAGCAACATACAGCTCTCACTCTGAAAATTTCCAGTGTAATTCAAGAGAAATTTACAAATTTAAAAAGGCAGAATATCGTCAACTATAAATACGACTGTTTATTTAAAACAGACTGGTCTTTTCTAAGAACTAAATGATGTTGGCGTTGCATGTACTGGGTTTTATTCAAAATTGACAAAATTTTTGGTAAAAGTGTACCCAAAGACAACCAAATGTCCAACATGGTATACCAAAAACATAGAAAGATATATAAAGAAGAAATTATTCTTTGGAAAGAGTATAAACAAACAAAAAGCAGATAGTAATATTTATAGGGAATTTAATGACATATAGGTAAGAAAAAAAATACAAGATGTGTTAAGACAATAGTATGAAAATCTTTTATTGAATATACAAGCAAACAAAAAATGATCCAAAGAAGTTCAATGTTTTCGTTAGCAGTAAAAGAAAAAGCTGTTCCATTCCTCATAATATTGCATGTAATGACTTCAGATTGCATATCTAAAACCTAATAATAACGGAGATAAATAGGTATCATTTCTATTAAGATACCAGGAAGAGCACCAGTTTATCATTAATAGTATTTTCTGAAATGTAGGTAGGTATTCTTAATTCGTTAAAATAGATCAAACCCAAGTTTACCAAAGGACCGTATTCCTGCATTTATCGTAAAAGGTATCTTCGCCGACCATTCACAAAAATGTTTCATTAGTCATTAAAAACGCGTATATATTTCCTGATACGAAAAAAAGATAACCAAAGTATGGCTGAAAGCTACAGGCCTCGCCATTACGCTGAGGTATTCGAGATCATCTCGCGTCATTAGTCAATCATGTACAGAGTCACATCTGGCGTTCCCCAAGGATCCGCACAGAGCTCGCTTTTGTTTCTTTTTAATAAATAATATTGTAGCAAATCTCAATGTAGAGAGCTTTTCGTATGTCGATGATTTAAAAATGTATTGTGTAACAGAAATCGAACAAGATTTTGATAAACTTCAAATGATGAGTAATAGTGCAGGCGAACTAGCATTTCTGACTAATAAGTTTACTGAATGAATGGATTTTCATGAAACTTTCTGGATTCTGTTCGTTTTGATATCTAGATCAAACTCCGCAAAAAAGAAATTGCCGCTATTGGGCGATTTTTTTAAACGATGATTTTCTTTTTAATTTGATAACTACCAAAATGGAGGTAAATTTAATAAACAATGTATATTTTTAGATAATTTGACGAAAAATAACAACTTTTTACTCTTGTAAAATTTTCTAAAAAAACCCGTATTTTCCGAGATAAGGCGGTTCGAATTTTTCCAAAAAGAGGGGAGGGGGAATAAAAAGTGACGAGAAAAAAATCCACAATTCTGGTGAACACATTATTAAAATACAAGACTATTTTTCCTTTATGACTTTTTCCCAAAGTGCACTATGTTCAAGTTTTTCCGGAAAAACCTGAAAAAACCCTTATCGGATAATGGAACTATGAAATTTAAAAATCTAGAAACAATTCAGACATACAGTTTAGCATATTCTTTAAAATGTTGGTCTCTTGTAATTTTTTTGTAATATATTCCGAATTTTCACCACTTGTTCACGATCAAAAGCACGTGACTTTGCAGCCGTTATAAAACAAACTTTTTTGATAAAATTCTGTTGAAAGTTGATTTGGAATTAAGGTGGCCATTCCCTAGAAAGAGACATCCAATAGGGAAATATTTATTATTTTTGGCCATAACTTTTTTTTCTTGGTACGTATATATAAAAAAACTATAAGAGTACTAATCCAGTTAAAATGCGAGTTTTGCTGTGAAATTGGAAACCAAAACGAGCTTACCTTACCGGTACGTTTTTTGGGTCGCTGAATCCGAAAATCGGGGTCCCGAGGGCTGGACTCTGTCCGTTCACCCTTAATTTGCAAAATACACCCCTTTTTAGGGTGTTTTTGTGAAATATTCTGCACTTACGTCATAAATACTAACAAATTCATGTATCTGAGGTCTCAGATTACATTTTTTGGGTTGCTGAATACAAATTTACGGGTCTCGAGTATTGCCAGCACCCTTAAATTTGCAAAAACTACCCTTAATTAGGGTATTTTTGCAAGATTCTTAGTAAACTGTATCCTACGTGTAAAAGTTTGTTGAAATACAGTTTACTAAGAATCTTGTAAAAATACCCTAATTAAGGGTAGTTTTAGCAAATTTAAGGGTGCTGGCAATGTTTTTTGGACTCGGGACCCTGAAATTCGTAATCAGCGACCCAAAAAACGTATCCTACGTGTAAAAGTTTGTTGAAATACAGTTTACTAAGAATCTTGCAAAAATACCCTAATTAAGTGTAGTTTTTGCAAATTTAAGGGTGCTGGCAATACTAGAGACCCGTAAATTTGTATTCAGCAACCCAAAAAACGTAATCTGAGACCTCAAATACATAAATTTGTTAGTAACCCCCTAAAAAGGGGTGTATTTTGCAAATTAAGGGTGAACGGATAGAGTCCAGCGCTCGGGACCCCGATTTTCGGATTCAGCGACCCAAAAAACGTACCGGTAAGGTAAGCTCGTTTTGGTTTACAATTTCACGCCCCCCCCCCCCTCGCATTTTAACTGGACTATACCTAAGTAGAACCATAACAAGACTATTACTATAAATTTTCACTCAATAATTTCAGTGGTTTGCAAAATAGCTAGATTTAAATTTAAAAATAATGTTAATGTTCCTATTTCGTTTCGTTTTAAGTCTAGCTATTTTGCAAACCACTGAAACTATTGAGTGAAAATTCATACTAATAGTCTTGTTATGGTTCTATTTAGGTACTCTTATTGTTTTTTAAATATACGTACTAAGAAAAAAAGTTATGGGCAAAAATAATAAATATTTCCCTGTCGGATGTCTCTTTCTAGGGAATGGTCACCTTAACTGATCTTTAAATCTTGTTTGATAATGGTGGTGTGTTTGGTTTGTAAGAAAAGTTTATTTGTTTTTAAAAACATAGCAACAGATTTCATAGATTTACAAACAAGGCAGAATTAATATCCTCTACATGAATCTCAAGGATGTAAACTGTCCATAATCCTAATGACACGCTTTTGAAAAATAAGTGCCCGACGAACATAAGTAGTACTTAATCCCCACAGCAAAATTCCATAACGTGTATTAGAATGAATGTTAGTATAATAGAATATCATTACTCAGTGATTTTTTAAGTTGCGCACACCATAACAACCTTTACCCAGCTTCACACACAGACTATATGTGAGCAGCCCACATCAAATTTCGGTCGAACATAACACCCAATATTTTAGCAGAATCTGTTATTAGAAATTCGTTGTTAGAGTTCTGCTCGATGTTATACTTAAATAATACAGTAATTGTGTTTTCTTTATTAAGTGTAAGCCGATTCTTCTCTGACCAAATTATAGTGTCTTTATATAGATCTTTAGATATATTTTTTACTGCGTCAGGACTTTTTTGAACAACTAAAAAGTTTGTATAATCGGCGTAGCACGTAATATGAACGTTGTATTTACTTTGAATGTATAAAGCGAGATCGTTGACAAAGCTGAGGTAAATGAATGGTCTTAATATGAAGCCTTGTGGTACACCGGCATTTATTAGACATTTATTTGCTCTTTGTTAAGTATATACTTATGTTTTATTGAAGATAGTATCTATTCCGTAACTGGATATTCTCAAAATGGAAGGATAATACACGCAATAATTTTTCTTACAGAATTATGTATAACATATTTTAGACAACTGAATGTTGACATACCTCGTGTATGTCGGAATTGTGAATTTTGTCTTCCTACTCCTTGAACTAATTTTCCACTGTATATTCTATGTGTAAAAATTATAGTGTATTGCAAGAGAGACTTGATATATTCAACTGTAGTACCTATGTTTAATGTTTCCCACCCTGTAATTGATCACCTGTCTAGTGGTGTATCTAAATAAATAAATAATATTTTTTTACAAACAATAGAGTATATTTATTACGTGACAATGGATATCAAGCTACGCCCAACTCTGAAAAAGCTATTAAAATTGCTGGTTAAGTATTTTCGACCTGCCAATGCATATCATTTTACTGTAATGAAAAGGGAACAAAACACCAAATTAACACGTTAACCCAGATGAGTCGGTGCAAGTTTTATGTACACACATAACAATGACAAAAATGATGTGAAAAGTAAAATCACGCACTTTTCAATTGTGTATTTAATTCACGCGTCACACCATATGATTGCGCGCAGCTTTCATGTCCAAAGTAATTATTCTCGCTTGGCTCAGATGGCCTTTGTTGTTTTTAGTTTCCATTCGGACATGTCGGCTGATCGCAAGTAATGATGCATTTCACTGCGTCCCTCTTACTGCTCTTGTGGTTCTTTAATGGGATCGAGTATTTGGAATGCATAACGGTACAGTACGCCAATGTAATGCGTGGAACAGCGGCGTGCGGGTTTTTTAGTATTTCTAACGGCATGGCATGTTTATTATTTATCCAGTTGCTGATGTTGATTGATAATCTCTAATAGGTAACAGTAAGGGGATAGTACGATGTCAAATTGCTGTCGACCTCATGGGGCGCTCAAAACGCTTCCAAAAACAGAAAATTTTACTGATCGGGCGTCCCACGCTTCAACGTTTGTTAATTTGAGCCAACAATTTAACGAGCTCATCAGATAGACATGAAGCCACTCATAAGGCGTTTCATGCAGAAACCAAATACAATTTCCACAAATGTGAAGTGTTTAAAATTAGATATTCAACGTTTGGTATTGATTGATAAATACAACTGATCTTCACCAATCTACGATAGAGTCGGGTACAAATTAAGCTGACTTGTGTCGTGGCCGCTAAAACGTCTGAACTAAGATTTTATTTGATGCATAAGAAATGCCAGTAGTTCTCAAACAGTTATGTTCTCCTGTAACAGCAATGATGTCCCTAAATAATTATTAAAAAATCGGTAAAGGTGTTTACACAGAACTTCCCTCTTTATTTGTGCATGGCGGTCACTCTAAATAAGTAATAATTACGAAATGATACCGAAAATAATAATCGGAATATATTTATCACTATTATGACAAAGAAAACCTGATCAGTTTTGGTCAAAAAATGTACAGGGTGCTCATCCAACAACAAAAGTTCAATACTAAATGACAGGTGCCAAATATGGAAGGCTTCCGCAAACACCTTTACAAATGTCCACCATGACTTGGGATGACCACCCTGTACATTTTTCAATAAAAGTATAATAGGTGCATATGCCAAATATTATTGCCATCTGTCACATTTTCAATTCCTCATTCACGTGGAGTGGAAGTATAGTGGTGGTTAAATATATTTTTTTGTTTTTTAATTTTTCAAAAATGTTGGTAAAAAAATTTTCATATCTTTTTTCTTCTGAAATATGTTTAGAACGTCATGAAACGTGGAAATTTTAAATTTGGGCAAAAAGAAATTTTTTCCATCTATTCTAGTGGTAAAATATTTTTCCAAGATGGCAAAAAAATGTTGCAATTTTTTTTCCGAAATAGGTTTGGAATGTCATGAAACGTGGAAATTTTAATTTTGAGCAAAATAAATTTTTTTATCTATTCTACAGTAATGATAAATAGATTAGAACTTTTTCCAAAAATATTTTTAATTTTTTTTTTGTTGAAATAGGTTTAGAATGCCCTGGAAACGTGGAAATTTTAAATTTGAACAAAAAAAAAATTCCATCTATTTTAGTGGTGAAAATTTTTTCAAAAATTGTAAAAGAATTTTCTAAAAAATTTTTTCTTAAATATGTTCAGAACGCTATGAAACGTGAAAATTTTAAATTTGAAAAAAAAATCCATCTATTTTAGTGGTAAAAAATGTTTAAAAAAAAAAATTCAAAAAATTTTGGTTTGGTTTAGGATTTTAGGTTTAGAATGCCATAAAATGTGGAAATTTTAAATTTGAACAAAGAAAAATTTTTCAAAAATGTTGGTGAAAAAAAATGTTCAAATTTTTTTTTTCTGAAATAGGTTTAGCGTGTCATAAAAGGTGGAAATTTTAAATTTGAGCAAAAAAAAATGTATTCATTATTTATTCCCTTTAGACGGTCCACCTTGTATATTTTCCAGTGAAATTTTAACCATTTCTTCGCTGACAGTAGCGTCAATTACCTACCAAATTTGACTGCTCTCCGTCAAGTAGTTTTTTTAGTTAATGCACCAACAGACAGACAGACTGACGGAATTGAAAAACCTATATTTTCGTAATCTACATGATCTGAAACGTGATAATCCGTTTTCTCGAATACAATACTTCCCTTCGGTATGCGAGGGAAGTAAAAGAAACGACCTCCAATATAGTATTTTTTAGAAATCTCAATAATGCAATTTTCCCCATGTGTAGCCAACTTTATGACGAACACTGTAGGTATATAGGTTGGGCACAAATGAAACTGATAACAAAAAATGAATTGCACAATTCAGTCAATAACAATGAGTGATCAAAAAAAGGAATCAAAGACTAATATTGCTAGAGTCCAGCAAGAAACACGGGGAGGTATGGGCATTTCTTGACAGGAAAGGATAGGATCGTAGTATTAGTAGGGGAAACGATGATGGTAAAAATAAAATATTTCATACAATAACAAAGAAAATCTGAAATCTCTATTGGTTGACAAATAAATATTAAAACAATTAACAATAATTTTAAAACAAATAAATTAAAATAATTCTGAAAGAAGGACGCATTGACACGTTTTCATAAACACTGAAATATTTGAACACTACACTTGAACAATTTACGACACGTTTTCATAAACATACAACAAACACTACACTTGAACAATTTATCTACTCGACGCACATTTCACCATTCGTGTATTAATAATAAAAAGTAAGAAAGTCGATTTTATTAGAGCTAAACACGCGCTAGTAGTAATAAAAGACAAATTTTTGGGGAAAATAAAGTTTTAACAAAACTCACGGCGCGGTTTAATAAAATAAAAATTTTAGAAGGAAAATTATTAACTTTTAATAGAGCTTAATCAACTAAAAAAAAAGTACATGAGGATCCGAACACGCAGCCACCCCATTCATTTATTGTTGTTCGAGTATATTACCAATTGGGCTACGCGATCCGATGTCCATTTTGTATTTTATCTATGATGTCCATTCTAATCTAAAACGTGTAATATGTACGTAATAGAAAATTGTAAGACTTACAGCCGTATGCACAGTCGTTCGCCAGCGACTCGCTGAATTTTCGCCGTTCGCCAGATGAGAATTCCATTGATGGTCAGTAGCATCTCCCAGAGATATTATCTGTTTACGTTCAAGTAAGAAATAATCAAATTTAAGTTGTTTTCGAGAATATGCTATTATTATTATGTAATGCAAATTATGCTCTGTTCTTTCGCCAGCGACTCGCTGGGCGATTCGCTGGCGAAAGAACAGAACGACTATGCATACGGCTGTTTGTGATTTGACTGGTTTGACATTGTTCGTTTGGCGGATGAATATCCACTATTTACCACTAAAAATAACTTAAATATTTCATATAAAGATATTTTTCATATTTAGAGTGATGTTAGTTCACGGAAATAAATAATATTGTCGTTAAATCACGCAGTTTGAGAATCGCTGAACTTATGACTATGTTTCTCACTCCTCAGTGTACATTTCATATTTCCGTCTCAAAAGAAGTGGGAGAGAATCTTGGTAGACATACATTGAGAAAGTCTTTAGGGTATTGCTTTAAGTTTGTGTGCAAGAGATAGTGAAAACGTATGTGTAATATTAATTCATAGATCGGTCATTTTAAAGTGGACCCGACTCTATAACTAGTAGTGGAGCCTGTATTATACTCTATGCATGTTTATTCTGTATTCTGATGAACTTTAGAATAAGGGCGAAAAACGTGTGTCAAAAGCTAATAGCAGGACGGATCTGGATTTGGAAGCCAACAGTGGAATTTGAATTTTGTTTATGCCATTCTTTAAGTCTGTGTCATACAATTATTCTCTGAAAATCACAATAAGTCTCTTATTAGGGGGGGGGGGCAGCAGAGACATCTGCACACGTATGACACGTATCAGACCGAAACCGAAATACAACGAAAAACACCTATTAGCAGCCACCAAATCATGAATATTAAAAGTAAAGAAACAACAAAAACAAAAAAAAAAATGCTGAAAACCACATATTACGTAGTAGAGGAAAATTAGAAATAAAGTAAAATTTTACCAACCTAAACATCACTATAACACAATTCTTAAACAAAAAAATAAAAGCTTTTTAAAAAAGCCCACCCGATGATGATACCTTTCAAACCGAAACCGAAATACCAAACACCTACACGATTAACGATTAATAGCGACCGAATCACGAATACTAGAAGAGAAAATACCCATAAAACACGAGGAGGTTACGTGGTTGAGGAATGGAAATGGAATTCATATTTTTAATTTGTTCCGTCATTTCTTCCCTTCCTCGGCCTCGTAACAGAATCCCAGAATAAATAATTTTTCCTCGGATTGTGAAAGTAGTGACAGAAACCTACAATGTGAGCCTAAGAACGTCTACATTGGTACTCGATCCCAAAAGTTATAGCGATTTTCCCAATTTTTACTCATTTGAAAGTAAGTCACTCAAAAATTAATATTTTCGAATTAGTCCACATTACTCTCTTGAAGACTCTTCTCACTGTGACTGACTAAATAATTAAATATTCAACCCAACGACGTGTTTTTTCTAAGAGTTTTGGGATTAAACGAGTAAGGTGGTTTCTTTGGCTTCTTTGAAGTACAACTTTTATTTGAAACATTTGTTTCTATCTTTTGAAGAAAAGAAGTTTTTTTTTATTCTTTTGGGTGTAAAAAATTAAGTAAAATAGATTTTTAATCGCCATCTATGTATATATTCAAAATAATAAAATCTAGCCATTAAAAAAAATAGCAACCTTCTATCTTATTTTGATGCAAAAAATACGCTGGCCCTTGGTCTATAAGCTTAATGCGAATGATACACTAAGAGGTGAGATTCAGGCAACACGTAATACACGTCCCGAAATGTGTAGTCATCTAAATCAGGCGCTGAGAAGTGCACTTGAACACCGAATTAATACTAACGTTGCCACAAAGAATCCTGCATTTTTTTATCTTTACATATATCATATAAAAAATCAATGCTTTGGCGATGGAAACGTGCTATAGTTCGTTGTATTATCAGTACATTTATTGTACGGGACCTATTTTGCATAAGCGCAGCGTCATTTTATTTCATACTCGAAGTGTGACGACCAGACATTTAGCTGTGTGTTTTATAAGTTGCCTACTGCCTGAATAATATAAAGTTTCAGTTTTGTCGGCTCAGTTGCGCAATGCTAAGGTGTTAAGCTTGCGACTGATGAAGTCCTGGGTTCGAATCCTGGCCAGGGTATCGATGTTTAGTAGCGTTTTTAATGTGTTGCCGAGATGATAGCTGTGGACTAGACCGCTGTTGGGTGGCATAACATGTCTAGTCGCTGTTATCTCTTCTGAGTTCGAGTCGCATAATGGGGCCGAAAGAAAATTTACCATTCAAAATTCTCTACAGCCTTTAATTTTTGTCCAATTGCAATATTTTCTTTCCTAAATATTCGTCAGACTTCTGGCTACAAAATTGATTTTTAAAAAAATCGAAATTGAACTTACATACCGCGCAGTGGGTCAAAAAAAATACCTTTTAAAATTCTCTATATATTTTTTTAAATAATCGTCAGACTTCCGGCTATAAAACCGTCCAAGCATATTTTTGAAAAAAATCGAAATTGAACTTACATACGTCGTTATAGTTGCACAAAATTGGTCGAATAAGCAGCAAAATCAAAATAATTATATAAATTGGCCAAATTACGGCTACTTTTTTCTTTCTTAGTCGGTTTTGAGTAGATAAATAAGAACATACTCTAATAGAAGTGTCCTGAAATTTTTCAGCAAAAAATTGGCCGATATCAGTCGGAAGTAGAAAATATCCCCGAATTTTTAAAAATACATCCCAAATTGGTAAAGACGGCAAGCTACAAGCCTAACATAATTTTAAAATGACAAATAAAATAACCAAAATTATTATCCAGCAGAAAATAGTTTCTAGAGTTAATAAAATTCACTTTTAAGTGAACTCTATAGGTCAATTATTTTATTAATCGAGAATAGATGCGTTTCAAATTATTGAACAGATTTTAGTACTAGTTGGATGCCCATTATTGCCCATCCTTAGAGACGAAGTAAGTAAAAATAAGATAAATATAATATAGTGTCTCACGTGACTATGGAAATACATAAACAACGAACTGTCATGGTTGACGGCCAAAAAATTTTGAGAAGGGAAGTAGATATTCTTGCGAAACGTTAACTGCCTATAGCTTTCATTTTCATTTTTACTTCCCTCGCATACCGAAGGGAAGTATTGTATTTGAGAAAAAATTACCCTCCGAGATTTTTTCGAATTTTGACGTTTCAGAACACGTAGATTACGAAAATATAGGTTTTTACATTCCGTCAGTCTGTCTGTCTGTCTGTTGTTGCATTAACTAAAAAAACTACTTGACGGAGAACAGTCAAATTTGGTAGGTAGTTGACGCTACTGTCAGCGAAGAAATGGTTAAAATTTCACTGGAAAATATACAGGGTGGACCCTCTAAAGGGAATAAATAATGAAAAAAAAAATTTTTTTTGCTCAAATTTAAAATTTCCACGTTTCATGACACACTAAACCTATTTCTGAAAAAAAAAATTCAATTCCGTCAGTCTGTCTGTCTGTCTGTTGGTGCATTAACTAAAAAACTACTTGACGGAGAACAGTCAAATTTGGTAGGTAGTTGACGCTACTGTCAGCGAAGAAATGGTTAAAATTTCACTGGAAAATATACAGGGTGGACCCTCTAAAGGGAATAAATAATGAAAAAAAAAAAATTTTGCTCAAATTTAAAATTTCCACGTTTCATGACACACTAAACCTATTTCAGAAAAAAAATTTTGAAAAGTTTTTCCGTTTTTGAAAAAATTTTTACCACAAGATGAAAAACATTTTCTTTGTTCAAATTTAAAATTTCCACGTTTCATGACGCGCTAAACCTATTTCAGAAAAAAAAAATTTTGAAAATTTTTTTCAAACATTTTTGAAAAAATTTTTACCACGATGAAAAAAAATTGTTTTTGCTCAAATTTAAAATTTCTACGTTTCATGACACGCTTAACCTATTTCAGGAAAAAAAAAATTTTTTCGCCAATATTTTTGAAAAAATTTTTACTACTAAAATGAATTTTTACTTCCCTCGCATACCGAAGGGAAGTATTGTATTCGAGAAAAAATCACCCTCCGAGATTTTTTCGGATTCTGACGTTTCAGAACACGTAGATTCCGAAAATATAGGTTTTTCAATTCCGTCAGTCTGTCTGTCTGTCTGTCTGTCGGTCTGTCTGTCTGTCTGTCTGTCTGTTGGTGTATTTACTAAAAAACTACTTGACGGAGAGCAGCCAAATTTGGTAGGTAGTTAACCCTACTGTCAGCGAAGAACTGGTAGAATTTTCACTGAAAAATATACAGGGTGGACCGTCTAAACGGAATAAATAGTGAAAAAAATTTTTTTTGCTCAAATTTAAAATTTCCACGTTTCATGACGCGCTAAACCTGTTTCAGGAAAAAAAAAATTTTGAAAATTTTTTTCAAACATTTTTGAAAAAATTTTTACCAAGATGAAAAAAATTTTTTTTTGCTCAAATTTAAAATTTCCACGTTTCATGACGCGCTAAACCTATTTCAGGAAAAAAAAATTTTTGAAAATTTTCTTCAAACATTTTTGAAAAAATTTTTACCAAGTTGAAAAAAATTTTTTTTTGCTCAAATTTAAAATTTCCACGTTTCATGACGCGCTAAACCTATTTCAGAAAAAAAAAATTTTGAAAATTTTTTTCACATTTTTAAAAAAAATTTTACCAAGATGAAAAAAATTTCTTTTGCTCAAATTTAAAATTTCTACGTTTCATGACACGCTTAACTTATTTCAGGAAAAAAAATTTTGAAAATTTTTTTCACCAATATTTTTGAAAAAATTTTTACTACTAAAATGAATTTTTTTTTCTTTCTTCAAATTTAAAATGTCCACGTTTCATGGCATTCTAAGCCTGATTAAAAAAAAAAGTTTTTTGAAATTTTATCAGTAAGATAGAATTTTTCTTTCTTTGTTCAGATTTTAACTATCCACGTTTCCATGACATTCTAAAACTATTCAAACAAATTTAAAAATGTTTTTGAAGAATTTTTTAAAAAATTTGAAAACATTTTTAATCCATTTATGTATCACTACTATAGAACAGACGAAAAAATTTTTTTTGCTCAAATTTAAAATTTCCACGTTTCATGATATTCCAAACCAATTTCGGAAAAAAAAATTTGCAACATTTTGTTACCAGTTTGGAAAAAAATTTAACACCAGAATGCTCAAATTTAAATGACATTCTAAACCTAGGTATTTCAGAAAAAAAATTTTGAAAATTTTTTTCACCAACATTTTTCAAAAAGTTTTTACCACTAAAATAGATCGAATTTTTTTTTATTTGCTCAAATTTAAAATTTTCACGTTTCATAGCATTCTAAACCTATTTTAAAAATACATCATTTTTAATTTTTAAACTTTTTTTAGCACTACTATAGAACAGAAGGAAACTTTCCTTTTTGCTCTAATTTAAAATTTCTACCTTTGACATTTTAAACCTATTTCAGAAGAAAAAAATTTGAAAATTATTTTACCATCTTTGGAAAAATTTTAAAAAAATGAAATTTTTTAACCACCGCTATACTTCCACTCCATTACGTGAATGTTGGATTGAAAATGTGACAGATGGCAATAACATCTGGCATATGCACCTATTATACTTTTATTGAAAAATGTACAGGGTAGTCATCCCAAGAAATAATTCAGTCATGGTGGACATTTGTAAAGGTATTTGCGCAAGCCTGCCATATGTGGCACCTGCTATTTAGTATTGAACTTTTGCTGTTGGATGAGCAATCTGTATATTTTTTTGACCAAAACTTATCAAGTTTTCTTTGTACTAATAGCAATAACTCTACTCCGATTATTATTCTCAATGTCATTTCGTAATTATTATTTTTTTAGAGAGACTGCCATGAACGAGGGAAGTTCTGTGTAAATACCTTTACCGATTTTTTTTCTTTGTTCAGATTTAAAATTTCCACGTTTCCATGGCATTCTAAAATTATTCAAACAAATTTAAAAACGTTTTTGAAAAATTTTTAAAAAAATTTGAAAACATGTTTAGGTAATCTATTTATAGTTTAAGCGGCACATCGAGAAAATCGGCATAATCTGACGGTTAATGCAGAAAGCAGAAAAATTCGCATGTGATTTGTACACATTCATTGTATTAAATTTACCCGCAGCACTTCGATTTCCGGACATGTAAATCCAAAATGGCGGTCAATTTGTAAAAAAGTAACTTTTATTACGATATAAAAATTGCGTTATAATTGGGGTGATGATATGATGATATAATAGAAGCATTTGAGTATATTGCTAACCCAGGTCTACCCCTAAGTAAGAACAAGAAATCCAGTTGAAAGGTGCATCGGTGTTTGGAAAATGCGATTTCCTGTTCTTTCCTTGGGAATTCGATTGAAGATCGAGAAACTAGAAGCCATTGTTGTAGCAACTGCCATACTGCACAATATAGCATGTTTGTGGCATAAGGAAATATCACGAGTTGATGACCAACAGCAAGTAGCTATTACCATTGTCAATGAAGTGATGGTGGAGAATATGGGAGATAACAGGGTGATTGGCAATAATACAGTTACATTACAGTTAATAAACTATTTAAATGGATTTCTGTGAAAAATGTTATGTAACAGTCTTTTAGGTTATAAAGGCCCCTAACACTCATTGTACATCATATGGTGACGAGTATGTTTGTTCGTGTGTGTCAAAAATACAGAAACATTTTAAAAATTAATTTTTTATTTTAAGAAAACTTTGCTTTTACTTAATATCGTATAAAATATGTAAATACAAAGAAATAATTGATATAATAAAAATATATAAAATAAAGGTAATTTTCTAGAACACGGTCCTCTGCAATTATAAGAGGTGAATTTGTAGATAATATATAACTTTCTGTTAAGTAACGTCCCCTTTTGAATTTATATTTTCATTATTGCTCAATGATATTGTCTCATAAGCTTGATTCCACATATGCTTTTCTCTTCATATTCGTCATCTTCAATTCATGCTTTTCTCTCATAAATTTGAATTTTTGGCCTTGTTCTTCTTCCATAAAACGTGCCTTTGCTGCTTCTACAGCAGATTTTGCATCTGCCCACTGGGAAACTCTACTAATTGCAGCTTCAGACCTGCATCGAGTATTATTCTTAAGTGCTTTAAGACTTACTTGCCCTTAGCATGGCCGGACTGTACTTTTCTGATTGATTTTGACTTTGAGACACTACAAAAGTAAAATAAAAATGTAAGAAAATCTGTGGCTTAGGTACTTATTATTTACTTTTGCTAATTTCTGCTATATTTTCTATCAGTGGCTGAATTTCTTTCTTGTTTTCGGGTAGAACTTCAGGAGCTGCGATGGGCTTGAAGTGCAGGCATATACTGAAAAGGAAATAACTCGAATATGGACTTATATAAGTAGTGCAAACAACTTACTGTGGTCTTCTAAAACGTCCAGAGATACAGCTCCTTCAATGATTATTTCGTTCAAGTCTTCTTGGCTTAAAACAGACTTAGGAGCTTGATTATCTCCATCGGATTGCTCCATTATTGCTGGAATAAAATTTTCAAAATTATTTGCAAAAGAAACGTGTATTATTGTAGACTAACAATTTTTAAACAGATATGTTCAAAGTATATTTGTATCAACTTACTTGTATCTCCATCAAACTATGAAATGTCTCCATCAACTTTGCTCGAGCCAAGAAGTTCTTTGACTTCCTCATCCAGTATCGTAACTTTGGTTTCTCGATAAAGACCACCACCAGTACCTCGCACATACAATTTTTCATCAGCGAACTTCTTTTTCGTTCTCTTTTTAATATTATCGGTTTTTTTAGAGCTTTATCATTACGAGGATTCTCTCCAGAGATAATATTAAATTCACTTTCTATTTTTCGCCAAGTCTCTCTTTTCTGGAAATTTGCTTGGTAATCAGAAGGCTTGAATTCGACGATATTTCTATATTTTCTTGCCAAGGAGATTAATATAGATTCCTCTTTGGCAGAAAAGTTTGCAGATCTTTTTCTATCATCCATATTCTCTCAAAACAAAAACTAAGGTTCACGTTTGTATTGTAAAACTCTTGAATATGAATCACAGGTAACTATCATGAATGCCGAATGTCTAATGTCCACAAACTACCCACTAGTTTGTGCTAATGTCACATCACAAATTCTTCAAAATCTACAGTGTGCAAACGCCGACACTGCCAACTGACATTTGAAAATAACAGAACCTAGCACTACTGAACCCGGATGAATTACGCTTTATAGAACGGGAATATACTTGAGCTCCAGTTCAGCTTGAGCCGTCTCAGTTGAACCTACGCTGAACCTGGTATTGTAAAACTGGCCCTTAGAGCAGCATATCAAGCAGGTGAAATCTGGGACAGAGCTGATGTCTTGGAAGGTCCACCAGAGTCAAGTGAATGGGGGTGGACAATTATTGAAAATGGATGGAAGCCCATCTAGTCCAAATTGCCAGGAATCTGGCAAGGTTGTAGAGAGCTAGAAAAATGCAGTTGTTCAAGCTATTGTAATACCATGCGTTGCCTATGCAGAAAAAATGATTTCCCCTGCACCCTTAAAAAGAAATTTGCCACATCCCTTCACCATTTTGGAAAAAAAATTAACACTGGAATGGAGCGAAAAAATTTTTTTGCTCAAATTTAAAATTTTCGCGTTTCGTGACATTCTAAACCTATTAAAAAAAAAAGTTTTGAAAATTTTTTATATTTTTTAACCACCACTATACTTCCACTCCATTACGTGAATGTGGAATTGAAAATGTGACAGATGGCAATAATATTTGGCATATGCACCTATTATATACTTTTATTGAATAATCCCATTTGAGATGCTATTCCAAGAAATAATTCAGTCATGGTGGACATTTGTAAAGGTATTTGCGCCTTCTATATTTGGCACCTGTTATTTAGTATTGAACTTTTGCTGTTGGATGAGCACTCTGTTTATTTTTTTGACAAAAAGTTATCAGGTTTTTTTGTAATAATAGCAATAACTATATTCCGATCTGTATTCTCAATGTCATTTCGTAATTAATAATTTTTTAGAGTGACCACCATGCACAAATAACTAGGGAAGTTCTGTGTAAATAACTTTACCGATTTTTTTTTTAGGTACCAACATTTTTGAAAAATATTTTACCACTAAAATAGATGGATTTTTTTTTCTTTTTTCAAATTTAAAATTTTCACGTTTCATATCGTTCTAAACCTATTTAAGGAAAAAAAATTAGAAAATTCTTTTACAATTTTTGAAAAAATTTTACCACTAAAATAGATGGAAAATTTTTTTCTTTGTTCAAATTTAAAATTTCCACGTTTCCATGGCATTCTAAACCTATTTCAACAAAAACAAATTTAAAAATATTTTTGAAAAATTTTAAAAATTTTTTGAAAAAAATTTTAATCACTATTATAGAATAGATGAAAAATTTGTTTTTGCTCAAAATTAAAATTTCCACATTTCATGACATTTCAACCCTATTCGGTAACAAAATTGAAACATTTTTTTTACCATTTAAAAAAAATATTTTACCACTAAAATGGATGTAAAAAATTTCTTTTTGCACAAATTTAAAATTTACACGTTTCGTGACATTCTAAACATATTTCAGAAGAAAAAAATTATAAAAATTTTTTTACCAAATTTTTTTTTAAATTAAAAAAAAAAAAAAATTTAACCACCGCTATACTTTCACTCCACGTGAATGAGGAATCGAAAATGTGACAGATGACAATAATATTTGGCATATGCATATTATATTTTTATTGAAAAATGTACAGGGTGGTTATTCCAAGAAATAATTCAGTCATGGTGGACATTTGTAAAGGTATTTGCGCAAGCCTTCCATATTTCGCACCTGTCATTTAGTATTGAACTTTTGTTGTTGGATGAGCACTCTGTATATTTTTTTGACCAAAACTCATCAGGTATTCTTTGTAATAATAGTGATAACTATATTCCGATTATTATTTTCAGTGTCGTTTCGTAATTATTAATTTTTTAGAGTGACCGCCATGCACAAATAAAGAGGGAAGTTCTGTGTAAACACCTTTACCGACTTTTTAGTTTATAACATTGTTCTAGTTTATATATTTTTAGGTGGGAGACTTTTTAATACATTCAAATATTCAAGAACTAACCTCGATCTGATCCGTTTGGCGCAGAGGTTTTCTCATTAAAATTTTTAAATAAATTTCAGTGGCAAAATACCCAACACAAAGTAAGAAAATCTGAAAATGCCACAAATTAACAATTATACAATAACTATAGGTCAGCTATAACATAACGACACTTTTTAGTAGCGGTTAGATCTATCTGTGGAAAATGTACCCGGTTTTAAGACACCTTTGCTGTTCCGATTATACAACGTCATGATGAGAGATACGTAAAATGTATAGCTAGATAAAAAAAATCGAATCACCTGTTGAACTGACAGACAGACACACAGAACTTTCTCGTGTAACTTATAACACCCCTCCTTTTGTGTCGGGGGTTCAAAGGGGTTACAAAATCGGCTTCTAACATCAATACGTGGCCTACATTCGCTCTCCAAGTTTCAATAACTCTTAGACCCATATTTTGCAATAAGTTCGTCGCTCTTCCTAGATAACGACAAGATACCGATTAGTAATTAATATAACATTTTCAAATAATGTATACCTACACCTTCATGAAAACACTGTTATCTTTAATACTTTAATTTCTTAATCTACCGCCTACAGATTTCATTCTAAAATATTTTGATATCAACTACCTAAATCGTGATTGATTGTAAATAAATGTTCATTGAACTTTCATTGATTTAAAACTGTATCGACTTTGTAAGTTTTAATCGCGTTTGCCCATCGAAAGGTATTAAATATTTCGGCATAGTGTTTGTTTTAAATTAAACAACTCGCGCCTTTAATTGAGATAAAGAGTATTATGTTTGTATTACAATACAATGAAGTTTCCCACTTGCCATATCTATTAACGCAAATTCTCCCTTTATCGACAGCCTTAAAAAAAATCATAATTTCTGCACTTATTAAAAGATGACCTTGAAATTAACACATTTTAATAATAAATATACAGAGTTGGGCAAATGTGTGGAAACACACGGCAGTTTTTTTTAATAGACGACTCTGTATATTTTTACATCTGCAGATACACAGTCCATGAAAAAGTTGTGAGAAAAGGCAAAAACATCAAAAGTGCTGTGACCAGGACGAGACCTGGGTACCCCCCCTTTCCCGTTTTCAAGTGTGCTGAACACGATAGTGAAACTACCCCTAAACGCGTAAGACCACCCCCTTTTCGCATTTTTTCCATTCTAGGCATGCGAGGGCCTGTTGGATCCGGGTAGGCTGTATGAATTAACTTTGACCATCCAACATATTATCAACCCATGGAGTTGATACTACTCTTTTCCCTGATACTAAATTCTCCCCAAAAATTTCAAAATTGATCAAAATGTTTCTATTCGTTTTCAAGGGTGCTCAATACGATAGCAACATACATTTCTCCCTTTCTCTCCACTAACCACCCCCAAATCTCCGATACCACTCCCATTTTACATTTCTGGCTACTGAGCATGTGGGAAAAGAGAATGGTTTTTCGCATTTAGGGGTAGTCCCCCACTTTTGATGTTTTTCATGAACTAATAACCTTTTCATCAGTTATAATATACTATAGGTTTGGTGGGTGTACGACTTGTGGTTTTTTAAATATTAAATAAAATAATAAAATAAAGAGTAATAGATATTTATTAGTTAATGAAAATTAAATTTGTTGTTGCAAAATAATGAGCACTTTAATACTAAGAAACAGAAAATATTCATTTCACACTCTCTAACCTAAAACATTTATTTCAAACTTTTTTTTTACTAGACTTTCAGACAATGAGGCTGATGGTGTACAACAGCAACTTTGAGGTCTCATAATTATAACTCAGCAACTAAAAATATGCTCAATTTGAAACGCCAGGGATGATCCTAAACTATCGAAATTCAAGTCCGATATCGAGGGTGAGAAAACAGGCGAGGTTTTAAACTTGTTTGGTCACTATTTGACAAATAAACTAATGTTATATGCACAGCCCTTATTGGATAAAACCACTAGCGGACTGTGCCCTTTTGGATAAAACCACTAGCAGAGTGTGTCCTTTTGATTTCACTGCCAAAAGGAGATGTTTTTACACTTATTTTTCGAGATATGGCCACCAAAAAGTGAGGGAGAGGAAATGTAAAAGTTGAAAAAAAAAAAATTGAAAAAATGTATCATCGAAATATTTTCTGTAAAGTGCGTTTTCACCGAGTTTTCCGAAAAACACGACAACCTACACCCCTTTCTTTGAAACTATAGCGCTTTAAAAATATGTAATTTAAAAATTTGAAAAAATTCAGACGTATGCATTGAAGCCTTCTAAATATTTTTTGTGTCTTGCTAATTTTCCGAGTTACAGACAGTTTTTCACGATAATATACTACATTTTTTGCGCATTAAAAAATACATAAAAATTCGAAAATGAGCGTGATTTTTATACATTGTTATAAAAAAATATTAAACCTATACAGTTGTACCATTCTTAAAGATTCAATATAACTTTTTGAATTGAAAATGTGCAGAAAATGTAGTACATTATTTATCGTGAAAAACTGGCCGTAACTTGGAAAATTAGCAAGTTATACAAAAATTTCAAGAAACGAAAAATGTGTAGAAGGCCTCGACGCATACGTCTGAATTTTTTCAAATTTTTAAATTACTTTAATATTTTCAAAGCGCTACAGTTTCAAAGAGAGTAGTAGTTTTTCTATATTTTTCCGGAAAAACTCGGTGAAAACGCACTTTACAGAAAAATTGCAAATAATGAAGTCTTGTATTTCGATGATACTTCGCCTGAATTTTTTCAGATCTTTTTTAACTTTTACAGTTCCCTTACCCCAGTTTTAGTAATTTTCGAGAGGACATATCACGAAAAATACGTATTTTTCGAAAAAAATTACACGAGTAAAAACATCTTATTTTGGGCCAAAAAGGTAAAGTTATTGTTTTTTTTTTTAATTTTTGACCTAATTCTACGGAACCCGTGTTTTCTACCCCTTCCGATCATTTTCTACACTAATTCTTTTTTCAGCTTTTTACTTCCCTCGCATACCGAGAAAAAATCACCCTCCGAGATTTTTTCGGATTTACACGTTTCAGATCACGTAGATTACGAAAATATAGGTTTTTCAATTCCGTCAGTCTGTGTGTCTGTCTGTCTGTCTGTCTGATGGTGCATTATCTAAAAAAAACTACTTGGCGGATAAGTCAAATTTAGTAGGTAGCTGACACTACTACCAGCGAAGAAATGGTTGAACTTTCACTGAAAAATATACAGGGTGGACCGTCTAAAGGGAATACATAATGACAACAATTTTTTTTTGCTCAAATTTAAAATTTCCACGTTTTATGACATTCTAAATCTATTCAGAAAAAAAATTTCAAAACTGAAAATTCTTTTACCAGTAGAAAAATGAAATGAAATTTTTCTTTCTCAAATTTAATATTTCCACGGTTCATGACATTCTAAATTTATTTCATAAAAATAAAATTTTCAAAGAGAAAAATTTGAAAATTTTGTCAAAGAAAAATTTTTAAAATATTTTAAAATATATTTTTACTTATAGAATATATGATGTAAAAAATGTTTTGCTTAAATTTAAAATTTCCACGTTTCATGACATTCTAAACTTATTTCAGAAAAAAAAAAACATTTTTTGAAATTTTTTTTCTACCTATACCAATAAATGGTGGAAAAAAATTTTTTTTTTTGCTCAAATATAAAATTTTCTCGTTTGATGACATTCTAAATCTATTTCAGAAAAAAAAAACTGAACATTTTTTTACCAGTAGAAAGATGTGGAATTTTTTTTGCTCAAATTTAATATTTCCATGTTTCATGACATTCTAAATTTATTTCACAAAAAAAATTGTTCAAAATAGTCCCTTCAAAATAGAAGAAAAATAACTGATTTTGGGAAATTTTTCCTACAGCTAAACCACCCATACAGTAAGTTGTCTTGGGGTTGTGTTAACATATTTTTCACCAAGCGCATGAAAAAAAAAGGGTTGTTTTTTAGATACAGATACATATATATGTTTTTTGGCCATTTTGGCGGTTTCTTGCGTTTTGCTGCAAAACTATGCATTTTTGAGAAAATATGACCTGATTTGATATTGTAGATCTAACGATTCTCTACAATCTTTGCTCTTTTCATCTTTTTGAAATTCCGCTTAGTTACGCCGCTAGAGCGCGCTGAAGTTTATGTAAATGTATAAATTTTTTTGGTGTTTGATTTTAAGCCAAAACTATGCATTTTATAAAAAAATATCAAGATATCAAAGTTGTGGATAAAAAATTTTTCGACAAATTTTGTTCTTTGTTTTTTTTTCAAAGTCGCGCAGTTTTGCCGCTAGAGCGCGAAAAACATTTTTTTCAGTACTCCTGAACGGAAAAAAAAATATAGCGCATATATTTTTGATATACAGGCAAAACTATGCATTTTTTTAGAGTACTCGTCAATTATATAAAAATTTGGAGAGCAAAAAAAAATTATTTTTTTGAAACGCGCATTCAGCTGTAGTGGTCGTGATGGGCCTTTTTGAATATGTCATCCTTAATGTCATCTATATTAGCTTAGCCGGTAAAAAATATTGAGTAGAGGGAGGTAGAGGGGCAAAATACTACAGCTGTTTACGATGCCTATTTTTTTTTTATCCGCTCAAGAGTATTGAAAAAATGTTTTTCGCCCTCTAGCGGCAAAACCACGCGACTTTGAAAAAAAAACAAAACAAAATGTGTCGAAAATTGTTTTATCTATAACTTTGATATCTTGATAATTTTTTATAAAATGCATAATTTTGGCTTAAAATCACACACCAAAAAAATTTATACATTTACATAAACCTCAGCGTGCTCTAGCGGCGCAACTAAGCGGAATTTCAAAAAAATGAAAATAACAAAAATTGTAGAGAATCGCTAGATCTACAATATCAAATCAGGTCATATTTTCTAAAAAATGCATAGTTTTGCAGAAAAACGCAAAAAACCACCAAAATGGCCAAAAAAACATATATGTATCTATATCTAAAAAACAACCCTTTTTTTTCATGCGCTTGGTGTAAAATATGTTAACACAACCCCTAGACAACTTTCTATACGGGTGGCTTAGCTGTAGGAAAAATTTCCCTCAATTTTCCTAATTTGAAGGGACTAAAAAGAAAAATTTGAAAATTTTGTCATCGAAAAATGTTTAAAATATTTTAAAATATATGTTTACTACTTACAGAATACATATGATGGAACATTTTTTTTGCTCAAATTTAAAATTTCCACGTTTCAAGACATTCTAACTTATTAAAAAAAAAAAAATTCATAAGCAAAAATTTTTTGAATTTTTTTTTACTATACTTACCAAAATAAATGGTGGAAAAAAATATTATTTTTTGGCTCAAATTTAAAATCTCCACGTTTCATAACATTCCAAACCTATTTCAGAAAAAAAAAAAATGAAAACTCTGAAAATTTTTTACCAGTAGAAATAAGATGGGTTTTTTTAGCTCAAATTTAAATTTTCCACGTTTCATGGCATTCTAAACCTATTTCATAAAAAACATTGTTTTTTAGTGAAAATCCCATGACGATTGTATCATGTAGGTAGGACCTATGAATTTTTTCGTTTTCTGGTGTTGGTATTTTAATTGTTACAAGCTGTTGGAGGGTTGTAGGATAATTTCCTAAATTCTTCCAAATACGCTACAGAATAATATATAATCCGTAAAAAATTCATACAATATATAATGTGAGTATATCTTTTAAAAAATTCTCAAAGTTTAATTTGAGCCCTATAGGATTTATTTTGCTCTTCCCCTTGGCCCGCTATCTACTATGCAAAAACAGGCGAATTTTAGGCCTTTTTTGTGTTCACTTTTTGAAAAGGTATTTACGCAAGCCATCCCATATTTGGCATCATTATTTTTTAATATTGAATTTTTGCTATCGGATGACCACTCTGTATATTTTTTGACCAAAAGTTATCAGGTTTTCTTTGTAATAATACATTCCGATTACTATTCTCATGTGTGGTTTCGTAATTATTAATTTTTTAGAGTGACCTCCCTGTATAAACAAAGAGGGAAGTTTTGTGCAAATAATACCTTTAGCGATTTTTTATTTACGTCATTACAAACACATTGCACTAGGTTTCATCAAAATTCATTCATTACCACTAAATTTGAGATTTTGGTTATTTTAGCGCTCCGTTTACTGGACTATTCAGATATATCGCCGTTAATAATAATAAATATTGTTATGAATTACACCCCCTTGAAACTGGAGATTGATACGCCTATGCCTAATAGTGAGTGACTGGAAACTTGTAGAAAGAGATAGAGTTTTCTAGAGTGTGGTGAGAGAAGATTCTAGTTTGTGTTCTGGATGGATCTAGAGGCAATTTCAGAGTATATAATTCGCGATTACCGGTGCAGGAGGATAAGTCTATAAAAGAGAAATTTGGCAGCGAAAATGTGAGGTTAAATATAAAGTAAACAAAGTGTAAAGGTTATTTTGGTTAAATAAGAAGTTTTGTGTAATCAGTAAATTATTAAATAAAGTGTTAGTGGTTTACCCCTTGTTAAAATTATTTAGAACGCACGGATTCATACAGGGTGTTTCCTAAAAGGTGGAAAACACGTAACAATAATATTCATAATATGTATAATCTTTAAGGAATACTAAGGTACATTTAATATTTAATTCGTCGATGTCATACAAAATCGAAAAAAAAATGTAATCAATCTTTAAGCTTTTTTTCTTCGATGGCTCGCGTAGTATTTGAAAAAATAACGAAACGACCTGTTCTTCCGACCATTTTTAAAAAATGGCGTGACTATACATTGATAAGATTGGAAACGAGGAATTACTACTTTATTAATCTTATTATTTCAATTCCACTGGACTATATAGCATACAAGGCAAAGAGTATAGAGTGTTACAAAGCACGAGACTGCGCGCCATCCCCTCTACATCGCCATCCCGTTACAAACAAGGGTGAGAAATTCAAAAAGACCGCGGGGGTTGTTCGAGCACGGTATTTTATTGATCGCGCAAGCCGTGACCGCCGAATACACACACACCCACCTCAGGCACTCGCGATCTCTGTTATTACGATGACATAATAAAATCTTTGTATACACCGTCAGGTACTTGAAAATGTTTAAATAACAAATAACACTTGAAGGCGAGCGTTCGCTGAGTGAAATTCATCTAGTGCGCGAGGAGTGATCGTGTGTCGTTTCGAAAACTTGGGCGCGTAGAGAGGATACAGATTATACACCATGTCAGGTATAGTAGGCCTTTCCTGCTTTTCCGCATTGCTTCTATTGTTATTTTTTGGGCCTGATTATGTGTGCAGGGCTCTAATTGAATTACGCTTGTACGATTCGAGCAGGCCGTTATTTCACTGACAGATCTAGGTACCTACGCGATTAAATATTTTATGAGGATCGCAGGCGGAATTGGTAAAATTATGAATAATTGTGGTTGTATGTGGGCAAGTGATTTTATTATTTGTTTCCTACTTAAACGAAACTGTGTCAAAGCTGGCAATATTAAAATTTGCGTGGTGGTGTTTAAATGCTGCGGTTGTTATCGCGCAAGCAAATATTTACGAGATGTGTAACAATGAAAAAATTCGGCAAAGTTGGAAGTTATTGTATCGCGGAACGAGGTGTTCACAACGTCAATTAATTCCTTCCCCAGGTTTCTTAACTGCATAGAAACTACAAACACCTAAGTATAGTAAGTAACTATTGAAATATACAGGGGGGTTAATGAAAACTGAACATTTTATCGCAGAATCTATACTGTTGGGAAATATAGCCCAGGCGAAGTAGCTAATTTTGCCTATAAATCTCAAACATGTTCAGAGGCAGATGATTAATTTTTTTATGAGGTCTCTCAAGTGTAATTAAAGTTTACATGTTTTCCAGTCCTGCAACATTTATGAAGAAAAATCAAAAAAAAAATTTTTGGTATGTTTTAAAAATTTATAACATGAGTCGATGTATGGGAAAATAAAAAATATTTTCAGAAAGAGCATACATTTCTAAGCAAGAAATGTCTCCACAAAATTTTTTATTAAAGTCACAGGTTTTCTGCAGAAAAATATTGAAGTAGAAGTACTTAGTACAAATATGAATATTGGTTCTATATTGGTCCAATATTTTGTGCTATTAGGTAGTGGATTGGAAGTATAGTACGTAATCGTAAAAAAATTTTCAAGATTTTTAATTTGAGAGGAAAAAAAAAAAGTTCTGTGTGTTTGTCGGTCTGTCTGTAACTTTTTTGTCCGCACGTTTCCTCCGGAATGGTTTAAGATATTGACTTGAAATTTTGTATACGTATGTATTATAACAAGATCTAGAACTAGATTGTTTTTTTGAACATATTGCGGTGAAGGGTTGGGAGGCAAATGGGAGTAAATAAGAGGAAATAAGTAAAGCAAGCTGGTAAGAGTACAGAAACTTCAAATTTGGTATATGTATTAGAAGCCAAGGCCTTAAATTTTTTTATATTTTCCATCCATCCCCCCACTCCGTTATTAAAGGGGTTGATGATAAAAAAAATTGAGATATTCACTTGAAATGTGGTATATGTATATATTATATTGGCATCAGGAACTAGATTATAATTTGGGATTTTTCCGTTGAAGGGTTGGGGGTTAAATTAGGGGTAAAGAGGGAAAAATAAATAAAGCAAGCTGGTAAGAGTACAGACACTTGAAATTTGGTTTATGTACTAGAAGTCAAGGCATCAGATTTTTTTGTAATATTTTTCAACCCCCCACCACCCCTACTCAATTATTAAAGGGGTTGATAAAATAAAATTGAGATATTCACTTGAAATTTGATACACGTATGTATTATAACGACATCTAGCACTTGATTATATTTTGAGATGATTCTGTTGAAGGGTTTGGGGTTAAATACGGGTAAATAGGGGGAAATATGTAAAGCAAGCTGGTAAGAGCGCAGGAATATGGGATTTGGTGTATATACTAGAAGCGAAGACCTCAGATTTTTTAAATAATATTTTTCTTGAAATTTCAACTTAATAATGTTATGAATTACACCCCCTTGGAACTAGAAATTGATACGCTTATGCCTAATAGTGAATAACTGGAAACTTGTAGAAGGAGATGGAGTTTTCTGGAGTGTGGTGAGAGAAAATTCTTGATTGTTTCTGGAGGGATCTAGAGGCAATTTCGGAGTATATAAGGCGCGATTACCGGCGCAGAGAGGGAAGTTTATGAAGAGAAAGTTTATAAAAGTGAAATTAATATCGAAAAGTGAGGTTAAATGTCAAGTAAACAAAGTGTAAAGGTTAGAAGTATTGTCATTGTGTAATCAGTAAATTGTTAAATAAAGTGTTGGTGTTTATCTCTTGTTGAAATTATTTTGAAACCCACGCCGTGGCCTTAGTACTCTTCCGTAATTAAACAATATTTGTTGGCCCTTAATTTCTGTGATACGGGGTGATAAACTGATTTTGATCTAAATTTATTTTGGCCAGAACGTCCTTACTATATTGATTGGATATTGTTTCAATTTTAGACACTATACACTTATCACAGCTGATAGATTGCTACTATAATTTTTTTTAAATTCTAGTGCTGGACTCTTAAATTGATTTTTCCGATTCCTGTAAAAATGATCACCCTGTAATATTTTGGTTAACATTCAGGTGCCAATTATAAAAGTCCATACATCACTAAACATAAACGTGTATTAGATTTTTTTGTCGCACCTTGATTGATTTTTTTACAAACGATTGAATTTTGAAAAAGGGGAAATTTCAAGAAAAACCGCTTTATTTGCTTACATTAATTAAAAATGGTCACATTAATTATTTACAAAAATTATTTAAAAATATTAAGTACATGAGTAAATGTTCAAAATGAGAACCTCCAGCTTCCATGCATTTTTGTTGCGTTTATTTAAATTGCCAATAGATTTTCTAATTTGCGCAGGATTGTTTCTAATTTGGTCACTACAGAGGAAAATTGGCTGAAATAACTGATCTCTAGTATTTATTGGGACACTGTAGACTTGAGTTTTGAGATATCCCCATAGAAAATAATCGACGAGGTTGAAATCTGGTGATCTAGCCGGCCAAGAATGAGGTCCCCACGCCCAATCCATCTGTTTACTGATGATCCAAATGCCTTCTAACCTCAATACCAAAATGAGGAGGAGCTCCGTCATGCTGGAAGTATTGTCCTTGTTAATCATACCACACCAAACATTTACCAAGAACTTATGTTGAGAATGAGCGTCTCTTATAGCATGAGGGTTGTTTTAGGCTCAGTTATGCGAATTTCTTGAATTAAATACGCCATCCCGTGTAAATTGGGCCTCTTTTGTGAATAAAGTTCTACATGTAGTCGATCTGTGATCAATAATCCACTGGCAGAATTTTAACCTATTCACATTGTCACCATGTTGAAGCCTTTACACTTGCTGAATATGACACCTTTTCTATTTCGAGTCCTCCAAACTCGCACATGAGGAACTCCTAATTGGGCACTTATTCGTCGGGTACTTACTTCAGGGTATTCTTGAACAATGTTATTGATATTTTCTTAATCCTCAACGTTTTTAACAATATTTCGTTTCAAAAAATTGATTGAGTAAGCCGTTACTCTGTGGTAATCCATAATTATAACGAAATCGAGTAAAACACTACTATGTTTTTTACCACTATATTTGCACAAAACGTGACTGCAGTTTCAACCTTTTAGGTCATTTTCAAACGATTCAACTAACAATTCTTAGTGCAGTTTCAACCCTTTAGGTCATTTTCAAACGGTGATTCAACTAAGAATTCTTAGTTGAATCATGAAACCTAAAGGGTTGAAAACTGCAGTAACGTTTTGTGCAAATATAGTGGTAAAAAACATAGTAGTGTTTTACTCGATTTCGTTATATTTCGTTCCACTTTTGATGATAGAAAACTGGCGTGCTCTCTTGCATAGCGATACACAGTTGAAAATGTCTGATGATTTGGTGTTCTTCTGTTAGGAAAACGAATATTGTATTCCTCTGCGGCTTTTCTACCATCACCATCACAAAAGCCATAAACAAAAATAATATCGGCATATTTCTGATTTGTAAATTTATATGAGACATGATTATTTGCACACTAAGTTAACCAAGTACACTAGTTCTACTGTTTATGACAACAAATAGGAAATGTCAAACTATCTAGGCCAACTAATAATTATGTAATGATAAAAAGAAAACTTTTTAATTATAAAATGTATACCGAGCTACACTTTCTTTGGAATGAAATAGTATATTACGTACCATGAGTAAGTGATACTTTTCAGGTCGAGAATGTAGTTTGGGAAACCGAGGCCCGTAGGGCCGAGGTTTCCTAAACATTCGAGACCTGAAAAGTCACTTACTGTTCGCGGTTAGTAAATAGTTTTTTGTAATACCTGCGAAAATCAAAGACCTGTCAAAATAAAATTTTAATATTTTAAATAAATTAGGTATATCGTATATACTAGAAATTAACAAAAGAAAGCCTAATAGATAAACAACTCGTTGAAAAGTCAAGTTTGACAAGCAGTTTTTAAAGAAATACTATTATGGATATCGAAGAAGCTGCAAATATTGCTTGTACATCGCTTCTACCTGGGAAATCTAAAAAAAGATACGAAATCACATATGACGTATTTAGAAAGTGGTGCGACGCTAAATATGTGGATATTCATACCAGTGAGGAGGTTTTACTCGCATATTTTCTAGAGAAATCTAAAAAATATACATCTCCAGCCAGCTTATGGTGCGAATATTCCATGCTGCGGTCAACCATATCCTTAAATGATATTGTTGACATTTCAAAGTATGCCAAATTAAGGGCATTTTTAAAAAACAAAAATATTGGATATCGTCCCAAAAAAAGTGAGGTGTTTAGTATAGAACAAATTGTAAAATTTTTGAGTAAAGCATCTGACCAAACATATCTGATGAAGAAGGTCGTTGCTATTATGGGAATTGCGGGAGCCTGCCGCAAAGATGAATTATGCAAGGTAACAGTAGACGATATTGTTGATAAAGGAAGCGTAATACTTATCAAAATACCTACCTGATTCTAAAAATCACCTTTCAAGAAGTTTCACTATCGTAGACAATGACAATTTCCACTGTCTGGAATTATTCAGAAAATATGAGTCTGCGACCAAAAAATTCAGAAAATAAAAGATTATTCTTGAGATATAAAAATGGGAAATGCGTTAACCAACCAAACCAGTTGGGAGAAATATTTTCGCTAAAATTCCGTCTGATATTGCAACATTTTTAAATTTGGAAAATGCAAAAAATTACAGTGGACATTCGTTTCGCAGAACCTCGGCAACTCTTTTGGCTAATAGCGGAGTCGACGTTCTTGCGTTGAAATGGCACGGTGGGTGGAAGTCCTCGGCAGTAGCAGAAAGTTATGTGGCGGAATCTTTAACGATTTTCAACATTAGCAACCTAGAAGCCGGTTCATCTCGTCAAACATCTGATAATGATCTCTCGGATAATATGGAGAATACTCCACTAGATGGCCCTGAAGTAATTAAAGAAATACGAAAAAATTTAACATCAATTTTGACTGTTGATAATATGAATAATTGTACTTTTCACATTTCCATAAATAATAAAGATGCTTAAAATAATATCTTCATTTTCGTGTATGCATGAAATGTTTGGTTTCAATGATAGATTTTTTTTACCTAAAATTTCTGTTGATCTGAGCAGGTAAATAATAACTAGTACGTAATATTCACTTACAGCCCACGTCGGACTGTAAGTGAATATTACAGCCCCGTAACCATGGCAACCAGTAAATGAATTGTAAGTAAAGTTCAGCTTACTCTAATAAAAATTTGTTAATAATGATCCACTTACAGTACAGGTATTACAAAAAAAAACTTTGGTTTTAATTTTTTTGTCAATATTGAACATTATTTATACCGAGTGTAAATTGACCATTTTTAATTATTTGGACAATTAATGTAAGCTGTTTTTGTTCAAATTCCCCTTATTGCCAAATGTAATCGCTTGTAAATATATCAACAAAGGTGCGACAATAAATTTAATTACATGTTTTTGTTTAATGATGTATGGACTTTTATAATTGGCACTTGAATGTTAAAAAAAATTTTACAGGGTGATCTTTTTACAGGAATCGGAAAAACCAAATTAAAAAAGTCCGGCACTGGAATTAAAAAAGAAATATAATAGCAATCTATCAACTCTGTGATAAGTTTATAAAGTGTTTAATATTTAAACAAAATACAATTAATAGTAAGGACGTTCTGGCTAAAATAAATTTAGATCAAAATCCGCCCCTGGAAGAATGTACATCAGTTCCTCATGAAACACCCTGTATATTTATATATGACTGGGAAATCCTTGCCTGACAGATCAGTATTTGCCAACGCCAATACTTTTCAACGACTCACCCATCTGTTCAATTTTTCTGCCTCCACGCCTCATTTTTTGGAAAATGATTTTTGACCAATCTAAGACTACATGCTTTTAAACGGTAAAGTAAATAGTAAACAGATGGTTCCACGACTATTTTCCGGTAAGATGGATCGATCGCGGTCGGGAGTGTTTCCGCCCTCTGGCCTGTGCGCTCTTCAGACATGAGTCCTATGGACTGTTTTGTATTTGTTCTTATTTTTAACTGAAACTTCACGGCCCTAAGGGGTTATGTAGATACTAGTTTACTCTGCATGGCCGTAGGGGACTATGGTATGCTAGTGTTACAATGGGAATTGTCAAATAGGAAAAAGATAAATTACTTTTAGAATTTTAATTGGAAATTAATATTTTTACAGATAGTTTTTCTTTTTAGTTCTCATAGATAGTTTTTTCTGGTGTTTGTCAAAAAATCCTATAAAGAATATGTTTCATTACGTTTTTTTCTAGTTTCAAATAGTTGACGAGATACAGACCATCCGCGCCCTGTATATGAACGGGTTGGCATTGTCTCACATGAAAAACTTGAATTTGCTGTAGAAATAATTGCGACTAATGAACATCGCCTCTATTTTTGTCCACCGCTGTATATAGAAACATGCATTTTTCAACAGCGCCGTCTAAAAAATACACCTGTCTAAAACCAACATTCCGCCATTTATTTAAACAAACCTACCTTGTATAAAGTTTCCTGTATACACATTTTTATATTTAGAAACTCTTAAATAACCGACTGGGTAGGTAGGTACTCGTATTGCCAGTACATTCACTGTGTGGTATGGCGTGTTTATGTTTGCTCAGTTCATAAAAATTTTCAATACCCAGCATGTTATCCAACTAATAAGCTCGCAGTGTTTGCATTACATTACCCGTTTAAAAACTTTATCTCGAATGTTTGCACAACCTACTAAATTTACACATGTACAGGGTGAGCCAATAGTACGTGGACGATCAATATCTCCTCGATCGTCCGAAGGGACTCCATATCATTCATATAGGCTAGACGGCAGGGAGAAAAATATGGTAAAAAAAAATGTTTGGTCCATGGGCGAGATTATTGCTGGAATCTCTTCCTTCTAGGGTGTAGTTCAACATCCTAAGTTTGCTTACAAATTAGTGAACCGCTTGATTTTATAATTAAGAATTAGCGAGTAAATTCGCCCCTTTTCTGTATTTCGTTAAATATCTCCGTTCCTGCTAACTTTTAGTTTAAATATTGTCTAAATGTTATTTGTGGCATTATCTTAATTTTCTTCTTCAATTCTTTGGGACTTCCTGCCACATGTATTTTTTTTTCTTTTTAAGCGGTGCTCGGGGAATCTACAAAATATCACAATTAACCAGTATGTTACTGGTAAATAACCTCTGCGCCTGTGACTTTTACGTCAAAGGATCAGTTAGAGGTTGCTTAAAAAAAAAAAAATAACACAAATAAGTATAACAACTTCAAATTAAATATTTCGCCGACGTTTCGGAAATCGAATCGGTTTCCTTTTTCAAGGCTGTTTTGAAAAATCTCATTTGCTGTGTATGATAAATACACAGCTCTAAGAATGTTTGTTATATTCAATTTCCATAGATACTTACTATTTACATAGAACTGTTGATACAGTTAACAGTTTTTTTTTAAGTTTTTGTACACTGTTAAGTTTCTGAAATTCTTCTTTTAACATTGGCAACCAAGTTGTACAGACATCTACGGAACAATTCGACACGCATCTATCCTTATTCAATATTATCGCGGATTCTTTAATTTTTCTTTTTTTGCTATCTGTCTCTTTTTAAAAAAATTTTGCCGAGTCCGTTCTCCCAAGCGTGTTCGCGGATCTTGGACTTCTGAATTTCATTCTTTGTGATATAATTTTGATGTTCGCCCAATCTTACACTAAATGGTCTGGATGACTCATCCACGTAATGTTTGTTACACTCACACGGAATACTATAAACTTAATAGATCTTAAAATGTTGTTTGTTTGAAATACCGTCCTAATATCAAATCTATCACCGATGCGGCGCAACTTTTCGGATCCCTAGTAGCACCAATATTGCACCAGTATATAATCCATATAGGACCAATATATGAATATTGGTCCTATATAGGACCAATATTCATATCCCACACAGCACATGACATCCCTAGCATATCCTCATTTGGTCCCGTATATCCCAATCGAGGACATTCCTCAGGATATCCTTAGGCTATCCCAATAAAATATATACAACCTGAGAATATCCCAAATGGGGATATCCTAGACAAATCCTGGCAGGATGTCCTAGTAATGTCCTGCAAAGACATTAAAAGACTAACAAAATATGTATATTGTGGGAATATCCTGGGCAAGTCCTAGAGCCGTCCTATTATAGGTATTATTATTTAGGAGATTTCAACAACAAAAATAATGAAAAGTATACAGACTGTCTATTTTACGAGGGCCACATCAAATATCTCGCTTAATATCTATTGTAGAAGAATAAAGTTTTAGAAACAGTTATCCCATTTTTTGTGAGCTATATTTCAGTAAAAAGAAATTTGAAATCCATAGCCTACTTTATGAGATATATTACAAAAACCTGAAAAATAGGAAAAGCACAAACGGTTATAGCTTCCTTATTTGAGGAGATACGAAAAAAGTTAAAGGAATGAAAGTTGACGGCAAAGACAATAAGAATAATAACGTGTATCAAAAAAATCGAAAAATGCAGTTGGCTTTGACATACGCTATTGTGAAAAAATGAAAAATACAAATCTCAAAGTAGGCCATGACGCCATTAATTCCGTTATTTTTTTCTCATTCCAACAATATAAAACATGTCACAGAAATTTTAACCGATAGTGTCAATATTTAATATTTTACGAATACCACAATTCATATAATTGAATCGTAACAATCAGCTGTGCCATAATAGTAAAAATTCACTTTATAATAATTATAATTCCGTAATTATTTATTACAATTTAATACAAACCAATAAATATCTCATAAAAAAAAATACAAGTACAAAACGAACATCCAAAGAAAAAAACGAAAAACTATGTATAACAGTACTACCTACTACTATATTGAAAAGAAATTGTGTGTATTTATTTTTTTAACTACAAATACTCAAGTTTGAAATACCTTGTCTTTAATGTAACCCCAGACGAAAAATTCCAAGGGAGTAATATCTGGTGATCGAGCTGGCCATAGAATGGGTCCATATGTGCCTATCCAGCTATCTGGCATAACTTGATTTAAATAATTTGTACATTGTAATATGTACAAATTATTTAAAGTGTGAGGTGGAGCCCCATCTTGTTGAATATGAATAATTTAATCTTTCTGCCACTGTTAATTCATAAAGAAAATCTTGAAATTCGTTTTGCAGGAAATTAAGGTATCTACGAGCGGTTAATTTGCCATCATAAAAATAAGGTCCAATTACTTTAGTCCCTAAAAGACCCAACCAAACATTCGTAGAAAATCTTTCTTGGAAAGCAGTCTCTCTGCACCAATGTGTATTTTCTCGTGTCCACTTATAATGCATATTTCTATTGAAAAATCCATTATTAGAAAAATTTGATTCGTCCGACCAAAGAATTTTGCTACATATCAGCGCGTCATTCCTTTTCTTATTTAATAACCATCTACAAAATCTTGCTCTCCTTGGCTTATCTCCCTCATTTAAATGTTGAACTTTCCTCATTTTGTAGCATCGAAATCCGTTTTTTTTCAATATTTTTCTTGCACTGTGTTTTTTTATGCGACAGTTTCTCTGAATTTGTCTCAAAGAGGTTTCCTCATTTTGGTTAACATAATTCATTACTCTATTCACTTTTCTTACATTATCCGCAACATGCGCTCGCCTTACTACTTTTTTTGAAAATGAACCGTGCGTTTTTAGATTTTGAACTAACTTCCTAAACATAGTTTGGCTGCGGAGCATCTGGAAATCTATCTCCGTAAACCGTGACTGCCATCTCAGCGTCAAAATTGAACTGACAATAAATGCTAATCATATCGAATTTGTTATTATTGGTGTAGAGGTGTTTTAGAATCTCATGAGCTGTGACCTTCATATGCGCAGAGACATAATCCTTCCTGTCGACTCAGTTACACTTCTTAAAAATATAATATTTAATGTCTCTAATTTATCCCGAGCTCTTCCTTATGTATCCAGCAAGGCAGCCTCCAGTGTCTTCAAAAAAATGCCTATAACGCAAAATAAACTTTGCCTTTTGCGCATTTCGCGGCTCATGAGATTCTGAAACACCTCTACACCATAATTACTGATATAAAATTTGTCTTAGAACTCGACAACGCAACATACAACATACAACAGTGACAATCTGTCAAATTTATTAATAACTGTATACATTGTTTTTCACTAATTATGGCACAGCTGATTGTTACGATTCAATTACATGAATTGTGGTATTCGTAAAATATTAAATATTGACACTATCGGTTAAAATTTCTGTGACATGTTTTATATCGTTGGAATGAGAAAAAAATAACGGAATTAATGGCGTCATGGCCTACTTTGAGATATGTATTTTTCATTTTTGCACAATAGCGTATGTCAAAGCCAACTGCATTTTTAGATTTTTTTGTTACACGTTATTATTCTTATTGTCTTTGCCGTCAACTTTCATTCCTTTAACTTTTTTCGTATCTCCTCAAATAAGGAAGCTATAACCGTTTGTGGTTTTCTTATTTTTCAGGTTTTTGTAATATATCTCATAAAGTAGGCTATGGATTTCAAATTTCTTTTTACTAAAATATAGCTCACAAAAAATGGGATAACTGTTTCTAAAACTTTATTCTTCTACAAGAGATATTAAGCGAGATATTTGGTGTGGCCCTCGTAAAATAGACAGTCTGTATATATTATTTTGAGGCTATTTATTTATAGTGTCGTCTTTTGTTGCTTTGTAAAACTTATTTGTTTGTTCTATTTGATAATCCCCTCCAGTACAAATAATTCATTAAAAATGTATATCTTATTTAAATAGCAGTTATTTATAAGTTATTTTTAATACATTTACTGTGTTTTGAATCAGCCGCCTTTTTGTCGAAAGTTCTAAGAAATCCGCCGGGCGTCGATGTCTTTTCCACATTCATTTTAAAGTTCTGTCGACAAATAAGATTACGTCAAATATTTCATAAATATAATGCTGCTATGTTATATCTTTGTATTTATTATATTATCAAAAAGGGGAAAATGTGATTGGTTATTGTCCGCAGATGTTATTGTCAGATACGTAATTTTATATTTTTCTGAGTGAATAGAATTTTTTTTAATTCATAACTTTTCAGCACGCTATGATTTTTTAAAGTTGTACATATCATCCCTTATAACTTCTAACCACCCTAAACTCTGTTGATTTTAATAATACCCAAAAAGGCAAGAGAACATTTTTATGTAATATTTCATGCTTGTACAATTTTTATCTGAAACTTTTTTTACTAGCTTTTACACATTTTGAGTAATTTTGAAAAACACTGTTATATTTTTTTCACCCCGTCTCGGGGTTGAAAAAATAATATGTATTTTTGCTGTCTTTAGAACTATCCACTAAACCCTAAAAGAACTGGGGATGTCTTATATAAAGTCCAATCAATGTCCTCAGGTTGTTCATAGTAAAGCCCAGGCATAACCCATATAAGAGCTGATGATATCCTGTACACACCCATACTGATGTCCTGAGGACATCATCAGCAAAGCCCGAACATTTGGATATCCTATGGACATCCTGAGGTTATAATGGGATCTTCCCAGGATATCCCATATGTCCCGAAAACTTGTCCCCAGTATGTTCTGAGGATGTTCTTGTGCTGTATGGGATATTGGTCCTATATGGATTATATATTGGTCCATTATGTTGTGCTACTAGGGATAATCCGCATACATAAGGAATTAACGCCGTACTTGTCGCTACGTTCCATTTTCGTCCGTTAAACAAAAAAATATACGTTTTTGATGTGATTTTCCCGTACTTTCGATTGGCGTAAGCAGTTTTTTTCGATAAAATTAAATTTTAAAAGTGATTCGCGAAAACCGTAATATTACACCTATTTTGTTTAATAACTTTTACAGCAGCACTTTTTAGGAAGAATACTTTTTATCATATATTATTGATACAATTTAGAAGTGAATGGAGAAAAGTCCGCCCTGTTACAAAGGATTCCGAAGTTAAGCCCATTTTTTGTCTTATTTTCCTGCACTACAGCAACTTTGTACGAGCATTGAACGACTCGAGATCTCTTTACATTTATCACACAATCGTTATAGTACATATTTTCATCTTTTTAGTGCATTTTTAAAACAGTTTCGGTTATTTTTTAAAACCATGTTTTTTAATTACTTATTTTCACTCAACTAATGTAAAGTAAAATAGGTACCCATTTCATGACAACGAACCATCAGCATATATGGTTAGAATGCACGTAATAATATGTTGTTTACTCGGATTTTACGGTTAATAAACTTTTTAATGACATATTTCTACATAAATAAACCTCGAGACCTCTCTTTTCTATAGCATTTCGAGTTTTATACTTGATATTTATTTGTAAATCGTAAACAGTAAATTGAAAATGATCTCCGAATGCAGATTCAGTAAAGTTATACAGAGTGTCTGAAATATGTGCAAATCATTGGTAAAACCTAAAGTCAACATAGTATACAGGAGCTGGTTGACTTTTCCCCGCGTCATTATTTATGCACTTTCAGATATTTTTATCGTTTCTTGAATGATCGTTGAAAAATATACTGGGTGTTCCATTTGAAAAAATTTAAAAAACTCAATTTAAAAAGTTCTTAATTGAAAAATAATTTTTGGACACCCTGTACAGTTTTAGGAAATGAAAATGATTCAAAAACATTAATTAGACGTCTCGTAACTGATATTCACATAAGTTTTTCTTAAAACCCATAATTGTGACTGTGGTGATTTTTTTAATATCCATCTGCAGATTGCATTATTTCAACAAAAAAATTCATATATTACATCCAAGTGATTGGGAGATATTCAATGCTAATATAGGAATGAATAGAGCCTGGTAAGAGGCTTCAAAAAATGTAGGTACTGATATACATAGCATTCCATTAAAAAAAAGGCACTTGATCCTGTAATTTCGTCTTGGCTCGCCCTGTATGTTCGAAAATAATTTCCAGTTATAGACTCTTTTATCTAGTTTACTCGCAATGTTTTTAAAAATTTCTAGCTATCGTAGAACTCGAAATTTCGAGGCCCGACGCACTATATTGCCGCAACCTGTATAATAAGCGCTGTGTACCTAATTCTTCCGGCAAAAAAACTATTTTTAAATAGAAACACAAATGTTTTCTTCTGTTTTTCCTGTGGTTGATTTTAGGTACCTACTTAGAACTATTGTTTTTATATGTGCGCGATGTTCCATCACATAATTTCTCCGGAAAGCCACCAATCTCTCTCGGTGTCTCAGTTGCTTTCAATTAAGAACTGCTTATTATGTATTCAGTTTTGTTTCCTACAAAACGTTAAAACACCTCACTAAATCGGCATTCCGTAAATTCCCATAAATGTTATTGCACATAAATTATTCATTTCATTTGCCTAACAGAAAGCGTGATAGTTTCGTTATTGCCTTTTCAGTATTCAATGATTGTTATTCTTATTATTGGTGTACTTTAAGTATTTAAAGGTGGCTTAGTAAACCACTAAACCAGATCATGAGGAAATTTCACGTTTTATGCCACCGAAAATGTTTACCAGGTACTATGTACGACGTGCGTTCTGATAAATAGAACAAACAATTACTTACTTCGTTTCCTGCCTCGTACATGTTAATTATTATATTTTATACATTTTAAATTAATTGAAGAGCTGAAAATGAACCTATACAATATACAATTGACCTATTTCATTGAGCGGCCGAAGTATATTATAGGTATCAGTTTTATAGAAGTTGATACTCAAACTCAAGCAATCTGTGTTTTAATTGTTTATGCCTTTTTACGAATGAGAACGAGAACCGTCAGCGAGATCGAAATCGCAGGTGCTTTGGAAGTTTCAGTTCCGAGATTTAGCTGACAAGGTAATGTTTCTCTTATCGGAATGTAATTTGATGATTTGCCGTTTGTTTGTAGTTCTATAACTGTCAAGCGTTATTTTTAACCACGGCACTCTATTTAAAATGTATTATTTTTTAAATTGCCTTTGTAATGAAGTATACAAATCGGTAGAAGACTTTCGATAACAACAAAAAGTGCAAGCTGTGTTTAAATTGTAAAAGTTCGTACTAGCCCCAGCGCCACGGAATTTTTTGCAATTTTGAAAAAAAAATCGGTTTTTTTCGCAATAACTTTTTTACTTCAAAAGATGGAAAAACATTTTTCAAATAGGAGTTGAATGTATCCATTTATTATGAAATTATTTGATAGTTTCCACGCGCTAATGAAAAGTTTTGGGTAGGTATACAGGGTGTTCCTTAATGACGTGCGAATATTTCAGGGTGTGATTCCTTAGATCATTTTATGAAGAAAGGTTCATATGAACATATGCCCACAACGGCTTAATTTTTTTGCTACAGGGTGTTGAATTTTTTTTTTCTAATCGTTATTTTTTAGTATCTCGGAAAGTATTTTAGAGATTATTTTCAATTTTGGTATGTGTTAATAGAATATAGAACCACATATTTTAATTAGAGAAATTATTGTATCGCTCCACCAGTGGCGTCCCTACGAGCATGTCCTCTGATATTTTTTACCAAAAAAGTGGAACGCCACTGACATTTTTCCATGTCGATATTTTTCCTGATTAGCCTGATTAATTGTACATGAAAACGATCTCTTGCGTTTTTCTCGTCAGACGCACAGCTCTTGATTAAAACAATTAAATTCATATTGAAACTCGTTAGAAAAATGCAATTTTCCCTTTTTACATTTTTCTAACTGTTTTTTGAGTATAGAAAAAAAATGTGACGTGGTGGAGCAAAAATGACACCGGATTCGGATTCAGCAAGCCAAAATACACTGGAGATGATTGCCCTGGTCCGTGTAATCGACATTTTTTTTTGTGTGTGTACCTGTGTACTTAGTTTCAATAAAAAATATCGACATGGAAAAATGTCAGTGGCGTACCACTATTTTAGTAAAAAATATCAGAGGACATGCATGCTCGCAGGTGCGCCATTGGTAGAGCGATGAAATAAATTTTCTAATTAAAATATGTCGTTCTATATCCTATTAACACATACTAAAATTGAAAATAATATCTAAAATACTTTCTAAGATATTAAAAAATAATGATTAAAAAAAAAATTGAACACCCTGTAGCAAAAATTCACAGATTTCGCAATCCTTGCAACCATCGGGACATTGGAAATGATAACACTTTACATAAAACATAAACTTTTTCAACTTTTTCCGGACTCGGCTTAGCACGATCCACTACACCGCTCTATTTCAACCTTAAATGAAAACTGGTAATTTGACCCCCTGTGATATATGCAACCCATATTACATTTGCGTATATCAGCCGTTGCATATACGACAGTCTCACTCGACCGCGACACCGTTATCTTCTGACCTTGAACGAAAACTGGTAACTCTACCCCATATACAAAGATAAACATCTCCAATGTTAAAAATTGAAGCCGTTGCGTACATATGTTCATATGAACTTTTCTTCATAAAATGACTTAAGGAATCACACCCTGAAATATTAGCATGTCATTAAGGAACACCCTGTATAAATAGGATTGGCTTTTTAATGGATTTTGTTCTATGATGCCTACTATGGCTTCACAATGTTTGACACACATTTGCTACACTGAGAGGCTTTACTCGAGGAAAGTGATAAAATCAGATATTTATACATTTAATTTAATTTTAATAATATTTCTATATACAATGTGACCCATTTAAAATGGAAACATATTTATAACTTTTTTATTTTTTGTCCGACTTGAACCAAAATTTTACCAAAAGACAGCAATTTAGGATCTACTTATTGCCAAAAAAATATTCGCGTCTTACAAATGCAAAGCCACCTGCGGTACGAAAATAAATGGAAAAAATAAAGAAATCAAATATGAGAGTCCAAAATTTCAGCAGCATTAAAAACTATTGAAATTTTGTTTAAAACAATGTCCGAGTCCGAAAATATCATTTTAATTGTTTTTTTTTTCTTTAGAAAATCGTGCTATGACAATTTTGTTTGAAATTAAACGTAAAAGCTGTCAGGTAGTTGTCAAGTGATCTGTATTTTTTTTAATTTTGTCAAAATTTTGGACTTCAAAAACAAAATTCAATATTTTTTAATATTTATCAAATTTTGGACTCTAGGTTTTTGGACAATTCTGAACAACTTTCATTAATAAAGTTTTCCGATAAAAAAATGCCTAGTATGATTTCTTTATTTTTTCCATTTATTTTGGTACTGTAGGTTGCTTTGCATTTGTAGAAGGCAAATGTTTTTTTGCCCATAAGTAGATCCTAATTTGTTCTATATTTTGGTAAAATTTGGTTCAAGTCGGACAAAAAATAAAGTAAGATGTTTCTTTCCATTTTAAATGGGCCACACTCTATATAAAATTGACAAGGGGGCTTAAGGCTTAAGTTGAAGAATACCATCATTAGCTAGACCTCGCCTATTTTAGGAAAATTCTCTGTAATAATTCTTTCTCTAAATAAGGACCTCTTATTATTATTTATTATTGCTATTATTTTACAGACAGGGATCGAGACTACATAGGCTTTGCCACGCTACCGGACCAAGTACACAGAAAATCGGTGAAAAGGGGCTTCGACTTCACCCTTATGGTAGTCGGGGAATCCGGCCTGGGCAAAAGTACTCTGATCAATAGCCTGTTCCTGGAAGATCTGTACAAGAACCGCAAGGTTCCTGACGTCAGCGAACGAATTCAGAAGACAACGACCATCGAGAGGAAGACCATGGAAATCGAAGAGAGAGGAGTGAAGTTAAGGTGTAGTAATTATTTTGAATAATTTATTACTTATAAATAATATTAATAATAATAATGATGATAATAATTGTTATTTATCCAGAAGAACTCAACAGGTGAAATTATATTGCTTGGAAAAACCGTTGATGCCTCAGAATAGACCTGGCACATCAGGGGTGCCCCAGAGGCCAATTTTGGGCCCCATACTATTTTACTTTTTATGTTTGATCTACAAGAGAAACAATTCTGTAAATTCCATCAGTATGCAGATGGCAGTCAAAAGTATATTTCATACAATCCAGTTGACGTAGATCCGGCAATCACTAATATAAATACTGATTTAGATTCTATATGTAAATACTCAAGTGATCATGGATTAAAGCTCAGTGCTCAGAAATCCGTTGCTATTATTAATTTCAGTTTCAAAAAAGTTCTTAACTTTTACTGACGATTCTTGTAAGTTACGTATAAATAATACAGAATTATTATTTGTAGAATCCGCCAATATGAGAATTATGTTTCATAAACGTTTAACTTTTGAAAATCATGTTACCAAACTACTGTAAAAGTGTTATGTGAAGCTGAAATCGCTATATTCTTTTAAATATATCTTACCAACAACTATTATGTTAAAATTATCTAAAAGTTCCTTATAATGTCTCAACTTGAGTATGGAAATGTCATTTATGGACTGTGTTTTACTGCTGCAGAATAATATAGACTGCAACAGTTGCAAAACTCATGCTTACGTTTCTTTGTAGCGATACCTAGGCGTGATCATATTGCTTCTTTTTATAAAAGCATTAATTGGCTTAATTTTCAATCCAAATGGCAACTACATTTGGTATGTCTTGTGTACAACATTTTAATATATCAGGAGCCTAAATATCTTAGTAAGAAATTAATTTTTCTGGGGTTCCTTACATAGCTCATGTTTATGTTTCGTAGACACTACATTATATATCCCAAGTCATAGCTCCAAAACATATGAATCGTCTTTTATTTATTTAACTGCTTTCTTATATAACACAATTCCGAATCACATCAAAGGCCTCACAATGATTTAAAAAAAAAAAATGTTTTTAAGTCCCTAATTAAATTTTTCAAATTTTCACCTTTTTACTATTTTTACTGATTTTGTTCTTATTTATTACTTTCTATACTTAATGTAATTTTTCTCTGAGTTTCTGGTTAGGATTATGTCCTTATTGAACCATTAATAAACATTATTCAAATTGGTTACTAAAATGTATGTACTTCCTGAAGTTTAGGAAATATAATTTGTTCTTTTAAAGATTTAGAAGTTAATATATATTTTTTTATTCGGAAATTTAGAAACTTTTGGTGATATTTAAATGGTAACGGAGGAATGCCTAACAAAGTGGTATATTACACTTTCTTTAATTTGTTTTTATTGTTGTTCAAAGGCTGACGGTGATCGATACACCTGGCTTTGGCGACGCCGTGAACTGCGAGGACAGCTGGAAGGTATGCATAAACTACATAGATGAACAGTTCAGGCAATACTTCACGGATGAAAGCGGACTGAACCGACGAAACATACAGGACAACCGAGTGCACTGCTGCCTTTACTTCGTACCCCCTTGGGGTCACAGGTGACACCCGTCAGCTTTCCATCTTTGCCCTGGCTAACGTTCGTTTTCTTGCAGCTTAAGACAAATGGACCTAGAGTTAATGAAAAGACTGCATCGTAAAGTTAATATAGTCGTAATTATCGCCAAAGCAGATACCTTAACCTCAGCAGAAGTGGCCAAACTGAAGAAGAACATACTCAATGATATAAGAGATAACGATATTCAGGTAAACGTGTAATGTAAACGCTTGAACTTGTCGATTTCTATTTGTGAACTGCCATTTTTTGGCCTGCGCACTCACTCAATATAATTAATTATAATTCCAATTGGTACGTTAGCAACTTGTACCTAATCAAAAAAGCCAGTGGCGGCTCGTCAGGGGAGGCAGGGGAGGCTGAGCCTCCCCTTGGAAGAACCACCATATCTTCAAAAGTAATATCTTAAGAAATTTCTATTAGGTATATCTCAATTTTCAATATTTTTTATTGTTTATTATTCATTAATTAATTTTCAGTTTATATATAACATTTTTGCATTTCCTTTCCACAAACATACCTATAACGTTACAGTCCGCGTATAGTCTTTGTATGCATATTTCCCGGTCCGCCGGTCTTTTACTGAATGAACACTGCGGTTCGCTGGAGGCTAATACGAAATAGCTTCCAACTTTACCGCATTTACTTTAACATGAATGACCTTGAATTTCTTTGAGCTGTGTAAAATAGCAACACTTGAAATAGCCAAGTATGAGGCTAGCTTCTAGATCTCAGTTCTTTATAGCGCATGTGCACAGCTCATTCAAGAGTCAGGTGATTCACAAAGAAAACGAACTGACGCCTGACAGTTGCGTTTAGCCGGTTATAAGAACAACTTGACGTATAAATACATAAAATATTTGATAGGCGGGCTAGAAATAAGTGCTCTAGGTGAAAATATTCCCAACAACATGTCTTGTTGTCCAGACGTGGTGGATTATTTGTTATTAAATGGATTTACTACTCTTATTTATGACGAAAAGGTAAGAATTAAAAGAAATGCCAGGCCTACACCAGCAATGCTTTCGTTAGTTTTTAAAAGTGGTAAACAAAACAGAGGGTTTTGTGATAACAATTATAAAAAAGTCGAGTGGTTAACGGCATCAACAGTTAGAAACAAATTATATTGTTGGAGATGTTTATTATTTACTAATGATCAATCCTCAATTTGGGGCAGCGCCGGGTTTAATAATTTGCAAAATTTGTCGCGAGGTTTAGAAAGGCACGAAAAATTCCAGGAGCACATTTCATCTTGCATTAAATTCGAAATGTTTGGTAAACAAACTATTGTAAATTTCTTGGATTCTGCACATAAGAGAGAAATAGAACATGTTAACGAAAAGGTCCGTGAGAATAGGGAAATATTAAAGAGGTTAATAGATGCCGTTATATAGTTATCTTCACAAGAAAATTCTTTCCGAGGACGTGACGAAATACAAGAATCGTGCAATAAAGGAAATTTCAAAGAGCTGGTAGATTTTTTAAAAACTTATGACCCAAAATTAGAGAACTTTTTGAATAACGCCACTATTTTTTGAGACAATTCCGGTAAGCTTCTGTAGAATGATCATTTTCAGCACTTAAACGCATAAAAACATTTTTACTAGAAACAAAATGAGTCAAGACCGCCTTTCAAATGTATCGCTTATTTCAATAGAAAAACGTTTTTTGTCAGAATTGAGGAAACACGATTCATTTTATGATGAAATAATCAACCATTTTGCTAGTTCCAAAATCGCAGGTTACCACTCATTTATAAAAATATTCAGGCTTTAAAGCAGAGATTAATATAGGTAGTTGTTATTTTAGAAAAAATATTTATTTGTGTTATTTATTTTTTAGGAAATATTTTTTATAATTCTCTATAATATAGAGTTCCGTGGTTATATATTTTTTTATATAACTTCTTTCTCAAAACTATTTTAATTCCTATTAAAACTTATAATTTTACACGCCTGGCAGTGATAATGAATACAATTTTTTGTTTGTAGAAAAACACTTTAATTTTTTTACCAAAACTATTTTTATTTTTATTAAAAGTTATATAATTTAATTACAAGTGGGATAGTAGGACTCCTTTGGATACCGATACTCGAGTCGTAGGAACGAGAATTTCATGAGAATGATTTTTTCATCTCATCATATTTTCTATTTCCTTTTCATTCTATTCTTTTATTAGTTCTATTCTCTCAAGTCGTGAATCGGTATCCTGGCGAACAACCCACGGCAAAAAATGTAACGCGCCGTTGTAATACCTCAGGGGTGGTGGGGAAATGTACAAATTGTAGTCATATTGCACATCAGTTGTCTTTCAGAATATCAAGCCTCCTCTGCAGACAATATCACGAGCCGCCACTGAAAAAAGCTATATGTAACATACACAGATAGAGATTAATATGAGACAAAAAAATGAAAGGGATGCAAGGGGGAAAAAGGCACATTTATTTAATGTCTAATGTCAGCTTCTTAAGACTATATAAGCCGGTGCTGAACAGATCGTATTCGGCGAAATTGTCGTTAAAGTTGCCTTCCATTCTATCGCAAAAAGCTTGTTGTCCATGGTTAGTCCTATGAGGTGTGATAAAGAATAGTCTCCTATGGCAGGTGTTTGTTGCAGAGGGCAGCATAAAAATTAATTTTACTCAAGAGAGATAGATAGTCAATAGAGCCATTGATTATTTTATGTAGAGAATAGAGAAGGGCAAGTTTCCTATGGTCTTCTAGTGACTATAAACCCCTTATGTTTAATCTTACGTGAAAATAAAAAACTTGGTATGGCAGAACCATTTTATAAACATAAAATTTAGTAAATCTATTTCGCACAGGCTCTAAAGGATATATATGAGAAGTATAGTGTGATGACCATATTATGACGCCATAATCTAAATAATATGTACTGCACACTAGTGAGTCATTATAGCATGTAGGTCGCTTATCTATTGTGTATGTCTTTTGGTGAACTCTAATAGTCTCTGAGCTTTGAAAGTTACATTGTTAATATGTTCAATAAAAGTGAGGCACCAACTAGATCTGTTCGAATTTTGAGACAATCATCGAGAGATTTAATTACATAATAAAATTTCGTCTGCCTACATAAGAACTTTACAGGTTGAAAATACGTTAATTACAGCATTAATAAAAAGCGAAAAGAGTACTGGACTAATGTGGGAGCCTTGAGGGACGCCTTATTAACATTTATTATGTTAGATACTTTATCACAGATTTTAACACGTTGTCTGGCTTGTAGGTAAGACTTAATCCATTCTAGGTAAACACCGGTGATGGCCATGCATAGTTATAGTTATATAGTTATAGTTAGCATAATAGGAGTTCATGGCAGACACTGTCAAAGGCTTTGGATGGATCCATATAAATAACGTCACCTTGTTCACGTTGTTCACAGAGGTGGTAGCAATTTTATTGTTCTATCGCTTGGTCCTTTTTTTAGTATCTAAGTGGAGTTGTTGGTAAGAGTAGTTCTCATAATTCCAATTTTGACACTTAAATCGTTTTCCAATAACTCCGTCCAACTATTCATAATAAATATGTGTATATGGGGTATAATAATAGCGTTTTTTATCTTCCATCCAAATCTATAAAAATAATCAGAGTATTGTATTTAAAATAACAAAGTTCATGTCTTTTGCATGAAAAACCGAGAAATCGTCGAATCCAAGCTTTTTTGCCATATGTATTACATTCATTATGGACACACTGTACAAGTTAAAAAGAGACAACTATTGTTAAAATTCATTATATTCCTTCCTATTTCAGATGTACGAGTTTCCTGAATGTGATAGTGACGAGGACGAAGAGTTCAAGCAACAAGATCGGGAGCTGAAAGCAAGCGTACCTTTCGCAGTTGTGGGCAGTAACACAACTCTCGAAATAGCCGGGAAGAAGATAAGAGGGCGACAGTACCCATGGGGCGTGGTTGATGGTAAATAATTTAAAACTCCTGTAGCAAAGTGTTATACACCGATATTGTTTCAGTGGAAAATCCGAAGCATAGTGATTTTATTAAACTGAGGACCATGTTAATTTCTACCCACATGCAGGATTTAAAAGATGTTACGGAAGATGTGCATTATGAGAATTTTCGAGCCCAATGTATATCGCAAATATCACAGCATGCGAGAGAACGGGGGTAAGATATATTTAATTTACTCGATACTTATAGGCCAGGCGTTAGGTAGATTAACATCATTTTAAATCGCCAGTTCATTATAGGTGTCTTTTAGACATACTAATTTTCCCCCGTCGTCGGCCCCCAGCCCCCAATTTTGGGGCAATATGGCTCAAAAATATTTTTTTTCCGATATCTCGGTTCTGAACGGTCGTACGAAAAAAAGATTGTTAAAGTAGTATTAATATTTTTGAAGGTGGAGGCAGGAATGTCTGCAACTATCAGTGGTTACTACCATTATGCGCTCGTTTCGACACCACTTTGCGGTAGAGCGTTTGGCGTGCTTTTTTTAATTGGTGTCCCCAATCAGCCTAATCCATTTTTCGTTTATTTGGTTAACTTCTAATTTTTCTTTCTCTACTACCAATGCATAACATTAGTTTGTATTTTTTTGAAGTTGAAGGTTCAAAATGATCCCTTGCTTCAAAAAACTGCGAGTGTCGATTTCATTATTGTCTGCATCGTCTTTATCAGATTGAGACTCCTTGTGTTTATCGTGTTCCAAAAATACCTTATCTTCAGATTCTTCGGCTTGATCTAAGTCGTCTACGTATATTGCGACATTTGTACACGATTGTCCTTGACATCCAGAACAAATAACAGAACATCTTAGTCCAGATTTTCTACAAATACATGTGGCTTTGCAGCCTTTTGTACACTTGCAGCTTATAGTTTTCAATAGTTCTTGTGGAGCAGCTTTGTTTTTGGTAGTAATAGGAAACAAACCAATTTTTCTCTCATTCAACCCCAATCTTTAAAACTTGAATTTTGATAGCACGTTCTAAAAGAGTGTTGGCGTACAGCAGACTCAGTACGAGGTAATGATGAAAGGTTACATGTACTTTTTGCCACTGACTTAATAAAGCATTTGTACCTTAATTCATTGAAAGAATGCTGATCGGATTCTGCTCCGTAAAGGGCTAAGATACCTTTTTGGCCTGCTATATCTATAGCTGCAGAGTGAGAATTAGGGTCTTTAAACCATTCCCCGTTATTTGTAATCCTGCAGAATTTTGTAATAATTTAACGAATTTTCCTTTGCCTTGCCTAAAAAATGCAGAAGTTGTGTTACATCCACTGAATGCGTGGAGGAATAATGTTATCCGCAACTTCTTGGGTATTTAAAAGAGTTCGAAGAATACATTTGTTCATCCGTTTTCCCATGTTTGAACGTGTGGATAATCCTATCATAAGGATTAAAAGGTCAACATCTTCACCAACTTTAATTATCGAATCGTAATGAGGTGATATATCTATTTTGTAAAATGTTGAATGAAATTATAACGGTTGTAAATACCAATTGTTTTAAATATTTATAGAAACGGTGAAAGTGTAGGAAACTGTTGATATATAGAGCGTATGCGATATGATGCTTGACTTGCCCCGCCTATAACTCCAAGAATATTAATACTACATAAAAATGTGTCAGAACCAATTCGATAGAGAATTTATTTATCTTTAACTTTGATAACCCTCTTTCTTTTCGTAGGACCATTCAGAACTGAAATATTGGCAAACAAATGATTTTTGTGTGATATTGCCAAAGAGTATGTCTAAAAGAGGCCTATAATGAACTGATTCCAACTGTAAACTATTTTTCCCGATTTAAAACGGTATTTACACATCCCGAACTGCCTAACCACTTGCCCATTAACTATACCTATCAACTTTTTATGTTCATATATTTTCATCTTCAAGAAAAAATTTAAATTTTATGAATATTTACTTCTTTTTCTTATTTCAGAAAGTTGAAGCGAGATTCAGCACCATACGAGTCCGATATCACAGAAACTGACAGGTTATTGATTCAAAAAGACGAAGAGGTAATTTTTTTTGCAACGCGCAATTGAACAAATCGTTTAATAACAACTGTGTTTTAGATTCGTCGCATGCAGGAGATGTTGAAGCAGATGCAGGAAAAACTAAAAGTCGATGCTCAAGATAATAATAAGAAACACGAAAGTATTATTGATGTGTAGATTTTATTGTTATGTGTTCTAGTACCAAAGAATCATAGTTGAATCTTTTTTTCATATTTATAACCAATATTTATAACTGTAATTTATTTATGTTATCAATAAAAATATTTATTAATAATGTGTCTTCTTTCTTTCGTGTATGTAATAGTATAATAATAATAAAAGTACTTTACTGGGCAAATGGCCGTTGACCGAAGTAATGTAATGGATAACAGACAAATATAAGAAAAAGTAGCACTAGAATTTTAGATATCGTGAAAGAAAAAAAGAATTAAGTAGATATATGTCTACGATCACTATCGGCAGTTTATTATGTGATCTTTAAATCGTTAATGTGATCCCAGAAGTTTTTTTCTGAAAATTTCCTGTTACTGGGTCTATGTTATGGTCTATCTAGGCGAATTTGGAGAATAATTTATATAGTCTCTGTAGAATTGGCTCTGTATCAGTTTGTTGGTAAAGAAAAGCATTTGGCGGACTGTGTTTAGGATTTCTTAGTTGTCTATTTAGGGATAGCTCTAAGTGCTGATGTTTCTGCGATATGGATATTTTTTACTGCTGGTTTTCTGGTATTTGAACGATTTTCAGGAGCATTTCCCAGATTTAGTAGCAATACCAAAGGATTTGTATGTATGTATTCTATATTGTGTCGGTGTGTTTCATAAAACTCACCATGTGACATATTAAAAAAGTGCCGGTGGTCTTTTCGCTTGTACACAAAAAGTCATTAATGACATTCGTCGACATATGGAACGAGAACCAGCAAAACCATTGAAACGTCTCTCTCAGGAAATTGGATTTTCTTATGTAATGCCAAACGATTGTAAAGGACTTGGGCGTGCATCCATGTAGGATGCAATCATGGGGTCTGGTGCACTTTAGTTCGTCGTGATTTTGAAAATTTTCTAAATGGTAATGAAGAATATAAGATGAATAGAATATATTTAAAAAAAAAAATTGTTGGATGAACCATAAATTTAAGAGAAAAAAAAAATCCGAGAGAGGCAATAAAAAATCGCGCAACAATCTATATATATTATATTCATAGCAAATGTCGGAAATATTTCGAACGAGTTAGTGAAAAAAAGGCGGGAGGAAACCGCCCGCACCCCCCTTTTCTTTTTTCTTTATCTGCGGCGGTAATATAGAGTGCCTGCAGCGCAAATAAATATGAACAAAATTAGATATCCCAATAAAAACGTACTAACCTATCCTCAAAGAGGTTAAGAGGTTATAATAGACTAGAGGTAACAAACGGCAGAATTTGTAATGCGCGAAGGCTGCCACTCTTCCACGTTTGGGTGAGATAGGTAGGGGTAAAGCACAGGGGCGCACTAAGGCTTTATGATGCATTTTATCAAATATGAAAATTTTTTATCTCAGCTTTATGTCCAGGTACACAAAATACATTTGTTGATAATTTGTTAGAAATAAACTGATACAATTTAGAGGTTACCATCAGTAACAGTTTTGTTTTATAAGTTTTCAGCATTATTATTACAGTTATATTATATTTTTCTCGGTATTTTTTTATGTCCTTACAATGCCATAAAAAGTTTTTATGTATACATCATAATATATAATATAATTATATTGTAGGAGACGTACAACACGGAAACAAAACATTTTGACTCCTAATTTCGTTGCAAGAACTAAATAATAGAACTAAGAAAGTTATAGGTTTATATTTATTTATTTTTATTTAACTAGATGTAATCTTTTCTCAAATATCAGTTTTTTTTTGGGTATATTTCTTTAAGAAACGCAAAAAAGAACATCCAGACTTTTTTAAATTTTCATTAAAACCATTTACATTTTTTATCTTGGTTTCTAAAGTTAAATTCAAATAAAAAAATAAGTATTAAAAATAAATTGGCTTTATTTAAAAAAAAATCACAATTTTTATGTTAGGTACCTAACCTATGCACTATATATTTTAAATAGTAAATAGTACTCTATGAACTATATATAAATGTGCATCATATATATACAGTGTGTTCAACTAAGTCGAGACCATATGGGAAACTCTTTTATTATTGGTTTTACGAAAAAAGTTATTGATGAAAAGTTTTGCTTGGCCTAAAACCAAAAATGAAATAATCAGACATCAATTTTTTGCAGTCGTATACGAGGTTTGTCGAAAATTGTAAATTTTGCTCAAGGGTAAAGTACTTTTATTTATTACAATATTGATAATCGTTATTAAGAAAAGTTGATCCTAATTGAAAACTACCGTCAGATATCGAATATTATCCATCTACCATGAAAAAACAATCTTTAATAATTTTGGATATCAATAATTTAATTTTGCCAATAATAAAACATTTATTGTATGGAAAAACATGATAACCTTTCAGTTCATTGGTAAGTTATATAACCATTTGATTTGAATAGATGCATGAATATCATAATATTAATTTATAATTTTACAAATGAAAAGTTAAACAGAAGATAACAAGTTAACTAATAAGTAACATTCATAACATTACTGGAAATGAAATAATTTGTATTTTGCTATTCAGCAAAATTTACACTTTTCGACAAACCTGGTATACGACTGCAAAAAATTGATATCTGATTATCTCATTTTGGGTTTTAGGCCATGCGAAACTTTTCGTCAAGAATAACTTTTTTTCATAAAAGCAATAATAAAAAAGTTTTCCATATGGTGCCGACTTAGTTGGACACACTGTATATAGCATTTCGCTTCAAATGGAGTGAAAAAGGCGACTTCTCAAAATCATAAGACTCCTGAGTAAAATGTAAGTGGCATACATTGAAAGTCACAAAAATATCTTCTTTTTCCAAATTTAAAGATACTCTCTAAGCCTCTCTTCTCTCAGTATCCTTTGGAACACTTAAAATAATACAATCTTAAAGTACCTATTATGAAAATAAATTAAATATATTAATCGACATTATTGCAATAATTAATACTTGTCTTTGCAAATCACATGGAAATCGGAAATACGGCTCTGTGTCTTCTTAAACAATCGAATATGGCGTCCAAAACAAACATGTTTATTAAGTAACTTACCGAAATAAGTGAATAGATGATTTATCCCTCACACAATTCGCACTTTTGTGGTAAACACAACTTTTTACAACGCACCTGGACATTTTTTCACTCTATATAGTCACAAAAATAGTCAAAGAAAACCTCACTTTCACAACGAAAATCGAAATACAATATATGGATGCCATCGATCAACTGTCACTTCACGACACACTGCCTGTGATTGGTGGGTGACAGCAGTGGGGATTTGGTAGCGTGCGCCGTGAACTATGTTCTATCTCTCGTTTATTAAATCTATGCCTATCCTAAAGAAATCACAGAAAAGAATGAAATTAATTTCAAGTTATTTTGTGAAAGAAGGCGGGGGGACACCCCCGCACCCCCCCTTTTTTATTAAAAAAAAGCAACAAAAATGTAATTTAGAAGGTATATTTCTCTGAAATATGGGTCAATATATTGGTGAAATAATTATATCACACAGAACTAATTCAGTAGATATTAAACAATGAACGCACTAACAAAATTATCCATAAATCCCCTAAAAATAATCTCCGAAGTGATTATCCTTGCAAATGTCAAGATAGACATAACGATAATATCCGAAATAACCAACGAACATTTCCGAACTGGTGCAATCAATAGGTTTGTTCATGTGTGTTGCTGGAAGCAGATCTGAGCAACTAAATCATAAATATGTCGTTCATTTGTGTCAGATCATATGATCTGGTTTTGTTCATTTGTGTCGAGCAACTTGCTTGAGATCAAATAAATCACTGATTTCTTGCTCGAGCTCAAGAGTCCGAGCAATAAAATCAGAGCAGGAAATATAACCTCCCAATCCTTGGTAAACAAACAATTGACCATTTTAGGTCACCTGACTTTGACACCGCCGTCTGGAGGGCACACAAACCTCATCCAATCACAAAGGAGGGCAAATGTAAACAATTAGAGATGAGTGGCTAGCAGAAGCAATTTAAGCTTGTCATTAAACAATAACAGCTTTTCCCCATCTCTAAAAAACAAAACAATGAGTTGTGTGCCCCCCACGCCGACATCGTGACGTCAACCTAAAATGATCAGTAAAATAAATTATATGTATTTATTTATTAAAAATGTCCAAGGAACAGGGAGATGGTATTTTAAATGTCATCGTAAGGGTTGTGCAAGATGATCATTACATTCTGAAAACCGTGGGCGAGTGAAATTTGTAATATTGAGTAAAATATAATTAATTAGGTACCTCTGCCTACTTAAATTATTAATTTTTATAAGTATATATTTTTTACAAGGTGATTAATTATGAATTAGCGGTAGGTGCAATATTGTATAACCCTACAAAATTCGAAATCCTGCAACATACCACCTTTCACGTGTTCGTTTGTGTTTTGAATTGTTTTGATTGGAAATGCTGTCATTTGTCAAAATAACCTGCTAAAATGTGATTTTTTAAAATCAGTTGATCTCATTCCAGCAACACAAATGAACAAACCTTATGTTACAATGTCAAATCTCAACATGGAAGTCGTATTCAACATATAAAAACAATGTGAAAATATATAAAATTTGTATATTTCAACCATTAATTGTAATCCTCATCCTAACCTAAATAGACTCGTAAGTGAACTTGTACTTCATTGTTATGGAATTGAAGTGAAAACAACAAATACCTTATTACGAACTAAAGTGCACCTGAGCCCAATCATGTACCAATGTGGTTTGTCGATAATTTAATGAACGACGACATGCTATACTTGGAATTATTTTCCCATGAAGCGTGCTTTCATCTTTCAGGGTACGTCAATTCTCAAAATATGCGGATGTGAAACACTGATAATTCGCATATTTGGCCATATATTTTGTAGTGCTTAGTTGTTTTAGTAACATCCGATCTCGAGGACCGTACTGTTAGTGAACTTTAATGATGACAATTTTGAGGTTAAATTAAATAAAATTGATTTATTTCAACCTTACATATCTGTAGTAGAGTCATGTTCACGCATACATATGGTCACACTATATAGTCAATAACATCGCGGACTTCAAGAATTTACTAGCTATCAAGATAAGATCTTCCATCTCTAGCATTTACACCTACATCAACATCATTAGCATTTTGCACAGTTCAACGACGGTATTTTTATAGGTTAATTTGCCTAAATTGAATTATTTCAACAAGAAATCTAGTTTTTTACATAATTTAAGTCACATAATTTATAATCACAATATGCAACTTCAAGGACCTACTATTCAAGTGGACCAAGTCTTCTTCCACTTCTAATCCTTGCGCTTGCGCCAATGACATTAATTATATACTTTAACAATGGCAGTTTTGTAGGCAATGTGTTTAAATTCATTTATTTCTAGCAAAATAAGCTACTGGTTCTTTATTTACGTCATAGGGACGCACGGTATAATTGATAATATTCAATTTCGATGACCTACTAGTCATCTGTCTCAAATCTTCTTCCTCTTCTAGCGTTTGTACTAGATCGTCAAGGTCATTGTACTCTGTGGCGAACATTGACGATGACAGTTTGTAAAATGATTAGTGAAGTGAAGTATGGCGGCTGTCAGATAGCAGAACTGTCACCGAAGATAACTTTAAGTGAAATTCAAGGTTTTCCAATAAAAAAAACTAGTAAATAATAATGAATTTATATAGTAATTTATAAATAAATATATTAATTATATAGAAAATGGTTTCCGAGGAGTTTATTAAGGCGGAATATCCGTTACATTTGTGTGTGTGGCACAACAATTACAAAACTTTAGAAACTCTTTTAGCAACGAAAGAGGTGAGTAATGTGTTTTCGTTAGTTCACTCGCTATATTTATACGTGATCTTTGACATGGATCAATTAAACCATAAATATAAGTTCATTTTAATATTCAACAATTATTGTATTCACTATTTATCTCTAACATCTTTTGCAGCATGATAAAGAAAAAAAGGACAACAGAGGCCGAACTCCTTTAATGCTTGCAGTCACGTTAGGGCATTTGGAGTCTGCTAGGACATTACTGAATTCTGATGCGAATGTGAACTGTGAAAATTTAAATGGTTGGACAGGTAGGTCATAACAGGATTATGTTAAATACCACATAAGCCTGTTGCCAGATTATATCTATACATATTAAAATTCATATATTTCTGGTAGTAGTTATTTTATTAATATTGATTGTTATTTCCAATACACGACATTCCTAGAGATTACTAAGTTGCTAGTTCCATTAAAATTATCTTATTTTCATATCTCATAAAGTGACTCATGATGGTACAAATTATCATGAATTATGTGTAAACAATGAGTATTCAATTATTTATTTTGTTTTAGAGTATGGAACATTTTCATTTTTGCATATGTACTTAAACTTTTTTCAAAATTTAGTTAATTATTGATTTTCTTTCTTAAATGTAATTATTAAGTATAGGGTGTCCCTTATTTTTCGACTTTCGATTTCTTTTTGGCCGCACCCCCTAAAAAGTTTACATTTGATATAAGAAAAACGTACCCAAAAGTTCAGCCCCATAGATGGACCTCTTCCTGTGCCGACGGGAGATATAAAATTTGTTAAAATACATTATTTTTACAAATAAAAACCCCAAAGTGTAATATTTTGACCTGTTATTTAATACAAAAATAAAATAAAAGCAATATAAACCCCTATGATCCTTACCTACCCTAATCATCACAGGTTTAAAAGTAAAAAATATTTTTTTAAGTAGTGTTTATTGTTCAAAATGATTAAAATATTTGCTTTAATGTATCCTTACAATCTGGATACATTTTTCTGTTCTTGTACACTTTTCGTCCTTTGTTAGGAGACCATGGAAATCCTCCATTAACTTTACCGACCTTTCAGCAGTGTCATTGACAACTTTAAGTTAAGATCATGGTTTGGAGCTTTAGATGCCACAGGAGAATCAAACCACGCTTTTACGTAAAAGTGAATAATTAAAACGCAGATATCTCTATATCTATATTTGAAAATATGATCATCCAATAGCCATGTTTCTTGTTTCATTTAAGCTTTGTTGAGCTGAATTTCATTAAATAATTCAAAAGTTATAACAAATTTAGTGTACGCATACTTCGCGAGCCTTCTTTAAGATTAAAGTAAATTACTTAACACAAATTTTTCATCTTGTAATTTTGCAAGTTTTCAGTAATTATAAATCAAGAAATGCTGTAAAACATTCCAAAATTAACAGGGAAAAAAATAAAAATTAAAGGTCGAAGTGAAAACTTTTCGATGATACTATTGTATTTTATTAAAGATTTCTTACTGCATCAGAAAAAAATTCGAAACAAGTGATGTTAATACCTTGTTTTAAAAGATATTTACTGAAAATGCCATTTGATCTATATTACCCCATTATTATGAGGTTGTTCAGGTTGAAGAGGCAATTCTATCCCAGCAGACTTTTTTTTTATTCCATTGTTTACCCTAAGTAGTAGTTGAAAGCAAAAAATATAATTTAGTTAGCTAATTCGTTCAGGCTTTGATTAATTTTATTCTTTGGAAAATGTACTAAAAATGTTTCTGTTAGTTGTGCAAGAGGCGGTAGCCACTGGTGATCCAGAACTATTACACATGGTGCTGGAAAGAAGAGATTTCCAACGCTATACTAGTCGTATGGCCGGCATACCAGAGTTGCTGCAAAGACTTAAACAAGCTCCAGACTTCTACGTAGAAATGAAATGGGAATTTACGAGTTGGGGTTAGTTTATCGTGTTTTAGCATACGTAACGTTGTTTTGTACATTGTTTTATCTTCTAGTGCCACTTGTGTCAAGGATGTGCCCAAGCGACACCTATAAAGTATATAAACAAGGTTCAAACGTCAGGATAGACACTACCTTATTGGGTTTCGATCACACCAGTTGGCAGAGGGGAAATAGAAGTTACGTTTTTCAAGGACTTAGTAAGTAATATTTATTTCTATATAGGTAGTGAATTTCCGATGAAAAGAATAAATTTGATAAAATTTTACCTTTTTCTTTCGCCAAGAACGCTCCCACCCATCGATTGTTATTTGTGAAGTGACATTTTTTGGGGTACATGATGACATTAACTTTATTATTTTAAATGCAACATACTAACTTTTCAAATAGATGTTCAAGCTGTTGTCCGTTTCCTTGACGGCATTTGTGAAGTCAAACAGTTATTAGAATAATCAGAATATAAAACATTTTACATGGAATATGTTTTTATAGTTGTCTCCATATATTTACTTCACATAAAAAACCTCAAAGCTGTGCAGCTTACGTATAGATTGGAAAGCTGGACATGCTATTTATTTGCAGAAAATGGTAAATCTTAAATATATAGAACAACATTGTTCTCATGTAAAGTATGTTCTGGCATGATTAAAATAATAAATTTATGGAAACACCTGTTTCAATTATAGTTTCAAATTATTCTGATATAGTTGCCCGACTCGCTCTCACCGAAAATATTGTAGGATGTAATGATTTACAGCAAGTATCTAAACCCTATCCGTGACAGGGTCGAACTTAATATTGTCAATGTATCATGGAATATCGAATTTGGTAGAGGGTCCACGCCTTCGAAAGCCGTCAAAATCGCCAAGTAACCCATTCCAGCAAGGTAAATCATTTTTGAGATCACATATCGAAAGAGGGTCCTAATGGACATCAGGAATGGCTTGTTGGGCTTCTGTTGGCCGTTGCACAACTTCTCTACATGGAAAAAAGATGGCGAAATGTTATTTCAAGAATTCGTGTTTTTAAACGTATACCTCTCGCTAGAAAATTAACTACGTGTGATATTGATGTTATTTTTTATATGTATATACTATTGGTATGAGCGCATCTATCTGTAGTGATAGAATTTCGAAATCACTTACGGTTTTTTTCTAAATAAATCCTAAATCACAGTAACGAAATTTGTGTTTTGAAATTTCGACGTGCGGGCAACTATATTTATTAAATGTTCAATTTTTCTATATATTATATGTGAATGAAATATGGTTTAAAAATCAATAAAATTTTTACAAAAAAAAATTTGCTCGATATCTTATATAATTTCTGAGTTATAAATTTTTTAAATAAACCATAATTTAGATTCGTGGTGTTTGTAGTAGTATGCAGCTGTTTTCTGGTGTACTGTTATCTGGTTAATTGCATTGCATAAAGATAGTGAGCCAATACATTTTTGAAATTGCATTATTATTATTTACATTTTTACAATTTTACAAAAATATTAATATGTAAAATGAAATTCATTTGGTAGAGGATTTATTAGATGTATACATTATGAAGGTGTTGTATATGGAGATTTTATTTATTAGGTATGCCATTATTGTGATGTGGTACAAATGATAAGTCATAACATTTTAACAAATATAAGTAAGCATTGACAGTAAGCATTGAATTAGTTTTCTAGCGAGAGGTATACGTTTAAAAACACAAAATTTTGAAATGACACACCGCCATCTTTTTTTCTTGTGTAACCACCAACAAAAGTCCAACAAGTCATTTTTAATGTCCATTAGGACCCTCTTTCTGAATTCGTTCCCAAAAACAATTTATCTTTTGGAACGGGACATTTCAATTTTTAAAGCTTTGGGTCCCTTACCAATTCATCAACGTTTCACAAATATATAAGATATTATTCCTATCTTGACAAAACATAGTAAATTTTTTAATGTATCTCTGTACCAAGTAAGTAAAGATAAATCTTTGTTCTATTTAGTATCACGAGAGAAAATATTGTAGGCAAAAAGATATTTATTAGCAATTCTCTTCATCAAATATTTAAACATTCAGTTTTGTGATAAATCGTTGTTTACTGCCTAAAAATGTTTGCTGTTGTCATTTCGTAATATCACCATGTGTTAAATTATCTGAAATAATCTGGTATTGATTTATGTCGTAAGCCTTACAAATATGCACACCAATAAGAGGAGAGAGAAGTTATGTTTATAAATTAAGAACTAATAACGCTGGTAAATATCGCTCAAGTATTTGGCTAGATGCTAGTAAGGTTTTTAAAAAATATTAGCATTTCCTTTTAACATATTTTGTAAATAGTTTCATTAAGACATTCAATCAACCATTATTAAGGTAACGCAATTATTCCATAATCAGAATATACAAGGTGTCCCAATATCACCTGAGGAGCTAGTAGTAACAGATACAACATTCTGTGATAAGAACCTTAATCCAATTATGTGGAGGCTCCAACTGTGTTCGAGCGGGGCACAATTAAAGTTCCACAAAAAAAATCCCCTGTGTGTGGCGAATGATTTAATAATAGTTTACTTTGAACAGGAGTTCTCCAAGGCTCGGTTCTAGGGCCCATAGTCTTTCTTGTCTACATTAATGATCTGTCACAAAACATAAATAATTTTAACACTTTAGCTGTTATGTATGCAGATGATACCACTTTTATTACAAGTCTAGACAAGGAAAGTGATAGTCAAGTCATATTACACAACATTCCGCAACATGCTAAAGCTTGGTTTGCACACAATCATTTAGTGCTAAATAGAAGTAAAACGCAGTAAACTTAGCATTTGAGACCAAGCCTACCGCTAAACTAGAACAGAATCATGAAACCAGTGTCAAGTTTTTGGGGGTACCTACATATTGACATCACATTAATATGGGTAGAACACATTAACATACTATGTAGGAAACTGTCTAAAAATGTATTGCTATTAAGGAAATAAAAAGAAGTTAATCAACATGCTGCAGTCACTACTTCCAAAAATCTTCCAATAAGTCAGTTTAAAAGTAAAGTTAAGAGAATTTTAGGAGACAATGTCTTATATAATATACGGGAATATTACCAGCTGATAGCTCAAAATGGGAACATTTTCTAGCTAGTAATTTTATTTAAGTTTGTCGCTATCTGAACTGTCGGTCCTTTACTATGGCGATACACTTGGTTGTCAGTGCCATGCGAGTTGATTGTCAGCCGCAACAAGAGTTGATCACGGTCAATTTAAAATATCATTGAATCAGAGAAAGTGATTTTTTAATTTGTATTTGTGATTGGCCAATTATGAATCATTCACTATAGTAAATTATAAGTACTATTTTTCACGCAAATAGTAGTAAGTATTTGTTTAGCACTTGCTATTTACAATCAATACAATGACAATGTAACATTTTGTACAATATAAACGAAACAATAAAACAAAAAGAAAAATAAAATACCCACAGGTTATCACTACTTTCTGGTACAATTGAATTAATGATACGTAATAACTAATCTTAACATATCGATTGATTTCTTGTTTACATTTAGTTAAATTCTTTATTTGTTTTACCTCATTGAACATTAGTAATCCTTTAATAGATAAATAATTTTGTGCAAAACTTTTTTGTCTAAAGTGTACATAAAAATCATTTTGTTGTCTTGTGTTGTGATTATATCTTTCGGATATATAAGTGGTACAGTCTTGTAAGTATACAGGCAACATTCCCTCTCTTATTTTAAAAATAAAAATTAATGTATTGTAGCATATTCTTTGTTTTACTGACATGAACTGCAGTGTTTCTATCATGTTTTGTATAGGGGTATATCTATTACATTTTAAAATAACACGCATTGCTTGATTCTGAAGTTTTTGTAAAATCTGTATAACCGTTTGATTTAAGAAATATAGAATTGAACCACAAAATTCAAAATGAGAAGAAATAATACTCTTATATATCGTTATCCTGGCAAACAGATATATCATTACTAATTCTAGATAAAAAATTAATTTTCTTTGCAACTTTTTTCCAGATATATTGCACATATGCTTTAAAATTTAATTTATTATCCACTATTACACCTAAATATTTAGTTTCAGCAACTTGTTCTAATCTCTCTCCACTCATATCAATATTTAAATTTTGGTTTATATTACTGCGAACACTATTTATTAACATACATTTAGATTTATTAGAATTTGATTTCAAACTATTAAAAGACATCCACTTGTCCATCCTCTTTAGATCTTCGTTTAATTTCTTTTCAATAACTTTAATATCTTTTTCACTGTCGAATAAAAGTATATCATCAGCAAACAGATTTATGGAACAGTTTTTTATTGCATCTTTTGTATCATTAATATATAACGTAAAAAGTGTTGGACCCAATACGGACCCTTACGGTACTCCAAATTTAGTTTATTTTTCACCAGATACCTCAGACCCATACTTAGTTTTTTGAAAATGTTCCATTAAATAACTTTGAAACCACTTTATAACGGTTCCATTCAGGCCATATATTTTTAGTTTTTCCACTAATTTTACACGATAATGCTAACAATTGCTATATAATTAAATAGATGTAGAAAACATTATTATTAATTACACTTCAGAAGAAAGAATATTGCAAAATGATAATAATTTACAGTAAATGTGGACATCATTTTAAACTTTTTACTAAATAATAAAAACTGTTTTTGTTATGTCCAAAATGTCATTTTGTTACAATTCATTTTGGAGTGGTTTCTTCCAAGTTTTGCCGTGGCCAACAAAGAAGAAACCACTTCATTGGACAACGACGGTGAAAGCTTACGGTGCCTACCTACAAATTTCATAAATCGTTAGTCTTGCACAGGGGAACTTTTGTCTCAAAACTTTAATGGCTGCTCAAAACGGTTGGAGCCTCGACACAATCGAATTAAGGTTTCAATCTAGCTTTCCCACTGAAACTGGGCCACCCTGTATAATACGGTACTTGCAGTCAATTTTAATTTGCGAAAGCATTTAAATCTCTAAAGAGCAATTAATTATAAAATGCTGTTTTTTTAATTAGGTTGAAAATACAATAACACTATAATAGCTCTGGTGTTTAACAGCTGTTGTATGAAGTTTTAAAAAATTATGCAAGTACGCTATTATCGCATGTAGATGTTTTAACTATTTTTTACAAACGTACATGAGGATCTGTTCGTAGATGACGGAGCCACGATGATGGAAATTGATCATGATCTCCAGCAAGTTTACTGCGAACAGATGCGTACGTCTGATGATGCTTTGGGTATCTTGATACCCAACGAGGATTCTGTTTCCCAACGTTTGACCACCCCAATAGTTACCACCTATGTAGATACAGAGAAAATCAGTTTCGAAAGGTGAGTTCAGAGTAATGCATATCTAAAGTATTCTGTACGTTGGAATTAAGTCTATACTATGAAGATGCGTCTCATAATCGAGTTGTCTATAAAGAGGTATTTTATGTTTGTCAGGAATAAAGCCGGATTGTGGGGCTGGAGGTCGGATAAAACTGAGGTTATAAATGGCTATGAATGTAAAGTGTTCAGCGCCTCCAACGTAGAACTCATTACGAAAACTAGGACAGAGCATTTGACCGAAACTGACAAGGCTAGGAGTAAAAACAGCAAAACGCCCTTACAAAATTTCTTGGGTATTGCTGAGGTTGGGGAAAGTCAAGCTGCTGCATTATTACCAAACGTAAGTTAACTTTCAAATTAATTGACGTAAAAACATTTGTAGTGTAAGGAAAAAAATTTCTTACATAATGAATGTTAGTTCTCCTTTAATGAGTAGTTAGAGGATAATTGTGATTTGTTCTGTTTGCCTTTTTTTTAAATCTGTTCTATGTACTGTATTTTATTGTTTTTCTTTTTTTATGTATTGCTTTATAAATTTATTTATGTATTGACTAACTTGTTCTATATTGTGTAACCACAATCTACATAATTATTAAAGTATTATTATTATTATTTATACTTATAGTTCAACTGATCCAACAGTTAAACTATTTTATGAACTTTTAGGAGGAGTATTCAAATTCGAGTAATCCCTGTAACATAACGCCCGAGGAGTATTTCGATCGGTCCATCGATCTGCATGCCCAAGGTAGAGACATAGGACGTCCCAAGGAGGTCAATATCAAAGTTCAAAAGTTCAAGGCAAACCTGTGGCTGTGCGAGAACTATCCGCTCTCATTACCCGAACAGATTCTACCGATCGTGGATCTCATGGCGATATCCAGTTCGCACTTTGCCAAATTGAAAGACTTCATCCAGATGCAGTTGCCTTCTGGATTTCCAGTTAAAATAGGTATTTCAGGTTCATCATTTTGTAATATGTATTTTGTTAATAAAATATACAAAACAATACATTTCCAGCACGAAATCACTATTAAATACTACAAACACCTGCCGGCATTAAGGGCGGACACGTTAAATTAAGAATATTGAGATTATGACAAACGAACTGAACCGATCATGTCCAAAATGTTACGGTTGTTTTGAAATAAAAGCCGTGAATAAATCGACTAGCCAATCAGGAACTTAGGGAATGTTTACAACTAAAGTGCCTTAGACTATGATTATCGCAGTAACAAACAAACTAATACACATTATGTATCTAGGAATAAGTTCTTTGACCGGAGTTACGAACTATACTTTATTCAAAGGTGAAACGAAACGTCTGTTTCAGGCTTCTCTCGAACAGTAAACATAAGCGGAAACAAGGAATCGTCTAAAAAGAGAATAATAACCAGTGTTAATATTTTATCAATTATAATTAACAAGTAAATAGTGCAAAACGTTTACCTCCTCGTGCCGATTTTCTCTAACATCAACAGGGGACGCCTTCACCCTTATGCAATGTTTTCTTTTATCAAAAAAGAAAAAATAGAACAAAATGGTAAAGAGGGTATCTTTGACGAAATAACCAACCCGTAATAAGACTTCCCCTTGGTGGCACTATGGGTATTTTATCCGCAAATTACGAAATACTTTATTTCAAAATTACCACACGACCACAAAAAGTTTGAATCGGAACAAAATAGCTTTTCACTCTCACTAATAGATGTCACTTGGAATACTAAAAATGTAATATAATTGTCCATACTTCAGAAAATCTATTTTGCGATCGCCTAAAATATCGTAACAACAATTTTGCAGATGTCAGTGTGGATCATAATCATTACGAAAGAATGACGTAAGCTGAAACAGCCATCTTTGGTCATTTTTGATATCTTGGTACATATGTCTACAAAAATATTTAACCTTTTTGGGGAAGTCAGCAGACTCACAGGCATGCTAATGCCAAATAACTTCCGAACTACTCTTTTCTTTACCAAAAGAGATTTCAGTACATTGGATCTAAATTAAAAGAATGTTACTGTAAAAGACCATTTTTTATTATAATTATTATTATTAATCTGTCAAGACTGCAAGAGTAATATTGTGTATATGGTTTTATTCCAGAAATTCCACTATTCCATGTATTAAATGCAAGAATAACCTTTGGTAACATATTTGCAATGGACCAAGATGTCCCGTCCGTGACCAAAATCCAAGAGGAGGACAGACTAACGTGTGTCCTGGATGAAAACATATTCAAATGCCCCCCAGAATATTCCCAGATTGGTAATGGTAATGCATACACCCATATTTTTATTTCTGTTATAATTGTTTTGACTTAGTATTTGTTTTACTTTTTAATATACAGAGGGAATTTGAAATACAAGTGAATAGTCGAACTCGTCAAGTTTTTAAATATTGACAATTTGTAAATGAATGAGTGGAAATGAATTTGTGGTAGGTTCCTTTTGAAATAATTCAATAATAATAATAATTCCTATTGTTACATGTTTACCCCACTAGTAAATACCCCCAAACCGTGGATTGTCTATACTTCTATCTCTGTAACTTAATGAATCAGGCGTATATGAAATTAAATGTAAGAATGGGCTTGTTCCATGATATTCTTTTTATATGGTTTTTATACTTTTTCATATAGTACTCGATATTCTCATTATGCATTTAAAATTTCGTATTATTAACTTTTTCCGTTCTCGAGATATAAGGAGTTGAAATTAGTAATAGTTGCAAAAACCGAGCACTCATTTGTGACGTCACTATACGCAAGTGACGTGGCTTTCTGGGACCTTTCAAATTTAACCTGAAAAGTCGAAAAACATGGAATTTTCAAACGCTGGTAACTAAATAAATACATCGAGTGGAAGTTCGTTCTATGTCTCTACGGAAAGGAGAAGGTCGGCGATGAATCCTAATCGTAAATTGCCGGGTCAAAATCGAAAAATCGTCCCGACAGGAGCGAGAGAAAATTGTGATTTTTTGATATTTCACCAAATTGTAATTTCCTACTGTCAAGAAGTAAGCAAAACAAACAATACTTGAAAAACACAATTATAGCAACTAAGGAGCATCAAGTCTATTGAGATCGCTGAGTCTATGCGTATAGTGACGTAGTGCCTGGTCACGCCCCATTTTCGCGAGGTGGAGATTTGTAACAGTTTTTAAGATACTAAAAGTGCGAAAAGGATTCTGATTTTTTTCAGATCCATTATTTTATACTTGCACTTTCGATTTATGAAATTTAAAAAAAATGTCGAACAAGCTCATTGTGTATTGGTCAACGTGGTAGAAGCATAGACAATAGAAAAAAAATACAGTAATGTCAACACATTGCATTGAAAATAAACATTTTATATACAGAGGTAATATAAATTGAATTCATATAGATAATAATGGTAATCCGTCTTGAAAAATTAGACCCTGCGTAGGCTAGAATTTTTTTTTTGAGTTGTAACACTACGATAAGATTTTGCAATTTTACAGAATAAAAATAGTAGAACCATTTAAACATTATTTTCGGTTTTATTCTCTGTGCAAGATTCAGATATGCCCATACATGATAAGCAGACCTCGGGAATTTTATCTCGGTGACGGGAAGGTCAGTGTTGGCTCTGCCAGCACAAAAAGATTTTTATGCAAGTGTGATAGCTATTTTACCTTGTGTTTTTATCCGGAAAATTTTAAGGGGATGAACAACGGATCCATATAAATAGCAAAGAAAAAATGAAAAAAAAAAGACTTTAAAAAGATTTAAAAATTTTGCTTGTACGCTACTGATAATGACAAGAATCTGACCTAACGTAATTTATCTTTGAAGTTAGAAGTTTATTTTCAATTTTTTATTTACTTTAAATGATTACAAATTTTGTACATACCTGATGTTATAATAACTGCTCGAAATTTTGTCCACCGACTGATATGCACTTTTGACAACGTCGTGTCCAATTTTACCTCATGTCCATATACTCCGCGATACTATACACATATGGCATTTTAAAAGAAACACCCACTAACAACACGTTTAAATCACAAACCGATGACGCATGGCACCTGAACTAGTTGCTAATTGCTTGACATGTATTAGTCTAGGATTCAGGAGGTCTGCGGGTACAGTAAGGGGTAGGTCAGTATTTCATCCAGTCGTCCAGCTAAGTAGCGTTTAATAATACCATAACTTCAATATTTTTTTAGTTAGGATTTTTTTTCTTTGTATCGACTCTGATTTTAAGGGTGCATGTCTCCTTAAATTCTTTCGGATAAGTTCTGAATCTACCTGTATATCAAAATGGTTTTTTTTGCCAAACAAAAATTGACAGATAGAATTATAAATGTTAAATATTCACTTTGTGTTTCAAATTTTCCTTGTAGTTTCTAGCTTTTTAAAATATCATCTTCACTTCATTTCAAACTAGAACAGTCTCTTTTATGCCTTTTCTATAGGACCTTTTTATAAGTATGAGGTATTTTTTATTTATTTATAGATTAAGCAATGTTTATTTCACGTTCTTTAGGTTATGGTTCATTTTCTTAAATTTCTTATGCTACATTTTTTTTTAGAAGTCTTATAGAAAAGTCATAAGAATACATATATGAAACCCCTTCAGTTAGTGAAGAAACAGAGTTCGTTTAATTGAGATATCACGTCTTTTGCTACATCATGAATAAATATAATTCTACTAACACAAAAATCATAAACAAATATTTATGATTCCACTTGATATTTAAAAACTATGCAGGAACACTGTTTCCTTTCTAACTGAAATATACAGCTGTCTCTTCTTTTTTCTTCTTCTTTTAGCCGGCATCGATGGCAGACGTCAATTCAGCATGGAAGAAGAAGACGATCTCCTCCAGTTTGCTATTCAACAGAGCTTGATTGATGCTGGCACGGAAAAAGAGGAGGTAAGATGTTATTAGTCCTTATAAGGCATTGTTTTAACTGTCGTGTGCAAATTTAGGTGGACATATGGGAAGCTCTGAAGGCTCAGAAACCATCAAGGCCCGAGACTCCGAATTTTATCGGAGAAGAAGATAGGCAGTTACAGAGGTTTGTATTTAAGTACTTTAATGCATTTTTTTTAGTTTCATAAGCCACAGGAATGCTGCTTGTATAATTAAGTTTAAACAGATGACTGTTTTCTTTTAAGAACTCGGATGCTGGGCACTCCAGATGCCAGAACGTTTCGTTCGCAAAGAACTATCCACAGAAAAAAATCCTTTTAAAAAATTCCCCGTTCTAGAATTTTGTTTGGTTTCTTCTTTTGTAAAGGCATTAATTTTTTTTATATAGTAATGCTAGTGCTTCATTTTGATGTAAAATAAGTGGGAAGAACTGCTTAAAGTCTTTTTGGAAATAAAAGAGTAATAGAAGCTCGCTACAAATGCAAGTCCTATTAATGTCTTTCACGTCTTCTCAGGTTCAGGTCTAGGACTGGAATTATATAACACAGTCTATGTTGTCTTCCAGAAAATAACCTATTAACTAACCAGCTAGACATGTATCAGTTGACTCCGCTTAATATATTCAGATATTAATCTCTAATATACTTATTGTTTTTCTCAACATTTAGTGAGCCTAATTTTAAATTGTAACAATTTCTTCTTGTAGTTTCTATAAATACAAAAAGATATTAGTGTGTTCGCTGAGAATTGTAGTTGTTATAGTGTAAGAAATATCATCCAAAGCTCTATTCTTCTTTTCTTAAAAGGTAAATGAAAATGTCATGTTATTGTCAGTAAAAGTTCTTGAAAGGCGAGTGGATGAGGTTATAAAAATCGATGAAAAGTCTGTAAGAAAAATAGCTAAACACGACAGAGAAAATATGGAACCTTAGGCTTCGGTTAAACGGAATCGTAAAAAGTCCAAAACAGAATTACACGATTCTGTAAAATATGGAATAGAAAATGTTGTTTACGGATATGGTGTCTGATCATAAACATATTTCCTTAGCTGTCCTTTTAGAAGAGCTAAAATCTAGAGCAATAGTTGATGTGGGCTGTGCCAGTTTATATAAAGTGATTAAAAAATTAGGCTTTTCCTTTAAAAAAGATGACAATGGAAAAGTACTGTGTGGAAGACCAGAAATTTATCTAAAACGGCTAAAGTTTTTACGCAAATACATAAAAAATATCAAAAGTAATGACCCCGAAGATTTAGTGTTCTTAGAGGAAACTTGTATTTTTAGCAGAGGAGGATTAAAATGTTCTTGGCAAGACGATTCTAGTAAATCGAAAAGGCGTCGTACTAAGTATATATTTTTATTTTAAGATTACATATACTTATTTTACAAAATTCTATTAATGAATAAAAAAATTTAACTTAAATAACTATAAATTTACAATAGATGTATTATATTGCTTATAATTCAATCTCCTTTATATAAATCTAATTAAATACACCAAGTAAAATATAAAACAAGATGACTCCACTGTGCATTCGAAAACACGAACAAGCCTACGCCATTTTAGTTCAGACGTTCATGACGTCACACCGGGACTCCATCAGCAAACAAACTTTAGTAGCAGCCTATGACCTGTTCTTATCTCAAGCTTTTATTACACTTTTTTTTCCAAACAGATTTATAGTACTTTTAACAACTAATTCAAGTGTCTAAATTACTTTATTATCGTTCGAATATGTAGATTTTTTATCGGTAGCTAGACCAACTCGCTCCATTCTCCATGTATTGCTAGAATTATATATTTTTGTAGAGCAATCCAAGCCAGCTTAGAGCTTTACCAACAAAACGTAACCTGTTCGAATCCCGTGGAGCACAGCAGCCCAGAGGGAGACTCAGATCTACACATGGCCCTGCTGCTGTCCCAGCAGGAGCAGGTGAGAGAGCGGGAAAGAGAGGAGCAGGAGAGGCTGCAGGAACAGAAGCTGCTCGAAGAGATACTGCAATTGTCTCTTACGGAGAAGTAATTTCTTTTTGATGGTGCAAATGGGCAATTATCCGTTTCATAAGCAATGATTATAGTTATAGAGGTCATAATCCTATTAATTGGTTGAGAGTGCCAGTCTTTTTACGTTACGAATAAACCCGATATTTAGTATGAATTGTAGGCATTTATTTGTGTTTGTGATTTGTCGTGAAAAGGTCATCGAGTGTAGGCAAGTAATGTTCGATTGTAAATTTAATAGGGTATTCTCATGGTGGAATATTCTGGAAGAAAAAATAGAACAAAACCAAAGTGCTTTCTTTGCGGTGTATTTGGCACTGTGGTTGACTGATTTGACGATATTTCATTTTTTTGACAGTTGATATCAGTGTCCCTTAAAAGAATCCTATAAAAATTGCTGTAACAGTATCTTTGCTCCTATACGTATGAGTAATTTACTCACCAGCTGACCACCTATGGCAAAACTTTTAAAAGTAAATAAACATTCAGTTCATCAGCTCAAAAAGCAAAAGGCCCAGTCGACATTTGCCGACACGCCGAGTTGGCCAGACTGCCACTGGTTATAGTATATAATTTTCTAGAGTTACTAGAAAGCTTCACCATTATTGGAAAGTGTTGTCCAAACTGAGCGTAATAGGCACAATAGACTTGTACAACTTGTGTCCAGAAAGTTTTACTCATTTTTCCTAAACAAATACAAATTTCCAAACTTCATACAAGAACACTGGTTAACAAGTACAAAAGTCACCATTTTCACAGGATGGTTGAAAACCGGCTTTCAAAATATTTTTGTCAGTTAATTCTGTTTCGTGCTCGAATCATTGTGAAGTAGCTAACGTAGAATGTCAAATGACCTTTTCACTACAAATCTACAAGCCATTTATACTGAGTTACAATGCAAATATTATTGACTCGAAAAAGGATCTCAAATATGCACTTTATATTTCTTTGTAAAAATTTGCCTGGCCATAAAATAGGAAATAATGTACCATAACTTCAGAAAGCTTTTATTAATTGAAAAAAAAGACAATATACATTTAAGCATATATAGCCAAATAAAACGCTACTCATTTTCTTACATTATTTTTAAATAATGACGTAATAATATGCAAACATTTTAAAACTTACTTTAAAATAAGTTATATGAACTAAAACTTCTAGACCTACTGTACATTAGATCTACTATACATTATACGTACAACATGATACAAACACTATTATAGATAAGGACATCTCCTGTAGAGTAGATGTACGTCACTGCATTTGCTTGGAGAAAAATGCTCAAAATATACCTACTATATGTTAAGATCTACTGTACATTACAGCTACTACCTGGTAGAAACACTTTGTTATTGAAGAGAACAAGCCTTTTTAAAGCGTACGTAACGTCGCCACGTTTGCTTAGAAGTAACATACTTGTACCTATCATAAATTACCATTGAATACGTATTTCCTTTATTTCAAACGGTAGAAGTCATTCTTTATATTTTAGAACGTCATTTACTTATGTATTAACCGAAAAGCTCAAATGCAACTCGTTAAAAATTAGCAACAAAGAGTATTTTATCCTCTATGCAAATTTCCCTACATAATTGGCTCTATAGGGCGTGTGCATTGTATGACTAACATAACCTCAAATATTATGTTTTTGTAAGTTTATACTCATTTTTAATGTTTTTATTCGCATTTCTGGATTGGTGCCTGTGTAACATTAATGAACTCTCTCGGATAGGACGATTTTTTTAAATAATTGATTTTTTAAAATATACTGATATTTACAGGTTGGAAATCCAATCTATAATTAGCGGTCTATTTTTAATATTCAATGATTTACAAAAATGATATGCATCCTATCCGAGAGTTCATAAATGTTATACAGGTACCAATCTGGAAATGCGAATAAAACCATTAAAAATGAATATAAACTTACAAAAATGTAATATTTGAGGTTGTTAGTCATACAATGCACGCACCCTATTTCGATATGTTAATTTGTGCAACTGAACATTTTGACGTTATGGTACAAACTTCCTTGTCTTTAACTGGCTTATTATTTTAATTACGCAAGAACAAAAGGGCTGGTAAAATGCTATTTAAATTAAAGCGGAGATAGGGTGGCCCAAAATTTCAAGTTTAACATTTTTTTCTCACCCTCTAGTCTTGTTTGAAATTCTAAATCCTCCAAATTTGATCAAAGTATGGCAGTATTAACATTTGTCTCCAAGACCATGAAATTTCCCATGTATTTCTTACGGGTAAAGAAATTTGATCCTTAAATTGTTGTGAAATAAAGATTGTACCCAAGTCCACTCTTCAGAATTCTCCGGAGAACACAAATTAATAATTATTTTCTTAAATTAATCCACAATACTTTAGTGCAAACTTATCTTTACCCTGTACTACGACTGGGAATGTTATAAATTCTCAGTGCATAAGTGTAGTCAATAGATAAGATAATGAAGCATTATTTAACCTGTAATCCACAAATCCATCTGGCATGGGTCTCCATTTACATATTTAATAAACAGTGATCCTTAAAACGGCCATTGTTGTACCTCTATAAAAAAGACTTATTAGCTTATTGATAATCGAGAAATATCACTATCACTAACATATTTTAACCTCTTTGATTCTCCAGACCAACATAGGTTTAGAGCAAATAGATCAATTAGAACAGCTTCATGCTTACACTCATCTAGATGAAGGTAAACATGTAGCAGCACTTATATTTGATCTAACCTATGCATTTGATACTATAGATGTGAACGAGATAATTATTATAGAATGAATTAAATGTAATATGAGTAACTGAAAAATGGTTGTGAAAGTTAAAAATCAACAGTCGAAAGAAAGTAGTGTTAGGCTGGGTGTTCCTCAGGGGTCAGTATTCGATCCACTGTTGTTTATACTATATATCTGTGATTTATCTGAGCATATCATGGAAGGCATAGTAAAAATGTTTGCAGATGACTTAGCAATTTGTGTAATTGGTAATATTGATGAAGAGTTACTACCTAACATAAAATTAAAATGCTGTACTCTCATATGAGAAGAATATGGGATCTTTCAGTATTGTCTTGCGGGCACATGTTAATATAAAAAAAAAATAAAAAAATCGAAATTTATTTTTCACAAATGTGAATTTGGGCCACCCAATTATACATTTTCTAACGAAACCACTTTCAATACCTCATCGTATCTGACTACACTATCAAATTAATTATAATCTTGTAGCGCCAGGTGTAGTACTTTTCCATCATTTAATGCTGGAACTCGTGATATTATGTGGTTAATTAATTTTTAAGCTTCAACAGATTTTAAAAAGAATATTGTTTATTGAAATTATTTACATAAATGGGTCCAAGTATGCATCCATGCCAAAATAGTAAATGAGGAGCTGAAACTTACGAATCTTTCTTGTTTGTAGGTTCGTTTTGGTATAATGTTGATTTGTAGGAAATTTATTTATTTTTGTGTAGTTCCTATATTATATTTATTATGTATAAATTAAAATATATTGTCCTTATAAGAACTAATATATTGATATAGTTATTATTTATTTAAAAATTTGTAAATAATACTTAATAAACCATTTCTTCCATCAGTTTTTAAATACTTATATATAACTTGCCTTTCCATCAACAACTATTAGACGGAGAGCTGATGGTTAGTCTATACTTAGTGCGACAATGAAAACCCATGAGTTAGTCAGCTGCTAGAACCTCTGGCGCCGGAACATCCTCAAACGTGTCGAAAAAATGGGTGCGTTGAAGCATTTAAAAAAAACGGAAAAATTGACGACATGCTCCTTAATAAAATGTAGAAAAAAAACTAGTCAGTCATGTTAGTAGTAGCACAGGACTAGTTGGGTTTTGAACATGTAATAAAGAAAACATTAGCATAAGCTATTTAGGAAGGCTGAAATTTGATCCAGATCAAGTCCATTAATTATTATAACACGAAAAAATATCACTCAAGCATTTATGAGGACTAACACCCGTCAGTCACTGTAGAAAATGAAAATACTGAATACTCAGTCAGAGCGATGCACATGCTTCTTTTTATTGTTATTCGGCCTCATAGATGTAGTTTCATGTATATTAAATGTGATAAAAATGTCAGATATTTATGGGGACCAACACACGTCACTCACTGGAGCTTATCGTAAACTACTGTCAGATGGATTACACATTGATCCAAAGTTCAAATTCTGTATATTCTGTAGTAATGTTTAGAATTTAACTTAAAAAATTCGTATACATTTTACTTTTTTTACATATTGAATCTTAAATGTCAAAAAATCTAAATAACGATGACAGTTGTGATAATGACGATAAGAGTTGATCACAGTGAACATGAAAGTAAAATTTCTTTCATATTTTGCTTTAATGTTTTTATAAAAATGTAATTTATTTAAAACCACAATCTATGATTTCACTTTGTAATTTAATTAAATTGTATTTATACAAAAGTATGTAAATATTCTTAATTGAAAGCAATAAAAAAGAAGTGCGCACTCCGCACTGACTAATAGGTGTTGGTTCTTGTAAATGCCCAAGTGATTACTTTTATCACGTTTAATATACTCTAAACTACATCTATACTAAACTTTAACTTTCCTAAGTTAATTAAAAGTATGAAATGAGCTTATAAGACGGTATACTGTTTTTGTGTTTCTTCAATACGACTTTTACTTATTTTTTACCAATTACCCATGTTCCCCAAAATATTTCTAGTTTTGAAACATACTGTGATTGAAAAATAAAGATTATTATTATTATTTATTATCATTAACACATACAATCTGCATATATGATATAAGCCACATGATATTTTAAGTTAAGAATTTATGTTTGTCACGTTTGTGCAGTGTCTTCTACTGATACTTTACTTTTAAAGTTGCCTTTTTAATTAATTCTTGCTTTATTCCACGGTTTCTTGAGTCCTACAACACACATATTAATACATTAACAGCTAAACTAACTCAGTTACTTATAACGCAATTATTTTGTAAAGGCGAAGTCCGCCATACAACCTCAGAACGAATTGTATATATCACTTTCATAGACAAGTACTCAATCAAAGAAACGTTTCAATAACTATAGTATTTTCAGTTCCACAACACAGAAAAGGTTTAAAAAATATTGCGAGAGCTGTTATAACATTAAAAATATAGAACATGTAGGTATGTGCAAACATACTACAAAAGTATGTATATGTAGATAAAATAATGAACAGTCAAACCGGAAATGTCCTGATGTTTCATAATTTTTCTTGTAGTATTTAAGTTTGTCTGTATTTGGTCACATGTACTGTTGATACAAATAAATAAATAAAGCTAAAAACCCGAATCCGATGCCTGTTATTTTGAGACTTGCATTAACTGCTCTTTCAGAAATTATCCTTGTTTAATTCATGAGAAAGACAAGAGATAAACCTTATGCATTGAATCAACAATTAACAAATTTATAGAAGGGTCTGAAGGTGTCGTACACATGTGGAAGTGAGATAAGCGTCTCGCTCTCTATCTAATATTTTATTACGGACTTCGCCTTCTTAAAATAATTATACTTTACTTATAATATATAACAAAACTTACTTATAGTACATAAGTTCAAGCAGATTAGTACTTCTTGCGTATCTTCTTTCGTTCTTATGAGCGGTTTCGATCCACTTTCTCTTCACTTTAACCCACCTCTGAAGATGGCCACAGATCAGTTTATTCTTATCAACCACAGGGCATTCATCCTGTAAGAATTTACATTTACCATCAGCAGACAGAAACAGAACAGGTTCTCTGATTATCTTTAGAATAAAGAATATCAAGACTTACATAATTCAGATTAATATTATTCTTATCTTGAGCTTGCTCTGGAAGAGGAGAGGGCACCCTTGTTTCAAAAGGACTAATTGGTGGGGGCAACCTCGACACATCAGACACCGAATTCTCGTTCCAAGAGATATCTTCTTCAGGTTCCGGTGAGGATACTCTGCGCCTAAAAATAAAATTGAAACCAGTTGTTGATTGACGACAATAGACAACGTTCAAAGGAATACACTGTAATTGTGTGGAAACCATCAAAACCTAGTGCCTTTCTCATTCTACTTACTTGATGATCGGAGCCGGATTCCTGGGTTGATTTTGCATCCAAGCTCTACATATTGGATACAGCGGTGTGTCTTCTTGAAACCTAGCCAAATCTACACTTCGATCAAAAAGTTTCATTACATAAGTGTGATGATACGGTGTAGGCACGTCGTCGATTTTGCGTTTACGAGTCGACTCGCTACAAACATATCTAGTGAACATTTTGAACAAACGATAAGTAAGTAGTTGATCCTTACCTTCGGACCTTTTTATTCTCATCGGACGATTCACTTTCTTCGTCAGAAGAACGTTCGGTCAATTGTTTTAAGACGCCTTGTAGCCGTCCCTTTGCCATGAGATAATCGTTACCTAGAACGTTTTCTTCCTTTACTTCAATTTTAACTGGGCTTGACTCTGATAATTTTCGTTTCTTTGTCATATTCCTTAAGATATTTGTATTTGGATAGCTAATTTTAAAAGTTGTAAATAACTAATTAAAATAATTGTTTTGAAAGTAAACTGAACAGAAACACAACTACTATTGACAGATGACAGAAATATCAAACAAAATAGTTCAAATATTCAACGGCAGTGCAGCCATTATCAAAATGTAAAATCCACCAAGCACATCCAAATTTACCTTTAGGAATTTACAGTAGTTCACGCTGAATTCTACTTCTTCTTCTACAAATTGCCATTTGGGTATAGTAGTTCACATTGAGTTCTACTTTTACAAATTGCTGTTAGGTATATTAGTAGTTTACGCTTATAGTACTTATGAGTGATGAGACTGATTTTCCAACCGAGTTTTCGCACAATGATTTTAGGACCATCAGTCATTGTGCGCAAACTCCTGACAGTTACAAAACAGTAGAAACACTTCTAATATAATCGAAAGAGGGCGCTAGTTGTCAACATCCGACATGAGCATCTGTCGCTTGGTATTCTTGTCTACAGCTGGTCAAAGTAGAAGAAGAAGAAGCACCGATGCTCTGATTTTGACATTTTGTGTTTTGTGATTTGTCAGTTTGCCATTTGTTTCGTTCAATCGTTTGTTGCTTGCCGCTATTTTTCCATACCGTTTCTTCCAGAGTGTAGATCAAGTTGAAGTAATTATTCGTGTTGTGTACCGTTAACTAAGGATAATGACTCTAGAAACCATTCCAAAAGATCTTAGAGGATTACGAGCCTGCTTGGTGTGCTCTCTGATTAAAGTAAGTTTGTAATATTTATGTTTAAGCTAGGATGGTTATTTTTGTGTTTTTTAGTCATTTGACCAATTTGAATACGAAGGATGTGATAACTGCGACGAATTTTTGAGAATGAAGAATAATCGAGACAATGTTTACGATTGTACAAGCTCCAATTTCGATGGGTAAGCCTTTAGTGTTATTTAAAATGTATGGTTACTTAACCTCAGTTTTATTTCCAGAATGATTTCGGTTATGAGCCCCGAAGACAGTTGGGTAGCTAAATGGCAAAGGATAAGTAAGTTTATTGCATTTATATAAATTAGTTACTCAATATTGTCTTTCCAGATCGTTTTTGTAAGGGCGTTTATGCGATATCTGTGTCTGGACGATTGCCGAACGGTATAATAAGAGAAATGAAGAGCCGAGGTATCGTGTACCGCCCTAGGGATACGAGTCAGAGATAAGCAGTAAATATAAGTTAATTAAGGTAATTGCATGTGTTGTTAATAAGATGTGATGTACAAATACATTTCTATACTAAAGTAAGACAATAAAATTGGATAGCATTCGGAATTTTTATATTTTCATCCATCACGATCCTAAAATCCAAATGCAGATGATTATGTGGGTAATATACAGAGCAGTGATGAGTAAAGAATCGTGAGCATTTCTGTATGAAAGCTGGCTTGCCTACGTACCTGTACAAATCAAACATAGACCATATGGCGGCATATACCCAAGCTACCGAAGAGGTAGGTACGTTCAAAATGCATTTACTTTTCTTATTTACTTATATGCAAGGCCTAAAAAGTTTGTAAAAAGGAATTCTATTTATTTAAAATAACATAAAAGTTTCAAAATTAACCGCTATTAGGTTAAATGAAACAGGCACTAAAAGTAGTACATACAGGTAGGATTAATAATCACTCGGGCAATAAATCCAAGTGAGAAGTAGGTTATCGAAAGCCCGTATAGAAAGCGATGACGATTGATGAAATAACTACTGTGTTGAGTTAGCGTACAAACAAGTTCGAACTGGAAAGGAGGGCTCTAAAAACGAAACATTCAACAGTCTCTTCCTTGCTTGCACAAGTATTCATTGGCTCGAAAAATACAACCGTGTTGGTTAAATATCAGTCCGACCGTCATGGGGCTGTGCAAAAAAGTGCCTTTTGCAACGGTTTGCAAAAGCTACACTGGGCCAGTTGAGTTCCACAGCGGCTCATTTTGCTCGTTTTTTTATTGCGAAACATGGGTTAGTTAAACTACAGTAGGTACTTATAAGTCTTTATTTAACATTTTAAGGGCATAGCTAGGTAGATACAATATTAACATATGTATAATAAATATATAATTTTAAAAATTTATAAGTAACATCGTATAAAAATAAAATTGCATAAAATTTATGTAGCAAAATAGTTTTTTCTTACGTACACGAGTACATTTTGTTTTCGTTTTTAATGGATTAAGGGGCTCACTTAGGAAGCTAAGACAATCAATTAAAAATAGAAATTTGTGCGGATGAGTGCATTATGTATATTAGGATGACCCACCTTTATAGATATGAAAAAAATTGTGGGTTTTATTTGGAGCACCCTCTATAATTATTTAGGACAACCTGTAAATAGCACATGCAGTATAAGTATAAAAAAATTACAAGCAATGGTTAATAGCCCTGTAAAGAATAGCTGCGTTTTATTTTACATATTAAAAAATAAGTACTGAAGGATAGAGGTAGTTAAAACATCAATACAATGTAACATTGTATAATCTCTAGAGGTAATAATTAATGATAGGAACTGTATCTGAAACTTATCAAGAATTCATTTCACCACCAATCAGCCGAAGAACGACTAGATACAGCCCTTAGTTTGCGCACATGCAATCACACCACTCGTGGATACTCTTAAAGTAGAAAAGATTGGGCTCGGATAGCTGTAACAGATGCACGTTTTGATTAACACAACTACTCTTAAAATATAACATATCAAAAGCATGCATATCTAGTAGTCAGTGAGTATTTTCAACAAAACAAACAAAAACAGGTTTATTTCAACTTTCTTGTGTACCCGTGTCACTAATCTGTCCCACCATCCTCCAAGTCTTCTTTTAATGCACGCGTTTTGCTGTCATGAAAATAAAGCGGACGTTGCACTTGATCGTCAGCTCCTTCAGTCTCTTGTAAGTTGCTGTCAAAAGCATTTTCAATTTGTTCAAATCCAAGCTGAAACGCAGGTTAGTACAGAATTATTTATTATATTCTTTCGTTTTTAGCATTCTAAAAGTTGTAGAGTTGCATTTATTCTTTTTTAAATACAACTAAAAAATATTAAGTAGTCTGCATAGATAGCGTGATAAAAGACGAAGGTAATTTTTTTAGATGGAACACCGTATTTATTTTTACATTTTCTTATTTTAATTTTTTTTTTTTTCTCCGATTTCAAATATGTATGCACACACCGACAAATTTAAAGCGATGGAGGAAATTGTTAATTTCAAAAGTTGTGTCAGTTTATAAAAATAATGATATAGATGAACCCTCCAACCATGGACTCATCTGTCATACCTTATATTGCAAAAATTTTAGAAACTATTTTAAAAACACGAATAACCAATTTGATTCAGGAGTAAGCTTACGACAATGGCGATCGATAAATTAACAACTATCATTAACAATGCATTTGAAGAGGGAAAGTTCACATGTTCTGTGTTTCTGGATTTCTCAGACTTTCGACTGTGTGTCACATCAAACAGTAATCAGCAAACTCGATTATTACGGTTTCTCTACTCACAACAATCACATATTAACGTCATATCTTATCCAAAGAACCCAATACGTCTCTTGTAATGGAATGAAATCTGATCTGCTTAGTATTGAATCAAGGCTCTGTCTGGGTGACCCACATTATTTTTAATGTACATAAACGATCTCTCGAATTCAATAGTAGACTCGGTAATAATCGTGTTTGCTGATGACTAACAGAACGGATTTTAACTTGGATATGTCTGACCTGTTAGACCCGCTCAAACTAACACAATCAGTTGCCGTTGACTTTTGCTCTATGAAACATACAAAATTTTAATAATCCTGACTTTGTAAAGTTTTTAGGGCTCCATTTAGACTCTAAATTAATGTGGGGTCATCACGCCAGCTATGTATGCAGCAAAATATCAAAAAACATATACCTACTGAGAAATTTATCTACATGTATCTCAACAAACTCTTCTTTACTGCATATCATAGCTTTGTCCACTTGGTGATATCGTATGACATTCTTGTCTGGGAAGAAGGGCTATACGTATCATACAGGGAAGACTGTATGATACGTACACCAAAGCCAATGAACTGTTATATCCATAGCGAGGTCAAATACACTCGTACTCTACGAGAAACGTAAATAACCTAAACATAAATTATTTAACACTTAATAAGACCAGAGATGGAACAGGTCATTATTGTATTAAATATTTTAACGTATTGCCTCAAAAAATAAAAGGCTTGCCCGAAAAGAGCTATTTATATGTAAATTCGATTGATGGCAGGGAAAGGTGTATCGACGTCGGGAGTTTTAGTTTTATTTCATTAGTCTCTTTTGGTGGAGGTTCAATTATAGTGTAAGGTGGCATCTGTTAAGGAGTTGGTGATGACTTTTGGCAGCACTTTCCCTGCAGATTTATACATAAAGGATGTTTTGCAAGAGCATGTGGTACCTTTCGCCCCACATATCAGAGAAGATTTACTCTTAGTTCAAAACAAAGCTCGGTGGAAATATCAACAATGATTTGGCCTGCATGTTCCCCAGACTTGAATCCAACTGAACATCTGACAAGTTAAAAATTCCTGCTGTCCACAGAAGAAGAGAAAGCTGCTCTAATTGAAATATGGGAGAATTTGCCTCAAGTATAGGAAGAAGGATGACACACGTTATTGAAAAGAATGTAATATTGCTTGATCATCAAAACATGTTTTAAAAAAGTCATATGCTATATTGTTTTGCAAATACGCTATTTTTTGTATTATGTTTTTTAACTAGGGTTCAAAAAATGCCTATTAGCCTCCATGTCTTTAGATTTGCCAGTGTGTAGTTTGATAGGTCTAGTTGTAATATTTTTTGACTTTCTCACTATTAAATATGCTCCAGATATGCATATTTATGGTTTACCGATGGCTTCTCTGTAACCGATTTTGATTAAATAATAATGTAAATGTCAAACAGTAACAATGTTGTTATAGTATCATCAGTCACAGCCTACTGTGTAGTAAGTAATCACCGTGCTGTCATCAGTAACCATTTCTGGAGCATATTTGATGTTTGGTTATTTATATATGTAAATTTTATAAAAAAAAAAAAAAAAAGTATAATTCCAATTTTGAAACCATTAACAGAACTATTAAACTGTTCACTAAGTGAAGGGATTTTTCCAGATAAACTGAAAGTTGCCAAAATAGTATCTTTATTTAAGTCAGGTTGTAATTTAAAGGTCGAGAATTATCGACCAATATCAATATTAAGTTCGTTCTCTAAAATATTTGAAAAATATGTGGCACATAAAATTACAAAATTCTTTGAATAGCATAAGTTGTTCAATAAAAATCAATTCGGATTTCGTGCTGGTCTCTCTACGACAACAGCTATCATACACTTCTTGAATAATCTATATGAGAACTTAGATAAAGATAAAAAAAGTGTCGGTATTTTTCTTGACCTGAGTAAGGCATTTGATCTTGTATGCCATGCTAGCCTTATAAGAAAACTTGAGAGCTACGGTATAAGAGGTGAACCACTAATTTGGTTTAAAAGCTATCTGTGTGGCAGAGCACACTTTGTTCAAATTAATAACTGCAAGTCTGACGTCCTTGAAACTTCAACAGGAGTACCACAAGGGTCAGTTTTAGGTCCCTTACTGTACATTATTTATGTGAACGATTTTATTGTGGACGACTCTATTTTATTCGCTGATGATTCATCTCTTTTAATATCGGAATGTAATATAAAGCAAACTGTGGACAAATCTAATGTAAGGCTCTCACAAGCTCAAGAATGGTTTTCGGAAAATAGGCTTATTCTAAATAATAAAAAATCTCTATTTTTAAGGTTCAGCAACTTAAAGAAAAATTATGAGGAATGTCTTTTAATAAAGACGAATAGTGGTACTATTAGGCAAGAACAAACTGTTAAATTTCTGGGCTTACATATATCAGACAACTGTTCATGGTCTATACACATTGACAACATTTGCAAGCGAATTGCTCCAGCTTGCTATTGTATTAATCAGTTGCGGGATGTTGTTGACAGGTCGGTCTTGATTATGTACTATCATGCGCAGTTTCATTCTATAATCTCGTATGCCATAATTGCCTGGGGAACTGCGAGCGATAGTATCAGAGTCTTCAAATTACAAAAAAGAGCTGTGAGATTTATTGTTGGATTAAATAAGCGTGACAGCTGCAGGACTGTGTTTAAGGAATTGGGAATATTAACATTACCCTGCACTTTGCTATTGAATCTATTAATATATGCTAAAACAGAACTAAGTTTGAATACTCTAAATAATTATCACTCTCATAACACAAGAAATAACACAACACTGGAAATACCAATGCATAGATTAACAAAATACGAACAAAGTCCAAAATATCTGGCAATAAAAGCAAATAAATTATTTTAAATCAGAACTTAAGAAATTATTAATACTTAAGTGTTATTATTCTTTAAATGAATACTATAACGATAGAAGTCTGTGATTATATATTTTTTTCTCTATTCTTTTTTTGTGTTCGTATCTTTAACTGTTATTTAATACATGTTTTATATATATTTGTATAATTTTAATTTGATACTACATAGTTTGACTTAGTTTATTTATGTATAATATACTGCTTATACTTCTATGTACCTACATTTGACATATCCTATATTTGTGATCGACAGGACCAATAAATTATTATTATTATTATTATTATTATTTAGCTTGGAGAGCGTGCATTGTCAAGTCCTGTTTACATTATGAAGTTTTTGATTACAACTGTTTACATAGAATGGCTCTAACCTGTAGTGTTCGATTTTCATTAGTCCGTTGTTTGAAAAAATCATCCTCTAAGCTTCTCTCGGAAGCCTCTTTTGATAGCTGCTTCCTAGCTGCAGTTTGTGCCAAGCCTAAAGCACCTTCGCCTAGTTCTCTTATGTTAGTACCATTTGTCTTATATATTTCTCCACGGATACGCTTAGCACCCCTCTGCGCTAGACTTAGCGCACCCTCCGCCTGCTCTTTTGTAGAATCATCGACTTCTGTTGCATTATAATCATTATTGTCAATGTCTATTTCAAGAATTTGCAAAGCTTCAGCAGCTTCAGCAATTTTTTTGTCGTGTTCCGCCAGTGTTCTTTTGTTGAGTTGATCTAACACCTCTCCTAATTCCACATCGCTCCTTATTTCCTCATGAAGAGCTGCAAAGTGGTCAAAACCGAGCTGGAAATGATTAAAACATGTAGTCGTTTGTTATTTTGTTAAAATCAAATAGAGATATACTGATGAGTGCATAAAACCAAGGCAAATCGCTGCAAAATATTCCAATGAACAATTATTTCTGTTTTATAAATGGACTCTCATTATTACCATTACCATTTTATGAAAACTATAGTAATGTAACTACTTATCACTTTATACCAAAGTAAAAAAAATTGTTCATTGGAATACCGCCTAGCAAACGTTTCGATGTCATACGTCCCAAATTAGCAATATTTCAAAATCTAACCTGTAATTTTTTATTCTGTTCATTCTCAGGATCAGTGATACTTTCAAAAGAGCCATCTTCCAAACTTCCAACATCCCTTGATAACTGCCTCTCTTCAGGCCTGTGGCTTATATTCTTAGCCGCTTGTTGTGCTATATTTAACTCACCTTCAGCCAACTCTCTTCTGTTGATATTAGTGGTTTGAACTGCGTCCAAGTCTCTGACAGCATTTTGCGCTAGACGTAATGCCCCCTCAGCTATTCCTCTTTTGTCGACCTCGTTGTCGATGTTCCAGGCAGCACTCTGCGCCAAGCTCAGTGCCCCTTCAGCACATCTTCGCCTGTCATCATCAGCTTCTGGCCTGTTGTCGATGTCCCAAGCTGCATTTTGGGCCAAGTTCAGTGCTCCTTTGGCTAGTGCTAGGTTAAAATAGATAGATGTAAAAAAATATTTACTTTCATATAAAAATCTAGGTGTAGTAATTTTTTGTAAGAATAATAATAGTAATAATAATAATAATTTCAATATGGTCCTGAAGATGTCAATAAATTGAAGTGAAACATCGACTATTTAAACAAGTTGTCTTTTTGCCTTTTAATTGGTCTATCCCCGTCAAACTTTACCATCAGAATTATTATTATTATTTTTTAACTCACCTTCAGGTGTGTCTTGTTGCCCAGGTTTATTCCTGACGGCGTTCTGCGCTAGGCTCAACGCTTCTTCGGCTAGTGACATGTTCAGCTTCACCTCTGGTAATTGTCCTCTGGCAGCTTCATCACTTTCGTAAAGCTTGTGGTCGATGTTTCTGGCAGCGTTTTGTGCCAGATTTAGTGCTCCGTCAGCTAAATGCCTTCGGTTAGTATTGTGAGTCTCGTGGAGCCTGTTGTCGATATTCCAAGCTGCACTTTGAGCCAGATTCAGCGCTCCTTCGGCAAATTGCCTCTTGTCGCCTATTGAATAAAGTCGGTGGTCGATATCTTTGGCGGCTGTCTGTGCAAGAGTTAAAGCCCCCATTGCAAACTCTCTGTTGTCATCCGATAAATATGAAACTGGTAGCTCAGTAGTTTGTTCAGCATTACTTATATGTTTCTTGTCGACATTATCCCTGATGTGTTCAAAACCAATATGGAATCGAGTATTGGTGCCTTCTTCTGCTAAGTCTTTGTTTTCGTCAGCTACGTTCCCTATATCTTTGGCCAAAAAGCTTTGTTCAGCCGTTACAGCTTTGTCGGTTTTAAGAACGTCGTTATCTTTATTTTCTGTTAGTTCGCTAGCGATGTCTTCAATAATTCGAACTGAGGCCTCTATAGATCCACCGCTGTGTTTTAATTGTTGATCTCGGGCTTCCCGGGGCTTTCTTGGGGGTATCTGTGGTGCGTCCTCAGTTTGTTCCAATTTGTTTTTTTCTTTCGACCTCAAAGCCTTTCTTCTAGCGTCGGCTAACTCCATGGTTTCGCGTACTTTTCGAGCTACATCCTCTTCCATTCGTCTGTACAATTGACTCATACTTTTGACGTTGTTGCTACTAAATAATATACTATTTTTAGCAGAGTAAATCTAAGGAAGGCTTAAGTTCTACTGTAGCAATTTTTTTCCTGAAATTTGCTATAAACATTATCTGTTTTGGATCAAAATTCGAGCGGTGGAAAGTTTTTGCTTAAGCAAAAGAATGTTCAAAATTGTGTTTTTTCGCAGTTTTTCAAATATCTCTGGCCATATAGTTCGTATCAGAATAAGGAAAAAACAAATATTCTTCATTAACGAAATTGTGAAGAAAATTTGGAAAACTTTTTGATTGATTTGTCAAGTTGCAAAACATAAAAACATTTGCGAGGCCAGTTTTAAACAATTGATGATAATTTATACAATAATGCACATATTTTAACGAAACTAGGAGAATATGCTCCTTCCGGAGCTAAACCATCAAGTCAAGTTTCAAGTCAGAATGCTTTGATATTTGCTAATATTCTTTATTTTTGTGCAAAATGTTGCTTTTTTACAAAAGTTTAAAAAATTCCTTTAAAAATGTTAAATTTATTTTTGTTAATATTACTAAAAAGTTGATAAAAAAATTGTACAACTTGATGCACTTAAACGAATAGGTGACACATGCACTTGGGATATTTGCTCCTTACTTCAAAGATCGGGGCATTTGTGTCTCACGAAATATCTTTTGACATGGGGTGGGTCATTTGCGCCTATATATCATCTGGTGGAGATACGTAGATGATATCTTTGCAATCTGGCCTCATGGTATTGAGTTACTAAATAGGTTTTTGGAACATTTAAATAATAAAGAACCTTCCATTAAATTCACTTTAGAAAAGGAAACTAGAAATGAATTACCATTTTTAGATGTTTTAATTAAAAGAGTAAATGGTACAATTGAAACAAGAGTTTATAGAAAACCAACACATACCAACAGATATTTAAATTTCAACTCAAATCAATCGATGCACGTTAAGAGGGGTGTTGTAAAATGTTTGTATGATAGGGCCAAAATCATTTATTCTAATGATGAAATACTAAACAATGAGAAGCGGTTTATAAAGGAAGTTCTTATAAATAACCAATATCCTGGGGGTTTTGTCGATAAAACCTTCATAAATATTGAAAATAATAATCAAGGTACGACAAAAACCTGAAAAAGGTTACACAGCGTTAATTCCTTATGTATGTGGATTATCCGAAAAGTTGCGTTGCATCGGTGATAGATTTGATATTAGGACGGTATTTCAAACAAACAACACTTTAAGATCTATTCTGACAAAGACGAAACCGAAGAACCATGAGCAAAATTCAAAAAACTGCATTTATAGTATTCCGTGTGAGTGCAACAAACAATACGTGGGTCATCCAGACCTTTATTTAGTGTAAGATTGGGTGAACACCAAAATTATATAAGAAAAAATTAAAGTCAGAGGTCCAAGATCTGCGAACACGCTTGGGAGAATGGACACAGAATAAACTGGGACTCGGCAAAAATGTTAACAAAAGAGGCAGATAGCAAAAAAGAAAAATTAAAGAATCCGTGATAATATTATTGAATGAGGATGGATGCGTGTCAAATTGTTCCGTAGATGTCTGTACAACTTGGTTGCCAATATTAAAAGAAGAACTTCACAAACTTAACATTGTATAAAAACTTAAAAAACTGTTAACTATATCAACAATTCTATGTGAATAGTAAGTATCTATGGATATTGAATATAACAAACATTCTTAGAGCTGTGTATTTATCGCATATACAGCAAAAAATATTTAAAAAAAAAGCCTTGAAAAAGGAAACAGAATAGATTTCCGAAACGTCGGCGAAATATTTAATTTCAAGTTTTTATACTTATTTGTGTTGTTTATTTAAAAAAAGCAACCTTTAACTGATCCTTTGACGTAAAAGTCACAGGCGTAGAGGTTATTTACCAGTAACATACTGGTTAATTGTGATATTTTGTAGATTTCCTGAGCAACTCTTAAAAAAAAGACATACATGTGGCAGGAAGTCCCTAAGAATTGAAGAAGGAAAAAAAAAGTAAATGAATTATTAGAAAATCCATTTCGCTCAGTAATTCAGGCTGCTGAAGAAACGAATTTTCCTGGATCGAGTAGTACTGGTCGTCGGCAAGTAAGAGAATCGGAGCTACGCTGTCATACAGCAGCACCGAAATACGTACTTAAAGCTGAAAATTAATATTATTAACTGGCCCAGTCATGGTCCAGATCTTGACCCTATGGAAGACGTATGGGGACTACTCATAAGAAGTATCCAAAAACGAAATGTGAGACCACGGAATGCCCAAGAATTACTGAAAGTATATAGTAAATAATGCATGAGAAAATATTATTATTAATGATTATTGTATAAGTTTATTTAATTCTATGCCATACAGACTTATAGAAGTTATAAATAGAAATGGTGCAATAACAAAATATTAATAGTTAGTTTCTTGTTAAGTTGGATATCCTCTGTTGCCTTGATCCAGGATATGTCTCATTGACAACCTATCTTCTGCTTTAGCAATAACTACAGCATTACAATAAAAAATATAATAAAAGTGCTGTTTTATTTTGGCTACTCAGTACATATTCAAACAGAGACAGATTTACATTAGAAAAAAATAGTTTTCCTATTTTTTTTTTTGCTCACGAAAGTACAAAAATTAGAATACTGTATGCGTTTCTTGGTTTTTAACTGTTTTTTTTGTACACACATTATAAACTTATATGTTTATTAAGTGGTCTTGAGTAATAGAATGCTGCTCAAATATATAGAAATACAAAAAAAAATAGTATACTTTTGAAATAATTTTAAAAAATATATTTTTTTATTGAGTATTTAGTTTATGTTAAAGTATGAATTTTATTTTTAAGGGGGGGGCTTTGCCCCCCAACTCCCCAGCGGGGTGTCGCCCCTGGACCCCCATTTTATAGCAAGATTATTTTTGTGCATAAAAAACCCCATTGACTACAAGTGTCAAACATAGACACCGCAGATAACGTACCCTGTCCCCATAATAACATTAACATTTACTTATTTTCGGCTAAATACAGAAAAATTACTTCACTGACGGGCTGACTTGAAGATTAATATTGGGAAAGACCGTGTTTGTATAAATACCTATTATGTTGCACTTTCGTTTTGATTTTTTCGAGAAGTTTTTGACACCTAAATAAATACAAATTGTCAAAAATAGTGGGGATTAATGTGGAACTGTATTTAGGGCACTTCTGATGATAAATAATATCAAAGATTAGGGAATTAACAAGATGGCACAGTCGGCGAAAAACCTTTTATCTTTTAGCAATGGCGCCATTGACCTCGACATTTAAATTGGAGTTCTCACACAGTTACCACAATGTGACAATCAGACGGAGAAGGTAACATTAGAAAGAGAGGCCAATAGTGAAAAATGGACAACACTGTCCTGATAGAACGACCGAACTCAGCTGACTGTCAGTAGCCAAGGTCACTAAAAGAACAGGTTACTATGTAATATATATATATATGTCACATGAAGTATTTCTATGTTTATATGTAAGGTATCTATTTGGTTAGGATAGAACTGTACATTGAAGGAATAATGTTGAAACTTTTTTCTATAAAATGAGGAAAAAACAGCCACACGCAGCTGTCATCGGGGTCTATACGTGACGTAGCACTTGTTGATTTTAATGAGCCAACCTATCTTTTAGTAAGCTTGGTCAAATTCGTTTAATGCGTAACCGACAAATCCCGAAACCGTTTCCGCTGGATGTCGTGTCCCTTTAAATTGGAGTACACAACTGTCTTCGTCTTCTCCGTCTGACTGTCCTATCTTGTTAGTTCTCTAATCTTTGATAAAATGTTTAAAATCCACCGGTGGCGTCGGTCCTCTTATATAGTTGTTATCAAAAACTCACTAACATCCAGTTTGAATAAGATAGTGGTGTACTTGGTGTTCATGTGATAAAAAAATAAAATCTCCATTTTTAAAAGCACTTATTATTATTATTATTATTATTATTATGATTATAACTAAATTACAGTTTGCTCAATAATTATCATGACCATAATTGACCAACTTATGTTTAAAAGGTAGATGTTATAGAAAGGACCCCGCAGTAAAAATGGGTTTCAGTTGTTCTAAAACTTGCGGAAAATGTTCTCCTGGGCCCCCTGATTAATATTCTCTTTGACCACCCGTCCGACCGAATTCTATTTTTTATCTAGAGGCGATTGAAACTGAACATCTGCGAAGGTCTGCTTAAATGTTCCATAAAAATTCTGAAAATATTCATGCTCATTTTTTTAAGAAAAATGTCTCTTGGTGTTCTTTTTTCAAAGTGCTTTCTTCTCCTGAAAAAAAATAACAAACAAAAAAAATAATTATATTTGTAATTTTTTTACGGGAAAAGGAAGCACTTTGAAGAGAAAGTTGAGGGGACATATGTTGATTTTTACTTAAAGAATATGCCTGAATATTTTGGGATCTTTCTAAAGTAATAAAAAATAAAAATCTAGGGAAATTCTTGGTCGAAATTATTTTTGTCTAAGAAATTCTGAAAAGGCGTGTACTTTTGGCTCTTGGCGTTTTTCTCTAAAACGCTTTTTTCACCCTAAACTAATTAATAAAATTCTATGAATTCTTTTTGTTTGTTATTTTTTTCTGGGAGAAGGAAACACTTTGGAAAAAAAATCACCAAGAGACAAAAGATGCTCATTTTTCTCCAAAAAATGAGCCTGAATATTTTCAAAATTTTTATGAAACATTTAAGCAGACCTTCGCAGATGTTCACAATTTCAGTCGCCTCTAGATCAAAAAATCTAATTCGGTCGGACTGGTGATCAAAGAGAATTTTAATCAGGGGGCCCAGCAGAACATTTTCTCCAAGTTTTAGAACAATCGACTGAAACCCATTTTTACTATAAAAAACTGCGGCGTCCTTTAATTCCACTGAAAAAATGTGTTTTGTTATTATCTGTATGATTTTAGAAAATATAAGAAATTGGAAGTCGATCAAATTTTGAACTTTTTTTATTTCAAAGTCAATTATTTTTTATTTAGACTCTTAAGTAAACTGACTGATGTCACGTGATTAATTCTAAATGGAAAACCTGTCTTCAAGGAAATTCAGTATTAGCGAGTTTTTGATAACGAATGAGATTATGCGATTGTTTTACAATTAAAACTTTATACTTTATACTATATATTTTTTTGGAAAATTAGGTTCATTTTTCTTCATAAAAACGAACGCCACTGGTGGATTTTTAAATATTTTACCCTGAAAAAATTTTCTTTTGGATAATAAGTACCTTCCAGTCAAATTTTAAAAAAATCGCATTGCTAATAAGGGTGCTGTGATATGGGAGTCAAGAAAAGTTAAGACATACTGTATGATAAAAACAAATTATTAATAAGTACTTTGATTGTTTTTATAGAATTTGCACTTATTATGAGCTTTTATTACCCTCTTGTATTTCCAAATAGACTTTACAGTTTACGTTATAATATAAATATCACCATTTAAAGTAAACGAGTGATGCCCACTTGCTATTACGCCACTGGTGCTTGTAATCCGCGCGCAGACCTCGATTTCCCGAGTTTGGGTGACTGGAAAACTGGATCTGCCCGTCTATGACCCAAATTAAAGGTTAAATCTACGTTAACTGAGGATTGTCACATCGTTAAAAAATTATATCTTACCGCAAAACGGCACATTGCCTCGGACTACTTGTAATGGGAAGAGGACATTTTTTAGCGTGTTTAGTTGATGCTGAAGGAAGTAAACACTGTTAATATCACAGAAATGCTAGATTTTGGTGGCAAGGCAACACAGCAAGGCAACTACGCATTACTACGCAATAACAATAAAGAATAACACGCTTTTACCATGAGCGTAACACTATTCGTTTAACAAGAGTTTTTATAGAAATCGTGCCTGCAGCAGGTTTGCCCTCCAGCCTGCAAATAGGACAAAACGACACATGTCCTATACAGAGTGTTCTGGTCTTGGCAGGTTGCCTTCACGCCGTTCATGCACTACTTCTTGCGTCGTGTCGCACAGAAATCTCCAGCTCACTCCGAAAAAACAAGCATTTTTATCATAAATAAAAAAAGATTTGCGAAGAGTATTTATAATAATGTTGGTTTGTATTCGCGAGTGACTGTCTTGTCTAACTGCGAGATGAATGAAAACCGCCAAAGTTTGATCCATAATCTTATCGTATTTGTGACAAATTGCTGTTAAGTTGATAATGTCGCATATCTCCACACCTGAAACCACTCTTCAGGATCCGTGGGTTCCAAATAATTTATAATAAGGGATAAACACTTTATTTGATAACTTTATTTATTCACAATGCTTTTCAATCTTTAAAAGTGACTTATTATTTGTTTGCTTATAATTTTATTGAAACATATTCTTTATAGGATTTTGCAAACAGCAGAAACAAATCGGTAAAGGTATTTACACAGAACTTCCCTCGTTATTTGTGCATGACGGTCACTCCAAAAAATTATTAATTACGAAATGACATTAGGAATAATAATAATCGGAATATAGTTATTGCTATTATTACAAAGAAAACCTGATAACTTTTGGTCAAAAAAATATACAGAGTGCTCATCCAACAGCAAAAGTTCAATACTAAATAACAGGTGCCAAATATGGAAGGCATGCGCAAATACCTTTACAAATGTCCACCATGACTGAATTATTTCTTGGGGTGACCACCCTGTACATTTTTCAATAGGTGCATATGTCAGATATTATTGCCATCTGTTACATTTTCAATCCCACATTCACGTTAGTTTTTCCTTGCAATTATTTTCGAACTCAGATTCAATTTTTTCTGGAGTTGTTTGAAAACGACTTAGCAATAGAGCACCTATTCAAAGTATTAATGTTGTGCAAAAATGATTTAGACATATCAAAACAATATCATATAGGGAGCTTTTAGCCATAATATGGTCAGTTCATCATTTTAGGAACAATTTTCAATATTTTTTTCTTCTGAAATAGGTTTAGAATGTTATGAAACGTAGAAATTTTAAATTAGAGCAAAATGGAAGGTTTCCTTCTATTCTATACTTAGGTAATAGTGGTAAAAAAGTTTACAAATTTAAAAATTATATATTTCTTTTAAATAGGTTTAGAATGCCATGAAACGTGAAAATGTCAAATTTGAGCAAATAAAAACAAAATTCCATCTATTTTAGTGGTAAAAAAAATTTCAAAAATGGTGAAAAAAATGTTAAAATTTTTTTTTTCTGAAATAGGTTTAGAATGTCATGAAACGTGAAAATTTTGAATTTGAGCAAAAAAAAATTTCCATCTATTCTAGTGTTAAATTTTTTCCAAAATGGTAAAAAAATGTTGCAAATTGTTTTTCCGAAATAGGTTTGGAATGTCATGAAACGTGAAAATTTTGAATTTGAGCAAAAAAAAAAAAATTCCATCTATTCTAGTTTTAAATCTTTTTCCAAAATGGTAAAAAAATGTTGCAAATTATTTTTCCGAAATAGTTTTAGAATGACATGGAAACGTGGAAATTTTAAATCTGAACAAAGAAAAAAAAATCCTTCTATTTTAATGGTAAAATTTTTTCAAAAAATGGTAAAATAATTTTCTAATATTTTTAAAAATAGGTATGAAGCCTGGAAATTTTAAATTTGAAGAAAAAAAAAATTTTTCCATCTATTTTAGTGGTAAAAAAATTTTCAAAAATGGTAAAAAAAATTTCATTTTTTTTTTTTTTTTAAATAGGTTTAGAATTCCATGAAACGTGGAAATTTTAAATTCGAGCAAAAAGAAATTTTGTCCACTATTTATTCCGTTTAGACGGTCCACCCTGTATATTTTCCAGTGAAAGTTTAATCATTTCTTTGCTGAAAGTAGGGTCAACTACCTACCAAATTTGACTGCTCTCCGTCAAGTAGTTTTTTTAGTTAATGCACCAACAGACAGACAGACTGACGGAATTGAAAAACCTATATTTTCGTAATCTACGTGATCTGAAACGTCAGAATCCGAAAAAATCTCGGAGGGTGATTTTTTCTCGAATACAATACTTCCCTTCGGTATAGGAGGGAAGTAATTCATGTATGAGAAAAATTTCCTACAACGCGGGGGATTCGGTAAGAAAATTTCACACGAAAATAAATTAAATACACTTTAATTTCAACTGACATTAAGATTATTCGGAGACATAACAGAGTATAAGATTAGTAGGCCATGAATGGGTCTTGTTGACAAAGTGACAGAAACGCATCCGAATTAGTAAGTAGTCCTGTTGTGTCAAAAGTTAAATTATAAGAGTTATTTGAAAATGGAATACGTATAATAGATAAATAATATCTCTTTCACCCATTTTAGTTTCAAAAAATTACTGAAAATTGTTTAGGATAACTCTATTTGTGTGTTATGGAATAAGTTTTATTCGCTAAAATAGGTGGAACGTTGTTTTCTTTATATATTTTCATGTTTTATACACATAGCATAGCAGTTTCAGCACAGTGTAACTTGACAGAGATGGCTTTGAAACGTCATTAGTTATTTATCATTATTTCATTGATAGTTTAACCAGTTTAAGCTCAATATGTCTTATTGTTGGAGTTATTTTCGAGCTTTTAAAAGAATAAGATTATAGAGTATGGAAAAAAACATAACATACAATATGCGCATATTGCGAAGAACTTTGTGAAGTTACAAAAGCCATCCAAAATTGAAATACTTATCATAGCCGATGAGAAGTGTAATATGGAGGAAAACCAAATGAGAAGTTATTCACTATCATAATTAGGTATTAAACATGAAATAAAATGTTTCACAAAGCTCAATGATTTTTTAAATAATTATCTCGTTTAATTTGAAAAATAAAATTCCATTTTTATATAATAGCAGATGTCAAATATGATCATACCTACGTTAATAATTTGACAGAAAAATTTCCACTTATTAATTTCGTTCAGGGTACCCTGGAGGTTGAAAATTTCCGGAAATTTTTTGTGTTGCCTTAGTAACGACACAAAAATAAACTTTTGACTGGCTAAAAAGGTGATGTGTGAAATTTTCATTAAAAAACAATTTTTATTATGAAAATTTAAATTTGAGCAAAAAAAAAATCCCATCTTTCTACTGGTAAAAAAAATTTCAAAAAGTACAGCACGAAACAAAATTTTCAACGAAAAAATAAATGTTATCCCCAATCTAACCACCCCCTTCTCCCAGCACATTCCTTATTTCCTTAAAAATTACAATCGAACCGAATTTCACACAAATGTCGATTTTCAGGTTTTTCCGATAATTATAACTTTTTCACATTTTTCAACCCCCAAATCCAACTGACAAACCCACAGATTCGTCCACATAATGCTGAAAACATAGATCGACTTTTCTGCTCATCATATAACATCAACAACAAAAAATGAACCCGGTTAAAAACATACCTCAACCTTACCTCCGTTTCAACCCTCATATTTTCGCCCCCTCGAATTTTAAATAAAAAAATCGGTAAAGGCATTTACAGAGAACTTCCCTCTTTATTTGTGCATGGCGGTCTCTCTAAAAAATTATTAATTACGAAATGACAATGAGAATAATAATCGGAATATAGTTATCACTATTATTACAAAGAAAACCTAGTAAGTTTTGGTCAAAGAAATATACAGACTGGTCATCCAACAGCAAAAATACGTAGTGGAGTGGAAGTATAGTAATGGTTAAAGAATTAATTTTTTTTTAGATAGGTTTAGATTATTATGAAATGTATCCAGTGGTAAAATTTTTTTTCATCATCTGTTCTATAGTAATAATTTTTTTTTAATAGGTTTAGAATGTCATGATACGTGGAAATTTTGAATTTGAGCGAAAAAACAATGTTTACATTAAATTTATTCTAGTGGTGGTGGAAACAAATTAATTTTTTCAAAAAAATTTGATTTTTTTTTTAATAGGTTTAGAATGCCATGAAATGTGGAAATTTTAAATTTGAGCAATAATTTTTTTTCCGTCATCTATTTTGTATTTTGTAGTGGGCAAAAATTTGCAAATTTTTTGTTTTTTATTTTTAAAAGTTTTTGGAATAGGCTTAGAATGTCATGTAACGTGGAAATTTTAAATTTGAGCGAAAAACTATTTTGACATCAGTTCTACTCCGGTGGTAAAAAAATTAGATTTTTTCAAAAAACATTTTTTTTAAATAGGTTTAGAATGCCATCAAACGTGGAAATTTTAAATTTGAGCAAAAACAATTTTATTTTGTCATCTATTTTGTATTTTGTAGTGGGTAAAAATGTAATTTTTTTTTTTTAATTTTCAGAAGTTTTTGGAATAGGCTTAGAATGTCACGAAGCATGGAAAATTTAAATTTGAGCAAAACAATTTTTTTTTCATCAATTCTAATGGTAAAAAATTTTTTCCAAAAAATTTTCAATTTTTTTTTTGAAACAGGTTTAGAATGCCATGAAACGTGGAAATTTTAAATTTGAGCAAAAAAACATTTTTTTCTCCATCTATTCTAGTGGTAAAAATTTTTTCAAAAATGTTGGTAAAAAAAAATTTCTATTTTTTACACCTCCGATTTGTTAAACATTTTCAATGGTCTGTCAGAAATTAATTAACAAAAATTGCCAGACGCAGACAGACACATTTTTTCGAAAATTGTTCATTATTTATAGTGCAATAAAAAAAAACGAATAAACGATGAGATATGTATAGTCTTGCAACACTAATATTATGATTTCATACCATCTGGGGTATTACCAGGAGTATACAGGGTGTAATCAGTTTCATGTCATTAAAAAAAACCGGTAATGGGGACCGACTAGACAAACAAAAAACCTTTGACTTTTCCCTCTAGGGGCATTTTGAAAAAACTGATCTAGGTCAATATTTTTAATATTATGGTAGACAACTATTGAGAACCACTGCTTTTCTTGGTCAACGGACTTGTAGTTCCCAATTATACAACTTTTAAATTGTCATAAAAAAGTGCTCGCCGGCACACGCGGTGGGTCTGCGGTGTCAAAGGATCATCGATCGCCTTAACTGAACTGAGGCAAGTATAAAGGGGTAAATAATTTGTTCTCTCTTCGTGCACAATTGCAAGCAAATACATAATGACCATAGAGGTTTAACAGAGCATTTCTTTACACGTGTGTTTTTTAATTTGGAACAAAATATTGGATTATTTATAATTTAGAAAATTTAAATGTGGTTTATTAACATTCGTAACATAAATGAGTGTCCTGGGTTAAAAGCTTACTACCTACCTAAATGATTCAAAATCATGCATCTGCATCAATACACAGTTCGGTACGTCGAATTAAGAACATACGCACTTCGTTCAACACTGAACTATCAACTAACGTTGTCAATAAAGAAAAATAAAATAACTTGGTACAAAAGCCAAAAAGGAATACAAAAAGAACGAACAAATAAGTTGTCTGTACGTAATCAAGAATTTGACAACTTGAACGGTAAGTCAATAAAATAAATCGGACGTGTGTACATAACGAAACACCCACAGCAACTAAAATATTGCACAAGGGAGAGTTATAGTTTTCTTCAGATCAGATCTAGATCTAAAGCTACCTCAATATTCCAGCAGTTCTCAAAAAATTTTATTGAAAATTTGTGAAATTTTTGTTTGTTTTTTCTCCAAAACTATGAGCTTTAGACCCCATGTTATATAAGGTTTTTTGTTTGTCTTGTCCTTCCCGAACACCAGTTTTTTTTTAAGACATGAAACTAATTACACCCTGTATATCTGAGTCTTGAACTTCTATAGTTTGTACGATGAATCTTTGCGTGTGCGTCATAAACAAGAACCGTATGAAGTAATCTGTTGAAGGTCACTGCTACTCTTCAGCAGTGACGTGCATCAAAAAAATGAGAAATTTGTTTTTACTCTCAGTCATCATCCGACAAATTAGAAGCCATATTTTTTTCGTAAATACTCATGAAATGACAATTAATTTTGTAGAATAATAACATGTATTATTTACCACTAAATATGGTTATAACAATGAAGCTTAAAAATGTATTTTCATCAAAAACGCAAGAACGCCACTGTGTCTAAAATGACAGATATTATAGCCGTTGACAGCACTTCACTACGACAACTGTTCATATCGACGTCTCTTTTTAATTCCTCTTGAATTTATCATTCGGCTGTCTTAGCATGCTCGAGCGGTTAGAAGACATACGTAACTAAATATTTGCTCGTCTCAATGCGTTCAGCAACCGCACATATGTCCTACCTAATTTCATACTCGCGCAAACATTCATCGTACAGACTATAAAGCCTATTGCGTTTCTTTTTTGAATAATTTTGTTTTTTGAAAAGCGTTTTATTTTTGTAAAAAGGTGAATATCTCCGGTTCTAGAGATCCGATCGGGGCAAACTAAAAATCAGAAACCTTCGCAATAGAAATTTCAACAAATCTACGTTGGTTTTGGGTCATTTCAGTACGTACATAACATACAAAATGGAATAAATTGTATAAAAAGCGATGGTTTCTTCATTTCAACGGCCAGGGACCTCTAGAGTTTCGATCGGCTTTACACTTTCAGAAAATATATCTTTTGTTAAAAACAAGACCCTGATTTGATTATTTTGGTGCCCAAATATTGAAACTTGTGGACAGAAATGAATTTGTTATCTGAAATTTGAACTGCCCGCCATTTTGTGCCATTAAGTTTAAAAGAGATCTTTTTTACCTCCCTCGCATACCGAAGGGAAGTATTATATTCGAGAAAAAATCACCCTCCCAGATTTTTTCGGATTCTGACGTTTCACAACACGTAGATTACGAAAATATAGGTTTTCCAATTCCGTAAGTCTGTCTGTCTGTCTATCTGTTGATGCATTAACTAGAAAACTACTCGATGGAGAGCAGTCAAATTTGGTAGATAGTTGGCGCTACTGTCAGCGAAGAAATGGTTAAACTTTCACTGGAAAATATACAGGGTGGGCCGTCTACTGGGAATAAATAATGAAAACATTTTTTTTTGCTCAAATTTAAAATGAAATTTTGAAATTTTTTTTTTACCAACATTTTTGAAAAAAATTTTACCACTAAAATAGATGGAATTTTTTTTCTTTGTTAACATTGAAACTTTCCACGTTTCATAGAGCTCTAAACCTATTAAAAAAAAAAATGAAATTCTATTTACCATTTTTGAAAAAATTTTACCACTAAAATAGATGAAATTTTTTTTCTTTGTTCAAATTTAAAATTTTCACGTTTCCATGGCATTCTAAACCTATTCAAACAAATTTTAAAAATGTTTTGAAAAGTTTAAAAATTTGTTTGAAAAAAAATTACTAACTATAGAATAGATGAAAAATTTTTTTTTGCTCAAATTTAAAATTTCCACGTTTCATGGAATTCCAAACCTATTTTGGGAAAAAAAAATTCAAACATTTTTTTACCATTTTGGAAAAAAAATGTACCACTAGAATGGATGGGAAAAAATTTTTTTTGCTCCAGAAAAAAAAATTGATAATTTTTGTCATTTTTGAAAAAGTTTTTCTACTAAAATAGATGGAAATTTTTTTTTTCTCAAATTTAAAATTTTCACGTTTCATGGCATTCTAAACCTATTTAAAAAAAAAAATTACCACTACTATAGAATAAAAGGAAACATTCCTTTTTGCTCAAATTTCAAATTTCCACGTTTCATGAAATTCCAAATCTATTTCGGAAAAAAAAATTTCAAACATTTTTTTTACCATTTTGGAAAAAAAATTTACCACTAGAATAGATGGGAAAAAAATTTTTTTGCTCAAATTTAAAATTTTCACGTTTCATGACACTTCAGAAAAAAAAAATTGATAATTTTTGTCACCAACATTTTTGAAAAAGTTTTTCTACTAAAATAGATGGAAATTTTTTTTTCTTTTCTCAAATTTAAAATTTTCACGTTTCATGGCATTCTAAACCTATTTAAAAAAAAAAATTACCACTACTATAGAATAGAAGGAAACATTCCTTTTTGCTCAAATTTAAAATTTCCACGTTTCATGAAATTCCAAATCTATTTCGGAAAAAAAAATTTCAAACATTTTTTTACCATTTTGGAAAAAAAATTTACCACTAGAATAGATGGGAAAAAATTTTTTTGCTCAAATTTAAAATTTTCACGTTTCATGACACTTCAGAAAAAAAAATTGATAATTTTTGTCACCAACATTTTTGAAAAAGTTTTTCCACTAAAATAGATGGAAATTTTTTTTTCTTTTCTCAAATTTAAAATTTTCACGTATCATGGCATTCTAAACCTATTTAAAAAAAAAATTACCACTACTATAGAATAGAAGGAAACATTCCTTTTTGCTCAAATTTCCACGTTTCATGAAATTCCAAATCTATTTCGGAAAAAAAAATTTCAAATATTTTTTTTACCATTTTGGAAAAAAATTTACCACTAGAATAGATGGGAAAAACATTTTTTGCTCAAATTTAAAATTTTCACGTTTCATGACACTTCAGAAAAAAAAATTGATAATTTTTGTCACCAACATTTTTGAAAAAGATTTTCCACTAAAATAGATGGAATTTTTTTTTTCTTTTCTCAAATTTAAAATTTTCACGTTTCATGGCATTCTAAACCTATTTAAAAAAAAAATTACCACTACTATAGAATAGAAGGAAACATTCCTTTTTGCTCAAATTTCAAACATTTTTTTTACCATTTTGGAAAAAAAATTTACCACTAGAATAGATGGGAAAAAAATTTTTTTGCTCAAATTTAAAATTTTCACGTTTCATGACACTTCAGAAAAAAAAAATTGATAATTTTTGTCACCAACATTTTTGAAAAAGTTTTTCTACTAAAATAGATGGAAATTTTTTTTTCTTTTCTCAAATTTAAAATTTTCACGTTTCATGGCATTCTAAACCTATTTAAAAAAAAAATTACCACTACTATAGAATAGAAGGAAACATTCCTTTTTGCTCAAATTTAAAATTTCCACGTTTCATGAAATTCCAAATCTATTTCGGAAAAAAAAATTTCAAACATTTTTTTACCATTTTGGAAAAAAAATTTACCACTAGAATAGATGGGAAAAACATTTTTTGCTCGAATTTAAAATTTTCACGTTTCATGACACTTCAGAAAAAAAAATTGATAATTTTTGTCACCAACATTTTTGAAAAAGTTTTTCCACTAAAATAGATGGAAATTTTTTTTTTCTTTTCTCAAATTTAAAATTTTCACATTTCATGGCATTCTAAACCTATTTAAAAAAAAAAAATACCACTACTATAGAATAGAAGGAAACATTCCTTTTTGCTCAAATTTCAAATTTCCACGTTTCATGATATTCTAAACCTATTTCAGAAGAAAAAAAATGTTGAAAATTTTTTTACCAACATTTTTGAACAATTAAAAAAAAAATGAAATTTTTTAACCACTACGTGAATGTGGAATTGAAAATGTGACAGATGGCAATAATATGTAGCATATGCACCTATTATTGAAATATGTACAGGGTATTTGCGCAAGCCTCCCATATTTGGCACCTGTTATTTAGTACGGGACTTTTGCTGTTGGATGAGCACTTTGTTTATTTTTTTGACCAAAACTTATCAGGTTTTGTTTGTAATAATAGTGATAACCATATTCCGATTATTATTTTCAATGTCATTTCGTAATTATTAATTTTTTAGAGTGACCACCATGCACAAATAAAGAGGGAAGTTCTGTGTAAATACCTTTACCGATTTTTTTTCAAAATGTAGATCTGGTCGCCAGTGGAGAGCGCTCTTTCACCCCTTTGAAGGGTACGAATTTGCATTTATGAGCCCAGGACTAGCTGCCCACTTACTCGCAGTTCAGGGGCGTGCACTACAACCAGCGCAGGGTAGGAAAAACCAAACTGTAACACTACTCTTTATTTCCATTTAGAGGCGATAATATAGATACAATAATAAAATATGTTATAAAATATTACAAAAATGTACAAACAATATCATGCAGATTTAGGTAACATTTCGATAGCAAAATAGCTGTTCTATTCTCTTATATAAAAATATAAACATCGATGGCTACAGCTAGACAAAACGATAAATATACAATCCTTATAACAACGATACAATTAATAATTATTTTACAAAGCGACCCGCCCAAAAGTCGTGCAAGAGTTTGAGGCGGACGCAGGTTTGCAGCGTAATACTTAAGTGAAGGCACACATATTAAAATTAAGTATTAAATTAAATTAGATTTGGACAGACAGAATTGACGAGAATATTCCATGTAATACTTAGTTTCAAATAACTAAACTAGGTTAAGCGTGGATCGTTCTGAAATCGACGATTTCGTTGCAATCTGAAACAAAGAGGAATAATTAAAAATCTGTACATTTAAAACACAAAAGGCGTTTCTTCTTCTATAATCTGTTTGGAAAGGGCAGAGGCTAAGAAACAAGGCTCGAGAAATTTATCGCGCCAGAAACGACTCTCATATTAGATCAGTCAACGGAGTGCTGAAAATGACTCAAATCTGTAACTTGAGTGCTAGTGATGGATTTTGATGAAACCTTGTGCAATGTGTTTGTAATAACGTTAATAAAAAAGTTGTAGAGGGAGTAGGAAATTATCGGAAGGGGCAGAAAACACCCCTTTTATTACGTGTTCCGTAACTTGTAGAATTAGGTCAAAAATGAAAAAAAAAACAGTATGTTTACCTTTTTGGCCCAAAATAAGAAGTTTTTACTTTGGTGAATTTTTTCGAGAAACGCTTATTTTTCGAGATATGGCCATTCGAAAATTAGGTGTTTTCCCTATGTGCAAATTTGCTTTTTTGATATTATTAAAGTGAAGTAGTTGTTATACTAAAGCACTTATTGGTATTCAAACAGCATTTTATCGTCTATCAAATTGAAATTTCAACAAATAAATAACATAAAATTTTAGTAATTGAACGAGTGCGCAAAACACGCGGTGACGTCATCGGTTATATCAGTTTCAGAAATTGCGTTTAAAAATTGTTTAACATAATATTTTCACTTCATTTACGTTTTACATGTGATTAAATAAGTAACGCCTACTTAATACGGGATCTGTAAAAGCTACTTTAGGAAATTTATCTGCAAAATAACGTGTTTATAACAAAAAATGACAAGCGTCATGAGTGCATAGTGAATTGATGTAGTGTTTTTGGCGAACGAATAAATTTCAATACAAAATTAAAATCACTTATTTTAAGGCATCATTCGACTGCTTCTCAAAATTCAAGTGTTTTTAACTATAATAAAGCAATATCTTCACAGTGAAAGTGAATTCAAAATTTGTGAAAACACCTAATTCCTATAAGTGGGAAAAGGGAAATGTAAAAGTTGAAAAAAAAATTGAAAAAAAATCAGCTGAATGTATACAAAATACAAGACTTTTCTTTATTTGCAACTTTTCTGTGAAGTGCGTTTTCACCGAGTTTTTTCGAAAAAGTACCCCTTTCTTTGAAATTGTAGCGCTTTACAAACATGTAATTTAAAAATTTGGAAAAATTCAGACGTATGCACTGAGACCTCCTAAACATTTTTTGTTTTTTGGAAACTGATTTCTATCAGCAGGATTTCGGTATGGCAATGGGTTCTTCATTGCCGCCGATTTTAAGCAATATATTTATGGAGGATTTTGAGACTAGACATGTTCAAAATTGTACAAACCGGTTATCTGGTGGAGATTCGTAGATGATATCTTTGCAATCTGGCCTCACGGTATTGAGTTACTAGATAGTTCCTTGGAACATTTAAATAATAAAGAACCTTCTATTAAATTCACTTTAGAAAAGGAAACTAGAAATGAATTTTTAGATGTTTTAATTAAAAGAGTAAATGGTACAATTGAAACAAGTGTTTATAGAAAACCAACACATACCAACAGATATTTAAATTTCAACTCAATTCAGTCGGTGCACGTTAAGAGGGGTGTTGTAAAATGTTTGTATGATAGGGCCAAAATCATTTCTTCTAATGATGAAATACTAAACAATGAGAAGCGGTTTATAAAAGAAGTTCTTATAAATAACTAATCCCCTGGGGGTTTTGTCGATAAAACCTTCATAAATTATGAAAATAACAATCAGGCACGACAATAACCTGAAAAACGTTACACAGCGTTAATTGCTTATGTATGCGGATTATCCGAAAAGTTGCGCCGCATCGGTGATAGATTTGATATTACGACGGTATTTCAAACAAACAACACTTTAACTTTAAGATCTATTCTGACAAAGCCGAAACCGAAGAATCACGTGCAAAATTCAAAAAACTGTATTTATAGCACAAACTACCCACGTGGTTTGTGATTTATAGTATTCCGTGTGAGTGCAACAAACATTACGTGGGTGAGTCATCCAGACCATTTAGTGTAAGATTGGACGAACATCAAAATTATATCAGAAAAAATAAAATTCGGAGGTCCAAGATCTGCGAACATGCTTGGGAGAACGGACATAGAATAAACTGGGACTCGGCAAAAAAATTAACAAAAGAGGCAGATATCAAAAAAGAAAAATTAAAGAATCCGCGATAATATTATTGAATGAGGATAGATGCGTGTCGAATTGTTCCGTACATGTCTGTAGAACTTGGTTGCCAATGTTAAAAGAAGAACAAACTTAACATTGTATAAAAACTAAAAAAACTGTTAACTATATCAACAGTTCTATGTAAATAGTAAGTATCTATGGATATTGAATATAACAAACATTCTTAGAGCTGCGTATTTATCATACACAGCAAAAAAGATTTTTCAAAAAAGCCTTGAAAAAGGAAACAGATTAGATTTCCGAAACGTCGGCGAAATATTTAATTTCAAGTTTTTATACTTATCTGTGTTATTTAAAAAAAAAGCAACCTCTAACTGATCCTTTGACGTAAAAGTCACAGACGTGGAGGTTATTTACCAATAACATACTGGTTAATTGTGATATTTTGTAGATTTCCCGAGCACCGCTTAAAAAGAAAAAATACATGTGGCAAGTCCCAAAGAATTGAAGAAAAAAAAAAGAAAAAAAATTATGATAATGCCACAAATAACATTTAAACAATATTTTTTGTTTCTTGGAATTTTTTTGTCACTTGCTAATTTCTCGAGTTACAGACAGTTTTTCACGATAAATAATGTAGTACATTTTTTGCACATTTTCAAATTAAAAATTATGTTGAAACTTTAAAAATGGTATAACTGTATTAGGTTTCATATTTTTTTATAACAATATATATAAATCACGCTCATTTTTTGAATTTTCATGTATTTTTTAAATGAAAATTTGCACAAAATGTAGTAGTACGGGAGACTATCGACAAAAGTGGATCGGGCACCGCAGTTGCCGCCGCTTGGTGGAGATGTTGTAGGCATATGTAGGTACCATTTCCCCCAACGACAGACGACAGATCACGTGATCGCGCCCTCTTCGAGAGAGAGGCAAAAAACAAAGGACCGCTTAAATGTTGCCAAAAAAATCTGAAAAAATTCATGCACATTTTTTGGGCAAATATAAGCATCTTTTGTCTCTTGGTGTTCTTTCCCAAAATACTTCCTTCTCCCGGGAAAAAAATGCAAAAAAAATAATTCATAGACTGATTAATTAGTTTAGGGTGAAGGAAGCGCTTTAGAGAAAAACTCCAAGAGCCAAAAATTGATTATTTTTGTCGAATGAACACGCCTGCCGGTTTTCAGAATTTATTAGACAAAAATAATTTCGGCCAAGAATTCCCCTAATTTTTTTTTTTCTTCAGAAAAATCCCAAAAAATTCAGGCATATTCTTTAGACAAAAATAAACAACTTTTGCCTAAGCATTTTCTTTAAAGTGCTTCCTTCTCCCGAAAAAAAAAAAAAAATTACAAACAAAACGAATTTTCTTTTTTATTTTTTTCCGAGAAAAGGAAGCACTTTGCCGGCTTCGTAGGAGGGGGCAAATTTTTATATTTTGTTCCTGAGTGAACGTACAACTTTCATCAAAGTTTGAAATGTTTTGGTAATTAATTCCAGTTTTTTATAAATCACAGACTAAATTGGTTGGCCTATTATTATTCCAATTAAAGCTGCACTCGTTCTCTTTAAAATGTTTATTATTTTATTACTATATAATTTCTTACAGAGTCAATACAGTTCTTCTATTTAAACGCACGAAAAAAGACCATTCTTGGCGAAACAGAAAACCATCACGAATTACTTTTAAGATAACTCAAATTAATGTGGCAACTTATTAATAGTACAGACAATGAAGGCAAAATTTTGTAAACACCTCGCAAAAATTAATAAAAGAATTATTTCTGGGATTTAAGTAGGTAATGACCTGTGGAATGAAATGATGCATTCTTTGCACTTCCACGTTCCGGGAAAATTTAAAAAAATTTGGAAAAACTTTTTGATTTTCGTTTTTTTTGCTCTAGCGGCTAAAATAATGAAAATAGAGAAAAAGGCTTTCAACAAAAGTTGTAGCTCGTCTCCCTTTCTACAAAAAAGGTCTTTACAAATTTTTGTCTTACTTAACCCGTTTAGGAGATAAATCCCGTTTTCCACTTATAGTTTTGAGCCGCTCTGAAATGCGCGGATAATTCTTACTATTCAGAGCCGCTAAAAAATTAAAATAACAAAATGTAGAGAAAAGCCTCAGCTTTAATGCGGAACTAATCACAAAATTCATACAAATTTTTATCATAGAGAAAAAAGTGTTAGAAGATGGCTTAGTAAACTTTATAGAGTTAATTTATTCATATCTTTGAATTTTATGCATCCTCCCTATTTCTCCCGTTTTTTTACTGCATGGATTCGATTCCATGCACTTTAATCTATATTTCGTGAAAATCTCATTGAAGAATGTTAACAAACAAATATGTTGTATATGTTTTACTACATACTTGCGCATTTTCTGAACGTGTATAAATAATGTAGACAAATTCAAAAAGTACTGCACGCATTTAAAAAACTCTAAAGTCATTCCAAAGAATATGCTTTATTGTACTTATAATCCAAAACTTAAGGCTGTGCTATTATTATTAATTAAGATATAGCGAATTGAACTCTAAAATTTGGAGGTGACTGATCGATGAGAAATATACCCTCTACTTTGCTCGCAAGGCATATTTCTCCAATAAAAGTAATTGCAATACAATGTTAATTGGATTAATATATCATTATATAAGAATATATTAGCAAAATGAATTATTCTAACGACTCCCGGCAAAGATATGAATAAATCTGTGGATCAACTGTATAAAGTTTACTAAGCCATCTTCTAACACTTTTTCTCTATAATAAATTCTTTATGAATTATGTGATTTAGTTCCACATTAAAGCTGAGACTTTTCTCTACATTTCATGTTATTTTCATTTTTTTAGGGGCTCTGAATAGTAAGAATTATCGATGTATGTGCCCGGTCGTACGAAACTCCCGGAAAATTCTCATTTTTCGTGTATTTCGAAGCGGCTCAAAACTATAAGTGGAAAATTCGATTTATTTTCTAAACGGCTTAAGTAAGACAAAAATCTGTTAAGGCCTTTTGTGTAGAGAAAGAGACGAGCTACAACTTTTGTTGAAAACTTTTTTCTCTATTTTCATTGTTTTGATCGCTAGAGCAAAAAACCGAAAATCAAAAATGTTTTCCAAATTTTTTTGAATTTTCCCGGAACTTGGAAGTGCAAAGAATGCACCATCTCATTCTCCAAGTTTTTACCTACTTAAAACCCGAATATGATCCTTTTAATAATGTTTATTACCCTAACTGGCTTATTTGCCTGTATTATAAACCATCCACCTTGTAACAATAATAATAATTAATTTAATTCAAATCACCATCGATGTAAACAGAAATATGTTCTATCTATATCTATATGTGTAAGGATGTTTTCCAGGAATGGTAATAAAATGTAAAATAACCTACATACTCATAACTATTAATAAATGTGATAGAAACGACACGCGGGAAGTAATTATTAAATCAAATTTGAACTTTGTCAAATTGCAGCTATTTGTAAATACTAAAAATAAGTTATAAGCACATCGAAATAACTAAATAGATGGGTCGGTTGTTGTTTTCCATTTCTACACGTACTAGGTGGAAGGAGGGGTCATCTTTGCCATATTTTCTTTTTTGGAAATTTCTTTAGACATTTGAAATGGTAAAGTTGTTCCTGTTCCATAAAAATGATCCGGTAACTAAATGATAGGAGTCGCCAGAAAGAAGTGGCCTTATGTTTTTTTTGAAGAGCTCAAAACAAAGGCCACGTGCAAAAAATGTAGTGCATTATTTATCGTGAAAAATCGCCTGTAACTCGGAAAATTACCAAGTTACAAAAAATTCCAATAGACAAAAAATGTTTAGAAGGCCTCAATGCATACGTCTGAATTTTTCAATTTTTTAAACTACATGTTTTTAAAGGGCTACTACAATTTCATGTTTTTCCGGAAAAATTCGGTGAAAACGCACTTTTAGTCTAATAACTATAAACATTTCCATAACAAAAAATGTTATCAGAGATTTTCCTTCAGTAACTGTTAGTGGAGAGATTATAAATCACAAAACCACAAAAATCAGTTCTGGGGGTGCCGCGCAACCCCCCCCCCCCCCAAAAAACACCCCCTCGGTGAAAAAGCCTTATTTTACTGATAACTCGTTAACCGTTGAAGATATAAAAAAAATGCTAATCATAAAAAAGAAAGTTTGGCTAATTGCCTAAGAAAAAGTCCTGTTGTAATTTTCTTGTATATATCACGGTTCTCGAGAAAACCGATATTGAAAAAATTGCAACATTTGTATTTTTAATGCGCACGAATTTTTGTTTATTTGAATTTGTTTGCGCGCGGCCTATAGAAAAAATTGAATTCCTCAAAAACCAAATATTCTAGGAAGAAAAATTAAAATGGGTTTTAAAGGGGATATAAAATACTCTTGTGTTTCCATTTTTGAGGGCTATTGATATCTATTACTACCTGTATAAAAAAAACAATATAATATAGTTACCTCTTGATTATTTGCACTTTTAACTATTCACAGGCCCATAAAAAATTACTGACTTTAATATAAGTTATAAATGCATTATCTTTTAGTTCAAGGTAGTACTTCAATGCAGAAAAAGTTAAGAATAAAAATATTCACATTTACAAATTTACCAGCATGTTGAAGTTAGCCAAATTTTGGCAAATTTTTTATTGTTTCATAAAAATTTTAAAAAAACACGCAAACATCTTGAAAATTTAGGTCAAACATTTTTTTTGCGTTTATGTATCCTATAACTATTGTTTCTAATCATTAAATACTTAAAAAAATGTATTAAAAAAATATCATCAAAAAATTGAATATGCAGCCAGTTTGGATTTTTTTTGGCTAACTTTAACATGCTGCTAAATTTGTAAATGTGAATATTTTTATTCCTAACTTTTCCTGCATTGAAGTACTACCTTGAGCATTTATAACTTATATTATGGTCAGTTATTTTTTATGGGCCTGTGAATAGTTAGGTGCACAAAAAATCAAGAGGTAACTATATTATATTGTTATTTTTATATACTAATAAATTAATATTAATAATAAATACTAATATTAATAGCCCTCAAAAATGGCAACACAAGAGAGTATTTTATATCCCCTTTAAAACCCATTTTGACTTTTCTTATTAGCTTGTTTGGTTTTCGAGCAATTCAATTTTTTCTATAGGCCGCGTGCAAAAAATTTCAAATAAACGAAAATTCGCGCGCATTAAAAATACAAATTTTGCAATTTTTGTCAATATCGATTTTCTCGAAAACCATGGCACATACAAGAAAATTACAAGAGGACTTTTTTTAGGCAATTAGTCAAGCTTTCTTTAATTTAATTTAATCTTCAACAGTTAACGAGTTATCAGTAAAATGAGGCTTTTCTCACAGAGGGGGTGGATTTTTTGGGGGATTGCGCGGCACCCCCAGAACTGATTTTTGTGATTTTGTGATGTTTAATCCTCGCACTAACAGTTACGAAAGGGAAATCTCAGATAACATTTTTTGCGAGCATGGTATATTTTTTACTTTATCGACTGGACTACTTACAGAAAAGTTGCAATTAAAAAAAGTCTTGTATTTCGATGTTACATTCACCGGAATTTTTTCAGATTTTTTTTTCAACTTTTACCTTTCCCTTCCCCCACTTTTAGGAATTTTCGAATGGCCATATCTCGTGCATAACCCCTTTTCAATTTCATTACGTACGCCTATGTTGAAACAATATAAATAATTAGTGGTTTGTCTAAAAATAAATACCTACACATAGTCTTCAGTGAAAATTTGAGCAGTTGGTAATATATACAAGGTGTTCCTTAATGACGTGGAAAAACTTGTTAGCTTTCATTTGCACCAAACCTCATGTCCAAAAAGTTGCTAATAAACAAATTAGAGCCTCTCGTGCAATATCACTTTCATTTCCGCTTCCGGTTATCCGATCAATTTCTTTCTGGTCTCAAAAGCTCGCGGTTTAGGAAAATTTTTCATAAGAAAATCTTGTTCAGCGGAATTTTTCCCATAAGAATCCGTGGCTAACTCAAATGGTATAGAAAATTTTTGGGAAAAATCCCAGGCAGACTCGCCTATTTTAGCATGTACCCTTTACATATTTCCAAAATTTGAAAATGATTTGTCTACTAGTTTTCCCAATAAAAAATCCTAAAAAACGCGATTGATCGGCTCGTTTAATGGAAATCCTCCCTTAAAGAGGACGAGACTTTCAGATGTATTGATTTATTTCTTTGAGGGGTCGCTCCTGAAGAATGTATATGCATTTAAAACAATTACTTACCGGAGAAAAACACATTTTTACTTAAAATGTCGTTTATGTTCAAAAATTAAACAAAATGTATTATAATTCTTGTCTGGTTATATTCTTAATCGTATATATTTTAATTTAATAATAGTGTAAACAGTTTTCCATTTATTGATTTTAAAAGAGAACACTTTGGCAAACTCCATTTTAATTAAGACATAAGGCATAACGCCTATTACCAAACGAATCATCAATATTTCTTTGAAACTGTGATTCCACGGAAACGATTTGTCGTGTTACTAGATACCAAGGCCTTTTTAAAATAGGTCGGAGTATTTCCGTAGCTCCCGTAGGAAACATTTTCGGACACATGTTTATGGAAAGTCTCCTTCTATTTTTGCATGGAATCAGCACCTAAAGGGGAATGCAAGAATTTCTGGACACCCTGTATACCTACAGCAATTATTTTCTAATTTGTATCTACAGGCAACTACTTACATTTATTTGTGTGGAATCAAGCCTTTCCCAAAAATATTCGCAGCTAAATCTGTGGCTTCATCAAGACCGGCATGCGCCCTTTTGTTGCTCTCGTGCAAATCTTCTTTTAAGTCGCTCCGTTTGTTATCCAAAAAGTGCGACGCATCTTGGAGTTTGTTATCAACGCTGCTCTCAAATTGGCCAAGGCCACTCTGAAATATACGTGCAAATATTACTATGACACAAAAGTCTATGACTTTACAAAATAATGCACAAATTCAAGCGTATAGTAGACCTAACAGTATTTGGTTCTAGAAAACATCGTACAAATTCTAACATGAACAATGGCGACGACTAGCTTCGTTGTGGGTGAAAATTAGCGCGTGCAGTACACTATGATGCAGTGTGCTCTTCTTGATTAATTTTTTTTGTATGTCTAAATATCGTTTGGCCTACTATGTACACAAATATATTCTTTACCTGTAATTTTTGCTTCTGCTGGTTCGCAAAATCGTTGGTATTTTTGACGGCGCTCCCGAAGGCACTCTGGACGTTACCAGCTCCCTGTTGAGCCTTTTGAGCAGCCTCCCTCAACTTGTTGTCCATCGCAATTTCGGCATTGTGGAATCCGGCGTTGACGTTCTGCGCAGTTTGGTTGATGGCGTCGCCTGATTGGTGCAGCTTGTTGTCGATGTTCCTAGCTGCGCTTTGCGCCAGGTTCTGTGCACCCGCCGCCAATTCCCTTCTCTTAGCTTCAGCAGCTTCCGCAGTTTCATGCAGTTTGTTGTCGATATTCCTAGCTGCGCTTTGCGCTAGGTTTTGTGCACCCGCCGCCAATTCCCTTCTCTTAGCTTCAGCAGCTTCGGCAGTGTCATGGAGCTTGTTGTCGATGTTTCTAGCTGCGCTTTGCGCCAGGTTCTGCGCACCTGTCGCCAGTTCCCTTCTCTTAGCTTCAGCAGCTTCGGCAGTGTCGTGGAGCTTGTTGTCGATGTTTCTAGCTGCGCTTTGCGCCAGGTTCTGTGCACCCGTCGCCAATTCCCTTCTCTTGGCTTCAGCAGCATCAGCAGTCTCCTGCAGTTTGTTGTCGATGTTCCTTGCAGCATTTTGTGCCCCCTCCGCCAATTCTCTTCTCTTGGCATCGGCGGCTGCAGCTGCATTATGTGCTAGATTTTGGGCACCCTCGGCAAGCTCCCTCCGCTTAGCTTCAGCAGCTTCGGCAGTCTCGTGTAGTTTGTTGTCGATGTTTCTCGCGGCACTTTGTGCCCCTTCAGCCAGTTCTCTCCTCTTGGCATCGGCAGCTGCAGCTGCGTTATGTGCTAGATTTTGGGCACCCTCGGCAAGCTCCCTCCGCTTAGCTTCAGCAGCTTCGGCAGTCTCGTGTAGTTTGTTGTCGATGTTTCTCGCGGCACTTTGTGCCCCTTCAGCCAGTTCTCTCCTCTTGGCATCGGCAGCTGCAGCTGCGTTATGTGCTATATTTTGAGCGCCTGCGGCGAGTTCCCTTCGCTTGGCTTCGGCAGCTTCTGCAGTATCGTGCAATTTGTTATCTATGTTCCTAGCGACGTTTTGGGCACCTGTTGCTACTTCCCTTCTCTTGGCGTCGGCAGCTGCAGCTGCATTGTGGGCAAAGTTTTGCGCACCTTCGGCAGTTTCGTGCAGTTTATTGTCTATGTTCCTGGCTATGTTTTGGGCACCTGCGGCTGCTTCTCTCTTCTTGGCTTCCGCAGCTTCTGCGGTTTCAAGAAGTTTGCTGTCGATGGCCCTCGCGGTGTTTTGCGCCAGATTTTGCGCACCTGCTGCAAGTTCCCGTCTCTTTGCCTCGGCAGCTTCGGCTGTGTCGTGCACTTTACTGTCGATACTCCTTGCCACGTTGTGGGCACCTTCAGCCAATGCTTTCCTTTTAGCTTCAGCTGCTTCTGCTGATTCGTGGATCTTGGTGTCGATGCTGCTGGCCACGCTTTGGGCTCCCTTGGCGAGTTCCCTTCTCTTGGCCTCAGCTGCGTCGGCTGTTTCTTGCAGCTTATGATCAATATTCCTGACTAAGTGCTGTGTACCTTCGACGATGTCCTTCTTTCTTGCTTCGGCAGCGGCGTTGACGTCTTGGATTTTGGTGTTAATGTTGTGAGCTACATTCTGTACTCCTTCCGCCATGTCGCGCCTCTTAGCCTCTGCGGCTTGAACGGCATCGCGGGCTTTCTTTGCAGCCGCCTCTTCTGCTTCCCTAAACTTACTGTCGACATTCCTGGCGATGTTCTGTGTTCCTTCTACTATCTCTCTTTTTTTGGCTTCGGCGGACTCGGCCGCTTCGCGGGCTTTCTTCTGGCATGCGTCCTCGGCTTCTCTGAATTTGTTGTCGACGTTTTGTGCAACGCTGTGTACACCTTCAGCCAAGGCTCTTTTCTTGGCCTCGGCTGCATCAGCGACTTCTCGAGCTTTCCTCTGAGCCGCGTCTTCGGTCTCTCTGATTTTGTTGTCGATGTTTTGCGCTGAGTTATGGACACCCTCAGCCAAGGCTCTTCGTTTGGCTTCAGCCGCCTCGACGGTTTCGCGTACTCTCTGTGCGACTGCCTCTTCGGTCTCCCTCAACTTCTGGTTGGCGTCTTTAGCTTTGTTGTCGACATTTCTAGCGATGTTCGACACGTCTCGGTCCATCTCCCTTTTCTTAGCTTCGATACCGCCCATGGTACTGGCGAGGGACTGGTCAGTTTCGCGTAACTTATTGTCGATATTCCGGCCTATGCATTGCAGGTTTTCTTGCAGAGCGTTTCCGGCCGCATCGCCGGCCTCGTTAACTTTTCTATCAAGTTGTCGTCCCGCGTTGTTCAGATCATCTTGTAGGGCATTCTTGGTGTTCCTTGCGTCTTCGGCTGAAAACAATATCGTGTCAAGTGCTGTAAGTATTCATTAGTTCTATCGATGACTTGCCCATGCTGATCTCCAGGTGAACTTTTCTTTATTTTTTTATTTTCTACAAATTTATTCTACCGAATGGCGCAGCCCATAGTGACACTCAATGGGCGAATCGATTATTTTCGAATTTGGTAATATGAGATAAACTAACCAATTATATGGTATAAAAGGCCGTGATTGAGCAAATATTGACCTTCCATGCATTATCAATCTGTATTTTATCTAAATACAAGCAAACAATCCATTTAAAGAAAAAGTTCACCCAGCATACGCCCTACCACGGATGTCAATCGGACTGCAAATTCATATTCATCATATCAATAATGAATGTGTTCAATCTTACATACGTACCTACATTTTTGGCGACATTCTCAGCTTCATTTTTCACTTGTTTGGCGGCGTCGGTGGCTTGATCTATTCCCTGGTCTACGACTTCTTCGACTCTGTTTTCTGTTTCTTCTGCTTCCTTCGCGACTTCTTTCTTCTTCCTAGTGAACAGCTCGCTCACTCTATTGCCAAAATTTCTTAGAGAGGCTGAAACAAAAGAGTTTAATTGAAACTAAAGCGTCACTCGATCATGCAGAATTTTTGGTCATAGCGTATACGTGTCCTATGAATATGGGGAAATACTTCGGGAGTTTGAGTCAAAATAACACTAAAAATACTGTCCAAATCACGAACAGTTTTAACCCTGGTCACCTTCATCTTTCCTCCAACCGACCCCCTTTTTAAACATTGTAAATATTTTTTACAAAAAAAAATTCCACTCCCTATAGGGGTTGAATCGAGGGGTAGGGGTGATTGGGGTCATCCCCCTCTAGAATTACCAGCTTAAGTTATGGGGGAACCAATTCACCAAAATACAGGGTTGGATTGATGTCTGCGCCGGGAAAGAGACTTTAAGGGTGGTTTTGGGGCTATTTCGGGGGGTAGCCGGACCTCGGAATCGGGGGCGAAAAAGCATCCCAGCTACTATTATTAGTGATATTGTTTCTCCTCGGAGTTTCATCGCGTCAACGGGGTTCATATCTGGGTAATTGCTTGGCCATTGAAATGAATTCTTCTCTTCTTTTCGTGTATCTCTGAATCGTAACATAAATTCTCGATCTGAGAAATGCCTACTAATCTAGCAATTCTCTCTTGGGTGTACCGCGATTTTTTTACGTTCGCTTTTTAATCCTGTTAGAATAGACACGAAACTTTATTACATTCTGTACTATTTTCTTTGCACATTGATCTACTATGCGGAGTATAAATCTTAAGAAAATAAACCGAAGCGAAATAATAAATAGAACCCAAGCTCTCGTAATTGTGCGAGGGGTTTTAAAGGTTAGTTTAAAAAAAAATGTTTTTATGGCTTGTGTCTGGCTATATAAAATATTGATATTTTTAATGCCAAAATCTGACCCTGGCCAAAATTGCACGTTCCATATAAATAAACTGAAAGACATAAACATACACTTGAAGCGGGTATTTGTGGGTGTTCGATCTCAATCATTTACATTAAAATGTAATCATAAAGTAGGTACGTATTAGTAGAGTTCATATTATAGAGGAATGTTAAAGAGATTTTTCTGATTTATTTGATGCGATGCCGATGCTTCTTTGAAGTTTTTATTAGCAGAAAGTGATGAAGAGTAAAAATTCACTATAACAAAGAATCTTAGCTATACACAGGGCTACTCAGAGTGCACAATGTTTCTCACTTGAAGTAATTGCTTGTTTTTATAAGTGGTTTATTGGGGTTGTGAGTCTTAGCTTTTATAAATGGATAATACTATACAAAGCCCAATCAGTAGGTAGAAGGGTATACCAAAATTCATACAAAAAATATGGTTGTATAGAAAACAAATTTCTAAGATTTATATTTAGATGGACGCGATCTGACGTGGCGAAGTTACCCTAAAAAATTTGAAAAGTTGAAAGAAACAGTCTTTCGTAAATACAATTCAAGAGACAAAAATTGTAGAGTGAAAAATTTTCTATCGATGTGGGTTTTTTAAATTTTCTGTCAAGTACATACTTTGCGAGTAAAAAGCGAGAAAAGTGCATAAGTACGTATACATATAAATGATCTGGCGCCCTCTGGTGGAAAATTCAACTTCTAATGGAAACTTGTCGATAGAAAATTTTCCGCTCTACAATTTTTGTCTCTTGAATATTTTCTCTAAAACGCATAGTTTTTGAGTAAAATGCGATAACAAGTGAAAAGATACGTATATACAGGGTGCAATCAGTTTCATGTCATTAAAAAAAACTGGTAATGGGGACCGACTAGACAAACAAAAAATCTTTATGACTTTTTCCTCTAGGGGCACTTTGAAAAATACTGACCTAGGTCAACCTTTTTAATATATTTTTTTTAATATTAATGTAGAAAATAATTGAGAACCACTGCTTTTCTTGTTCAATGAACTTGTAGTTCCCAATTATACAACTTTTAAATCGTCATAAAAAAGTGCAAAGGCCTTGGATCATCGACCGCCTTTGATGGACCGCCTCAACCGAACTGAGGCAATTATAAAGAGGCAAATAATTCGTTATCTTTTCCTGCACAACTGCAAGCAAATAATGGCCGTAGAAATTTAAACAGAGCATTGCTTTACATGTGTGTCTTTTAATTTGGAACAAAATATTGGATTAATGTTTATAATTTAGAATATTTAAATGTGATTTATTAACGTTTGTAACATAAATGAGTGTCCTGGGTTAAAAGCTTACCACCTAATTATTCGAAATCTGCATCTGCATCAATACACAGTTCGGTACGTCGAATTAAGGACATACGTACTCCGTTCAACACTAAACAATAAACTATCAACTAACGTTGTCAATAAAGAAAAATAAAAGAAAAACTTGGTCCAAAATCCAAAACGGAATACAAAAAGAACGAACAAGTAAGTTGTGTCTGTACGTAATCAAGAATTTAACGACTTGAACGGTAAAGTCAATAAAATAAATCCACTATAAATACACAGTGACCCGAAATTCAAAAATAACAAAAACAACGAACGGCGGGTTGGACGTGTGTACATAACGAAACACCCACAGAAACTAAAATATTGCACAAGGGAGAGTCAGAGCATAGTTTTCTTCCGATCAGATCTACTAAACACTCAGAAAACGTCGACGTCTTCCATCTTATTTACCGCACCGCTAAAGACCGCCGACATTTTATAGCTATCTACACAAATATTGAGTATCATAGGCAAAGACACGCGCGACGATCTAAACCTACCTCAATATTCCAGCAGTTCTCAAATGATTTTATTGAAAATTTGCGAAATTTTTGTTTATTTTTTTTTCTCCAAAACTATGAGCTCTAGACCCCATGTTATATAAGGTTTTTTGTTTGTCTTGTCGTTCCCTGCCACCAGTTTTTTTAATGACATGAAACTAATTGCACCCTGTATATGCTTTGGCGCGCTCTTGCGGGAAAACCAACTAGGTACTAAAGGAAAATTTCAAATACCTATGTAGATCGGAAATTTTCCGCTCTGTAATTTTTGTCTCTTGAATATTTTCTCTAAAATGCATAGTTATAGAGTAAAATCTGAGAAAAGTACGTAAATTTGAAAAAGATACAGCAAAAACAAGAAAAACCTATTTTTGACGTTTTTTTCGATATATCTCGTATTATCGCAATTGATACTTTAAAAACTAGCAATCGAAAGATCTTTTTAACACCTACAACTTTCTCATCAAACTTTTTTCCGTTAGACTCATAGTTTTTTGCGAAAAAACTACTTTTTTCAACTTTTCAAATTTTTTAGGTTAAGTTTGCCACTTTAGATCACGTCCATCGAAACACAAATCTTTTTTAGAATTTTTTTCTATACCTACAATCGTATTTTTTGCTTAGAGTATGAATTATGGTAAATTTAACATTAGGCCGTGACAGATTGATTGGGCTAACAACTATAATTTACATTTAGATGGAAAATTCACAGATCTTGCATCTTTCGCAAGTATCTTAAGCGTATTGAAAATCCAAGATGCAACTATATTGCTCTTGGAGTCCAAGGATGGATGGCTAGGATGATAGACAAATTCAGCATTTGCATTAGGTACCATTAGCGATTAGTGTTAAAATAAAAAAAATAAAAACTTATATCGAATTTAATAATACCACTTGGGTTCATTGTAAAAAATTTTTAGATTAACCCAGCTATCATCTGTCAAATTTTGTCATAAAGCTTGTAGAACACCCTGTATAGTGCTTTTCTACTGTATTTTTATATCATACTTAGATGTGTTTGATCATTTTATTTACATAATTTTAAATATATTTGTCCATACGATCGAATTAAGCTAGTCCATGTTTTATTGGGTTAATTTGTTTTTTTAATTTTAATTTGAAAGTGACGGTGTTCTATAAGAAATAACGCAAGTTATGCAAACTAAGTGACATACGGCATGTATCACAAGAGACCATTAAGTTTAGGAGTGTTTATATTTTAGTTTCGAGATACTGCTTGGATTGTTATTGAAACGTGATATCCTTAATAGCATGGCGTTGAGTGAACGGTACGGTTACAAGGCCGGCGCAGCGGCCTAGACAGATTTGTCGCTCTCCATACGTTTTTTGTAAGATGAGTCCTATATCATACGCCCAGTAATATTTTCATTACTAAAAGGTGTATTATTACTTATTAGTTTAGTATCATTGGTGCGACTTAAACGGTTTCTATGGAGAACTTTTGCAAGTAGGACATTGTAATTCAATTTTTTTCACAACTGTTTAGCTATCCATATAATAGACTAAACTATGACATGTATTTCCTGCAACCATCTTACATCGAACTAAACTTGTAACAACCAATTCTGTGATTTTATTATAATTACGTCAACATGTTATAAATACAACTGGCGTCATCCATCTGTGCAATAGACTTGATTTTCAATTAATAATAATAAATACCACGATGCTTTTGTACCGAAATAAATAAAGTGAAATAACTGTTACATAGCCTGTGGTCGGTTGGCGCTGAATCCGATTAATTAAATCTCGTCCCGTAAATCGTCTAATTGTCAGAAACTAATAAACATTAATATAGCGGAAGCGGTAACAATGATAGGAATGTCGCAAGTAGCGACCATATAGCTCGGTTTTAATTGCTTCCTTTCCAATTTTCACCATATCCGCTAAGCCGCGTGGCGTTTATCGTGTTGTTTCTACGGAAAAATACGTGCAAAATTGCAGATTTGTATGAAAGATACAAGATGATTCTCCGATATCAAGTCAGATGTTTAATGTTAAAAAATTATAATAAAAAAAATAAGTAAATAATAACTATGTTCCTTATTGGAAAGATCCAAAGGGCTATCGACCGAAGTCCTTCTGCCCATAAAAATATATTTTTTATACACAATTTTATTACTTCCCTCGCATACCGAAGGGAAGTATTGTATTCGAGAAAAAATCACCCTCCGAGATTTTTTAGGATTTTGACGTTTCAGATCATGTAGATTACGAAAATATAGGTTTTTCAACTCCGTCAGTCTGTCTGTCTGTTGGTGCATTACAAATCACTTGACGGAGAGCAGTCAAATTCGGTAGGTAGTTGACGCTACTGTCAGCGAAGAAATGGTTAAACTTTCACTGGAAAATATACAGGGTGGACCCCTAAAGGGAATAAATAATGAAAGACTTTTTTTTTGCTCAAATTTAAAATTTCCCCGTTTCATGACACTCTAAACCTATTTCATAGCGTTCTAAACCTATTTAAAAAAACATTTTATTTCCATTTTCGAAATAATTTTACCACTAAAATAGATGGAAATTTCCACGTTTCCATGGCACTCTAAACCTATTTCAACAAAAAGAAATTTAAAAAATTTTTGAAATTTTTTTTAATTTATATATCACTAATACAGAATAGATAAAAAAAAATTTTTTGGTCAAATTTAAAATCTCCACGTTTCATGACATTCCAAACCTATTTCGGAAAAAAAAAATTGCAACATTTTTTTACCATTTTTGAAAAAAATTTACCACTAAAATAGATGGATTTTTTTTTCTTTGTTCAAATTTAAAATTTCCACGTTTCATGACATTCTAAACCTACCAGAAAAAAAAAATTGAAAATTTTATTACCAACATTTTTGAAAAATTTCAAAAAAAAATTATATTTTTTAACCACCACTATACTTCCTTACTATACATTGTTACGTTTTATTGAATAAAGATTCTTCGTATTTTGCAATACTCCGCATTTAAGCTTTTCTTCAGTCAAAACTACGCTTTGTCTAATAACATTTTCCAAACAAAATTTTAAAAAGGTTCACTTGCTCAAGGTCGATTTCATATTGTCTAATTTTTAGAATACCCTGTACAGTTTATCAACTGTTTAACTTTCCAAGTCGAGCAAACTTTTTAATTTGGATACACAAACTACGTGATACGTTTTGCTTTTATAGAATTCGTCTGTTTTTCGTAGAACAAGTAGGAATTTCTATTTTTAAATCACAGGTATTTCTATTTTTATCGCGACTTTATATTAAATTTTTCAGAGGGTATAAATACGTAGTAAATCGAATTATTATTTTCCAATACGCCTCGATTGCAGATCGAAGAGTTAGTAATTAACGTGGTACTTCCAGAGTAACGTCGCCGCAACTTGTAGGTATTTATCGAAGCCCACATTTACGAGGAACTATTCATTATGTTCGTCAAATGGTCCGGCATTAATCTACTGTTTAAGATATGCCACCAGAAAAAAGTCCAGTGGATTGAGGTCGGGTGGTCGAGGTGGCCATGGAAGTGGTTCACCTCTTTACTAGATAATACTGATATTACTGGCTTATTTAGCATGATCGGGAGATAAAAAAACTTACTGAGAGTGAGTTGTACATCTCCCGATGATTCTAACGTGGTTAACGAAAGACGCGTCGAGTGTTGTGTTCAGGAATTTTGGTGTTTGTGGAAACTAAGTTTCTATCTTTTGAAAGAAAACTTTCAGACTTACTACTTATATGATACATTGCGTTTATAAATACGCGTACAGAGTTACTCATGCAATTGGCAGTATGTAGTTCGTTAGTCACAATATTATTTTCACTTCCGAAAATAGTTTAAAAGTTTACAACGCACATTTGGCCGGTTAGTAGTAACAATAGCAACGGGAAGTGAAAGCAAGATATTATTTTTAGTTGCTGCTCATTTATAACAGTCAAGTACATAAAAAATATATACTTAGTTCAAGCGAATTCGCACGTCCAATGTTTTAAATTAAAACTCATTTTACAAGATGCATTGGATAATGTTTATTTTTGTGCAGTGTACAGTCTGACTCAGCCCGCCAAACCGAGTATTTCATAAAACATACGATTTTAAACCAATATAATATAATAAAATATTTCTTTGTTTCCTTAACGTACGTGTTATTTAACTACCGAATTTATTTATTTATTTATTACATACACTGTTCAACAGGTAAGATACCCAATTACAGAACAGGAATAAAGGCATACAAAGCATTAATTACAAGATATACAACAACATAGAAAGAAAGCAAAATGAAGAAAAAATTTACTTAAATGTACGAACTATAAACAACTAATGATACGAAGAGAGAGAAAAAAAGAACATGGAAAATGTTTAAATGTAAAAACTATATATACACATATACATATGTATATACACATATGTGATTCAAAGTAAATTAAGAAAAACAAAGACAATCACTGGTTATTTAATTTAGAACATTTTGTTTTATGTCACTAAGGCTCCAATTAAAAATATCGAAGTCGCTACATAATTTGTTAAAAGTACTGCAAATCGTATATAAAGGTGAATTATTTAGTACGTTGGTACGCGGCGTAGGTAAATACTAGTAAATAGAAAACTTGGTGATTACGAGAGGTTAATCTAGGAACGTGAAAATTAAGCTTGCTAATTATTTCGGGTGCGTCAAAATCATTGTGTAGTAACTTAAACAAAAATACTTGAGAAAAGTACGTACGCCTATCCTCAAGAGTAGTTATAGAATATCTTTCAAGCAAGTTAATTTGCGGAAAACCAATCACTGGATAGGTACCGTCGGATTTGAACCACAGTGATTTAAGAAACCTACGTTAAACTGCCTCCAAGTTATTCTTGTGAACATCATAACTGGTACTCCAAATTAGCGATGCGTACTCAAGTTTCGATCCGACGAAGGATTGATAAAGAATTTTCAGAGTATCAGTATTAGTGAACTCTCGACTAGTACGAACGATGAATCCAAGGGCTTTGGAGGCTTCAGACACAATGGTATCGATATGATCAGTGAAGGATATGTCCACGTAAGTTAGCCTTTTCCGTGGCGTACGGCTGTGATTCGTTACGTGCAGTAATGGGTGGCCGGCAATTTTCTTGCTGCCGGGTAATGGAGGCTAGGTTTGAAGTGGTCAGAGCCAGGAGTTGCGCTAATTGTTCATAGCTGGGTAGTCCCAAGCTCGGTTGGGGTTGGTCCGTTATGGCGGCAGAGGGGACTGGGATCGTTCCAGTCGTTTGGTTTTGGAGCACTATTTGTCTTTGGGGCGTAGCACTAGGTCTTGCCGTCTGGTACGGCGGGGTGACGTGGTAGGCGCCGGCCGACGAGGTAGGCGTGACGAAGTACTGTGCGTTGGGCGGCGTGCTTGGACTTGGGCTGGTTGCTGTTGGTGGTACCATGCAGTGAGGGGTGGCCAGCTGGCGGCGAGGTGTCAGCGAGGCGTCGCTGAAGAGTTGGGGCCAGTCGGGTGTGGCAGCAATGGTGTACTGACCGCTGGGCAGCCCTGAGCCAGAGTGGGAGGCTTCCCCATGTGTGGAAGCGAATCCAGCGAAGCGGCGATCTCCCAGCGTCGAGGAATCGTCGTTGGCCCGGGATGCTGTTGGGTCCACCATACAGCGAGGGGGCATCACCATATCCTCATCACCATCCAATCTCTGTTCCATCGCCGAGTTTCCGTGCCACGATGCTGCGTTGCGCTCCATGCAGTAATGGGGCATCGCCTGAGAATCGTTGCTACTCCATTCCATATTTGTTGCCTGGGCTTCATGCCAGGTGGCTGCGCTGCGTGCCATGCAGCGAGGGGGCATCGTCGTGATGACGTCATGCGTGACCCCAGTGTCGTGTCCTATGTTGGTGGCGAGTCCTGCCTCGCTATGCCTGGGTGCTGAGCCCGGCGACGCACAGTATTGGGGCGCCGTCGTCGCGACGCCATGCGTAGCACTTGTGCCTGTGGAAAAATCAGAGGACATGCTTACCTCGCCGAGCCGGGTTGCTGTGTTGCTTGCTGTGCAGTGTGGGGCCACCGTCGTGGAGACGTCGGGCGTGACCCCCGTACCCCTTGTCAGGGCGTCGTGTTGGCGGAGCACTTCGTGGTCAGATGCTGTGAGGGGCGTCGTGCAGTGAGGGGGGGCCGACGTGGAGACGTCGCTCTCGACCCCAGTGCCTACTGCCTTGCCACTCCGGGTATGCATTGCCACTTGACACTCAACACAATAAAACTCAAATAAAACACACTGTCTGGTTACAACACAAGAGGAAGGGATGACCTCGTCAGCATTGGCGTTGGCTTCTGTGCTCAACTGACTTCTGTTTCGGCAGAAGACTATTAGTTGCTGAAGGCTGGAACATTACTACTTGAAGGACCGATCACTACTTGCTCGCTGAGAAAAAGTGTTCTCTTATATAGACTTTCTTGCGCTCAAATGACTTCTGCTTCGGCAGAAGACTATTTTTTGTGCTCAAATGACTTCTGTTTCGGCAGAAGACTAAAACATGAGCACAGCGCGCTAGACAAGTCATAACTTGTTCGCGACGCCGACGCCGATGACACCACCCCCCTTTTTTGTGACTTTATTGAACATTAATAAAGGCATACAGGTTATGTTTCAGTTCAATAATTTCAATTATATAATGTAAGAGTGAGTGGATACAATATTTTCAAAACTATAAACTAAGAGTAAGTGTTAAGATATTTCAACAACTAAGATATTTTAACATATATAGACTAAGATTAAGTGTGGTAAGATATTTTATATAAGTAACTAATAATAGGTCCATTAAGATATTTTAGGTAAAACAAGATATTTAAAATTAAAGTATTTTATGTGACAAATCATAAATGTATTCTAGTTTGAACAAAGTTTTCGCCCTGTGGCGTTGAATTATTTACAATGGTATATTATCGCACGTTTCGTTTTTCTGGACGTCGTCTCCGCGACGCCCGGGGCTGCCTGATCCTGTTGCGAATTGGGGGCTGCTAAGTCCTGCTGTGTTGCTCGCTAAGGCAACGGGATTCTGGAGCGAACCTGTGAGGCTGCAACGTCCTGCTGTGTTGCTTGCTAAGGCAACGGGAGACTGGAGCGATTTATTGAGGCTGCAACGTCCTGCTGTACTGCGGGCTAAGGCAGTGAGATACTGGAGCGCCTCGTGGGGGCTGCTAGGTCCTGCTGTGCTACGTGCTAAGGTAGCGGGATCCTGGAGCGGTGCGCCGGAGCCGGCTGAGCTCGGGCTGGCGTTAGAGTTGACGAACACTCGCGTCCGGACTGGGACAGGCATCTGGCTGGCGGATGGCTGCTGTCGGTCGTGGCCAGGCGTGGTCACGGCCTTCGCCCAGAACGGCATCGGGAACAGTATTGGTGTCGTATAGAGCGGCTGCTCTTGTCTTGACGTAGAAGGCCCAGGGTCTGCTGGCGGCGGCGGTGCGGCTGACAGCGCCGGGGACTTCTCATTCTTGTTTGTTTGTCTCCTCTTGGCTGAAGTGGATGGACCAGGCACGACTGGGGGCAGTCGGCGGGCTGGAAATTTTGGTTTAGCGGCGGCTGTGGTGCTATGTCCACGTGGATAGTCGCCATGTCCACGGAAGTAGGTACCAGATCCACGGATGTAGACTTGTGCGTTGGCATCTGGCTTTGGGGCAGCGGGCACTACTGATCCTGTGATAGTAGGCGTGACTGGCTTCTGGGCAACGGGCGCTACTGGTCCTGTGACAGTAGGCGTGGTTGGCTGTTGGGCAGCGGGCACTACTGATCCTGTGATAGTAGGCGTGACTGGCTTCTGGGCAACGGGCACTACTGGTCCTGTGACAGTAGGCGTGGTTGGCTGTTGGGCAGCGGGCACTACTGATCCTGTGATAGTAGGCGTGACTGGCTTCTGGGCAACGGGCGCTACTGGTCCTGTGACAGTAGGCGTGACTGGCTTCGGGGCAACGAGCGCTACTGGTCCTGTGACAGTAGGCGTGGTTGGCTGTTGGGCAGCGGGCACTACTGATCCTGTGATAGTAGGCGTGACTGGCTTCTGGGCAACGGGCGCTACTGGTCCTGTGACAGTAGGCGTGGTTGGCTGTTGGGCAGCGGGCACTACTGATCCTGTGATAGTAGGCGTGACTGGCTTCTGGACAACGGGCGCTACTGGTCCTGTGACAGTAGGCGTGGTTGGCTGTTGGGCAGCGGGTGCTGCTGGCTCTGGGGCAGCGGGCGCTACTGGTCCTGTGACAGTAGGAGCTGCGAGCCTTGGTGGGGCTGGATGACCTGGATCCTCGGGATCGTCATCGTCGTTATCGTCATCTTCGGTATCGTCATCTTCGGTATCGTCATCATCGGTATCGTCATCTCCGGGATCGTCATCTTCGGTATCGTCATCTTCGGGATCGTCATCTTCGGTATCGTCATCATCGGTATCGGTGGTCTGTTGCAGAGATTGTCTGAGTAGGTCAGTCTGGCTGGACTGAATCCTGGGAGGCGGCTCGGGGCCTGGCAGGCCGAGTGGAGGTGACCTCGGGGGAGATGGCTTCGTGCTGACATCTCGGGTAGGAGTTGGCGGGAATACCTTGTCGAAGAATACAGAGGCTATTAGTGGGGCAGTGGTTGGCAATACTGACCTTTTATCCTTCCAGGAAGGTCCAGCGTCCTGCTGGTCCGGGAAGGCGTCCATACTCGCCACTTCCTTGGGTTCCTGTTCACCTGGCTGAGGCTGAGGAATGAGCGTGGTTGACTGGTCTGAGCTGAGGGAGGTAGCATCTTGCGTCACGGTGTTGACTGGTGACCGCCTGTCCAGGCGGCCCGGGCAAAGGAAAGCAAAGGCGGCGGCTCTGTTGCTTTGTTGCCGTGGTGTCAACGGGCGTGGTTGATACTTGTCCTGCTCCTGCGTGGCTGTAGCTTCGTCAATCTCATTCTTCTTGGTCGGTGGTGGAGACACCAAGGTTGCGACTTGTTGCTGGGCTTGTAGTTGCAGCACTGCGTCCTCTGTCTTGGTTAGTATTTCTAGGCTGTTAATTTCCAGCGGTGGGGCCGGGCGCCCTAGTTCTGCCCGACCCATTGGGAGTTTCCCGATGGCGGTGCATTGCGGGGTTCTTGCCGTGTGGTTGACTGACTTCTTTGTTGCGGTGGTGCCGTGGATGTCTGTCCTGGGCCTGAATTACTGGTTGGACCTGCTTGTTGGCTAGGGTTGTTTGAGTTGGTGCCATGCCCTCGGAAGTTGTTGCTCCCTGTCTGGACGTTTTGTTGGCGGAAGTTAGGGTTTCCCTGCTGATTGGAGTCGTGTCCACGGAAATTGGGGTTGGCTCGCTGGTTGGAGTCATGTCCGCGGAAATTGGAGTTGCCTTGCTGGGGCTCTGACTGAGTTTGGTTGGTGGGGCAGTCTCGGTGATAGTGAAATCCCGGGCACTTGCGGCACTTTGGTAGACTATTGGTATTATTACTTGCAGGCGGGATGGTGGCTGGCCTCGGCAGCGGTCGGAGTTGCCTCTGAAATTCCCTGTAGTCACCCTCGGCGTTTTCAGCCACTCGGCTCAAGCTTTCCATCGTGGCCACTGGGACATTTCTAGTTGCGAATCTTAGTTCCGGTCGCAGGAGCTCGCGCACCTCCATAACCATCTCTTCTTCCGGCGTATACCGTTCTACCCTCAGCCAGAGTCCAATTTTGCGTTGTATAAAAACGGCGGCGGGTTCGTCGTCTTTTTGTCTCTCCCCGTGTAACCTGGAGCGTAGCTTCCCCAGGGTGGCAGTGTCGTTGAACTGCCGCAGGAGCTTTTCCTTTAAGAATTCGTATGTGATGTTGTGGGACTTCCACATCTCCAGGGTGCGTCTGGCTTGACCCTCGAGCTGTTCAATGGCTACTCTCACTTTATCCCTGCCGTGGATGTCTTCATGGAGCATCGCCTCCTCGAGCTCATCCAGGAAGTTGACTGGATCCTCCCATTCCAGGCCTGAGTAAGTGGGCAGCGCTCTCGTTCTTCTTGTGGGCATCCTGTGATGACCTTGTATTGCGTGTATTGCGGCTTGAACGCTTCCCTCCATTAGTCTTGTCATGCTCTCTGCTAGGTTTTGTGTTGGGCGCCACTGGGGGTCCATTTCCCCAGAATCTGTATAGTCGGGTCGTCGTGGATCCTCTTCCCTCCGGAAAGATCTGGCCTCACGCTGTTGGTCGCCATGTCCACGTAAGTTAGCCTTTTCCGTGGCGTACGGCTGTGATTCGTTACGTGCAGTAATGGGTGGCCGGCAATTTTCTTGCTGCCGGGTAATGGAGGCTAGGTTTGAAGTGGTCAGAGCCAGGAGTTGCGCTAATTGTTCATAGCTGGGTAGTCCCAAGCTCGGTTGGGGTTGGTCCGTTATGGCGGCAGAGGGGACTGGGATCGTTCCAGTCGTTTGGTTTTGGAGCACTATTTGTCTTTGGGGCGTAGCACTAGGTCTTGCCGTCTGGTACGGCGGGGTGACGTGGTAGGCGCCGGCCGACGAGGTAGGCGTGACGAAGTACTGTGCGTTGGGCGGCGTGCTTGGACTTGGGCTGGTTGCTGTTGGTGGTACCATGCAGTGAGGGGTGGCCAGCTGGCGGCGAGGTGTCAGCGAGGCGTCGCTGAAGAGTTGGGGCCAGTCGGGTGTGGCAGCAATGGTGTACTGACCGCTGGGCAGCCCTGAGCCAGAGTGGGAGGCTTCCCCATGTGTGGAAGCGAATCCAGCGAAGCGGCGATCTCCCAGCGTCGAGGAATCGTCGTTGGCCCGGGATGCTGTTGGGTCCACCATACAGCGAGGGGGCATCACCATATCCTCATCACCATCCAATCTCTGTTCCATCGCCGAGTTTCCGTGCCACGATGCTGCGTTGCGCTCCATGCAGTAATGGGGCATCGCCTGAGAATCGTTGCTACTCCATTCCATATTTGTTGCCTGGGCTTCATGCCAGGTGGCTGCGCTGCGTGCCATGCAGCGAGGGGGCATCGTCGTGATGACGTCATGCGTGACCCCAGTGTCGTGTCCTATGTTGGTGGCGAGTCCTGCCTCGCTATGCCTGGGTGCTGAGCCCGGCGACGCACAGTATTGGGGCGCCGTCGTCGCGACGCCATGCGTAGCACTTGTGCCTGTGGAAAAATCAGAGGACATGCTTACCTCGCCGAGCCGGGTTGCTGTGTTGCTTGCTGTGCAGTGTGGGGCCACCGTCGTGGAGACGTCGGGCGTGACCCCCGTACCCCTTGTCAGGGCGTCGTGTTGGCGGAGCACTTCGTGGTCAGATGCTGTGAGGGGCGTCGTGCAGTGAGGGGGGGCCGACGTGGAGACGTCGCTCTCGACCCCAGTGCCTACTGCCTTGCCACTCCGGGTATGCATTGCCACTTGACACTCAACACAATAAAACTCAAATAAAACACACTGTCTGGTTACAACACAAGAGGAAGGGATGACCTCGTCAGCATTGGCGTTGGCTTCTGTGCTCAACTGACTTCTGTTTCGGCAGAAGACTATTAGTTGCTGAAGGCTGGAACATTACTACTTGAAGGACCGATCACTACTTGCTCGCTGAGAAAAAGTGTTCTCTTATATAGACTTTCTTGCGCTCAAATGACTTCTGCTTCGGCAGAAGACTATTTTTTGTGCTCAAATGACTTCTGTTTCGGCAGAAGACTAAAACATGAGCACAGCGCGCTAGACAAGTCATAACTTGTTCGCGACGCCGACGCCGATGACAGATAATTTACTATCAAAAGTTACGCCGAGGTCGCGAAATGTTATAGGTCTTTGAAGTATGACATTATCTAACTTGTAATCAAAAATAAAAGGTGATGTTTTTAAAGAAAAGGACATTACGTTACATTTACTAGGATTCATGAATAATTTATTTACTATACACCAGGTGCTTATTTTGCCAAGGCAAGTTTGAAGTTGAAAACAGTCATCGATTTCACCAACTAATGTGAAAATTTTTAGATCGTCGGCATATAAAAGGTGAGGCAAACTAATTTCGTTCACTATGTCGTTAATAAATATGTTAAAAAACAAGGGCCCCAGAATAGATCCCTGGGGAACTCCAGATGTGGCAGAAAATTCGATCGATTTTAACCCATTTAATGCAACGTACTGACTCCTATTCATTAAATAAGATTTGAACAAAAGGAGCAAAGAATATGAGAAGCCGATTTTTTCTAATTTATTAAGTAACAACTGGTGATCAAGTCTATCAAACGGTTTGGAGAAATCGGTATATATGACATCTGTCTGCCCACGTTCATCTAAGGATTCAGAAATATATTGAGTTACACATAATAAATGTGTTGTTGTTGAACGCCCTTTCATAAATCCATGTTGATTAATAGAGCTTTTGGTGTTAATTAAATGATATATTCTATCATTCCGTATTATTTCTAAGACTTTACAGAAGTTACAAATTACAGAGATTGGTTTAAAGTTCTCAATATCTAGTTTATTTCCCTTACTGAAGATGGGACATCTTCTGCTTAAGGTGACCATTCCCTAGAAAGAGACATCCGATAGGGAAATATTTATTATTTTTGCCCATTACTTCTTTTTCTCAGTATGTATACTTAAAAAAACTATAAGAGTACCTAAATAAAACCATAACAAGACTATTACTATAAATTTTCACTCAATAATTTCAGTGGTTTGCAAAATAGGTACTCTTATAGTGTTTTTAAATATACGTACTAAGAAAAAAAAAATTATGGCCATAAATAATAAATATTTCCCTATCGGATGGGAATGGCCATCTTAATAATAAATTGATTTGTGACGTTATATTTTGAGGGATTTGCCCGAATTAAATAATAATAGTCAAGTACCGTGATATAAACAATTATCTTAATCAAAGATGGTCATTATCATGAAATTATGCAATTTTACTATACTTGTCTTTATTTGCACATAAAAAAGGCCATAAAAACCGGCCATCAAAATATCAAAGTCGGCACAAATACTGCAGACAAGACTACTACAGAGCCGTACTTCATTTTTTGCGTATTAGCATTAACAATATAATACTTGAGATCTTACTCTGTTTTGCATCAAGATAGGAATATCTTACCCATTGGTAGACGCATTGCCCGTCCTTCGCGACACTGACTGATACATTTAAAGTACACCTCAGTTTATCTGTTCCCTGGGTATGACGCTCTAGTTAGGAATGATTTGCGCAACTATATCATGAAAGTTAGAAATCTTAATTCATTTCAGTAATTCATTATATTTATTATTTATTCAAGTCTAGAAGAATAAAGCATGTCCCGGTCTCCCCTTATTTTAGTCGGGTCGGCAGCTTTGAGTTTTTTATGTGCCTTATAAATAGGAAGTGAACTATACCAAACAACAGAGAGAATAAATTTCACAGCCCCACATAAGTACCTAGGGATCATTTAGGAATGAATGGGGACTTTTATCTCTCGTACTCAATCATAGAACCAGTAAATTTAGATTTTAAATTTTATGAAGTCAAAACATTTTAGAAAAAAAAAATTTATAGTCCTGCCAGAGGACAAAAATGAGCCTCATCTATACCCACATCCTTTAACCGAAAACTTAATTTTACAATGTATTTCGGTTTTCGGTGAGTGACCCGTCTTGTCTGTGTTAACATACTTATAAACCACTAATTGTGCAATTGTGTGCATACTTCGAGCTGTGTAGAAATAGATGTGCTATAATCAATAGCCTCCAAGAAGGATATCTATAAGCTAAACACGAAATTGTCAAAATCTAGTTATTTAGTTACACAGTAAATCACCACTTGTTATATATTCAATATCACATAACTATGCTATTATAAGCGAAGAATAATTTAATAAACATTCAGGTGTAAAAATTTCAAGCACGAAGTCAAACAAAACCCGTTCATATGCAAATCCTAAATTTATTTAAATAAGAACCCTGTAAAATTAATGTACTGCTAATTATTTTGTTTTGATATCGACGCGATTTTATAAGTAATGCTAGTGATGAATGATATTGATGGCAAAGGTCTTCGGATGTCATCTACACAAAAATAAATGACGTCATACGAGCTCCTTGCTCATTTCTTTAGGTAGCGCTGCACGAAAGAGAGACGGTAACAATATAGTAACGTGACAGCCTTGGTTCCCCTCCTAATTGGAAAAAAGACATGATATAATCTTTCAGAAATGTTATAATGACCGGCGTGATATAAATAAACAAACCGGTCAACAATCGAAACGTAACACAACCTAATAATTTTGTTCAACAGAATTTAAAAATTATATTAAAAAATCGGTAAAGGTATTTACACAGAACTTCCCTCATTCATGGCAGTCTCTCTAAAAAAATAATAATTACGAAATGACATTGAGAATAATAATCGGAGTAGAGTTATTGCTATTATTACAAAGAAAACTTGATAAGTTTTGGTCAAAAAAATATACAGATTGCTCATCCAACAGCAAAAGTTCAATACTAAATAGCAAGCAGGTGCCACATATGGCAGGCTTGCGCAAATACCTTTACAAATGTCCACCATGACTGAATTATTTCTTGGGATGACCACCCTGTACATTTTTCAATAAAAGGATAATAGGTGCATATGCCAGATGTTATTGCCATCTGTCACATTTTCAATCCAATATTCACGTAATGGAGTGGAAGTATAGTGGTGGTTAAAAAGTTTAATTTTTTTAAAATTTTTCAAAAGATGGTAAAATAATTTTCAAATTTTTTTCTTCTGAAAGAGGTTTAAAATGTCAAAGGTAGAAATTTTAAATTAGAGCAAAAAGGAAAGTTTCCTTCTGTTCTATAGTAGTGCTAAAAAAAGTTTAAAAATTAAAAATGATGTGTTTTTAAAATAGGTTTAGAATGCTATGAAACGTGAAAATTTTAAATTTGAGCAAATAAAAAAAAAATCGATCTATTTTAGTGGTAAAAACTTTTTGAAAAATGTTGGTGAAAAAAATTTTCAAAATTTTTTTTCTGAAATACCTAGGTTTAGAATGTCATTTAAATTTGAGCATTCTGGTGTTAAATTTTTTTCCAAACTGGTAACAAAATGTTGCAATTTTTTTTTTCCGAAATTGGTTTGGAATATCATGAAACGTGGAAATTTTAAATTTGAGCAAAAAAAATTTTTTCGTCTGTTCTATAGTAGTGATACATAAATGGATTAAAAATGTTTTCAAATTTTTTAAAAAATTCTTCAAAAACATTTTTAAATTTGTTTGAATAGTTTTAGAATGTCATGGAAACGTGGATAGTTAAAATCTGAACAAAGAAAGAAAAATTCTATCTTAGTGATAAAATTTCAAAAAACTTTTTTTTTTTAATCAGGCTTAGAATGCCATGAAACGTGAAAATTTTAAATTTGAAGAAAGAAAAAAAAAATTAATTTTAGTAGTAAAATTTTTTTCAAAAATATTGGTGAAAAAAATTTTCAAAATTTTTTTTCCTGAAATAGGTTAAGCGTGTCATGAAACGTAGAAATTTTAAATTTGAACAAAAACAAATTTTTTTCATCTTGGTAAAAATTTTTTCAAAAATGTTTGAAAAAAATTTTCAAAAATTTTTTTTTCCTGAAATAGGTTTAGCGCGTCATGAAACGTGGAAATTTTAAATTTGAGCAAAAAAAATTTTTTTTCATCTTGGTAAAAATTTTTTCAAAAATGTTTGAAAAAAATTTTCAAAAATTTTTTTTTCCTGAAACACGTTTAGCGCGTCATGAAACGTGGAAATTTTAAATTTGAGCAAAAAAAAATTTTTTTCACTATTTATTCCGTTTAGACGGTCCACCCTGTATATTTTTCAGTGAAAATTCTACCAGTTCTTCGCTGACAGTAGGGTTAACTACCTACCAAATTTGACTGCTCTTCGTCAAGTAGTTTTTTAGTAAATGCACCAACAGACAGACAGACAGACAGACAGACAGACTGACGGAATTGAAAAACCTATATTTTCGGAATCTACGTGTTCTGAAACGTCAGAATCCGAAAAAATCTCGGAGGGTGATTTTTTCTCGAATACAATACTTCCCTTCGGTATGCGAGAGAAGTAAAATGTTTAAAAATGAATAATTTTTTGTTTGCAAACAAAAAATAATTCACTTTTAGGTAATAAATAGGTGAAGTTCTGTAACGCACCCCCCCCACCCCTATCATTTTGCTATTAAATTCTGGTTAGATTAATTACCAGTACCCTCCCCTCTCCCCTGATTGTCCAATTATTAAAACAATTAAACTCATTTGGCTGTGTGATCGTCTAGTTTATTGGTAGGACTCAAATTTACGTTTGTGATTTGTAGTTTATTGTTACCATAGTTCTTTTTCTAGGTTTGATATTACTGGTTCTATTTATTGATTGAATTGATAATTAACTATTTATTATGACATTTAATGATTCGTTCTTTACTCTAAATATTGCTATTAATTTATTTGGCAAAGTTCTAATTATAGTTCTTTATTTAATTGTTTAAATTAAGCACTGAATATTGTTTTGGCACTTGTTTATTTAATTGATAAAATAATTAAGTATTTTTATAATACCTTGTATAAATTCAAACCCAAAATTATTCTTTTTATTTAATTTACTGAATTATCTATTTTATCCTTTATGTTAACTTTTGTTTAAGTTTTTTTTTTATATTTTAGATTTCAATTTTATTCACTATTGTAATGCTCAAGTAAACCCTATGTTTACTTATTTTATTTTAATATTCGTTTTATTTAAGCCCAAGTAAATCTTATATTTACTTGGCTAGTTTTTCTGGTAATTATACACTTTATTTTCAACTTCTGGTAAAGGGAAAAGAATTAAAAACACGTAACGTTTTTATACGTATAATCAGACAATTGTCAGAAAGTATCATTTATAAAATATTGATGTGGCAATGGCCAGAAAATAGTTGCTTACATATAAATCAAAATGTGAGTAATTTAACCACAAATTTATATTACAGCAACAGATTTCGTTGGGACAACAGTCACGTGTAAGTTTATCGAATGGTCAAATAAACAACTTCAATAATCACTAAAAATAATAATGATTATAACGAGAATCCTCGTTCAAAACTGAAGTGAAAGAATGTTGAATTCGGAACATGTAAAGTTCATACTTGGGTGGCGAAATCTCGCAATAGTTTATTTAATTGAATGCACGGCAAGTTGAAATCTCAAGTAATTGCCTATTCAAACATAGTTTGATTTCGAAGCGTAGAATAATGGGGTCTGATCAATAACTTGATACAGAACCAGCCAATTGGCCACCAATAGGTTTTTGTGTTGCGATGATTGTAAATTGTTCAAACAATTGAATGAACAAGCAATTTATATCAATTTCAACTCGCCCATGACATAAATATGTCATCGGGACTGAATACAAGGTAAAACACCCAGTACAAAGTTTAACATGTAATAATATTTAAAATGATTATTATGTCAAACTAGCAGGGGGCAAATCACAGGCCTTATCAGTGGATGACCCACAAAAGTCCAGTGACAGCATCCCTTCGAGTAGGATATAAATAAACCGGCAGGTCCGAACAGCTGTAAAACCATTCGTACCATCAAATATTGTAGAAGTTCATTGACCACACGACAAAACAAACCGCAACAGAAATTGTTTACCAACAAAAATCTGCCGCTGTTGAAAAGTAAATATTTGACAAGTTATAGTTTTAAATATGACATGATTGAACATAGTCTGCAATTCAGCTACAGCTAAATTATGCTACAAATAAAAATTAACATGATAGAAATCTTCTAAACAATAAAATTCTAACCAGTCTAAGTGCCACAATGCCAAAACCGCGATACCGTGAGTTTAAGTTCCGAAATATAGAGCCGAAATGTAACAAATTTAATTAAAGTTTCCCCGGTCCCGTTTCATTTGAATTGTGTAATTATTTAACGAAGTTACATTTAAAAACAATACTTCTCTCTTTCAGCGACATTAATTATTTATACCTTGCGTATAAATCGCTAGGTGACCCGGGTCACTGGTATTTGTCTCGTCCTCCTGCATTTCCAGCATTTTCGTTAACCTGACACTTGCGTGTGTCGGTTACAATGCATAAACTGACCAATGTCCCTGTAGCGTTGTGTGGGTACAAAAGAGATCGCGAGTTTTGGGGTCGCTTCGTAAAAATCTCTTTTCTCAGCCTCGTTCCCAGTTCAGCTTGGTTTTAACAAGTATCTGGTGGACAATGGAAAGTACAGCGGATGCTGTGGTCAGTTGGTTCGCAGCTCCCAGTCTTATTTCAACGAGCACTATGGCGAATAATAAAGTCCAGTGTATAATCTTAGCTAATAGCTAATTATATTCAAATAATTGGTCAGCGGGTAGTGGTCAGTTGGTTCGCAGCTCCCAGTCTTATTTCAACGAGCACTATGGCGAACAATTGGATTCGGTCAATGATAGATAGCGTCTGACCACGATATAAAATTCCCTCGCGTATTTATACTTGAAAATACCCCCAAAAGTCGTGACGTTACACACTAAAAATTCCTTACTAGCCCGTTTCCGTGAGACCGTACACCTTTGTTTATGTTATCGCCGAATGTTGATGTTAACTCTATTAACTGAAGTATCTTATCGGTGTGAAACATTCTTGCTTCGCCCGGGATGTACGTTTCTAGAGATTTTAAAACTACACGAATCGACTGCGTTTTAAAACTTTTAAATTTTACTACCAGAATATACGTGAAATATTTTTATGCGAATACTGGGTGATATTTGGTTTCTTACCGAATCGTGTACAATTTTCAGAAATATGTAAATTTTGATTTATAGGCGCGGGAATAAGTTTTTGATTAATATAGGTGGGTACGGTCCGTTTCAGTTCAGTTGTTTCTATCAGCCAATGTCAAACATTTAATGTCTAATTTTAAAAACTGAAGCAGAATATGATCGTTTTTTAGAGGTAATTGCCATTAAAAAAAACATCAGGATTATATTCAATACATGTGAAATATCAATTTTCAGAAAAGTGCATCCAAAACAGAGTTGCAGAAACAAAATGGCGGGCGTTTTACGTACGAAAAAATGTCAAAAAGTCGGTTTTTCTCGTTTATCTGCGAATGTAAATTTTTCATCGAAAAAAGTTTCAAACAATAGTTGTAGGCATTTAAAAATCCTACAAAATGACGCCCACTGAGTCAAAATTGGGTTGTTAGATTTCTCGGAAATTAAAAATGAAAATCGAAAAATGACAAATTTTTCTATTAAATTAATTAAACTGGCCATTAATATTGGCCAAAACATGAAACCAAACATTTCCGCCAAAAAATAAAAGGTACTGTTTTTTCTAAATGTCTTTATGAACTCTTTGCAACAAGAATGAAGTCAATTGACCCTGTACCTTTTTTTTTGAGTTAAAATACCAAAATGACGCGACTATTAACTTTTACATTAATTTTTTGACCTGGCTTCGCTCCGCCCAGCCCTTCAGCTGCCGTGGTGTGAAGTGCTGACTGGCTCCGGAGCGATTGTCTGAGAAGGACAAATTTTTTGCATATTGTTATGAATTACACCCCCTTGAAACTGGAGATTGATACGCCTATGCCTAATAGTGAGTGACTGGAAACTTGTAGAGTTTTCTAGAGTGTGGTGAGAGAAGATTCTTGATTGTTTCTGGATGGATCTGGAGGCGGTTTCAGAGTATGTAAGGCGCGATTACCGGCGCAGAAGGAGAAGTTTTGTAAAAATGAAGAAATTTGGCAGTGAAAAAGTGAGGTTAAATATAAAGTAAACAAAGTGTAAAGGTTATTTTGGTTAAATAAGAAGTTTTGTATAATCAGTAAATTGTTAAATAAAGTGTTTATCTCTTGTTACTACATTTTGAAAAAAAATGTAGTATACGTTTAGCATTTTTCCGGTGCACCATCGAAACCCGAAAAAAAAACGTCGGATCGATGTGAAAGTCATATCTATCGATTCGAGAGCGAATTTAGAAAATTCCGTCCGTCGGTCAGTCGGTCTGTCTGTCTGTCTGTCGGTCTGTCCGTCACGCCCAGCCCCCTTATTCCGTTTTCGGATTGCGATGAAACTTGGGTGGTTAATAGTAGGTCTTTGGAAAACCTTAACGCCGGAAGCTCGGCTCCGTTCGGAAACCGGAAATACCCGATATAGACGTTTCGAGTTTTTCAGGAGAAATTGAATAACTCGATAACGGGTAGTCGGATCGAGACATTTCAAAAAAGAAATGGTGCCGCTGGCAAAGCTCTACAAATAAGTATACCAGAGGCTATGTCGAAAAACAAATGAAAATTGATTTTTTTGCAAAAAACTGGTTTTCTCGAAATCGGGCTAGGAAGCACGATAACTGTCCAGAATATTGATCGATTTCGATGAGACTTGGTGGGATGAAAGGTACCCGGCCACAAATCAAGCCTATTGCTGGCGGCTCGAATCCGTTGACCGCAAGTATGTTTTCCAGGGCCGTGTATGATTTTTCAAAGGAATTAATAACTCCCGAACCGAAGGTCCGATTTTGATTTTCAAAAATGGCAATTGTAGGGCTCGATTAGGTCAATTAGTTGACGTTTGTGACAAATTTGAGAAAACAAAAGCGAATCTACAAATCCTGGAAAACTTGATTTTTTTGATAAATTCTACAAATTCCGAACAGTTTCCTAATAAAAATCGAAAATTAACTATTCCGTCGATCGATCTCTATAACCAGTATAAGGCACGGACCTTTTTGGACAAAAAATCTAAAATAGAGTTTTTTCGAAAAATTTAAAATAAACGAGTTATTTACGAAAATGCATTCCATAGAATTATTTAAAAAAATATTACAAATTGATAAATTCTCCGTGCGATATAGGTGCAAAAAATAATGTTATATTATATTTAAAATATTATCATTCATTTCCTTATTTTCATTTACTAAATAAAAATAGAATGCCCTTTCTGTGTTTCAAAATGTAGTTAGCTTTTACTTTAGTCAATGCAAAAAGAAAAAAAAGAAAAATAAAACATGTCAAAGCACTGAGTCATCTTGCGACCCTCTGCTGAAAATGTAATTAAATCATCCCAACAAATTGGACAATAAGCATATCAAAATGTAGTTTTTTTCACTTGTTAAAATTATTTAGAACCCACGGATTCATAAAGGGTGTTTCCTAAAAGGTGGAAATACGCGACAACTGGTGTCAGAAGCGGAATTTTAACAAGATGATTTTTTCGGAAGCTTTGCACATTGTATTCTCGGGAAGTAGTGCTAACACAGTGGACTGATTTACTGGACTTAGTTCGAGGGTTATTTTCGAACAGGAAAAACAGTGGTTAAGTGACAAAGACTGTAGATAAGACTTTTTTCGTGCTGTTTCGAGATTTTTGGACAGTTATATTACCGATATTGACCTGATTGTTAAATTTTGCTGATTTTATCGTAATTATATGCCGGTAACGACCAGAAGCATGGCATCCAAAAAACAAATACAGGACTTCGTACAAATGCAAAAAATGATGATGGACCAAGAAAAGAAACGCCAGGAAGAGAAAGAAGAACAGGGAAGAAAACGGCTGGAAGAGAAAGAATAGGAAAGAAAACGACAAGAAAAAGAACAAAAACGTCAACAGGAAAAACAAGATCAAGAGAGACGACGTCAAGAGGAAAAACAAGAAGAAGAGAAACGACGTCAAAAGGAAAAACAAGAGCAAGAGAAACGACATCAAGAAGAAGAGAAACGACGCCAGAAAGAATTGAGAAAAATCATGCAAAACTTGGGACATTAAACAACAAGAAGAAAGAGACGAACTAAGGAAAATTATAGAAGGCCAACAGAGTGCCATATTTGCCGTTACTGAAGAACTCAAAAATAAGGTCGCGGAAGAAGTCAGTGGAGTTAAACAAGAGGCAAGCGAAGTCAAAGGAGAAGTAAATGAAGTCAAAGAGAAAATGCACCAGATAGAAGGAGAAACAGACCAACTTAAACAACAGTTGAGGGAAAGAGGAAACCAGCAAGTGGTATCATCAGGCCAGCGATTAAAACTTCCCTCCTTTGATGGTCAAAGTTCCTAGATGACTTACAGACACAGTTTGAGGCAGCAGCGAGTTCAAACAACTGGAATGGCGAAGAGAAGGCTAAGGCATTAATCGTGGCTTTAAGAGGCCAAGCAATGGAGTTGCTCCAGACAATTCCGGTAGACCAACAAAGGAACTTTAGAGTTTTAGAAGCTGCCTTAGATCTACGATATGGCGATCAACACCTTGCTCAAGTATACCAGACCCAGCTGAAATTGCGCGCTCAGAAAGCTGGAGAGAGTCTGCAAGAATTTGAAGCTGCGGTGGAAAGACTGGCACATTTAGCATATCCTAATGCGCTAAGAGAATTTAAAGAGCAACTGACAGTAGGGGCATTCCTAGATGGGATAAGGGACGAGGAGATCAGGTGAGTCCTCAGGCTATCCCGATATAATACTAGTAGTGAAGCTTTGGTGCGTGCACTAGATGTAGGAGCTATCTATAGGGATACTCCAAAGTCAAGAGTGCGGGCTATGACGCTTGAAGAATCTGAGCCAGAAAAGGAGAAGTAAAGTCCTACGTTGACCAAGATGGAGAAAATGATTACTCAACTACTGGCTAAATTGGATGCTGCAGGAAGACAAGAAAAGCCAAGCGGGGGTATTAAATGCTACAACTGCGGCAGAGCAGGACATATCAAACGAGACTGTCGACATCGAAAGTTGAGGAATATGAATGCTGGGAAGGTTGAAGAGACTCAGAATAGAAGTAGTGGAAGGCCAAGTGGACGGTGTATGAAATGTTACAGGTGCGGAGAACTGGGAAATATCCAGCTAGAGTGTCCACGGAAGAGCTTGGAGAGAGTAGAGGCCGACACTGTGAAGCTGAGGGGAAAATCAGAGGAAGCTGGTACCAGAGAGACTATAACAGATAGGGAACGTGGTACCCCGAGAGTAGTAAAGATTTCCCAGCTTCGAAGGCTCCAATACTAGTTAGCTAATAGATAGGTGAGGTTGTTTTTATCAGTCAATGTCAAATATAATTATTTCACACTTATTCATAGAAATTGTCTTGGTTTTGCATGAAACATCTTTATGAGTAGCTTTATGTCTTTCTGATGAGCTCCAGAATAAGGGCGAAAAACGTTTCAAAGGCAAGAAACAGAATGACAGATTTCATGAAAATGTAATCCATTAGAATGAAAGGTAGATAAATAAATTCATTTTAGGCCTTTGTTCTCATATTTAACTGAATCGTCACGATCATAGGGGGTTATGTAGATACTAGTTTAATCTGTATGGCCATAGGGGACTGTGTGGATGCTAGTGTTAGAATGAGAATTGTCAAATAAGAAATTAGGAATTTAATTTGCTAGCATAACCAAAATTCATGTTATCGAAAGAATGCAAAGATTTCATTAATATTTTTACACACAAGTTTTTCTTTTAGTTATAGATAGTTATTTTTTCTGCTGTTTGCAAAATCATATAAAGAATATGTTTCAATAAGGTAGGCTTTTCTGGTCTCTAGTACAACCAGATGTAGACTGTCAGAGAAATACAACGGTTTGTTTTCAGTAGATTTTAATACAATAGATCGGATTTTATTCTCATTTTTAACCGAATCTTCGTGGCTGTAAGAGGTTATGTAAAAATTATACTTGATTTTTTTAACTTAAAGACTACATTATACATAAAAAAGTTAATTTTTCTAGTGAGTCTATTATTTCCATCAGTCTGAGACCATGACTCACCAGCATGCACAACGTACACAGCTAATTATAAATAATTATACTTATTAAGAGAATTTCATTGCACTTCTTCCCATATTAAAAATCAGATAATGGATTTATGTAATATTTGACCTCAGGAACGTAATTGCGCATTAGAAGATACGCCAAAATGCGGCTTACTAAATTGCACAGTGGATTTTAAAGTCAAAACTCAAAAGTAACAACATGTTTCCCAAGAACACCATTTATTTTTAGCCAACACACATTTTACATTCCTAATAAATAACGTGGCGATAATGTTTATTTATAAAGTATTTTATTTTTATTTTATGTAAAAGATAATTCTCTCGGGTGTATCGTTTAGCCAGCCAGTACCAGCGGTACCACAATAATAATTAATTATTAAGTGATCCAATTAAAAACTAATGAATTATTACGTTTCAAGATTTAAACAGTAACAGTAAGTTCTACCGTTTTGTGGGTAATTGGCTTTTTGTTATAATAATTTTGTTTATTGTTACCTATACAAGGTAGATTTACGGTGAAATCAGAATTTATCTTGGTGGAAGGTGGTCATGAAATAAAAACTGATATCTTAGCTTGTGTCCACTGGTGGTCTTAAGGGTATGTTCTGGTAAAAAACGTGCGCAATAAAAAAACGAACAAAATCAACCCTGGTGGAATTGGCCAGTGGTTCCCTCGCAAATTGGAAAAAAAACTTCGAAATTTGCATGTTTTCAGCACTGTGGAAGGGGCGAAGACTGGGGGTAGCCGAGTTCCCTTTCGCTCTCGCTCCCCCCACATTCCGCTCGTTCCACAAAGTTGAAAACGGCTTTCAATCGCGTTTTTCGCATGTTTCCAATTTCCAATCGACTTTTAGCAAAGCAAAGATAAACACGTTGTAAAAGTTGAAACAAAAAATTTGAAATCATTCAGATGTACGTATCATCGAAATACAAGACTTTTTTTTATTTGCAACTTTTCTGTGAAGTGCGTTTTCGCTGAGTTTTTCCGGAGAAAATTCTCTTGGTTTTGCATGCAGCATCTTTATGAGTGGCTTTATGTCTTTCTAATGAGCTCCAGAATAAGGGCCAAAAACGTTTCAAAGGCTAAGCATTTCCAAGAAACAGAATGATAGATTTCATGAAAATGTAATCCAATAGAATGAAATTTTTTTTAAGACAAGGTAGATAAATAAATTCATTTTAGGCCTGTGTTTTTCTCATTTTTAACTGAATCTTCATGATCATAGGGGGTTACGTAGATACTAGATACATCTGCATGGTCATAGGGAACTGTGTGGCTGCTAGTGTTAGAATGAGGATTTTCAAATAAGAAATTAGACAAATTCATTTTAGGATTTTAATTTGCTAGCATAACCAGTATTCAGGTTATCGAAAGAATGCAAATATTTAATTAATATTTTTACACAAAGTTTTTCTTTTAGTTATAGATGGATATTTTTTCTGCTGTTTGCAAAATCCTATAAAGAATATGTTTCAATACAATTATAAGCAAACAAATAATTCATTTTTAAACATGCATAGAGTATATAGTTAGGTAATAGAATAAATAGATAGATGAGGTTGTTTTTATTAGTCAATGACAAATATAATTATTTCACACTTATTCATAGAAATTGTCTTGGTTTCGCATGAAGCATCTTAATGAGTGGCTTTATGTCTTTCTGATGAGCTCCAGAGTAAGGGCCAAAAACCTTTCAAAGGCTAAGCATTTCCAAGAAACAGAATGATAGATTTCATGAAAATGTAATCCAATAGAATGAATTTTTTTTAAGACAAGGTAGACAAATAAATTCATTTTAGGCCTATGTTCTCATTTTTAACTGAATCTTCATGATCGTAGGGGGTTATGTAGATACTAGTTTCATCTGCATGGTCGTGGGGGGGGACTGTGTGGATGCTAGTATTAGAATGAGGATTGTCAAATAAGAAATTAGACAAATTCATTTTAAGATTTTAATTTGCTAGCATAACCAGAATTCAGGTTATCGAAAGAATGCAAAGATTTCATTAATATGTTTACACAAAATTCTTTTAGTTATATATACTTATTTTTTCTGCTGTTTGCAAAATCCTATAAATATGTTTCAATAAAATATTATTATTATTCATCCCCATGAATGTTAGCCATTACTGTTTAATTATCTGGATACATACCGATTAAAATCCAATTAAAAAATTAATATGTTTTTGAAACCATATTTTATGGGTTTACATGTTATTCAACAAATTCGTAGTTTGATAATATTTATACAAACAAGATATTTGCGTGTTGCCTACATGGTGATGTTTCGCAATACTGGATACCTCTTATCAGCAAGAAATTAAAATTGTAATCATTGTTTACACCATTATAATACTAATTAAGGATCTTCTTATTTGTTTAAAGTACAACTTCTGTATCACCACAAATTACCATATTAAATTTTTAAGGTAACATAACATTTTATAGCGAAACGACAATAAAAAAAATAAACATATAATAAAAGCCTGTGATTGCAACTTTCAAGTTATATTGAAAATACAAACGGGACGTTTCGTAAACTCCCCTTCATGGTTGTGCTATTAAAAGCTTTTATTTGACGTCACCTGTTTGTTAGTATGTCTAGGTCAAATCTTGCAAACAAAATTTCGACTAGTGCTAATTAAGTTAGAGCTTTGAAATTTTGCATACGTGTGTAAGTCTAGTGACAATGCAATACTGTATATTATCTAACATCGTCTTAAATCCAATATGGCCGACGTCCCAAAATGGCTAACCACCTTTTTCCTCACAACCCCCTTGATATGGGTATCAAATGAAAGGGTTTGACGAGCAAACTACGTAAACTATGTAACGTAACTCTAAATCCAATATGGGGATTACCTTTTTCTTTACAACCACCTTGACATAGGTATCAAAAGAAAATGTTTTGCCTGTCTGTAAAATAAGCAGACGAAAAAGTAAAAAACAAAATTATATAAAAAATTCTATTAAAAAAACAGCTTTTATTAAAAAAAAATTACTTATTAAAAATAGTGCAGTCGATAAAGCAAAAAAAGTGCCTTGGGATCAGAAAACTTTCTAACAGATTGAAATCCACTACGTGGATATGGAAGTAATAAGGAAATAGACTTCATTATTAAACTAAAGTAGACTAAATTAAAACAAAATAAACAAAACTTATCTGTTTCATTCACAGCTGGCTGTCTTTTGCTTATTTTATATCACCCACTTGAAGGTATAGATTTTAGGGTCAAGCATTCTAATATTCACATTAATAAAAACGACATTTTAGTGAAGATCCATACGAGATATCAACGGATTTTAATCACTTTTTTGTTGAGACGCCGATTCAATTAGTAGCTCAAACTTTCCCTAAAATTATAGGTAGTAAGGCAGAGTCAAATGTGTTTAACGAACATTCATTGTATCTTAAACCTTTCACAGAAAGAGAACTATTAAGACTATTAAATGGAAAATTAAAAAACAAAAAGTCGTCTGGGGCAGATGACATTCCATGTTTTATTTTAAAACGGGTCCTTGATGTAATTATAGTCCCATTAACGTACCTAATTAATAGATCCTTTGAATCTGGCATGTTTCCGCAAAATATAAAGACTGGGAAAGTTACTCCACTGTATAAAAAGGAAGAACCATGTTATTTACAAAATTATAGACCAGCTGTCATTCCATTTGGATTTTCAAAAATGTTCGAATACGCGTTTTTAGATCGTCTTTTACCTTTTCTCAATAAATTCCAAATTGTGTCAAATAATCAGCACGGCTTATGTATAAACAAGTCTACATCATCTGCAATGTTATTATTATATTATCAAATCATAGAGTACCTATGTTGAGGCAGGCGAATGTCCAGCGGTGATCTTTTGCGATCTGAGTAGGGCATTCGACTGTGTCAACCATAAACGACTATTGTGTATTTCAGAAACGTATGGCATAAGAGGCGTCGCACTGAACTGGATATCAACATTCCTACAAGATCGCAAACAATATGATCTTTATAAGTTGAAACTGAGAAATCTGTGGATAACATAAACTCTGATTATTTGGAAGTAAATATGGGGGTCCCCCAGGGATCAATAATCGTTCCGATCTTATTTGTTTTGTATGTAAACAGTATATCCTCAGTCAATAAAAACAATTATTACACAGCCTATGCTGATGACTTTTCTCTTGTTATATCATCAAAAAACTCTAAATTATTGAATGTTAAATGTGTAGAGGTGGTTACCAGAATATCAGATTTCTTTAATGGCATCGATTTATTTTTCAACACCGAAAAAACTAACATGCTCAGGATACATAATCGCCAAAAAGAAATAGACGAATTAAATTTCGACGTCAACGGGGTAGCTATAACAAATACACATGATAGCGTGCGTTTTCTTGGTATTCATTTGGATGAATTTCTCAACTGGAAGTCGCATTGTTTAAGACTTATTTGTAAAATGAATTCGTTGAAATTTCTTTTCATTAATTTGCGGACGGTACTAGAAACACTTCGCCCAAGTAGATTCTAGACTTAGGTACGGAATTTGCTTGTGGGGAAATTCTACCGAGGCAACTAATATACTTATTGCACAAAAAAGAATAATTCGATGCATAACAAACATACCGCAGCGGGAATCATGTAAAGATGTTTTTAAAAAGCGGAATATTTTAACTCTCCCGTGTTTATATATACACGAAATGTGTATCTACGTCTATAAGAACAAAAGTAGTTTTACCACCAATAAAGATATATATAGTTATAATACGAGGCATGTTGATGAGTTTCATGTGCCGTTCGCCAAACAAAAACTTACTTTAGATGCTCCCAATTGTATAGGACCCAAGATGTTTAACTGCCTGCCACGAACAATTAAAGACAGTGAAAATCTGCATATTTTGAAAAGAAATTTAAAAAAATTTTTAATGGGCTTGTTCAGTATTTTTTTTTTTTATTCATAAAACGAAAGTGCAAGTATAAATTAATGGATCTATAAAAAATCAGAATCTTATTCGCACGTTTAGTATCTTAAAAACTATTACAAATCTCCATCTCGCGAAAATGGGGCGTGGCCAGGCGCTACGTCACTATACGCATAGACTCGGCGATCTCAATAGACTTGATGCTCCTTACTTGTTATAATTATAAGTGTTTTCGAAGCATTGTTTATTTTGCTTACTACTTGACAGTAGGGGAGTACAATTTGGTGAAATGTCAAAAAATTTAAATTTTCTCTCGCTCCTGCCGGGACGAATTTTCGATTTTGACCGTGCAATTTACGATTAGAATTCATCTCCGACCTTTTTCTTTCCTTAGAGACATAGAACGAACTTTCACTCGACGTATTTATTTAGTTACCAGCGTTTAAAAATCCCATGTTTTTAGACCTTTCAGGTTAAATTTGGGAAGTCCCAGAAAGCCATTTTTCTTACGTCACTTGCGTATAGTGACGTCACAAATGAGCGCTCGGTTTTTGCAACTATTACTAATTTCAACTCCTTATATCTCGAGAACGGAAAAAGTTAATAATACGAAATTTTAAGTGTATAATGAGAATATCGAGTACTATATGAAAAAGTATAAAAACCATATAAAAAGAATATCATGGAACAAGCCCATTGACAAATGTTATTATAAAGTGTCTGAATTCTTACACTAATTAACGAATCCCATACAATGTACATTGTCACAGTGGAAAATAAATATTATTATTATTATTATTAAGCAGTACACTTGCTCGGGTTGTTTATATACACGCGTTTGTATTGCTTTGTTCAACCAACACAATTTAATCAAATATCAACTATATAGCCAGACTCGTGCTAATTTATATCAATCAATGTAGAATTGTTTACGCTTTAATCCAATACAATTTCGACGTTTTGTGGCCGCTTTATCCGGATTTATCTCGATATCTTGTAGGAACCACCAAACACGCGTCCGTCACCGAATTCAACACTTTGAACTCTCGACAAAAGATGCTTATTTTTGCCCAAAAAAATGTGCCTGAATTTATTCAAATTTGTTCGGAAACATTTAAGCTGCACTTTGTTGTTTACCTCTATCCAGAAGAGAGCGTAGTCACGTGACCTGCCGTTGGGAGGAAATGGTACACCTACAGATGGCTACAACATCTTCACCAAGCGGCGGCAAGTGCGGTGCCCGAAGCCACTTTTGGCGATGGGCTGCCGTACTACAAGGCAAAGAGTTCATCAATCTGTCTAGTCGATGCTCGATACCTACGTAAATGATTTAATAAAAAAGAGAATATTTTTTGTCGTCCTTTAAAACGTTAATCCGTATTTTGATTAGACAATGTAGCAATTAACATTCCGTATAACTTACAGTTAAATATCAATGACTAATCGGCGACAAACCCAGCGACTAAACTCGCTTATGTGCAATATCTTTTAAACCATAAAGAATAAAACCTACGTGGGTGTGTTGAAATGAAAAAAGGAAATGCAAAAATAACAGTCGTTGCAATTCGAAAGTCGATACAGATTAAATTGCAAGTACGTACTTAACAATCAATAATGGTAATATGAAAATGAAACCATCCGACATTTTCAAGCACTTAATCAGATTCGTACTGTCGTGGGCAATAAGAAAATAATAGGACAAGCTTTATAACGTATTTTTGCTGAAATTTAAAGTGCAGTAAAATAAGGAATCAGCTTCGGAATCCTTTGTAACAGGGCGGACTTTTTCCATTCTCTTCTACATTGTATCCATAATACATGATAAAAAGCCTTTTTCTTAAAAAGTGCCGCTGTAATAGTTATTAAACAAAATAGGTAGGTGTAATATTTATTACGGTTTTTCGGGAATAGCTTTATAAAATTTAATTTTATCGAAAAATTCTGCTTACGCCAATCGAAAGTACTGGAATTTCACATTAAAAATGTATAAGAAGCTTTTTTATGAAATTGAGCTCAACAAAGTTTAAATGAAAAAAGAAACATGTGGCTATTGGATTATCATATTTTCAAATATAAAAATGAATGTATGTAGAAATAGTATATATACAGACTGTCTATTTTACGAGGGCCACACCAAATATCTCGCTTAATATCTATTGTAGAAGAATAAAGTTTTAGAAACAGTTATCCCATTTTTTGTGAGCTATATTTCAGTAAAAAGAAATTTGAAATCCATAGCCTACTTTATGAGATATATTACAAAAACCTGAAAAATAGGAAAACCACAAACGATTATAGCTTCCTTATTTGAGGAGATACGAAAAAAGTTAAAGGAATGAACAATGCAGTTGGCTTTGACATACGCTATTGTGCAAAAATGAAAAATACATATCTCAAAGTAGGCCATGACGCCATTAATTCCGTTATTTTTTTTCTCATTCCAACGATATAAAGCATGTCACAGAAATTTTAACCGATAGTGTCAATATTTAATATTTTACGAATACCACAATTCATATAATTGAATCGTAACAATCAGCTGTGCCATAATAGTAAAAATTCACTTTATAATAATTATAATTCCGTAATTACTTATTACAATTTAATACAAACCAATAAATATCTCAAATAAAAATACAAGTACAAAGCGAACATCCAAAGAAAAAAACGAAAAACTATGTATAACAGTACTACCTACTACTATATTGAAAAGAAATTGTGTGTATTTATTTTTCTAACTACAAATGCTCAAATTGTGCACCATGCATTCTGACACATAAACGTGCTCTACGAGACACGTCACGCATTACATTTTGGAGCATTTCAGGAGTAATTGCCTCACATGCGTTTCGAATTCTGGTTTTGATGTCCTCAATATTTTCAGGGGCAGTTTGAAATACCTTGTCTTTAATGTAACCTCAGACGAAAAAATCCAAGGGAGTAATATCTGGTGATCGAGCTGGCCATAGAATGGGTCCATAGGTGCCTATCCAGCTATCTGGTATAACTTGATTTAAATAATTTGTACATATTACAGCAGTGTGAGGTGGAGGCCCATCTTGTTGAAAATATGAATAATTTAATCTTTCTGCCATTGTTAATTCATAAAGAAAATCTTGAAATTCGTTTTGCAGGAAATTAAGGTATCTACGAGCGGTTAATTTGCCATCATAAAAATAAGGTCCAATTACTTTAGTCCCTAAAAGACCCAACCAAACATTCGTAGAAAATCTTTCTTGGAAGTCTCTCTGCACCAATGTGTATTTTCTCGTGTCCACTTATAATGCATATTTCTATTGAAAAATCCATTATTAGAAAAATTTGATTCGTCCGACCAAAGAATTTTGCTACATATCAGCGCGTCATTTCTTTTCTTATTTAATAACCATCTACAAAATCTTACTCTCCTTGGCTTATCTCCCTCATCCGTTTTTTTTTTCAATATTTTTCTTGCACTGTCTTTTTTTATGCGACAGTTTCTCTGAATTTGTCTCAAAGAGGTTTCCTCATTTTGGTTAACACAATTCATTACTCTATTCACTTTTCTTACATTATCCGCAACATGCGCTGGCCTTACTACTTTTTTTGAAAATGAACCGTGCGTTTTTAGATTTTGAACTAACTTCCTAAACATAGTTCGATTTGGCTGCGGAGGGAGCATCTGGAAATCTATCTCCGTAAACTGTGACTGCCATCTCAGCGTCAAAATTGCACTGACAATAAATGCTAATCATATCGAATTTGTTATTATTGGTGTACACCATAATTACTGATATAAAATTTGTCTTAGAACTCGACAACGCAACATACAACAGTGACAATCTGTCAAATTTATTAATAACTGTATACATTGTTTTTCACTAATTATGGCACAGCTGATTGTTACGATTCAATTATATGAATTGTGGTATTCGTAAAATATTAAATATTGACACTATCGGTTAAAATTTCTGTGACATGTTTTATATCGTTGGAATGAGAAAAAAATAACGGAATTAATGGCGTCATGGCCTACTTTGAGATATGTATTTTTCATTTTTGCACAATAGCGTATGTCAAAGCCAACTGCATTTTTCGATTTTTTTGTTACACGTTATTATTCTTATTGTCTTTGCCGTCAACTTTCATTCCTTTAACTTTTTTCGTATCTCCTCAAATAAGGAAGCTATAACCGTTTGTGGTTTTCCTATTTTTTTTTCAGGTTTTTGTAATAATCTCATAAAGTAGGCTATGGATTTCAAATTTCTTTTTACTGAAATATAGCTCACAAAAAATGGGATAACTGTTTCTAAAACTTTATTCTTCTACAATAGATATTAAGCGAGATATTTGGTGTGGCCCTCATAAAATAGACAGTCTGTATATATATGAAGTCGGAACATAAAGGTATTTCCAATGAAATCGGTAAAAGCTCTACCATTTCTTCAAATTTTAAGGTAAAAACCTGGAACTTTCACATATTACGAAAGTGGTAAAATTTGATATGTCAATGTATAACTAACTTTAACCACCTGCTATTCGTTTAAATTGAGTTACTAAATTTCTGTAGGTGCGATTTTCAAAGCTTGAAATGTGTACTTTAAGATGCTTTAAGGGGATTTGCCTTAAAAATTAAATTAACCCTCTTTATTTTACGAAAATAAAAGAAAAATTTTTCTTTGCTCCAAAATTCGTGAAACTAGGAGTAACATAAACGTTAATACTGTTATTTAAAAAAAATGGTGCATACCTATCCATCGGATCTTTTTATACATTACTTCAAGAGTAATATGTGAAAGTTCCAGGTTTTTATCTTAAAAACTGTAGAAATGGTACAGCGTTTACCGATTTCTTCGTAAATCTTTTTATGTTTCGATTTCATATATACTATTCCTACATACATTGATTTTCACACTTTGGGAGTATTTCCAAATATCAGGAAAATAGCATTTCCTAAGACATAAATTAAAAATTATACAGAGAGGATATGCAAAAATACTGGCAGTCTTTCAGTAGAAATGCTGGAATTCCATCTGGGCCCACAGTAAGTTTAGGTTTAATTCTTTTTAACGCCATGCAAACTTCAGCCTCGGAAAAGCGTTTAATGTCCAAACAGTCAAATGAAAGATTATTAGACTTGGTTTCAGGGGCGTCCGAGATGTTAAGGAAGTAAGATTGCTCGAAAAAGTTAGCAAATGCATCGACGATATCATTAGGGGTCTCCAGAGGTTCATTGTTAAAAGTCATGTCTTTAAGTATGCTAGTTTTCCCTTTTTTTCCATTGATGTAAGCCCAGAATTTATCGGGTTCAGATGTGATATTATTTTCAATTCGATTTGTATAAATTTGAAATGCAATTTTAATATCCGACTTGATTTGTGATCTAAGTCTACGAAATTCAGTTAGCGATTCATTATTACCATGGCGTTTAAATAATATCAATTTCTTATGCTTTAGCTTTATATTTTTTATAATTTCACCGTTAAACCAAGGGGGAAACTGTCTTTCTTTTTTTGGAGTTTTGAACTTGGGTATGTTCTCATTAAAAACTTCAGTTAATTTCTTATAAACTAAGTCAACACATATATGTTTGACAGGATAGTGTTAAAAACCAATATTCATTATTGCCAGACCCTTTCCGTTGGCCCTAACCTCCGCCGGACGCTTTAAAGCTCGAAAAAAAAAAACAACCTAATCTAACATAATAAATGTTTTGTTTTGTCTCGTTTTTTACATAGTTGGTAGTAGATATGATTTCACAGTTATGTTAAGTTGGGTTTTTTCAAACGCGTCTGGTGGAAGTTCGATGCCATGGTGTCTGGCAATAATGAATGCTGGTCTTTTGCAGTATTCTGTCAAACATATATGAAAACCAGCTATCATACTGTAAAGTAGGTTAGTAAGGTTCTTTTATACCTTTTGTACCTGTTATATGTAAAAGGGCCCCGCTTTCAAGCTAGCAAATATGCATTCGTTCTTAACTACATATCACACTATTTATTGTCAAAATATCAGCTTTCCTAAAATGACGTAGGTCTGGCGATTCTGGGATCTTTATAACGTTTTCTATTCCCACCATTGAACTCTAGTTATGTTTAATATAGAGTTCAATGATTCCCACTCGGTTTTTGTCAAAATTAACAGTTTGCGTTTCCAATAAAAATAATATAGAGATGAAATGAGAATTACCTGAACGTTTTATGGCAAATTCTTCAAGAAGTTCAGGAGATATACTTGGTTATTGTCAGCAAAGAAAGGCACTTCGAACTGTTGCTTTAAACAATGTACCTATTTATTTCTTGATTGAGTCCCAAAAATCTTGTTCTGTACCAACTCGTCTTGGGAAGAATCGTATTGGATGTATTTTGATAATTCAGGGTACGTCTTACTGCCAAAACAAATTTTCCTTTCACTTGACAGGAAATAAAAAAAATATTTTTTTTTGACAGCCATATGAAGCCAGCCAGATTTTAATTTGTGGGTGGAGCTTATTGAGGATCTTATAGTCCAATCAATCCACAGTGTCTCACTTTCCTTGACTCCCATATTATCAGCTCCTTTAATAATAATGCGATTTTTTAAAAAAGGGTGGAAGATACTTACTCATCAAGAGATTGAAACATTTTCTTTATATGATTTTGCAAACATCAGAAAAAATAACTATCTATAACTAAAAGAAAAACTTTGTGTAAAAATATTAATGAAATATTTGCATTCTTTCGATAACCTGAATTCTGGTTATGCTAGCCAATTAAAATCCTAAAATGAATTTGTCTAATTTCTTATTTGACAATTCTCATTCTAACACTAGCATCCACACAGTCCCCTATGGCCATGCAGATTAAACTAGTATCTACATAACCCCCTACGATCATGAAGATTGTTAAAAATGAGAACAAAAGCCTAAAATGAATTTATGTATCTACCTCGTCTTAAAAAAAAATTATTCTAATGGATTACATTTTCATGAAATCTATCATTCTGTTTCCTGGAGCCTTTGAAACGTTTTTCGCCCTTATTCTGGAGCTCATCAGAAAGAAATAAAGCCACTCATAAAATGATAAGCATTTCCAGGAAACAGAATGATAGATTTCATGTAAATGTAATCCATTAGAATGAAAATTTTTTTTAAGCCTAAGGACATCAGGAGATTGTTTCACGGTGAAATATTTAAAAATCCACCAGTGGCGTTCATCCTTATGAAGAGAAATGAATCCAATTTTCCTAAAAAAGATATTAGGCAAAGTTTTAACTGAGAAACACTCTTATAATCTAATTCGTTTTTCTCAAAAACTCACTACTACCGAATTTCAATAAAATAGTGTACTGGGTGTTCATGTAATAAAAAAATAAAATCCCTTTTTTAAAGTACAAATTATTAATTATAACTTTATTTTCGGACGTAATGAAGAGTTATTTAAGCTGGAGGAAGACAGGCTTTCCATCTATAATTAATCACGTAACTTCAGTCAGTTCACTTTTTACTTAACAGTCTAAATCAAACATTAATTGAGTTGGAAACAAAAAAAAGTTAAATTTTAAACGAATTTAATTCAGGAACAATTCAATAAATAATAATACTTACATAGATACATTTGTTATGAACTTTCGCTTGATATTTCAAAAAAATATATTGGAAATAAAGGTATTTATTATTATTATTATTATTATTATTATTATTATTATTATAACTAAATCGCAACTTGCTCAATAATGGGGTCGTTGCACGTATTTTTTTTTATTGCATATTCTGAAAATATAATGAAAAATATTAGACCCGTGTTTTTTTTTTTTTTTTTTTTTTTGTTGAATGCGTTTTAAGGGTGTAAATTAGCATCAAAGTTTGGTGGCTGTTTAAACCCTTTAAATGATGACGTAGAGCGGGGAACGCCGAATACCTCCGAAAATAGTCGGAACTTACCGATCTATCCGTGCCCGTTCCTGTCATTCAAAAACCTGGCGGCCGAACGTGGACCATGACCTAGGCCTACGTGTCGATTAATATTCCAGCGCTAGCGCATCAGCATTTTCAATTTATGACGTAGCAGGGGCAAAGGAATTCTGCTGACGGCGCGCTTTATTTTAAAGTGGTGTAGTGTAAATTTTGGGCAATAGTTTGGCCAATTCATGTAACACAGGGCATTAACAAACCCGCAGTTACATATTCCATACAAAATATTATCTTTAAAGGATAGATGTTACAGAAATTTTATCCCACTGAAAATGTGCTTTGCTATTATCAGTATGATTTTAGAAAATTTAAGAAATTGGATATCGATCAAACCTCGTTAAAGTTACACTTATGGCGCTTATTATTACATTAAGAATGTTAAATTAGTTTAAAATTGATTTTGTTTATTTCCAAGTCAATTATTTTTTATTTAGACTGTTCAGTAAACTGGCTGACGTCACGTGATTAATTCTAAATGGAAAGCCTGTCCTGCTCCAGCTTAATTACCTAACTCTTCATCACGCCCGAAAATAAAATGACGACTAATAATTGGTTAAAGTATATTGGTAAAATTTCATTTTCTGATTATACGTGAACACCAAGTACACTATCTTATTGTAGTAACAACGAATAAGATTGAGATTATTTTAAGGTTAAAACTTAGCCTAATATATATTTTTGGGAAAATTAGGTTCATTTTTGTTCATAAGGACAAACGCCACTGGTGGATTTTTTAAATGTTTTACCGTGAAACAATCTCCTTATGGGTAAGTACCTTCCACCAAAATTTAAAAAAAAATCGCATTGTTAATGAGGGCGCTGTGATATGGAGACTCACGAAAAGTGAGACACACTGTATACACAAAAACCGGTTGATAATTGCGAATTGAGAAGATTTTTCAATTTTGGATATGTTATGCAGAATGACTCAGCGTCTAACGTTTTTCTAACAACAATGGCCGCTATATTGGCTTTGTGCAAAGAATCGGTTTTTCCGGAATATCTCGTTTTCGGTGGATCCTGCGTCAAAAATACTTATAATCAATCTTGTACAATAAAAAATTCTCTATAACTTTTGTCGAATATATTTTATTACTAAAGCGCATATTAAGATCTCTAACTCTTGTGATATAGTTACGATAATCATCACTAGAACGTCATCCCCAGGGGGGCAGGGAACAGACAAAGAACCGCACTTTGAATATATCTGTCAATGTCGCGAAGGACGGGAAATGCGCCCACCAATGCCTAATATATTCCTATCTTGCCGCAAAACAGAGTCAGATTTTATAATTTACCAGTATAATTAATATATTAAATTTCTACCGAAAACATGATTTTTAATTCTCTAGTATTATTTTGTTCATTTTAATACGCAAAAATTTGAAGTACGGCTCTGTAGTACTCTTGTCGGCAGTCACAGTACTCACTTTGATATTTTAATGGTCGATTTTTATTACCTTTTTTACTTGCACTAAACAAATGGAGACAAGTATACAAAAACTTGCAACTTGATTGTCACTCACATCCAGATGTATTGACCTGAAATTTTTCATATGCATATGATTCTTATGACAATACATTTTGACATTTTTTATAGAAAAATCCAAGATGGCGTTTCCAACATAGTACAGTATTGAAACATATTCTTTATAGGATTTTGCAAACAGCAGAAAAATAACTATCTATAAGTAAAATCAAAACAGTGTGTAAAAATATTAATGAAATCTTTGCATTCTTTCGATAACCTGAATTCTGGTTATGCTAGCAAATTAAAATCCTAAAATGAATTTGTCTAATTTCTTATTTGACAATTCTCATTCTAACACTAGCATCCACACAGTCCCCTACGGCCATGCAGATTAAACTAGTATCTACATGACCCCTTACGATCATGAAGATTCAGTTAAAAATGAGAACAAAGACCTAAAATGAATTTATTTATCTACCTTGTCTTTAAAAAATTTTTCATTCTAATGGATTACATTTTCATGAAATCTATCATTCTGTTTCTTGGAAATGCTTAGCCTTTGAAACGTTTTTCGCCCTTATTCTGGAGCTCATCAGAAAGACATAAAGCCACTCATAAAGATGTTTCATGCAAAACCAAGACAATTTCTATGAATAAGTGTAAAATAATGATATTGACTGATAAAAACAACCTCACCTATCTATTAGCTAACTAGTATTGGAGCCTATATACTCTATGCATGTTTAAAAATGAATTATTATTGGTTTGCTTATAACTGTATTGAAACATATTCTTTATAGGATTTTGCAAACATCAGAAAAATAACTATCTATAACTAAAATCAAAACAGTGTGTAAAAATATTAATGAAATCTTTGCATTCTTTCGATAACCTGAATTCTGGTTATGCTAGCAAATTAAAATCCTAAAATGAATTTGTCTAATTTCTTATTTGACAATTCTCATTCTAACACTAGCATCCACACAGTCCCCTACGGCCATGCAGATTAAACTAGTATCTACATGACCCCCTACGATCATGAAGATTCAGTTAAAAATGAGAACAAAGACCTAAAATGAATTTATTTATCTACCTTGTCTTTAAAAAATTTTTCATTCTAATGGATTACATTTTCATGAAATCTATCTTTTTTTTAAAGACAAGGTAGATAAATAAATTCATTTTAGGTCTTTGTTCTCATTTTTAACTGAATCTTCATGATCGTAGGGGGTCATGTAGATACTAGTTTAATCTGCATGGCCGTAGGGGACTGTGTGGATGCTAGTGTTAGAATGAGAATTGTCAAATAAGAAATTAGACAAATTCATTTTAGGATTTTAATTTGCTAGCATAACCAGAATTCAGGTTATCGAAAGAATGCAAAGATTTCATTAATATTTTTACACACTGTTTTGATTTTAGTTATAGATAGTTATTTTTCTGCTGTTTGCAAAATCCTATAAAGAATATGTTTCAATACAGTTATAAGCAAACAAATAATAATTCATTTTTAAAAATAGTACAGTATTGTCATTTAAGATCTGATTCTACTAAAAATTAGAGACTGGGGGTATTTGAGGCCGCAGATTATAAACGTATCCAAAATTTGAAAAACTTTCTCAATTTCCATGTTTACATGTTTTCGTCAATTGGCCTATTATGTGCTATATTTCTCAACTCTGGCTTAAAATAACCTACAGAGAAACATTTGGAAAGATCATATACACGAACCTCTAAAAATAAATCTGCGTACGGCCGTCTCGAAAACATGTTTCTCTCTTTATAATACCTCGAGGTATGGAGAAGTGATAAAATCGGACAGCCGTGAATTTAGGACACAAATTAAAAATAGAAAACAATTCTGCATTCTGGTCTATTAACCAGCCCATTTCTCATTACCTCATTGCACTGGTCATTGTGCAACGTATTATGAATGATTCACGTTCTTAGAATTGCCTGCAAGGATCGATATAATTATATAGTGTAGTATAATTATTATTAATTATAAATTCATTTGAACGAAATCAGTAATTGTTTATTTTTAGACATGCCTTTAAGTAGTAAATTTTTCAAACGTTTGCTCAAAAAACAAGACCCGCTAAGTAAATTTGTGCACACAAGTCGTATTTTGTACATACCTAGGGGAAAAATTTGCCGGGTAGAGTCCCAGTTTTGTTCTAAAGATCTCTAAATAATGGGTTAATTTATGTACCGAAAGCCGTTCTTTTAGTTACATTTCAGAAAGCAAAACAAAAAAGCCTAAGAACTAAAATCCGATTACTAAATTGTTGGTGTATTATAGATTATAGTATCAATAATTCGAAATCCATCTCGATATGGTTTAAAGGATATACCTATTTAGCCTATATGTTACTCTTAAGAACATTTATACCCGCATACTTAATCATGGAAAATAGCTATTTTACAGAGGGTTACCAAAAATTGAGAATAACTGCAAAATTTTAGAATAAAAAATTATGAAAAAATTTCCTCGTACAAAAAAAATCCGTGTTTTATCGGTGTCTCAAATATTATTTATACAGCAGGCATATTTTCCAAGATATAATGGATTTAAAACTGGTATGGTCAAAATTTCCTTAAGTGTCCTACTTTTTGAATATAACTTAGCAAAACTTCAAAACTGCCCAATGTACATTATTCAAATTCAGTGGCGGCTCGTCAGGGGAGGCAGGGGAGGCTGAGCCTCCCCTTGGAAGAACCACCATATCTTCAAAAGTAATATCTTAAGAAATTTCTATTAGGTATATCTCAATTTTCAATATTTTTTATTGTTTATTATTCATTAATTAATTTTCAGTTTATATATAACATTTTTGCATTTCTTTTCCACAAATATACCTATAACGTTACAGTCCGGATAGTCTTTGTATGCATATTTCCCGGTCGGCCGGTCTTTTACTGAATGAACACTGCGGTTCGCTGGAGGCTAATACGAAATATAGCTTCCAACTTTACCGCATTTACTTATAACATGAATGACCTTGAATTTCTTTGCGCTGTGTAAAATAGCAACACTTGGAATAGCCAAGTATGAGGCTAGCCTCAGATCTTAGTTTTTATAGCGCATGTGCACAGGTCATTCAAGAGTCAGGTGATTCACAAAGAAAACGAACTGACGTCTGACAGTCTGACAGTTGCGTTTAACCGGTTAAGAACAACTTGACGTATAAATACATAAAACATTTGATAGGCGGGCTAGAAATAAGTGCTCTAGGTGAAAATATTCCCAACAACATGTCTTGTTGTCCAGACGTGGTGGATTATTTGTTATTAAATGGATTTACTACTCTTATTTATGACGAAAAGGTAAGAATTAAAAGAAATGCCAGGCCTACACCAGCAATGCTTTCGTTAGTTTTTAAAAGTGGTAAACAAAACAGAGGGTTTTGTGATAACAATTATAAAAAAGTCGAGTGGTTAACGGCATCAACAGTTAGAAACAAATTATATTGTTGAAGATGTTTATTATTTACTAATGATCAATCCTCATTTTGGGGCAGGGCCGGGTTTAATAATTTGCAAAATTTGTCGCGAGGTTTAGAAAGGCACGAAAAATTCCAGGAGCACATTTCATCTTGCATTAAATTCGAAATGTTTGGTAAACAAAATATTGTAAATTTCTTGGATTCTGCACATAAGAGAGAAATAGAAAATGTTAACGAAAAGGTCCGTGAGAATAGGAAAATATTAAAGAGGTTAATAGATGCCGTTATATAGTTATCTTCACAAGAAAATTCTTTCCGAGGACATGACGAAAAACGAGAATCGTGCAATAAAGGAAATTTCAAAGAGCTGGTAGATTTTTTAAAAACGTATGACCCAAAATTAGAGAACTTTTTGAATAACGCCACTATTTTTTGAGACAATTCCTGTAAGCTTCTGTAGAATGATCATTTTCAGCACTTAAATGCATAAAAACATTTTTACTAGAAACAAAATGAGTCAAGACCGCCTTTCAAATGTATTGCTTATTTCAATAGAAAAACGTTTTTTGTCAGAATTGAGGAAACGCGATTCATTTTATGATGAAATAATCAACCATTTTGCTAGTTCCAAAAATCGCAGGTTACCACTCATTTATAAAAATATTCAGGCTTTAAAGCAGAGATTAATATAGGTAGTTGTTATTTTAGAAAAAATATTTATTTGTGTTATTTTTTAGGAAATATTTTTTATAATTCTCCATAATATAGAGTTCCGCGGTTATATTTTTTTTATATAACTTCTTTCTCAAAACTATTTTAATTTCTATTAAAACTTATAATTTTACACGCCTGGCAGCGATAATGAATACAATTTTTTGTTTGTAGAAAAACACTTTAATTTTTTTACCAAAACTATTTTTATTTTTATTAAAAGTTATATAATTTAATTACAAGTGGGATAGTAGGACTCCTTTGGATACCGATACTCGAGTCGTAGGAACGAGAATTTCATGAGAATGATTTTTTCATCTCATCATATTTTCTATTTCCTTTTCATTCTATTCTTTTATTAGTTCTATTCTCTCAAGTCGTGAATCGGTATCCTGGCGAACAACCCACGGCAAAAAAATGTAACGCGCCGTTGTAATACCTCAGGGGTGGTGGGGAAATGTACAAATTGTAGTCATATTGCACATCAGTTGTCTTTCAGAATATCAAGCCTCCTCTGCAGGCAATATCACGAGCCGCCACTGTTCAAATTTCAGTGAATGATTTAGAATAAACACATAATGAAAAGTGAGGGGTCATGTCTATATTTAATTTTTGTTTGTTGGCATTTCAACTCTAAAATTCATAATTTTTTCAAAAATGTTGTTTCCCAACGGTTTATAAAATTCTATTGAAGCTAATAATTTAAGAAAAATATTATTTTGGGTATTTTGCATACAACTTCCATACACTTCGCATATATGCATGGTTTAAACATTCTTTAAATATTCGTTAAAATGTATATAACCGTTGGTGATACCGAAAATACCCATTCAACGAGCTGTTTTGCCAATAAGTGCTGTGCATTTTTTCATGTGATTCTCTGGAGAACTGTCTATTCTAGGAAATAAAAATTATTACATTTTGTTAACACATAATATGTAGTTATAAAAGTAGTTGACCAATTGATTGTTCGGTTTTGTAAAAAATTACATATTTCCTCCAACATTTTTCGTCAGACGCCACAAGGTGCATTAAGGTGGCCATTCCCTAGAAAGAGACATCCGATAGGGAAATATATGTTATTTTTGGCCATAACTTTTTTTCTTAGTAAGTACGTATATTTATAAAAACTATAAGAGTACCTAAGTAGAACGAACCGTAACAAGACTGTTACTGTGAATTTTCACTCAATAATTTCAGCGATTTGCAAAATGACTAGATTTAAATTTAAGAATGATGTCAATCTTCCTATTTCGTAGCTATTTTTCAAACCACTGAAATTATTGAGTGGAAATTTATAGCAATAGTTTTGTTATGGTTCTACTTATAGGTACTCTTATAGTTTTTTTAAATGTCCGTACTAAGAAAAAAAAGTTATGGGCAAAAATAATAAATATATCCCTATCGAATGTCTCTTTCTAGGAGATGGCCATCTTAACATCAGTAAGATCAGTTCAACAGCGGCAACGCCCGTAATACCTCAGCAAGCCGTGTTACTCACGCTTAGAGAGTTTTACGTGACCTGGACTTTTTTCTGATAGAACCATATCAAAATGGATTGTTATGAAATGAAAGCATAGGAATTCATAAACACAATCCATAAGTTACAAGTACCAAAATTGTGCCGTTGCAGAATATACCGCACATTTTTGACGTGGGCGCTAAAAATTAATTGTGAAATTAAAACTTGAGTTACGCACTACATAGTGCACAGTTTTAGCTTCATTTTACATTTTACTTCCCTCGCATGTCTGCCTGTCTGTTGGTGCATTTACTAAAGAACTACTTGACGGAGAGCAGTCAAATTTGGTAGGTAGTTGACCCTACTGTCAGCGAAGAAATGGTAAAACTTTCACTGGAAAATATACAGGGTGGACCGTCTGAACGGAATAAATAGTGAAAAAAAATTTTTTTGCTCAAATTTAAAATTTCTACGTTTCATGACACGCTAAACCTATTTCAGTAAAAAAAAATCGGTAAAGGTATTTACACAGAACTTCCCTCGTTATGTGTGCATGGCGGTCACTCTAAAAAATTAATAATTACGAAAAGACATTGAGAATAATAATCGGAATATAGTTATTGCTATTATTACGAAGAAAACTTGATAAGTTTTGGTCAAAACAACATACAGATTGCTCATCCAACAGCAAAAGTTCAATACTAAATAGCAGGTGCCACATATGGCAGGCTGCGCAAATACCTTTACAAATGTCCACCATGACTGAATTATTTCTTGGGATGACCACCCTGTACATTTTTCAATAAAAGTATAATAGGTGCATATGCCAGATATTATTGCCATCTGTCATATTTTCAATCCAACATTCACGTAATAGAGTGGAAGTGTAGTGGTGGTTAAAAAATTTCATTTTTACTTCCCTCGCATACCGAAGGGAAGTATTGTATTCGAGAAAAAATCACCCTCCGAGATTTTTTCGGATTCTGACGTTTCAGAACACGTAGATTCCGAAAATATAGGTTTTTCAATTCCGTCAGTCTGTCTGTCTGTCTGTCTGTCGGTCTGTCTGTCTGTCTGTCTGTCTGTCTGTCTGTCTGTCTGTCTGTTGGTGCATTTACTAAAAAACTACTTGACGGAGAGCAGTCAAATTTGGTAGGTAGTTGACGCTACTGTCAGCGAAGAACTGGTAGAATTTTCACTGAAAAATATACAGGGTGGACCGTCTAAACGGAATAAATAGTGAAAAAAATTTTTTTTTGCTCAAATTTAAAATTTCCACGTTTCATGACGCGCTAAACCTATTTCAGAAAAAAAAAATTTTTGAAAATTTTTTTCAAACATTTTTGAAAAAAATTTTACCATGAAAAAAAATTTTTTTTTTTACTCAAATTTAAAATTTCTACGTTTCATGACACGCTTAACCAATTTCAGAAAAAAAAAAAATTTTGAAAATTTTTTTCAAACATTTTTGAAAAAATTTTTACCAAGATGAAAAAATTTTTTTTTGCTCAAATTTAAAATTTCTATGTTTCATGACACGCTTAACCTATTTCAGGAAAAAAAAATTTATTCACCAATATTTTTGAAGAAATTTTTACTACTAAAATGAAATAATTTTTTTTTTCTTTCTTCAAATTTAAAATTTCCACGTTTCATGGCATTCTAAGCCCGATGCAAAAAAAAAATTTTTGAAAATTTTTGAAAATTTTTTTTACCATTTTTGAAAATTTATTTACTAAAATAGATGGAATTTTTTTGTTTCTTCAAATTTCAAATTTCCATGTTTCATAGCGTTCTAAATCTATTTAAAAGATAAATTAGAAATTTTTCTTACTATTTTTAAAAAATTTTACCACTAAGATAGATTTATTTTTTTTTTGTTCAGATTTTAACTATCCACGTTTCCATGACATTCTAAAATTATTCAAACAAATTTAAAAATGTTTTTGAAGAATTTTTTTAAAAATTTGAAAACATTTTTAATCCATTTATGTATCACTACTATAGAACAGACGACAAAATGTTTTTGCTCAAATTTAAAATTTCCACGTTTCATGATATTCCAAACCAATTTCGGAAAAAAAAATTGCATCATTTCGTTACCAGTTTGGAAAAAAATTTAACACTAGAATGCTCAAATTTAAATGACATTCTAAACCTAGGTATTTCAGAAAAAAAATTTTGAAAATTTTTTCCACCAACATTTTTCAAAAAGTTTTTACCACTAAAATAGATCGAATTTTTTTTTATTTGCTCAAATTTAAAATTTTCACGTTTTATAGCATTCTAAACCTATTTTAAAAAATATATAATTTTTAATTTTTAAACTTTTTTTAGCATTACTATAGAATATAAGGAAACTTTCCTTTTTGCTCAAATTTAAAATTTCAACGTTTGACATTTTAAACCTATTTCAGAAGAAAAAAATTTGAAAATTATTTTACCAACATCTTTTGAAAAATTTTAAAAAAATGAAATTTTTTAACCACCACTATACTTCCACTCCATTACGTGAATGTTGGATTGAAAATGTGACAGATGGCAATAATATCTGGCATATGCACCTATTATACTTTTATTGTAAAATGTGCAGGGTGGTCATCCCAAGAAATAATTCAGTCATGGTGGACATTTGTAAAGGTATTTGCGCAAGCCTGCCATATGTGGCACCTGCTATTTAGTATTGAACTTTTGCTGTTGGATGAGCAATCTGTATATTTTTTTGACCAAAACTTATCAAGTTTTCTTTGTAATAATAGCAATAACTCTATTCCGATTATTATTCTCAATGTCATTTCGTAATTATTAATTTTTTAGAGTGACCGCCATGCACAAATAACGAGGGAAGTTCTGTGTAAATACCTTTACCGATTTTTTTTTAAATTTTTCAAAAATTTTGGGAAAAAAAAATTTCAAAATTTTTGCTTCTGAAATAGGTTTAAAATGTCAAACGTAGAAATTTTAAATTTGAGCAAAAAGGAAAGTTTCCTTCTATTCTATAGTAGTGGTAAAGAAGTTTAAAATTTAAAAATTGCATATTTTTTTAAAAATAGGTTTAGAATGCTATGAAACGTGAAACTTTTAAATTCGAGCAAAAAAAAGTTTCCATCTATTCTAGTGTTAAATTTTTTTCCAAACTGGTAAATATTGCAAAAATTTATTTCCGAAATTGGTTTGGAATGTCATGAAACGTGAAAATTTTAAATTTGAGCAAAAACAATGTTTTCGTCTATTCTGTAGTAATGATAAATAGATTAAAAATGTTCTCAATTTTTTTTTTCATTTTCCAAAAACATTTTCAAATTTGATTGAATAGTTTTAGGATGCCATGGAAACATGGATAGTTTAAATCTGAACAAAGAAAAAGAAATCTATCTTAGTTGTAATTTTTTTTAAAAATAGTAAAAAAAAAATCTAATTTTTCTTTTAAATAGATTTAGAATGCTATGAAACGTGGAAATTTTAAATTTGAAGAAATAAAAAAAAATCCATCTATTTTAGTGGTAACATGGTAAAAAAAGTTTCAAAGAATTTTTTTTTTTGAATCAGGCTTAGAATGCCATGAAACGTGGAAATTTTAAATTTGAAGAAAGAAAAAAAAATTATTTCATTTTAATAGTAAAAAATTTATCAAAAATATTGGTGAAATAAATTTTCAATTTTTTTTTTCCCCGGAATAGGCTAAGCATGTCATGAAACGTAGAAATTTTAAATTTGAGCAAAAAAAATTTTTTTTCATCTTGGTAAAAATTTTTTCAAAAATGTTTGAAAAAAATTTTCAAATTTTTTTTTTCCTGAAACAGGTTTAGCGCGTCATGAAACGTGGAAATTTTAAATTTGAGCAAAAAAAATTTTTTTTCAACTTGGTAAAAATTTTTTCAAAAATGTTTGAAAAAAATGTTCAAAAAATTTTTTTTCCTGAAACAGGTTTAGCGCGTCATGAAACGTGGAAATTTTAAATTTGAGCAAAAAAAAATTTTTTTTCACTATTTATTCCGTTTAGACGGTCCACCCTGTATATTTTTCAGTGAAAATTCTACCAGTTCTTCGCTGACAGTAGGGTTAACTACCTACCAAATTTGACTGCTCTCCGTCAAGTAGTTTTTTAGTAAATACACCAACAGACAGACAGACAGACAGACAGACAGACAGACCGACAGACAGACAGACAGACAGACTGACGGAATTGAAAAACCTATATTTTCGGAATCTACGTGTTCTGAAACGTCAGAATCCGAAAAAATCTCGGAGGGTGATTTTTTCTCGAATACAATACTTCCCTTCGGTATGCGAGGGAAGTAAAAATAGAAAATTTTTTACACCGACATTTTTGAAAAATTTTTTACCACTAAAATATAATTTTTTTCTTCAAATTTAAAATGTTCACGTTTTCGTGGAACTCTAATTGTATTAAAAAAAATAAAAATTTTTCTGAAAAATTTAAAAATTTTTTTGAAAAAAATCACTATAAGTACTATAGAATAGATGAAATTTGTTTTGCTCAAATTTAAAATTTCCACGCTTCATGACATTCCAAAGGAAGAAATAAATTTGTAACATTTTTTTACCATTTTGGAAAAAAAAATTACCACTAGAATAGATGGAAATTATTTTTGCTCAAATTTAAAATTTACACGTTTTATGACATTCTAAACCTAATTCAGAAGAAAAAAAATTTGAAATTTTTTAAACCATTTTTGAAAAATTTCAAAAAAAGATTTTTTTTTCTTTGTTCAAATTTAAAATTTCCACGTTTCCATGGCATTCTAAACCTATTCAAACAAATAAAAACAAAATTGAAAACATCTTTAATCTATTTCACTACTTTCTATATTGCATGAATAGATGAAAATTTATTTTTTGCTCAAATTTAAAATTTCCACGTTTCATGACATTCCAAACCTATTTCGGAAAAAAAATTTAATCATTTTTTTACCATTTTGGGAAATAATTTTACCACTAGAATAGATCGAAAATTTTTTTTTTGCTGAAATATAAAATTTTCACGTTTCATGACATTCTAAACCTGAATTATTTATTATTTGTTTGCTTATAGTAATGAAACATATTCTTTATAGGATTTTGCAAACAGTGGAAAGAAAAGCTATCTATAAGAACTAAAGGAAATACTATATATAAAAATATTAATGAAATCTTTGCATTCTTTCGATAAGAATTTTTACTTGTTAGCATAACCAGAAGTCAGGTTATCGAAAGAATGCAAAGATTTCATTAATATTTTTATATATAGTATTTCCTTTAGTTCTCATAGCAGTGGCGGCTCGTGATATTGTCTGCAGAGGAGGCTTGATATTCTGAAAGACAACTGATGTGCAATATGACTACAATTTGTACATTTCCCCACCACCCCTGAGGTATTACAACGGCGCGTTACATTTTTTTGCCGTGGGTTGTTCGCCAGGATACCGATTCACGACTTGAGAGAATAGAACTAATAACAGAATAGAATGAAAAGGAAATAGAAAATATGATGAGATGAAAAAATCATTCTCATGAAATTCTCGTTCCTACGACTCGAGTATCGGTATCCAAAGGAGTCCTATTTTTATAAATGAGTGATAACCTGCGATTTTTGGAACTAGCAAAATGGTTGATTATTTCATCATAAAATAAATCGCGTTTCCTCAATTCTGACAAAAAACGTTTTTCTATTGAAATAAGCGATACATTTGAAAGGCGGTCTTGACTCATTTGGTTTCTAGTAAAAATGTTTTTATGCGTTTAAGTGCTGAAAATGATCATTCTACAGAAGCTTACCGGAATTGTCTCAAAAAATAGTAGCGTTATTCAAAAAGTTCTCTAATTTTGGGTCATAAGTTTTTAAAAAATCTACCAGCTCTTTGAAATTTTCTTTATTGCACGATTCTCGTTTTTCGTCACGTCCTCGGAAAGAATTTTCTTGTGAAGATAACTATATAACGGCATCTATTAACCGCTTTAATATTTCCCTATTCTCACGGACCTTTTCGTTAACATTTTCTATTTCTCTCTTATGTGCAGAATCCAAGAAATTTACAATATTTTGTTTACCAAACATTTCGAATTTAATGCAAGATGAAATGTGCTCCTGGGATTTTTCGTGCCTTTCTAAACCTCGCGACAAATTTTGCAAATTATTAAACCCGGCCCTGCCCCAAATTGAGGATTGATCATTAGTAAATAATAAACATCTCCAACAATATAATTTGTTTCTAACTGTTGATGCCGTTAACCACTCGACTTTTTTATAATTGTTATCACAAAACCCTCTGTTTTGTTTACCACTTTTAAAAACTAACGAAAGCATTGCTGGTGTAGGCCTGGCATTTCTTTTAATTCTTACCTTTTCGTCATAAATAAGAGTAGTAAATCCATTTAATAACAAATAATCCACCACGTCTGGACAACAAGACATGTTGTTGGGAATATTTTCACCTAGAGCACTTATTTCTAGCCCGCCTATCAAATGTTTTATGTATTTATACGTCAAGTTGTTGTTAAACCGGCTAAACGCAACTGTCAGACGTCAGTTCGTTTTCTTTGTGAATCACCTGACTCTTGAGACTTGAATGACCTGTGCACATGCGCTATAAAGAACTGAGATCTGGAGGCTAGCCTCATACTTGGCTATTCCCAGTGTTGCTATTTTACACAGCGCAAAGAAATTCAAGGTCATTCATGTTATAAGCAAATGCGGTAAAGTTGGAGGCTATTTCGTATTAGCTTCCAGCGAACCGCAGTGTTCATTCTGTAAAAGACCGGCCGACCGGGAAATATGCATACAAAGACTATCCGGACTGTAACGTTATAGGTATGTTTGTGGAAAGCAAATGCAAAAATGTTATATATAAACTGAAAATTAATTAATGAATAATAAACAATAAAAAATATTGAAAATTGAGATATACCTAATAGAAATTTCTTAAGATATTACTTTTGAAGATATGGTGGTTCTTCCAAGGGGAGGCTCAGCCTCCCCTGCCTCCCCTGACGAGCCGCCACTGTCTCATAGATAGCTTTTCTTTCCACTGTTTGCAAAATCCTATAAAGAATATGTTTCAATTCTAAACCTGTTTCAGAAGAAAATAGATTTTGAAAATTTTTAACCAACATTTTCGAAAAATTTCAAAAAAAATGAAATTTTTTAACCACTAATATACTTCTACTCCACTACGTGAATGTGGAATTGAAAATGTGTCAAATGGCAATAACGTTTGACATATGCTATTATACTTTTATTGAAAAATATACAGGGTGGTCATCCCAAGTAATACTCCATGGTGGACATTTGTTAAGGTATTTGCGCAAGCCTTCCATATTTGGCACATGTTATTTAGTATTGAACTTTTGCTGTTGGATGAGTACTCTGTATATTTTTTTGACGAAAACTTGCCAGGTCTTCTTTGTAATAATAGTGATAACTATATTCCGATTATTATTTTCAATGTCATTTCGTAATTATTAATTATTTAGAGTGACCCGCGCGCAAATAATGAGGGAAGTTCTGTGTAAATTCCTTTACCGATTTTTTTTTAGGGATAAAGGACCCCCACAAACCTTATGGAAATTTGATATAGGTAGAATCGTCTGAATTTTTGGTATATTGTAACTTTTGCATTCCTGAACAAAAGTCTCCCATGGCCACGATGCTCCAATATTCAGTATTTTGGCTTCTATTGAGCACTTTTTATATAATTGTTGCACATTCTATAGGATACTCTTCGCAGTTTTTTTGTAAATAATATTAGTTTTAGACATTTTTGGTTTAATCACAAAGCATAAAAAAATGGTCAATGTTTACGACATCCACTTATTCATTAGCAAAAAACTAAAAATACTGACATAATTTACGTTATGTAAATAACAATTTGCCACCTACTATATGTTGTGCAAACACCTGTAACTACCACAAAAAATTCCAAAACTTTTACACATTTTATTCTCCACCTTACTTTCACTCACTGCATCAGGCTATACTGTCTCCATTTAAAACTGTAGGGGCTGCATTATTGTTCCTTGCCCTACTAGAAATGCCAAAAGAATTATTTACGCCAAACGACCTTGAACTACGAAAAAATTTTGCAAAAAAATATAACAATACATCCCTATATTTAATGCAAAAAAGATAATATTCCTTGCCCTCTCGCTTGCCCTTTTCGAAAAAATATTTTTTTTTGCAAAATTATAATTTTTTGACATTTCTAGTAGGGCAAGGAACGATAATAATGCAGCCCTTACAGTTGTAAATGGAGACAGTAGTGTGATGCAGTGAGTGAGAGTGAGATGGAGAATGAAATGTGTAAAACTTTTCGAATTTTTTGTGGCACTTACAGGCGTTTGCACAATATACAAGGTGATTCACGTAGGCCATTCATTAGAACTTTTTCAACTTGCAGTTAGATTAGAAACTTGAAATTTGGTATGCAGCCATAATCGATCATGCCCGTTCTATCTAAAATATTTTCAGTCCTCCAACTATACAGGGTGTGCCAAAAATTGGTACCAACTTTCTTATTTTAAAAGGAAACCTATATTTTTCTTTACATGGTTCGATTGGTCTTCTAATTCTGAGTTTAGAGAGCCTAAGTTATATTAACTTATCTATTACAATTTTTGACATATGTCCAATTTTTTTTAAAAAATTGCCGCTGTAGTAGTTTACGAACAAATTTGTATCTCGCAAACCTTTCAAAATTATGAAACCAAAATTGTGAAGCAGTTAGCTGGAAGTCCAGGCTAACTTTTGGTGTCCCATCGGTGGTCCCATTTTGTACCATATGGGCGCAGTCGATTTTCAAATGTCGCAATCAAAAATTGTCAAAAAGTCAATTTTTTTCAAATGGCACCTACTATTTTCTTTCACACCATTCGAAAGAAAATTGAATTTTAGGGTGAGTTACTTAAGCATTCCCTATACCTAACTTCACCCCATATCGAGTTATTCAATAAAAATCAAGAAATACCTATCTTGCCGAGAGATTCCTTACTTCATCAAGTATGCCATGGAAACAAAAGACAGTTGTAATAATTTTTAAAGAAAAATATGGATTCTTATTTAATTACACGCAACACCAACAAATTATTATTAACGAACAAGAACAATGTTGACGAAATTCTGACGTAAATGTTCAATGTGACCACCATATTTTTGTTCAAATATTCTATTATTCTACTTTCAATAGATTGCGTAGCACATCTTTGCGCCTACCATTTCTGACGCCAGAAATCAATGCAAAATTGAATTTTAGGGCCAGTTTTATTAACATTGTGTATGTCTATCTAGTCGTTTTTGAGTTATTGGCATTTTTTGAAAAAAATATAGTTTTTTTTCTCAAGGGTAGTAGGCTTTGGAAACAATCATTTCATTTTAATTTTTATTCAAAAATCGTATTGCAAAAATAAATAATAACAACAAAATAACAACGTCAACAAATAAACAGATTAACAAAATAATTATTTCAATACAAATGCTCAATGTGTGCACCGTTTTCACTGACAGAATTTCGTCAACATTGTTCTTGTTCGTTAATAATAATTTGCTGATGTTGTGTGTAATTAAATAAGAATCCATATTTTTCTTTAAAAATTATTACAACTGTCTTTTGTTTCCATGGCATACTTGATGAAGTAAGGAATCTCTCGGCAAGATAAGGTATTTCTTGATTTTTATTGAATAACTCGATATGGGATGAAGTTAGGTATAGGGAATGCTTAAGTAACTCACCCTAAAATTCAATTTTCTTTCGAATGGTGTGAAAAAAAATAGTAGGTGCCATTTGAAAAAATTGACTTTTTGACAATTTTTGATTGCGACATTTGAAAATCGACTGCGCCCATATGGTACAAAATGGGACCACCGATGGGACATCAAAAGTTAGCCTGGACTTCCAGCTAACTGCTTCACAATTTTGGTTTCATAATTTTGAAAGGTTTGCGAGATACAAATTTGTTCGTAAACTACTACAGCGGCAATTTTTTTTTAAAAATTGGACATATGTCAAAAATTGTAATAGATAAGTTAACATAACTTAGGTCCTCTAAACTCAGAATTAGAAGACCAATCGAACCATGTAAAGAAACATATAGGTTTCCATTTAAAATAAGAAAGTTGGTACCAATTTTTGGCACACCCTGTATAGTTGGAGGGCTGAAAATATTTTAGATAGAACGGGCATGATCGATTATGGCTGCATACCAAATGTCAAGTTTCTAATCCAACTGCAAGTTGAAAAACTTCTAATGAATGGCCTACGTGAAACACCCTGTATAGTAGGTGGCAAATTGTTAGTTAGATAACGTAAAACATGTCAGTATTTTTAGTTTTTTGCTAATAAGTGGGATGTCGTAAACATTTACCAAAAAAATGTATGTAATTTATAACTTTTTTATTTATTGATTGATTTTGTTCAAAAACAATAGGGTTCGTCCTCTGGCTAATAGCTAATAGCTTTCAATAGAATCGGACTTTTCTTAAGTTATCGTGCTTACAAGAAACGTGACGGACGGACGGACAGACAGACGGACAGACAGACAGACAGACGGACGGACGGACATTTTGAAAGTTGTTCAGAATTCGATTACCAACACTGTGATATGAATTTTTTTTCTCCCCGAGCAACATTACCGGTTTTAGAAATGTGCCGATCGAATGCAATATACTCTTCGTCTTGTATTTGCGAAGAGTATAATAAAGGATGGGCGGGCAGCTATTTAATTTGAATTTTTTTTCTAGGATTAGCAGTTTTCGACAAAATCGTATAGGTATGAAAAACTTTTACTAATGAACTAGGCATAAGTAGCAGTTATTATAGTTAAACAGCTTGTGGGATGTGCGCTTTCGACTTTACCTAATTATTTTTAACCTTTTCTGTTCCATTCTGCACTTTGCACTCCCGAAATTTAAACTGCTGTAAAGACAAAAATTCCCCCAGGCCTACACCTGAAGATATCTAACAAACAAAATACCTACTTAGATTTAAAATAAAGTGCGTACATACCAAACATTTTGCGGCGATTATAACTGTGGCAATTGGTAAATTAACTGTGTGTCCTTATTGTACACCACTCACTGAGATATTTGTTAAATTTATGTTGTTTTAACGACTAAAATATCGATTGCAGCCCATAAAGGAGTCGCGTTGTCTGACCTGCAAGTCCAACAACAACTACGTAATATTTCTTGCCCGCTTGCTTGGATTGAAATCGATATAAAAGCGCGCATAAACTTTTACATTCCCCCACAGGCCACTAGATAGTTGCAGAGACTAAGCCAAAACTTTACCTACCTGTAAAAGACGACCAAAAAGACATCGTGGTCTGTCCGTGTTCACAAAAATAAAAAAATCACTTGTCAGTTTCTCACTTCGCGTTTTGCGTAACTTAACTTCGGCTATAACACAAGGATGACTAGATGGGATTTGTATATTCGCGGCAACCGAAGCCGCGCAGCGTGGGCACCGGCTCCCATCCACCGGTTGCTGGATCCGACGACTTCGGTGTCGCTTGTCGTAATTCTTGCGCTGACCTTGACACCTTGACATTGCATGTTATTGTTTGGGTGTGTGTTACAGCGGAAAGGCATACGCTTGTACTTGTAGGCCGTCAATTCCCCAGTAATGAACCGGCAATGGGGTACGTGCCTGAGTGCAGGGAAGTAATAAAATTATTTTTAATGGGCCATATAAAATACAATGTAGCTTAATTTATATTTTAACAATTTTATAAAAACTATCTGTTTAGGTTGAGAAGTCTATTCCGAGTAGGTAGCTGACGCTACTGTCAGCGAAGAAATGGTTAAACTTTCACTGGAAAATATACAGGGTGGACCGTCTAATGGGAATAAATAATAACAAAATTTTGTCTGTGCTCAAATTTAAAATTTCTATGTTTCATGACATTCTAAACCTATTTTAGAAAAAAAAAATTAAACTATTTCGGGAAAAAAAATTGCAACATTTTTTTACCACTTCGGAAAAAATTTTTACCACTAGAATAGATGGACAAAAAAATGTTGTTCAAATTTAAAATTTTCACGTTTCATGACATTCTAAACCTATTTCAGTAAAAAAATTTTTTGAAAATTTTGAAAAATTTTTTTACCAACAATTTTGAAAAAATTTTCACCACTAAAATAGATTAAAAAAATGTTTTCTTTGTTCAAATTTAAAATTTCCACGTTTTATGGCATTCTAAATGTATTAAAGAAAAATTGAATTTTTTTTGCCATTTTTGAAAAATTTCTTCCCACTAAAATAAATGGAAATTTTTTTTCTTTGTTCAAATTTAAAATTTCCACGTTTTATAGCGTTCTAAACCTATTAAAAAATATATATATTATTTTTGAAAAAAAATTACCACTAAAATAGATGGAAATTTTTTTTCCTGTGTTCAAATTTATAATTTTCACGTTTCCGTGGCATTCTAAACCTATTCAAACAAACATAAATTTTTTAAAATTTTTTTGAAAACATTTTTAATCTATTTTTCACAACTTACTATAGAATAGATGAAAACAAAATTTTTTGATCAAATTTAAAATTTCGACGTTTCATGACATTCTAAACCTATTTCAGAAAAAAAAAAATGCAACATTTTTTTACCATTTTGGAAAAATATTTTACCACTAGAATAGATGGGAAAAATTTATTTTTGGTCAAATTAAAAATTTTCACGTTTCATGATATTCTAAACGCTGTGGCTAGCCTCCCACTACCGGTATCTGCATAAATCCGGGTACAATGCTGACGTATACACGATGACGTAATGACTTACCACGCTGTGGCTAGCCTCCCGGTACCGATATCTGGGTAAATCCCGTCAATAAACGTATAGTTTTGAAGTTTCTTGCTTTTAAAAATAATTTTTTGTCATTGACCACTCATCCTTAATGTTGTACCAGTTGACAAAATATTCAAAGACAACTTTGGGAACATTTTTGCATAGTCTTCTACAAGTCCTCGAATTCCTCTACAGTTTTAGAGTAAACCATTTTTTGAGGAATTTCAAGACTTAGGGTCCGTTGCCCAAAAGATATGCCCGTTTTTCCGCAAGATATTTGTCTCTGAAATATGCGCATGGTGTGGAAAGTACAGATAATAACATTAGCGTTTGGAAAAGTTTGTTTAACGAGTAAATCTCTGATGTCCGTCATTACACACTTTGTCTCCGTCCACTTAGAATTTTTAAGTTTAAACTCATTTACAAACCACTCAAAACTTTCTTTATCTTCATGAACCAGTACACAAAATGAGACTACTTGCGTTTGACAATTTCCATCTTCACACACAATTAAAAACAAGGGAATATCTATATTAATTAACTTATAAGTTTCATCAAGACTTAAAAACTCTGGAAAAGCATCGAAGGTAATTTTCATCTTTTTGGTTTGCATAAATATACCTCTAAAATTGTTACTTAAAATTAATTTTCTTAAAATATTTACACACTGCTCTAAATCTATAGGTGCTTTATTGGCTGGACTTTGCTTAATATTAGATAAATCTTATAGAGTTAGTTTTAAACCGGTATCTTCCTCCAACATTTCCTTAACTTTTTTCTTATTTGCATCCAGCAACAATAACTTTTGCTTTTTCCATACTATCCTGCGGCAACCTGCGCTGTTGCGGCAAAAAAACAAATAACACTTTACTTGTTTTATGATTGTGTTCTTCTTCAATCGACTTAACATCTAGAAATTTGCCGTTTTGGGAAACTCGGAATGCAATGCAAGCAGGAAGCAGGACAAGGATTTTCTTTTTTGAAAGTTCTTACCTCTTTTAAATTCTTTCCCGCTTTTCGAAATTTTTGACCTCCGAAAATACAACAGTATTTCATTTCATAATATTTTAATTCCGCTTTAATGGGTTTTTTAAATTCTGGCCGAAGCAATAAGCCGTGCGTCTCGTTTCCAGTATTTCGAAAATGTTTTACCTTCATATTGTCTCATAGCTGTATTTACCTCTTGAACCGTTTTAAATGTCTGACCAACGAAAAACATTATTAGTTAACTTTATACACTCACACGGCAAAAAGAACAATTATTAAATTATTTATCCAGATACCGGTACCGGGAGACTAGCCACAGCGTATTCTAAACCTATTGCAGAAAAAAAAATTTGAAAATTTTTGAAAAATTTTTTACCGCTAAAATAGATGGAATTTTTTTTTCTTTGCTCAATTTAAAATTTTCACGATTCATGGCATTCTAAACCTATTTCAAAAAAAAAAACAAAAATTTACCACTATACTATATATAGAATAGAAGGAAACTTTCCTTTTTGCTCAAATTTAAAATTTCCACGTTTCATGGCATGCTAAACCTATTTCAGAAGAAAAAAAATTTGAAAATTTTTTTACCAACATTTTTTAAAAATTCCACCGCTTCACTACGTGTGAATGTGGAATTGAAAATGTGACAGATGGCAATAATATTTGGCATATGCACCTATTATACTTTTATTCAAAAATATACAGGGTGGTCATCCCAAGAAATAATTCAGTCATGGTGGACATTTATAAAGGTATTCGCGCAAGCCTTCCATATTTGGCACCTGTCATTTAGTATTGAATTTTGGCTGTTGAATGAGCACTCTGTATATTTTTTTGACCAAAACTTATCAGGTTTTCTTTGTAATAATAGTGATAACATATTCCGATTATTATTCTCAATGTCATTTCGTAACTATTAATTTTTTAGAGTGACCGCCATGCACAAATAAAGAGGGAAGTTCTGTGTACCTTCACCGATTTTTTGACTTGGCTTTTATTAGTTTGACCTTTAACTTTTGTATGCAAGAAAATCTTGCAACTAAATTTTTACCCACTTCCAGATGTCGCACTGACTTGAAATTTTACATATGTATATGTTCACAAGACAATAAAATTTGATATTTTTATAGATAAATCCAAGATGGCGTTTCCAATATAACGGACAGTTCATTGTCATTTTAATGTCCGATTTTATTTAAAATTGCTATCTGGGGATTTCCGAAGTTGCAGATTATAAATACATGTAATCGAGACTAAAATATTCAAAATGGCGGCGTCAATATAGCGGAAGTTTTATCATTTATCGCCTGATTCCACTGGTATCTGAGGATTGTAGAGATTACAGAAACCTGCAAAACGGCGGTGTCAATGTGACGAAAAAGTTTTGTAATTTATGGTCCAATATTCCTCTGAAAATCGTCATCCGTGTCTTTTAGAGGTCACAGATTATAAAGATTTAGTCGGAATTCAAGAATTCAAAATGGTGGCTCCACAGTGACGAGTAGGGTTTGCCATTTAGGTGTCATTCAACGTATTTGCGTTGAATACTCAATACTCCTAAATTGGGCTGCTATTTCTTACCCCCCTCCTCCATTTGTAACATTTATCAGACCCTCCCTTACACAACCCAGATAGCACAAGATATTCTAAGAATAATCTGAAAATCTTCCCAAAAAATATTATTCGATTAATTATAAAAAATATCTTTAAATTATACTCTGAATAACCAAATAATTTATTATTATTTTTAGAATATCTTCTAATAAATAATATTAGAATAATTGAAATACATAAGTATGGAATATATTTTGAATATATTTTATGAATAATTGCAAAACTTATCTTTGGATTATTATTTTAAAAATACTTCATAAAATAATATGATAAAAATATTTTAATAAGAGAAGTATGGAATATGTTTGAAATATATTTTATAAATAATTTAATAGGTTAACTTTTGACTATTATAATTTTGAAAATAATGTAGGTACCTATATAGAAAGTATGGTAAAATGTTTATGTCGTCTTTATATCCATTATTTTTTTAGTAGGTATTATAAGTATATACCTATTATACGTTTTTATATGTACGTTTTTTAAATAAGGCATTAAATAAGGCTGTTTCATAAATTTTCCGATGTACCCATACAGAAGGTTTAATTTATTATATTCATGAGTGTTCCGCATAAATTCGAATTTTTTGTTATCTGAATTATTACAGGAAAGTATTATTCAAATAAAAGCAAAAAAATAAAATATCACTTTTTGTAGTTACACCAACACAAGGGAACTTTTTATTAAAAAATACCGCGAAATGTTGCTCAGGCGTGTAAATCGTAGGTTAGGTTTATATGGCGTGCTTCGTGCTTGACAGTTTTGGGTTTGCTTGTTTTATTTCATTGTTCGTTGTGCAATCAAAAAAACAATTAAAGAAGGTAAGTGAATCGATAATTTTTTTGTCTATTTAAATATATATGTATCTTGGATATAGACAAATCATTTTTGTCAAGCCATCAACATCAATTAACCTAACCTAACTTTATAAAGCTATTTTAGCTGGTTTTAAAATGAATATTTGTTTTCGTTATTAGGAAGAAAATAGGTATTAAACTTCACTTCTTTCTCCATACTACACTGCTTAATTGTCTAATGCTATAAAATGTATGGGTATATGGTATATGTTCAATTTCAGATGCAGTTTAAAAAAATAATATTGAGGTCACTTCAAAACAAATTGAAGTTTATGGCTAACTAAAGAAAAGAAAGAAAAACCAGAACCGCTAGTAAGTAGTAACCTTTGCATTCTTCAAATAAGCTAGCAGAGACCTACATGGACTGAAGTGTATATTTATTATATCGTTCTTCTTCTAACGACTGAATTTACTATTTAAGTTTTGTTCCGTTATTGGAATTTTAGAAAATGTTACGTGAGTAAATATTTAACAAATAAATCTTTAACCCAATTATTAGGAGTGTCTTATTTTGCTTTTATGTAATCTATATATTCCTTATCCAAATTATTTATAAACTGCCTGAAATGTAATTATTGTATTTTTTAAAGAATAAGTTAAAAATATCCGTATTTGAACATTCTGTATAACAAATTATTCCAAAATGAAAATATTTGTAGTTATTCTTGTAGGTCATTTCCTAGAAAGAAACATGCGATAGGGAAATCTTTATTATTTTTGACCATAACCTTTTTTCTTAGCGCGTGTATTTTAAAAACTATTAGACTACCCAAGTTGAACCATAACAAGACTATTACTATTAATTTTCACTCAATAATTTCAGTTTGCAAAATAGTTAGATTTAAATTTAAAGATTAGGTATGCTAATCTTCCTATTTCGTAGTTTTTAATCTAGCAATTTTGGAAACGAATGGAATTATTGAGTGGAAACTCTAGTAATAGTCTTGCTATGGTTTTACTTAGGCAGTCTTATAGTTTTTTTAAATGTACGTGCTAAGGAAAAAGGTAATGGTCAAAAATATTACATATTATTCTGCATTAATATAAAGATATCCTGAAAATATGATCCAAGATTAAACATAAAAATATCCTAAGAATAATTTAATATTATGCACATATAGTTTGGCATTAGTATAAAGATAACTTGAAAATATAATCTATGATTAACCATAAAAATATATTCTCAAACTATTCTAGATTCTCCAGAGAATACTGTGCGAATTATTCCGAAATTATTCTAAAGAGACATATAGTTGTACCGTTTGTTACTTCTAGGAATATCCTTAAAAGATAATAATTATTTTCGTGTTATTCTAAGAATAATGAAATATTCTGTAGGAATATCTTAAGAATAACATAAGTTTATGTTTTTGCTATCTGGGAAGTGCTCGTTTGTTCTTCATAATGGCTCTTTATGGCTAGAGGATTTTATCGAACAAACACAGTATAGTCTAATATTGAGACACAATTAAAAAGAAAAAAATAAATGAAGAATTTAAAAAAATTTAAATACCTACGCGCTTTTATAAATCAATTGAAACTGTCAAAAAATGCTAAATAGTGAAAAATAATAACAATAATAATAATAAATTCATGCAAATCACATAATAAAAAGATGATAATATAATCAACATACAAATATAAGACAATATATATGCTAACGTTTGGCCAAATGGAAGCCCGCATAGCATTAACGAAACCGATGGCAAAATCGAGGAGTTTAAGAAAATAATCATAATAATAATTACGTTAATAAACGTAAAAGTGCGGGGCCTTCAAAAGACTTAGAAAAACAGAAAATTTTACTCTTCGGGCGTGACCCATGCTTTTACAATTATTAACATAATAATAATTATTATTGTTATAGGTTGTTTACATTTAAAATGTAAATAGTCGTTAGACACATATTTTGTTTTGGTTATGGATCTCTGAGAGGTGTCTAGGAAGTATAAACATGGACTGCACCGACTCATATAAGAGGACCTACGGAGCATTCGGCGCAGATAGGTATAGATATTTTTAATATAGGTACCTACCTAGTTTAACACGTTAACTGCCACGAGGCATACGTGATGTGCCTCACAGAATTATCCCACCCCGCTTCGAGGCACAAATGTAGTGCCTCACGTACTATTATCCTTTCCTGGACTGTGACACAACAACAGTGCCACAGATACCATATTATTAAATGGGAATGAAATAAGCTCGGCAAGATGATGCAGACAGTGTAAAAACCCCCAGAAAATTATTTTTGTTTCGGATTTTATAGTCAATTGAAGCAAAATTTATGTAAAAGATAAATAAAAAAACCTAATATAAAGAAAAATAAAGACATGTATTATATAACTAATATGTATTCATGTATTCATAGATACTTATTTGAAATTATACAAAATTAGCTTTATATACTTTGAAGAAGCAATCGGCATAAAATATCTTTTTGCATGTGAAAAGTGTAGAGAAAATACGTCTGTGCAGCGAGGTACAAATGTTGTGCCACAAAGATTTTTGCAAAAAAAAGGTATAAAAATATTTCGGAACATTTTGTAAATTATATTTTTATCATCGTAGTAGTAAAATGAATTCGAAATACGATAAAGCGAAATTTGGCACAGAGGGTACGGTTTTGGTCCTATCATTGTGGCGCTTAACGTGTTAATCATACGCAATATACCTAATTAGTTTTGTTTATCAGTTTGGGGGTGTTTCACCCCTAACCTTATATTATGAACATAATTTTCTTCATTTTTTAATTTTTTTTCAATTAAGTACTTAGTTATTTTTAAACAAAACAAATATTTTTCACGGTTATTTTCTAGGATACGCCCACACATATTTGTTATGCTCAAATGATTAGTAAAAGTAAAACAAGTAAATAAATCGTTTTAAAATAGATATCTTGATGTTTATTTGTTAGGTATTCAATTAGGATATGTATATTTTGCCATTTAGCTGCTAATTAGCAATTCTAATATTTTTATTACTTTGACAAGTATATAAATAACGATGCCTTGTATATTATATATAATTCTTTATCTATGATACATACTTTTGTACTGCCACGACGTCATTGTAAATATCGCGATCAGTTGACAGTTGGTACGTTTGCACTGGAGTGTTTATCACTGAGTTATCTGCAACCAGTTATTCACATCTCAACTATTACTGGTCGTGGGTGTGTAGTTTACTTCTGGAGACAGTGGCAGATCCAAATAATTTGAATAAAAATAACCTTGAATATCCTTCAATATATTTGTGTAATACCTATTATCTAAAATCGAAGCTACCACCGGCAACAATAGAAATAAGAACGTAGAAACCGCAGATCTACAAACACACCGGCAATTTTAAAGAAATGGAGATTATTGGCATCTTTCCCTACATATTTTTTTCTAACAAATTTTGAGTGAAAATTCGTGAAAGGAAAAGTTAACTAATAGTTAGCTAATTGCAGTTTTGTAAAGTTCTGTCATTTTAAAGCTTGTTTAAAAAACATACCTAGTACAAAGAATAGCGTTTTTGCAAAAAAATATGCGCCTTACAATAAAATAGTCACTGAAAGTTCGAAAAACGTCGAAGGTGTCAGAAAACCAACAAACATGCTCTGTGCAAGACATTTTTAAGCAACTTTCTGTAGGATATTTTATATCAATTTTATCTAAACGTAATGTTGAACACTTGAACCGAAAATAAATATAAACAAATGGCTCAAATAAAAACTTTTTATTTTCATGATTGCGATAGGCGAAAAAATACCAATCTTTACCCATCGCCTTTGTTAGGAGGAAAATGTGCATCTTTGTCTCTTTATATTTGTCACTGTGTAGATAGTATGCATAATAGTCAAATTCAATTATTAGTTTGTTTTAATATCCAAATAAAGATACTAGATACAATAAATACTGGTTTATTTACCGCAGGTACATAATACATAAATACATACAGTAGGTATAGGTATATAAAAATATATATCTGAAAATACAAAAATTAATTGGATACTAGGTATTCGTTTATAAAATAACAACAGTAAGATTTCAAAAACAAATTAAAAATAATTTCTACGAGCTTATACTATATACCAATACAATTAGAATTGCTGTATTCTCGCTCGTCATGTTTATAGCTTGGCAAGCTGCATCAATGTATAATAAAAATAAATATAGCCGTTCTAAACATACATAAATACTTCACAATTTACTTATTGCTTTATAACAAATTCTCTAAACACACACATCACACATAGTAATTATGCTGATATTATTTTATTCACTGACAACAGGTAACTATAGAGTAGGCTGAGGTAAACTTACTGAGCAAAGAGAGTTTGTATAAGTTAGCACCACAAATGTTCCATCGGAACTTTCGATTTATTTGTTGAGTTGATTTTGGTTACAGATTAGTTGTAAAAGATACAGGTGATAACATCTGTTATTAATATAAACACTGAGTTATACATTTTTCAATATTTACTATATTTTCTGTAGGAATCAATTATTTTACACGGCACTGACGAACGGTGAATTTCGAAGTTCAAAAACATGCATATCAACTCTATTTTATGATGAGCTGGTCTCATGACCTTATTTTTTTAATAATAATATGGGTATACGATAATACTGCTATACAGACCCTAGAAAGGCACGCAACATATCCAATGGACCACTGTGGTGCTTAACATAATATATATCATAAAATTTTGAGCTTATTCAAAATGAAGTAAATGTTAAACAAGGATATAGCACATTTGGTGTTCTTAATCTTAAGTTTCTGTATCCCTGCAGTTATGGTACACTCTCGGCTCATTGTTCAGTCTATATTCGTACACGTTTCCTTTGCAGTAAAAACACGAGCCGCAGGGTTTATGCCTAATCTTGTGGCCCTTAAAGTGTATATTCAGGCCATTTATTGTTGGTGCAAAGTACAGATTGCACTGTTGACAAAAGTAATAATTCTCCTCTTCGTATTTTCTTATTTCTTCTGAATTTTGCTTAACAAATCTAGGGTGCACTGCATCTGATTCCGTGTAGGCTTCTCGCCTTACGAATTCGTCTGTAACTTCTTTTGAATTTTCCATTTACTGACCACAAAGGCTCAGAATTCAAATTCCAAACCACTTCAACTTTCCACATCACATAACCAACAAATTAAATTATTATAATATTATAAATGACAAATGTCAATCTAAATGTCTAAAACAGAAAACTAGTTCAGGAATTAAAAACACAGAAGAAACAGCGAGTCACGTTGTTGATTGATAGATGTCAGGCAGCTAGGAATACTTCAAATATCAGAAGCAAGAAAATTATGTATGTACTTTCTATATTTCGGGAACGCACTTTAGTTCAGCTATTGTTGGCTAGGTGGCGCCACTATCACGGTTGATGTCCTACTAAATTGGTGCATTTTGATTCATGATTGCTTTTAGCTTTACTTCGATGCTACGTAGACTAGATGGAGGTATTAAAACTGCAGTGGGTTAGTGAAATATTTCTGTAATTTTAGCACAATCTGCCAGATCAGATCAGATCAGGCATGAATAGTCTCTGATCTAGTGCACTTTTGCACCAGATGTCACTACAATGTTTGTTTTGTCTTTTAGAATTAATGAAATTTATTTAAATGTACAACTTTGTGAATACTTTTATAATTTAATTCACTGCCCACAATAAAGCAACTGTAATGATACTGGCTTTTAATTATAATTTTCTAGCTAGCTAATGGAGTAGCATATGACTAACATAACCTCAAATTTTGTGTTCAATTGTATTCAAATCTGGAAAACAAGCAGGTCAAATCATTGTCGGTATTTCTTTTGATTTACCAAGTATATTGGAAAAAATCACTGTAAGATCGACAATTTTTTACCATTGCTGCAGTTATTGTCTATGTACATCAAACTCTTTAATTTTGTTCAGTGACAACACAACCCAATGAAGTAACATTTGCTGCAGCTCTAGCTCAATCACCCACAATAATGGACTGTGTTTCACAATCAAGATGATGAAGTAAATAAAAACAAAACAAATTTAAGTAACTTCTCATGAAAACACAACGAACTTTAATATAGAGAAATGTGTTCAAATGTAAGACAGGGCCTGCGTGATAAAGTGTAATGGTGGTGGCATAGGACTCAGAGTAGCATAACTTACGTGCCCCCCCTCCCCCCCCGCCAGATTTCTGAAAGCGCCCTACTTGCGGGGCATTATTTACACCGATAGGAATGATAGACGTGGTGCTGTTTAAAAAATAATGATATATGGATTACATTCATATCAATAGTAAGCACAACTATGTATTTTTAAAGCGTGTTAAAATCCGTGATAAAATGTCTAACATAATAAGTGTAACATCAGGCATCCCTCAAGGCTCCCACATTGGTCCAGTACTCTTTGCTATTTATTAATGACGTAATTTATATATTATTTTTAACCTGTAAAGTTCTTATGTATGCAGACAATCTAAAATTCTATTATGTAATTAAATCTCTCGATAATCGTCACAAGATTCAAACAGATCTAGATAACTTTTTAAACTGGTGCTTGAAAAATTACATGTGTTCGAACAGAAACAAATGTAAAACGGTTCGTTTCTATAAATACCAGAATCCTATTATATTATTAATCTCTATCTATGTGCGTTAGACATAGTTTTTTTAATTAGGTATAAGTTGCTAAATTGGAATTATATTTAATTGTATAGTGTGTACTGTCAAATAAATAACTATAATTTACACAGAAAACACATTCTCTTTCTAACGCTCCACAGTATTTCGTAAATCATTTTGGCATCATCAGGAGGTGTTTTACGTGTTTTCAACCAATTGACTTGAACAAGGGTCTATAGAAAATAGTATATTTACTAAAATTGCACAACCATATAATACAAGATAATGAAATTTACAAATTAACATAATAGAGGAAACGAAGAGCTTATACATTTTGTTCTCCATTAAGTATTTTGATTATAATAATTACTAATAATAGTTCTAGTCTAGTATATACAAATAAAATAAATCCTAACTAGTTTATGTATGCTTAAAAGATAGCTAAGTTCGTTAGTAAATGCATGTATACTAACAAAAAGAGTTTGAGCTGATTTGCCAGATAAAACGGTATTTAACTTCTCGTTATAAATACACAGCTATCACATTTTCAAGTCTAAGGCACCATCTACGACTGCAGTGTTTGAGAGTTCGTTCGCCATAAAAAAAACTACAAACCTTCCTGAATGTAGGCACGTTTAAAATGTTGACGATATCTGAGCTGGCAGAAATTTAAAAATTCCCAATGAAACATGATTCGTTTGGGATTATGAGAAGAATCTACCAATATGATCTGCGTATAAACCAGTATACTGATCACATTAGGACAAATTATTCTTCGTAATAAACCTTTCATGCTTTTTGTTTAACATAAAAACTATTTTTTTATAAGTTGTCGGTCAAACTTGGGCACGGTAACAGTAATGTACCCAATATACCTATGATGGTATATTCAGATATAGACAGGGATAAATAGAAACCGATTTGTTTAGTTTTATGTTAAATATAAGAGCGTGAGCGATATTCACTTCCTCGATGCTCTTAATGTTTCTCTAATCGTAAATAGCAAGCAAAAATATAATTTAAAAAGTCCATTGTATTCCCTACAATGGAGCAGGCAGAATCCAGCTATATTACTTATTTAAGGTAGAAATATATAGAACCATAATGGCACTGGGTAGTCAGGGATCCAGTAATTGATTTTCCCTGTATTTCTCCATTGCTATGCAACTTTTGGATATACTTTTAAAATTAGCTCTATATTGTGTACAATTGTCGAATCTATTTCCGGAGGGCAATTTGCGATATAGGCTTACTTTCATCCCCTACCTTAATTTATACCTCTTCTTGGGAATACACAATATTTAAAAATTTTCGAATATAACTCGCAATATCTCAAAAACCATAAAAGCTATAAGGATCAAATTTTAGATGGAGACTAAATAATGTATGGCGATTAAAATGTAGTAGTGGGATACTTTTTCTATTTCTATAAATATTTTATCAATTGAAAATAGAAAAATATGTGAGAATTAACAAAATAATGCCAAGACAATTTTCCATGAAACAAGGATCACCCCAAGGCTCGCCTTTATCTCCGCTTCTCTACAATATGTATAGCTGTGACATTGTATTACAACAAAAGCTAGTGCAGACCCTGCCTATATTATACAGTATGCTGATGGTACAGCCTTATTAGCACATGACAAAACCCTAGCAAAGGTCGCAGATAATTTACAACAGAAATTAATGGAAATAGAAATCTGGTTTAATAAGTGGAGACTTACCCCTCCAAAACACAATTTATAATATTCTCAACCATAAACCATATTATTTCTAACATATCTCCAGCAATAATAATGGGCAACCAGAATATTAAACCTTCACCATCGGCAAAGTATCTTGGAGTAACTTTAGACCACAAACTCAACTTCAACGAACACACTAACTTAACAAAGAAAAAAGTAATAAGCAGAGCAAAACATTTTCGGTCGCTCACCTTAAAAAATGAAGAAATCTCACTACAGACAGCCTCGACAATCTACAAATCAATTTGCAGACCATTAACAGAGTACGCAAATGTTCTGTTTTCAAATTGCAGAAAGCCCATGTTGCATCGTATCAAAGTAACAGAGACTACTTCATTGAGAACCATTACAAAGATGAGACATCCATTTAACCCACTCCATAATCCACCTAACGAGTTACTGTACGTGCGAACACATATACAACTCATTAATACAAGGATCAAAGACCTATCAAAGGAGTTCGCTACCAAGCAACACAACACGCAACTGTTGCAGCGACACTGTAGAACACGTGATCAACAAATCAATTCCAGATATAGATTTTCAGAACAGATCCTATATGAAACAGTCAGAAGACGTCCCTGAATATTTTAGTTTTTTTTTTATACATATAGTTATTTATATATCTTTTTTTTGTATCTATGTAATAAAAACACTAATTTTGTTAAAAACCTATGGGCTGAAGGACTGCGGTCAATGGCCTTTTGTTAATCCATAGATCACACTTTTTATTATTTCAATTGTCTGAGCGGTATTGTAGTAAAAATTCCAAATTTAATTTCAGTGAAAGAATTTTTACAATCCGATTATTCTAGTGAAAGATTTATTTCGGAGAACTATAGGCAGCGCGGGTTGAATATGAATCACTTCCGTCAGAACCGCCAACGTTCAAAATTGTCGTGTTAACTGATTTCATATACTATGTCCAAAAATATCAAAACCATAATTGTAGGGCGTATGAAGATTTATATTTCCAATACATAGGAAATATTATCGACCGTCACAGAAATGTTAACTGTATAATATTAGTTGGAGATAGATACGAACATGGATTAAAAGATTATGAAAGATCCCGACATATAACCAAATTATCGCTGGAACTCGAGTTGTTTATGTCCAACCCTAAGAATAAGCAGAGTTTACAGAATTATATCGCTAGGAAGTGTTTGGCGTCCCTCCACATTTTGGGAAATAACGTTCCGTTAATAACCGTAGGAATGCTTATCGGTGGCACAGCAACTACTTTGTCGAGTGTTGACTCTTCTGTAATTTTACACGATGTCCTCAACAAGCGAATGTGTGTCAATTTATGGCAGCAGCTTCTTACTTTTTCAAATGCTTGTACGGTCATTGTAATTTTGAAGGTTGTTTAGATAACTTTCGACCACAAAAACTACAAAATGGATTTGAGGACATTACCACCAACTTAAAATGCCTTTATTCAGCATGTAAAGTGAAGTGCCTACACACTGTGTAATTTTACACGATGTCCTCAACAAGTGGATGTGTGTCAATTTATGGTAGCAGCTTCTTACTTTTTCAAATGCTTGTACGGTCATTGTAATTTTGAAGGTTGTTTAGATAACTTTCGACCACAAAAACTGCAAAATGGATTTGAGGACATTACCACCAACTTAAAATGCCTTTATTCAGCATGTAAAGTGAAGTGCCTACACACTGTGTGGACAAGTGCTAGTAATCCATCCACTAAACTAATGAACATCCACAATATGATTGGAAGATAGACCACAACATTTTCTCTTCAATCATAATCACGAGACATCCAAAACTGGAATAAATAAATGTGACAACTTGTAAGTGTAAAAATAAGTGTAGTAAAGGTGTTGTTGTAAGAAGCTAGGAGTTGATTGCATAATAAGCGGCTTTTAATCCATGTTATAGATGACCATTGAAGAAAGTGACTTATATTCAACCCCCGCTGCCTATAGTTCTCCAAAATAAATCGATGTCTTTCGCTAGAGAAATCCGATTGTAAAAATTCTTTCACTGAAATTAAATTCGGACCTTTTACTAGAATACTGCTCATATAATCGATACCATATTTCTAGAAATAGAAAAAGTACCTAGATGCTACATTTTTCTCTACAATATTTCAGCACCCTCGCATTTTTTATTTTTTCATGGATGATAAATAACCAAAATACTAATTCAAAGCTGCCATTCTAATCGCCATATATTATTTAACCTCCGTATAAAATTAGATTCTTATAGCTTTATAGTCTATATCACAAATCGCCCTCCGGAAATGGATTAGCAGACAATTTTACATATACAGGGTGTTTCAGTTAAAAGTCCCCAGGCCATATCTCTAAAATTAATAAAGATATTTTATTTTTGTAAATGGCAGATGATTGATACCAAAGAAAGGTTTAAATAACGGTGATTAGAATTTTTCCTCAACAGCACACAGAGATGGCGCTGCGATGCAAAACTTTTTTTTGATGGCTGGAACCTTGAAACATAAGTCATGTGATTAAACAATAATTTGTGAATAATTTTGATGGTATAGAGAATTTACAAAAAACAAGCCGTTTTGGAGTTACATGAGTTTCTTTCATTAATGCCAGTACACGTGAATTTTGATAAATCCCTATAATTTATTTATTATTTATTATAGAATATTGGTTACCAAACACTTTTTTCAAGATAAGGAAAGTGATATAATACACTATCATAAAATTATGTTTACCACTTCCGGCCAAACCGGAACTAACACGATGAACCAATATCCATATGTTCCTACATATTACATTTTTTTTTTCTAATAACGCTTCTAATAAAACGGCTCCCAAAACTTAAAGTAAGTAAGACAACAAAGAAAATACACACTAATTTAGAATGGTAATGAAAAATCTACCTAAGAGATATTAGTAGGCTTTGATTTAATTTTAAGTGGCAGTTATTAAACAAAGTCTGTAGTTGGTGCATTTCAATCATAGTTTCAAACAGAAATAGTGTACTTAGAAACAATTCAAAGCAAATTAATCCAAATAAGGCAATAAAAAAAAATAAATTTAAAAAATGGTTAGATACACCAATGAAGATAAGTTAAATATGATTTTAATATACGGTGAATGCAAAAGAAATTCCCGACAAGCAAAACGATTGTTTTGTTTACGATTTCCAAATAGACCTACACCCGATAAAAAAACATTATTTATCATGCTGTTTAAAAATTTAAGAAACTGGGGTAGTTTTAAGAAAACTATTCGTAACAGAAATAGGCCAGTTAGAAACGATGAAAATACAGCCTTGGTGTTAAATAGTGTTGTCAACAATCCTCAATGTTGTTCTCTCCGGAAATTGGCATCGGAAACTAATCTGTCAATATCTTCGTGCCATAGAATATTAAAATCAAATAAATACCATCCATACAAATTAAAATTGATCCATCATTTAAGGCCTGGTGATTATGAACGAAGATTACATTTTCTAGCTGAATTTTCAGTTCTTTCTGAAGAATGCCCAAATTTTTAAAAAAATGTGCTCTGGAGCGATGAAAGCCGTTTTCACAACAACGGAGTTGTGAGTAAGCATAACTGCCGATACTGGTCACAAAATAATCCTAGATGGATGAGAATGACCCGAAATCAGGTAACTTTTGGAGTTAACGTGTGGTGTGGAATATTAAATTCATATATTATTGGACCATATCTATTCCATGGGACTTTAAATGGAAGAAAATATGAGATATTTTTGAGAAATGTATTGCCAGGATTATTAGAGACTATCCCTCATAACCAGGAGAATATTTGGTTTCACCAAGATGGTGCACCACCCCATAACTCAGTACTAGTCAAAGATTGTCTTAATGAAATGTACCCTCAGAGATGGATTGGTACTAATGGAGTAGTCAGATGGCCAGCACGATCACCTGACTTGACTCCAGTAGATTTTTACCTTTGGGGGTATTTAAAAAGTGTAGTGTACATTGAACCCATTGAGGATATGGCCGATTTGTATAATAAAATATATGCAAGTGTTGCTGCTATAAATAGACATACGTTACAAAAAGTTTGCAATGAAGAGTTACTGAAACGGTACAATATGTGTATTCATGAAGAAGGGAGAAATTTTGAACATTTAATATAATAAGTACCTACTAATAAGAAAGAAATTAGTTTAATTTCATTTTTAATAATATTTCGATAGTTTTTAAATGTTTGTTTATAAAACTTTTGTTTACGTTCTTTACTGAATTGTTAATATAAATTTAGCCCATTCTAAATTAGTGTGTATTTTCTTTGTTGTCTTACTTACTTTAAGTTTTGGGAGCCGTTTTATTAGAAGCGTTATTAGAAAAAAAAATGTAATATGTAGGAACATATGGATATTGGTTCATCATGTTAGTTCCGGTTTGGCCGGAAGTGGTAAACATAATTTTATGATAGTGTATTATATCACTTTCCTTATCTTGAAAAAAAAGTGTTTGGTAACCAATATTCTATAACAAATAATAAATAAATTATAGGGATTTATCAAAATTCACGTGTACTGGCATTAATGAAAGAAACTCATGTAACTCCAAAACGGCTTGTTTTTTGTAAATTCTCTATACCATCAAAATTATTCACAAATTATTGTTTAATCACATGACTTATGTTTCAAGGTTCCAGCCATCAAAAAATAGTTTTGCATCGCAACGCCATCTCTGTGTGCTGTTGAGGAAAAATTCTAATCAACGTTATTTAAACCTTTCTTTGGTATCAATCATCTGCCATTTACAAAAATAAAATATCTTTATTAGTTTTAGAGATAATGGCCTGGGGACTTCTAACTGAAACACCCTGTATAGACCTAATTTTAAAAGTATGTCCAAGAGATGCATAGGACTGAAAGTAAACGGTCTCTGAATCCCCTACTATGGGGTTTTGTTTTACGACATTTTATACGGTCTAACAATATTATGACAGTTTCAATTTGAGATTTTTTTCTCAATCATTTATAGACACATTGCACAGGGTGGTATTTTCTTAAATTTGATAGATTGATCATTAGGGATTGAGAAAATGTTAATGACAGCAATATTTAATTATTAAACAAATAATTTCTTTTGTCTAAGTGGCTCGATACACTTTCCATTCGATACCGATTGAATTTTTTTGAAGCTTTACTAATAAATCTCTAATCACATAGTCGCGTTTCAAAAATAAAATTTTTATTTGCAACCAATATAATTTGATGACATCTTAAAAATGTCTTAAACCACTGCCTTTAAGATTCTTTCCACTCTAGAAGAATGTTCTTGCCCATTAGGGCTCTATGTGCTACACTACTATCAGAACGAAAGCATAGTTGTGAGTAAAAGCTAAAAAATTGTGGTTCATCATCTCAGAGGCGAGACATGGTAATACATCGACTTTAATATAGACCTATTATATTTCATTTAGGACTAAATCGAAATTAATATTAATTCAAATATTTAAATTCGAAAGTGAACAAATCAGGGTAACAAGAAAAACTATGTAGCATTTTGTTTTTAAATTTGGCAGTTATATTCGAGTTTTCCAGAATGTAACATGGAACATCCAGAGATCGCCGTTGCTCCATAATTGTCTATGTGATATCCGGAATGCTCATATTCTAATTCTTTACTCTCCCCCCTATATTTTTTCTGCTTCTTTAAATACCTCGGACCGGGTCTGCTACCTTTGCGATTGAAACTAATACTTCAGCACGTCTCTCAACATAAAATGTGCGCTTAACATGAAATACCAAGACCTGGCACCTCCCTTGTACATTTTCTTTTATATATCGATACATTTACTAAGTCACTCTCTATTTTTTACGAATAACAATACGTCATGGGAAAATATAAATATATGCATAACATTAACAAATCGAAATAATTTAATGTACAGTTACTATTCACTTAATCATATAAAAATAATTAATTAGATAATAAAAAAAAAACAATCCTTTAAACTAGGTTATGTCGTATTTGGCATAAACGAATACGAAAACAAATTTCTCTGCGTTGAGCCCAATGTTCCTTTATAACAAATAATATAACCATTGACTCGAGCTGACTAAATAAATGAGTTGGTGGGCGAGCTAAATTAAGTCATAAATCGAAAGTCCTTAGGTACGAAACCTAATTTTCAAAATGTTCGCCACCATAATTTAATCGTTTCAGAGATCATCGTAACAACTTCAACACCCCTTAAAAAATGCATACGAGGAAAATAAATCGATGATGTATGATATGTGGCAGGCTATTTCTGTTGCAGCACGTGATTGGTTGATCATATTTAAAATGTACTATCTACGAAGGTTAAAGCCATTTGTACCGTCAGGTCCCTTAGGCATTCTTATCACATTTTCTGTTTCCGAGGGTCTTGGTTTTTGTATGCTAATTCTGAAAAATAATATGGATGAGTGGCTTAGCTACGAATGCAACTGAAGTATATCAGTGTTTATGCACAAAGAAATACATAAACGAATCATTAATAGTACAGACAAATTAGTCATTTAGGACAAAAATTAATAAAAGGATCATGTCCGGGATTTAAGTAGGTAATAACCTGGAGAATGAGATGATCCATTCTTTGCACTTCCAAGTTCCGGGAAAAGTCAAAAAAATTTGGAAAAACTTTTTGATTTTCGGTTTTTTTGCTCTAGCGGCCAAAGTAATGAAAACAGAGAAAAAAGTTTTCAACAAAAGCTGTAGCTAGTCTCTTTCTCTACAAAAAAGGTATTCACACATTTGTGTCTTACTTAAGCCGTTTAGAAGATAAATCGAGTTTTCCACTTATAGTTTTGAGCCGCTTCGAAATGCGCGAAAAATGAGAGTTCTCCGAGAGTTTCGTACGACCAGGCTTGTCGATCGATAATTCTTATTAATCAGAACCCCTAAAAAAATGAAAATAACGCAAAATATAGAGAAAAGTTTCAGCTTTAATGTGAAACTAATCACAAAATCATAAAAAAATTTATCATGGAGAAAAAGTGTTAGAGGATGGCTTAGTAATCTTTGCACAGTGAATCCAGAGATTTGTTCATATCTTTGCCAGGAGTCGTTAGAATGATAATTCATTTTGCAAATATATTCATATATAATGATATATTAATCAAATTAATATTTTTTTGCAATTACTTTTGTTGGAAAAATATGCCTTGCGATCAAAGTAGAGGGTATATTTCTCATCGATCAGTTACCCCCAATTTTTTAATTCAATGAGCAAAATGCATAATTTTTTTAAACATCACAGATGAATAGATCACTAAAAAACATTATTTTTCCAGTATTTTATTTTTGTTTTATGTTCTAATTAAAGGTTAAAAAAATTATTTACTGCAGCTGTCAATTTAACTGCGTTTAAATGGAGAAATTTCCGCGCTACTTGTGTGTGACGTCATTGGGCACATCGCACCGACGGAAAACGTATTGTGGATGCGAATGTGTACACATTATTTATGTTGTGTTATGGAAAATACAAAGAAAAGTAGCTATAAATATTGTATTGTGCCCAAATGTACAAATACTACAATAAAAACTCCAGAAAAGTTATTTTTTAATGTGCCTAGATGCGATAAAGTTAGGAAGAAATGGTGCAGAGCTATGAGACGAGACGACCGAAATGCAGAATTATCGTCATCCTCAAGATTATATTGCTGCCAGGATCATTTTGATGTAAATTTACCCATTAAAACTAATTATTTTATAATAATATTATGAAAATATGTACCTAACCCTAATATTATTGTGATAATTTGTAATGGTGAATTTGATCACTTTCCTATTTATAGGAATACAAAAGTTTACTAACTTCTGTTAATAGGAACCTTGAATTAAAATGTATAAATGTATAAGAACGGTGGGAATAATGTAACTTCTCGACGTTCTACATATTATCCAGTTATATATTTATATATACCCATGTATGTCAACAGTTATTTTTACTATTAATGTACCTACCTACTTAAAAGCACGTACTTAGTAAGTGACGGGAGGTATTTATTACATAAAAAAAGTAAAGCATTCTAAGATGAAAAATATTAATTAATATAACATTAAAACATTGCCTTGTTTACCTATTTTGAGGTTAGGTACATAAATAATTTGTTATATTCAACTACAGTAAAAGGATAAAAATGGGCACAATTGCATTAATGTTTAGAATAATGAATGACACATACCTTGTTGCTTTAGTACCTCCAATTTCTGCACTAATAAAATCAGTATTAGTAGCAAAAAAGTTTGTCATCATAAACACATCAACAACGGGCAAATTGTCACTCTGGCCCCGTAAAAACCCACTGTCCGTCATTTTTACCACTTAATAATTAAAATAAATAAATAAATGAATGATTTCTTTTACGAAAATATCAATACACATTTACAAAACACAAAACAATTTACGATTTAACCCCTTGGCAGATAGACGACCATTAGACATTATGCCGAATGACGTCAGACCAATAACGTGGTGTTTTCAGTCACGTGAATATGTTGCCATAAAATTTTGAATTTCAAAGTCGTTTATTTAGGCTACACATTTTTTTTATACCTTTTCTTCATTACTGTCTCAACTTATATAACATATGTAACGAAAAAATAATAAATTATTGCATTTCTAAAATTCATGCATGTTGCTCATTCGCTATATCTTAATTAATAATAATGGCACAGTCTTAATTTTTAGATTATAAGTACAATAAAACATATTCTTTCGAATGACTTTAGAGTTTTTCAAATGCGTGCAGTACCTTTGAAATTTGTCTACATTATTCACGTACGTTCAAAAAATGCACAATTATATAGTAAAACATATACAAGTTATTTGTTTCTTAACATTCTTCTATGAGATTTTTACGAAATATAGATTAAAATGCGTGGAATCGAATTCATGCAGTGAAAAAGCACCCATTGTTACGGGAGAAATAGGGAGGATCCATAAAACTCAAAGATATGAATAAAACAACGGTATAAAGTTTACTTAGCCACCTTCTAACACTTTTTTCTCTATGATAAAAATTTGTATAAATTTTGTGATTAGTTCCACATTTAAGTTGAGACTTTTCTCTACATTTTATGTTATTTTAATTTTTTTATCAGCTCTTAATAGTAAGAATCATCGATTGATGTGTCCGGTCGTACGAAACTTCCGGAGAATTCTCATTTTCCGCGCATTTCGGAGCGGCTCAAAACTATAAGTGGAAAACTGGATTTATCTCCTAAACGGCTTAAGTAAGAAAAAAATGTGTATTTTTTGTACAGAAAGAGACAAGCTACAACTTTTGTTGAAAACTTTTTTCTCTATTTTTATTATTTTAGCCGCTAGAGCAAAAAAAACGAAAATAAAAGTTTTTCCAAAATTTGTTTGAATATTCCCGGAACTTGAAAGTGCAAAGAATACATCATTTCATGCTACATGTTATTACCTACTTAAATCCTGGAGATGATTCTTTTATTAATATTTGCAAGGTTTTTACAAAAGTTTGCCTTCATTGCCTGTACTATAAGGTGAGATTGTTCGAGTAACTAGATTTATAACCAGAGTCCGTATCTCAGCAATCAATTCCAGAACTGTATTTCGTTTCATGAATTGCAGCATTGTGTGAGTCAAGGTCGTTTAACGCTATGAGTGTCACTTATTTCAAAACACAACGAGAATTATTGGGTCTTGTATGCATCGAATTTAGCAGTTTATTTGGAAATGAAAGACCTCTAGATAAAAACTGGTCATGGACATATTACTACATCCTTTCACATTGATAATATATAATATATAAATGAACTATGGAATGAAAATCACGAAGCAAATAAGAACAAAATGTTACCGTTTACATCTGACTCTGTTTGATACATGAAAACAGTTGGGAGGCTTTTGAAACAAATTTACTTTAACATGGTACATTTTATAATATAATTTTTAGTTTTTCATTTATGTGTGCCATGACGGTTCCGATTGATTCTAAATGACCCGTGTAATGCTACAAAACTCGAAATCCTGTTAAAAACACTAAATTATGTGATTTATGGGCAAATAAAATTCCCCAAAATTGTATTTGGGTTAAAACTTAATTTTTTCAAATGGAACCATATCGGTACCGTGGTACCATTTATTAGTACTATTAATAAGGAATTTATTCATATGTCGTATTAAAATGTGGGATAAATACAAACAAAATTACAAATAAAAGCAAATAAGAAAATACAATTTTATTCTAATTTTCTTGTTACACATAAGGTGGTTTTGGAATACAAAAAATTACAACAATTGTTCAAAATGCTGTCCATTAATGTCAATGCATTTCTGAACTCGCGTAGCTGATTCTGGATGAAGATTCACCAATTGCTGGGTCGTTATGCTATTAATTGCTCGTCTTACTCGTAGCTCCAGGTCTTCACCGGTTGTAACGGCGGTTGCATAGACAATATTTTTTAAATGACCCCAAACAAAGAAATCAAGGGGCGTTAAATTACGTGACCTTGGAGGCCACCTCACAGGACCATTCGTTGAAATTACGTTCTCTCCGAATCTCCGTTGAAGGTAATCAATTACTATCCTTGAATTATGGGGAGGAGCGCCATCTTGTTGGAAATACATTCCCTGTCCTAAATCTAAAGTAACTCATCTAAAATATCCTCAATCTCATTTTCCAGGAATCTCAAGTATCTGGCACCAGTCAGAGGTTCTTCAAATATTATTGGATCAATGATTCTACTACCGATTATTCCAAGCGAAACATTGAAACCGAACTGCACTTGAAAGTTACTCTCCCGTAATAAATTTTGATTTTCTTGTGATCAAATATTTTGTCGGTTAAATAATCCCAAATTTGTAGACCCTGACTCGTCCGAATATAATATCAGTCTCAAAAAATCATTATTTGGCTGCACGTTATTACACAAAATCCAATTGCAATATTCCATCCTACGTTCGTAATCACTTTCGTACAAATGCTGATCCAATTGGTATTTAAAAGATTTACAGTGGTATTTGTGCAAAATTCGGCTTACTGTTTGGTGACTGATGTTTAACTTAAACCCAACTTGCCTTAAAGAAACAGTCTTTTTTTCCAACTTTTATTCGAGCCAAAACATTAATTTCCGTTCCTTCGTCAATAACGAAGTTTTCTTCGGGATCATTGTTGGGCTCTCTTCGGAATTGGTTTTCAACACATTTAAAATAATTTTTCGCTGGACATTATCTATCGGGATATCGTCGGCCATAAAGGTCCATTTCATTGTTTTCAAAGCCACCTTAGTTACTTCTTAACATTTAATTAGAACAAAATTGTATTTTCTTATTTTCTTTTAGCTGTAATTTTGTTTGTATTTATCACACATCTTAACACGACATATGAATAAATTCCTTATTAATAGTACTAACTAATAAATGGTACCACAGTACCGATATAGTTCCATTTGAAAAAATTGAGTTATGCCCCAAAAACAATTTTGGTGAATTTTACTTGCTCACAAATCACGTAATTTAGTGTTTTTAACGGGATTTCGATTTTTGTAGCATTACACGGGTCATTTAGAACAAATCGGAACAGTCATGGCACATTTAAATGGAAAACTAAAAATTATATTATAAAATATTGATGTTTGAAATGTCACTTATTTGGCATCTTTGGATTCGGAAAATTATGCAGAATTCAAAAATGCAATAATATATAGGGTGTTCCATTTAAAAATAGAAAGTTAGTGTCACTTCTGGCGAAACCGGAAGCGAAAAAAAAAATAAGTTGTATGGCAAAAAGTGCCGCTTATTATATATGTAGTATATCGTAAATTTCAATCATATTCAAAACTACAGGAGGGGGTATACCATGGTCCTGTTACACCCAGTATATATACATATATATCTACAAATTTAGAGTTTGGCACACGGAATTCATAGAGTTGCAGATACCTTTACAAAATGCTATCCTGATGTCGACAGACTCAATCAAATACAAAGCAAGTGTTTTTAGAAGCACCAGAACGCAGAAGATTATTTCAGTTCGTCAGCAACACACTACCTTCAGAGCCTATTTTGACACGATGGGGCACTTGAAAAATTTAGCTTATATTCACAGGAATTTTTCAAAAATTCTTTTAACCACGCAATTCTTGCACAGCAACAACACAAGAGTTTTCTGTCCTGGATATGTGTAATGCCGTACTGGATTTACAATTTATTTTCCCATTGAATGGAACTCTTGCTAACGGAGCACAACACAAATTCGAAAGAGGGAACATGGGAACCCAGAATTATCATTTTCTCTCGTATTGTGGATCGTTTTGTACAAAAAGAAGTAAACTTTTCATTGCCCAATATACACGTGCTTTCTTTAAATCATTATACGTACTTTAAATATGCCTCTATCACATCTGTAGATATTCAAAGATAGTTTTCGGAGTATTCTCGGATTTTTGACAACATGAAAGTTGCAAGTTTGAGCATTATTAACTTTTATATCTTATCACAACAAATGAATAGTTTTGGTGTCTACGAGATACGGACTCCGTTTATAACAGACCAATGCTTTCAATAAGCGGTTTGCTGAATCAAAGTGTGGCGTATTGTTATCTACTGAATATTGATCTCACTTTACTACTACTTGTGCCGAGTGAAAGAAGACAATTACACACGTCAGATATTTATCTGAAGGTTGTGGTCATTGTGTGAGAGCTAATTACTTGTCATTTTAACTCGACAAAAACATACTTTTCCTCGATTTTTTCGGGGCTAGCTTCACCTAATATTCTAAGCCTCGCTTCGGCATACTCTTGTTCTCGTTGTTGCAACGTTTTCTTAGGTTGGTATATTTTAGAGTCACTACTATTTTGTGCATCTTTTGATGGTCGTTTTAGTATTTTTACTGTTGGTTCTGGAGGCACATACTGAGATCTTAAGGCATCATCACCTGTTAATATTATTTTTACGGGATTTTCTACGTTACCATTACTACTAAAACACAAATTACTAAAGCCAATATGTGTATGTTACCTGTCACTTAATTTTCACTAAATACCTTCTACTATCTAAGGATTTACTTGGTGTTATAAGATTATTAAATTTTTTCTCTAAAACCTAAAAAAATACACATTTAGTTCATATAACCTTTAAACACATGGATAAACAATTTAAAAACACGTATTAAATATCGTTTTCAGAACTCGACCGACTGACTACGAATTAATTAATAAACAGTTTTCAAAATTATTACATCAGTCTCTTCGATTTCTTCCCAATTTTCTATAACTTCTACATCTTGCTGTTTGGAAGCCATTATGGGACCCATTTGTCAAATCCGAACTTGGTAGGTCAAAAGTACCGTTCCAAAAAATCCCAGCTGTTAACTCCTTTCGAAGTTTTAGTGCGTTATGGCAGCAATGAGTGAGTCTAGTAACTCATGTGTGCATAATGTTGGCGACAGCTCCACGCTAGACATTTTAAATTTCTACGAGGAGGTATTTTAATTTTCCTCAAAAGAATATTTAGATTTGACATGTTCGACTAAAGAAATGTCATTTTGAAGTTTTGCAAGAATTAAAATGTGCCTTGATATGTAGTTAAACTCGATTAAAAGTCATGGTGCTTTTCTATCTCTTCAATTATCAATCTTGATTAAGAAAACGGCTTCATTTGTCTCCAGATAAAAGTGAATTAATGGTATAAAATTGTTGTTTTGGGCCCCAAGTAGCAGATGGTACTACTTATTTAGCGGAAAACAGTTGGAAATATTTTTATGATTCTATCAGGACCTTAGAGGATATCTCTTAATAGTAATAGTACAAAACAAAATGTTTGAGCTACTGAATGATTTAAAGATATTTTAAATCCATAGCCTACCTTAAGTCTTCACGAGAAATCTGGAAACTGTGAAATATTCTATATCTCAGTTATTCGAAGGACTACGAAAAACTTCTAAGATGAATTTTTTGAGCTAAACGCAGTCTTATAAAGAGGTATTTTTTTTTTTTTTTTTTTTAGAACCGCTAGATTTTGAGATTTACACTTTAGGGCATAAAACAATAATATATTTTAAACGATGTGTCACATGCCATATTTGTTTACTATAATAATATGTAATTATAAAAACTGACAACTCCTCTTTTTACTGCTTTTTTTTCAACAAATTGGCAAATTTCCCTTTTGGTAAAAGAAAATAGCAACAACTCTTAGTAACATATATTTACATCCTTATGTGCATTATTTACAACTTATTTTCCCTTAAAAAAGTAATCAATAAAACTGAACAAATTTATGGCTGTCATCTCCCTAGAATCTTCAACGTATTTTTCTCGGCTTTTCCTCCTGGACGATTTGAATCCCGCCAAATCCTGACAACTTTTACCATTTACCATGGCCTTTTGAGCTTCACTTTCCAAACTAACATGCAGCATTTGCTTATTTAGAACAGGTACAACGAGATTAAATTTAGTAATTTTTTTGTTAATTTGATCTACTGTGCTTCGGTACTGATAAACTTTCTCACTCCACTCAATGTTTTCCTCTACGCTTAACGGGTATGGCCCAAAATATGTTCTCTCCATTTGCAAGTCACTGCGTAAGCGATTCGCTTCCTCCCTTATCTCCTTCTGCAAGGTTATCCATTCTGGAGTAAATCCATTTTCAATCAAAACCTGCAAATAGACATAAAATGAAATGTATTGTTGCGCCATCCAGTGGTATAGCTAAAAACTGTATACTTCTAAATTAGGCCAAGAGGTGGCGCAATGCTATTTTAAAAATGGAAGTTCAGCAATCATTTCAGAGATGAGGTTAGGTTCCAAACTATTTGACAAAGGTTTTCTCTAGGTATATAAGGCAACAGGGTCGACAACGGAGTAGTTCTGATTGGAATTGACAAGTAATAATAAGTAAATTGGAAGAAAGCGATCAGGGAATTGCATTAGCAAGTGAGATATAGTACTTAGTGCTATGTAAGTGAAGTAATATGTATAACTAGGTCGTAAGTAAATAAATAAGTGTTGGTGATATCCTATTTGTGTTATAATTTCCAAACCCAGTCTGGGGAGGTCTTTACTAGAGGGCGTAAACACAATAATATAACAAAAGAAGACTTTAACAAGTTACCTCGTTTATTTTGTGCGTCACAAAATCTACATAGGGGTTCCTGTTTTGATAAGAAGGTAATGGTTTCCCGCAGCCTTTTAAATTACTAAACTCCCCTTTGGACATAGATTCTTGTATCAAATCTTCAACTAGCCTGTCAAATCCATGCCTGCAATATGTGGGATATTACTTATTGCTTTGTTATTAGTTAAAAATGGTTGTAGGCACATAGTACCTATCAAATATAATTACATTATGGCAGTGCGTACAGTATAGGAAAAGTACCTACTTTGTTTTAATTTTGTGCTTCAAAGGTACTTTCTCCCAACTTTCATAAATTCTATTCTTGTCCAATAAACTTTTATCATCTGCGCTGGCTTTTGCCACTCGATGTTCATATACATTTTCCGCAGCTTTCATAGCCCGTACTTTACTATACTGCTTTTGCCTTTGGAAGATATTTCCCGTTCCAATTCCATCATAACTCAGGTACTGTCTATGCTGAGGTGCTGTGTGCTGTAACATATAAATTGAAAATTTGATTCAAGACGAATTAGAAGCAGTAGGTACCTTAATATCGGGCGTCTCTACAATTACTGCCTCTTCAACGTCCCACCTCTCTTTGGATTTCTTGTTGATTAGTAGTCGAAACGCCTTGTCAATCTACACAAATAGACACAGTCTAGATAACATATCCCTTGTTAACAATAATGTTAAAATGATTTGCAACTTACAGATCTTTTCTTTAAATTGTTTCTGTCGCCTCTTTGAAATGACATTTAATTCAGGAATTTCTTACTAGATGGCGCCAAAACTATTTTTGAAAAATGAAAGGTGTGCCCTCACATTCCATTAATTTACTGAATGGAGAAGCCGATAGTCAATAAGACAATTTTTCTGATTCTCAGAAGCCATATTATATAATTGGCGCATTAAGAACAAAATTTGGAATTAAAAATAAGTAATTAAATTCTTCGCATTTTTTGGTTGGCTACATACAAAAATGATTTGACATTAAACAAAGATTATGTCAAACCAACTAGAACTTGTCAAAATACTAAATCTTTCTTTTAGAAGTTAAGAATTTATGATGCATGGGCTTCTCGCACAATGTGTTGGCATGATTAAAGACATGAATAAAACAAATATGATAATGATTTAACCTAATAACATCAGGTAATTATTTTGTAAATATTACTTCATGAAATTTTTCTGCATTTGCTTCCTCTGTTCCACTATCCGGATGATATCTTTTAACAAGTGTTAAATATGCTGCCCTAATTTGTTCCTGATCGCTTGTCTCCTCTATTCCCAATATCTTGTAACATTTCTACAAAAAATTTAAAAATACATTCATATTCGAAGCATGCACCAGTCAATATTGCCAATATTACCTTATAATCTGGTTTCTTGCTGAATATTCCAAAATTAGCGACATTTTTTAGTGGTGGGGTCCTCTTTACAAATAAATACAGAGCCATTTTTCATGATTCTGAAGGAGAAAGTGATCACAAAGACATTTTATCCACAACATTAAACTGTTTTCTATTATCATATCTACTGTGAATGTAAATATAGATTTCCTGCGGAGGTGCAGAGAAATGATTCTCTTTCAACGTCGATGATTTGAAAAAATAAATCAGCAGTTGCAAAAAGTTTAGAGATCTACATTTTATTATGTAGAGTTCAGTGATTGAAAGTAAGATATGTAAACAAAACAGTTTAAATAATTTGTGATATCACATGTTATGCTAATTGTTTAATGTCGGTAATTTATAATGATGATAATTGTACATTTAAACGCATTTCATTTTTAATGTAAAACACACGTGCCCTGTAATTTATGACAGTGCCACTGGTTGGGAAACGCTGACGTCATTCAGTTATTGTCAAAATGGCGGAAAAGAAGAAAGGCAAGAAACGAAAAGAGGTAAATTGTTAGTTTATTCAGGAATTATTCCGTTTATTTACACTTTAAATGTATGTTTGAATATATTAATCAGTGCCTGTTAAAATGCGATAATTTTTACGTAGTATTTTGATATAAATTAAACTTATATGTTTGATAGAGTATTCCGGTGACGTCGTTTATTATTTTTTATTTTGTTAATGTTTCTATTTAACTGTAATGAAAATTGGCGTAGTTGATTAGCAAGTCAAATCTACTGGTTTTTATCGTGAAAAATGTACAGTGTTTTGTGTACGTCATTGATTAATTCGTCGACGAAAATGATACACAAAATAACGGGACTGGACGATCGACATGCTCTAATAATAGTTTACAAAGCCTAGACTAGTGCTAAACAATCAGAAATGCATAATAAACTCTCTGCATTTACCTTTGTTCATTTTAATTGCATTTTTTTGATTGATTTGTTGAACCACAACAATTTGACAAGTGACATTGCTGATTTGGTGAGACAGAGATGGAGGTTATTTTGTTGGCAGGGCAGTGTGGTTCCTTTGTTTTTTTTTGTCGCATACCGTCACCGAAAATTTATTATTAGTATAGTGTGAGAATGGATAAATTTAGTTTCTCTGTTTACGTTGGTTGCAGGAGTATGTACCCCCAGGGGAGGAGGTTATTGACAAGCCAACAAAGGAGGAATTTGCTGTCGCCAAATGGATGAGGAAAAATGTGCCCATCAAGAAGACCAAGTTTTTAAATCACAATGTGGAATACTTCACAGGTATTGATAATTGGATTTGTTTTTTTGCTTTGTTGACGTTTACACAATATAGTTCAAATGGCGGTTGCACAACTTCTCCACAAGAAAAAAAAGATAGCGGAATGTTATTTCAAGATTTCCTGTGTCAAAGCTTTTAATTTCCAATGTATGAATTTAAAATTTTATATTTTCTTTTTTTAGTATTTTTTTTTAAATATTTTTTTTATATAGTCTCTTCAGTTTATGGTTTTATCCAACATGTTTTTTAACATCGGGACCTAAAGTGTACCAGACCCAAAAAACCCAATATTAAACTTCATTAAATTATCATCATTGCTTTTCGTGGCATTATTACATAGTTTTGCTGTTACTCTGGAAGTCAATGGTTCTGGCACAGTGAATAGTTCTTGATCTTCAAAATTGGAGCATTTGGGGTTGAGTTCAGACGACATTCAGAACTTTTTCAACTTTTTTAAAATACTTCTGTACGAGAGATATTTTTTTGTCGTTTATCTCCTAAATATCCAATAAATCACAGCGATAACATGTACAGAAGTAAATGAAATGTTAATTCGTATGCAGGGGGTGATTCTTTTAAGGCGGCCATTAAAATATTTCCCACTTGCAGATGAGATAGACATTTGGTACCCCACCATAGTCGACCATAGGCTTGTTCCATGATATTATTTTTATATGGTTTTTATACGTTTTTATATAGTACTCGACATTCTTAGTATGCACTTAAAATTTCATATTACTAATTTTTTCCGTTCGCGAGATATAACGGGTTAAAATTAGTAATAACTGCAAAAACAGTGCGCCTGTTTGTGACGTCACTATACGCAACTTTGAACTCGGAGATCTACCGTGACTACTAACAGCCGTTCAGTAGTAAGTAACTACAAGGGGTTGAAGGCCGTTTTAGGTGTCTATGGAAAGAAGAAGAGTGGCGGTTTGTTCTGACACCAAAGTGAATGGACAAAATCGGAAATCCGGCTTGGCATGGGCAAAGGAAAGATGGCTTTTCTGTTAAAAATTGAAAAACATTGAATTTCCAAAATTCCTTAACTAAGTAAATATGTAGAATGGCCCTTTCGGCTGATATCAAATTGTACGGGAAATTTGGAGATTCAGCCCTACACTTCCGGAAATACCGGAGGTCAATACTAACTTGCTTATTCTGAATGAAACACTATATATTTTCGAAATGATCATAAAATTTTGTATACCCTATACTCGGCAGTTTCGGAGATGTTTGACATTTTATAAAAAATTTGACAGGTGCAAAGGTTTGCAAGAGCCGTTATAACTTTCTTCGTGTAGAAGATCGTCATTTCCTCTATGGCACGTAGAAAGAACACAAAATGAGCTACTCACTACAATAAAAATAAATTCCATAATATACCTATACCACATGTTTTATTTTGCGTGTTACATTTTGTCAAATTAAAAACTCAAAAACTTTTTTATTTCAAATGGAACACACTGTATTTTTTTATATCAAATTATGTAAAATTAAATTCCCTTTTTTGTAATATAGGCGTTGTAAGGGTTAAACTTTTTGAAATATTCGGGTTTTTCTTAAATATTCAAGAATTTTCAATAAAAATTGCAATCAACTTTGCCATGATTAGAAACAATCAGTAATGTCAGTCATTCTCTTATCAAAAAATGCTAGCATGTTTAGATTACTCCCACGAAGACTTTTTAGATTTGTTTATATTATTTATGGAGAATGTAAAGTAACGTTTATTGGTGTTTTTGATACAATTAAGATAATTACACAAGTCAAAAGTACAATAATACAGATTAGGATTAGTAGTATGATTTATTAATTGTATAAAAAATGTGTATTGGTATAATACATTATAAAATTGATAAAAACATATAAAAACAATAAAACACAAACAGAAACAAATTTAGACAAGCTCTACATATTATAGAAACATGAAAACTCATATTGAAAATAGTTTTTTTTTACACTGCTTAAAGAAATGTTTGTAGAAATTCATTAACGTTATAAAAGGCTTTCGCTGTTAGCATATTCTTGATGTTTTTATATTTATGATATTTATGTGATAAAGTAATATCACGAAAATGTAACACATTTGCTACTCGATACCCACAAGAACAGAAACCATTCACCATACACTGTAAAATGTATACCGGATAATTTTGAAATATTTGGCTCCTTCAAGGCAGGCATTCTAAGGAAGAAGCAATTCTGGGGTATATTCGGGCATTTCCAATTATGTCATTATGGCAAGCTGCTCTGGAATCTGGATTATCCAAGAATTCAGTTCACAGAATCTTGTCAAAACATAAACCCATTCTTGTTCCATACAGTTCAACAATTAAAAGAAACAGATTTCTTGGCGGAGCCAAATGTTCTAAAATTGTCCAATATGCGCTTTACAGTGTATGGTGGATGATTTCTGTTCTTGTGGGTATCGAGTAGCAAATGTGTTTACATATTACTTTATCACGTTCTCCATAAATAATAAGCAAACCTAAAAGTCTTTGTGGGTGTAATTTAAACGTGCTGGCATTTTTTGACATAAGAGAATGACTGACATTAATGATTGTTTCTAATCATGGCTAAGTTGATGGCAATTTTTACTAAAATTTTTTTAACATTTAAGAAAATCGCTAATATTTCAAAAAGTTTAACTTTAACCCCTACAATGCTTATATTAGGAAAAAGGGAATTTAATTTTACATAGTTTGATGTAAAAAAAAAATACAGACTGCTCCATTTGAAGCAAAAAAGTTTTTGAGGTTTGAATTTGACAAAATGTAATGTATAGACCACTTGGTATACTTTTATGCAATTTATTTTTATTGTAGAGAGTAACTCATTTTGTGTTCTTTCTACGTGCCAAAGAGCAAATGAGAATCTCCTACACAAAGAAAGTTATGATGTTTCTTGCAAACAGTTGTACATGTTAATTTTTTTAATGAAATGTGAAATATCTCCGAAACCACTGGATTTAGGTATAGGGTATATTCTAATGACCATGTTTCGACTTAGAATTTTATAGTCTTAGGGTGGGTGTTCCATTTAAAATAAGTAAGTTGGTATCGACTTCCGTGATTTCCGGAGTGCTGCCATTTTGAAATTATTTTTTTCGTACTCACAATGGTCGACTATGGAAGGGTACCAAATCTCAAATGTCTGTCTCATCTGCAAGTGGGAAATATTTAACACACAAAAAAAAAAAAAATTGGAATCAAACGGTCATAACAGCAGAGAAATGCCCAGAGACGAAATTCCAGTGCCATTAAAGACCCCTTATTGAGATTGCTAATGTCTCATGTCTTTCTACTCTGAAAATTTTTTAATGAAGGGAGATAATGATTTAGTTTGTCTTTCATAAGTCTCATCTATTTACGTTACATAATGTTAAATCTATGTAGTATTACACAATACATGCTAAACAACAATAGCACAAGTAATTTATTGTGTTATCATGTTTATATTGGCAATTTTAACTTTAACTATAAAAATATTTAGTGTCAATTACAGGCACTGATAAAAGAGTCGACCTTCAATCAACTTAATCTATCAATTTTATTGGAAAACTATTTTTGTTGTATTTTGCACGGTACCGAAAAACTGAGAAAAATGCTGCTAAGGATATTCCAGTATAATTCCTAAGATAAACATACTATATTTGATTATAATCTTTGTAGATACTGACTCTCATGAATCAAGAGATTTATCTAATAGTAAGAGTTTAAAAAAATGACTTCTAGCCTATGTAAATGAAATAGGTACATGGTTTAGATTGGTTATCATATGGTGCATCATATTAGCGTATAATCTTGCACGTCATTACATGATTTGGCAAAATTTTATTAAAATACTTATTTTTGTTTGAAAACATTTTGCAGAAGAATGGAATTGTCTCTGCAATTCTGGTTTAAAGATGTTCTTTTGCACATTTTTTCTCTTTAGTTGCTGATGATAATATTAAGAAATACTTTATTATATCGTCTCTTGTAGTTTCTCTAATTCTAATGGCCAAGTCCTGATCTTAACTGCAGTAACAAAGGAAAATGTTTAACTAATAGTTACAAATTTCAAAAACAAGCTGCTATATTAAACGGGTGAAAAAGTGGAACATTATTCACGAGGATGAAATTCATGCCACGAGCAAAGGGAATGCTGATGGTATAAATGTACTTAAAAGTATTCTATCGAAAATTTCCATTTTTCCCATTCTTAGGTTTCGTATACAGAAATCTCGATAAAGGAAAAGAATGTGTAAGCATGGGCCAGAATTGGGCCCATATTTTTATTTTGACATCGCATTACTAGTAGGAACTATTCTGCGAGATATTACACCCCTGTAGTTATATCAAAGAGGTGGAGTGGAGTAAAACTAAAATTTGTAATGAATTGTCTTACTAGGGAGATTTTATTGTTGGAATTTGTAGACATTACAAGAAGCTTAGGAAAAAGTATTGGATTAAATCCATACGTGGGACAGCTTCTGTTTAAAAAACCAATGTTCAACATCGTGTTTTTTCGCAGTTTTTTCTTCAATATCCCGGTTCTATGTCTCTCATCGCAATAAGAAAAGAGAAACAAATTATTCACGATGAAATCGCGAAGTAAACTAGCTGTATCCGAACTCTCTTGGTCAATTGGTTAAACTGCAAAACATAGAAATAATTGTGGGTGCCCATTTTTAAACAATTGGTAATAACTTAAACAATAATGTATTAAATTTAACACAACTTTCGAAGAATATGCCACTAACGGATGGAGATAAATTGTGGTGCCAAATTTCAAGTCGAAATGTTTATAACAACAGCTCAAAAACAACAACAAAGTCGAAAATTAAACAGCTGGCCGTTTTTGGGTATCACGTTATACAACATACTTTTTTTTCTAGATTGCTGCCTATTTTATGTAATTTTCAGCTTCATTAAAAGAAACATTTTTAGTACTTTTGAAAACGATTTTTTAGATTTGTTTAATTTTTTAAAATAAAGTCATTTTACTCATCAATATTTTACCCAAAATTAAAAATTACTATAGTCTGTTTTTAAACCAGGAGGAGCGTTTTAAATTTAACGCGCTAAATTATACATCTGTGATTGGACAGGCCCTCGCCAGTTTTACACGAGGCAATAGTCGTAAATTTTGATATATTATAAAAATTTTAATTTCGTGTCATAAATTATTTGGTTATAATTTCTATTTTATCGTTTGCACATTATGTATCAGTTTTTAATCCCTTTTGTGTAAATCTGAAGGTAAAAGTGGCTAATTACTTGGTGCCTTTATATTGCGTAAATGATATGGATGCTATATAAAATATCTAGAGGTCAAATAGAGATCGATGCATAATATGTAATAAAATACACAAAAACACTGTAGTCGTGTATTGCTGGTTGCCCAAAACGCCAAAAAGGTTTTACTGTATTTTCTAGTTACTTTTATGGTGCGAATGTAACTTTCATGTTTACTCCTCCTGGTTTAAAAACAGACTATAGTAAATATAATACCTACATATTGTAAAACAAATAGAAATAACTGCGTATGTTCTCACCCTATAGATATGCAACACTTTTTACGTTCGAGTTTGCATAGTTGCAAAGCATAAAATTGCACAGAAAAATACTAAATGAAGTCTTTAATTTAACCTAAAAAACAGTACAACGTACAACAACAAAACCTTATTTTTAAACTTACTTTAATTTACAAAAATGTTCTTATATATGACTACATTGTCTCTGAACCTTTTATGTTAATAGTAAAATTGGAACAATTTTGTACAATTATCGGTCGGTTCAAACTTTCTAAGTCTATAGTCTGTTTTTAAACCAGGAGGAGTGTTTTAAATTTAACGTGCTAAATTATACATCTGTGATTGGACAGGCCCTCACCAGTTTTACACAAGGCAATAGTCGTAAATTTTGACATATAAAAATTTTAATTTCGTGTCAAATTATTTGGTTATAATTTCTATTTTATCGTTTGCACATTATATATCAGTTTTTAATCCCTTTGTATAAATATGAAGGTAAAAGTGGCTAATTACTTGGTGCCTTTATATTGCGTAAATGATATGGATGCTATATAAAATATCTAGAGGTCAAATAGAGGTCGATGCATAATATAATGTAATAAAATAAACACAAAAACACTGTAGTTGTGTATTGCTGGTTGCCCAAAACGCCAAAAAGGTTTTACTGTATTTTCTAGTTACTTTTATGGTGTGAATGGAACTTTCATGTTTACTCCTCCTGGTTTAAAAACAGACTATAGTAAATATAATACCTACATATTGTAAAACAAATAGAAATAACTGCGTATGTTCTCACCTTATAAGTTATTATATTATTGTTTAAGTTATTACCAATTGTTTAAAAATGGCCACCCGCGATTGTTTCTATATTTTCAAATTTGACTAATTGACCAAGAGAGTTCGGATACATTTAGTTTTCTTCTCAATTACATCATGAATAATTTGTTTCTCTTTCCTTATTGTGATAAGAGTCGTAGAACTAGAGATATTGAAGAAAAACACGATTTTGAACATTCTTTTGTTTAAACAAAAGCTTTCCACCACACGGATTTAATCCAAAACTATTTCCTAAATTTCTTGTAATGTCTACAAGTTCCAATAATAAAATTACTATAGTAAGACAGTTCCTTGTTAGGTGGTTTATTCTCTTACTTTTACTCCACTATAAGTATACACCAAAATATTCATATAAGAATTTTTAAAACAAACAATTTCATGTATATTGAAAGACAATATCACCAACATTTTTTTAAAAATACCCCCTAATATGCTCTATAATATATTTTTAACATTTTCATAAGTGTAGAACAATGTTAAAAAAATAGAAGAGTACTACACAATTAATTCAACTCTACACTTTTTTTATATTCAACATATGAATATAAAAAAAAATGTAGATGTTTATATACGTCGAGGATATCAAAGACAAGGGTAAGAAGCGTTCACTGTAAATGTAATATACTTTATGCGTACTTTTAATACGCCACAAATTAAAATAGTTTATTTTTTAAATCTCAAATTCATGTCAATACCTATACATGTTTTTTTTTTAGTTTATTTGTATGACGTCATGTTATTACAAAATTGATTGTCTCCTAATTCAGTGATTATTGTTCTCGTGTAAATATTAAAGTGCCATAAAATAGCAGTATTATATAGTGACTTTACGAATGGTAGCAATATTCCTTGCAGATTCAGTTATAATCTAATTGGGTGACAAGAATTCTAAATGTGTGGTGTATGTGTCAGTGTAAAAACTAAAAATTCGCAAATACAACAAAAATCCGTTCAAAAGCTGAAAAACGACTGTCTAATAATAAATATTTGATTTTAACAATCGATTAGTTTAATATCATTCATCTATGTCACACAAGACATAATAAAAATATTTTTTTTTTGTACTTTTGTTTCCATTTGTACCTCCCATAACATCCTTAAACAGTTTTCTTTTCGGAAAAAATATGGAATAGAAATTCCAATATTTCTCGCTATAAATCGTAATCTATTAATAAAGCAATATTTCAAGGCATTTTTTCCTAAGAATAACAAAACCTTGATGCTATGATTAAAAGCAAACACTTCAAATGAAAATTTTCCAGTGCTCACCAGATATGTATATGATTTATTGATGATGGAGGTAATTAAAATATTAGATAATCCATTAAGTTGGATGAGTACGTAATTCTAGTAATTTAAATTTATCAAAATTGGATATAATTTTATTAATAGATATACTTATTAAAAAAAAAAAAGTTCAGTAGAAGTTGAATTCTAGAGATAACATAACTGTGGAAGCATATCTACTACCAACTATGTAAAAAACGAAACATAACAAAAAATTTATTATGTTAGGTTAAGTTGTTTTTTCTTTTCAAGCTTTAAAGCATCTGGTGGAAGTTAGGACCCACGGAAAGTGGCAATAATGAATGTTTGTTTTTAACAGTACTCTCTCAAACATATAGCCAGGCTCTGCTTTCAAGCTAGCAAATATGCATACATTTTTAACTACATATCACACTATTGTCAAAATATTAGCTTTTATAAAATGACGTAGGTCTGGCGGCTCTGGGATCTCGATCTATATGTATTGTAAAAGTAGATCCAAGCATAATGACATATCCTCCGAATTTTCAGGAAAAAGGGCCGTCGACGCCTTGATGGAGTCAAAGTTCGTCAAAAGGGACGAGCCTCTATTTAAGACTAGGGAAGCCATTGTCGACTATCTGCACATAATGCTAGAACACAAGTTCTATCATAGGGCTCGTAAAGTGCCCGTGTCCGAGCAGGAACTGAAGGGCAAGAAGAAGGAGAAGAAAAGCGTCGAATCTGCTGATGACGAGAAAAAAGAGAAGAAGGAAAAGGACAAAGGCACAGATGCGGAGAGCAGCGTTGTCGAAGGGGCTAAAGATCAACAGGTAATTCCTCTACGATTATCCTCAATAATGCATGGATCCCTTATATCGCTTTAATAAATGTCCACTATAACTTAAATATTTTTGCCATCCATGCAAAGTGATGCTAGGAATAATTTAATTCGGGTAAACAAAAAAGAAAGTGTTATTATGAAAAGGGTATTAACTCTTCATTATAAAAATGGTGATCTAATGTTAGTGAAATGTTATTTAATGGACTTCGCGATTGAGGAGTAATCTCCAAATGGAAAAATAATGAGAAACACTAAAGAGATCCCTTATCTCTTTAGAATTTCTCATTATTTTTCCCTTTGAAGAGAACAAAGCCATATACTTTAGGTAATACTAATATACTATTAATGTAATTTAATTTTAATGTAATAGCTAGGGAGCAGGTGGCAGAAATTTTTATATGATTTTATTTGTGAGTGAAGTTGAACATTGTAAAGATGCAATAAGAAATAGCTGGAAAAACCATTTCAGTCATTACGGTGGTGCTGATTTTTTATTTAACAGTAAATTAGACATGCAATAAAAAAAACGCTCCTATATGATTTTATTGTGTCATCCACTTGTTTTAAACGTTGCTTGTCAACATGACATTAATATAAATGCAGTCGGCTGAAAAGTATGTCTGCGTTTTTTTGCAATTAATATTTTGTTATTAATCTATGATATATTAAAAATTAAGTCATTAGAGAGATATTGCAACTTTGGTTTACAGATCCTTTAATAAAAGTTTCCTTTAATTTGACATGTACGCATGCGCATTGAAAATATCGTTAAGCATTTTCTTTTAATAAAATACAGGCATCCCGTATATACGAGCAAGGCTTTCCTTTATTAAAGGCACCTTAATTTTGACACATTTAGGAACTTTTTATCGAAACTTGCACCAGACGAAAATTCCCTAAAGAAATTGTTACTTTTGTTGGCGATAATGGCACAAAAAAAAGATAAAAAACGTGAGAAATTCAAATATGAGGAAGACGTAATTTCGCAATCGTATTATATCGTCAGTCATATTATTTAAATCGAAGTTCATGGGGTCTACAGCGTTAATTTGTTCATTACCGATATAAATATCAATTATGTTATGTAGAAGGAACATTTCAATTTCTTCATCATTAACACCAGCTAGGATAGCTACTTCTAATTGTTATTCCATATTCATTTTAAACTCGAACAAATGATAATAATACCGGCAATGCCCAATTTGGATTTTTTAGGTTAGGGAAAATTGTCAAAATAAAGTATAAACATAAGGTGTGAGGAGGACACCGTTGCAATAACTCACTTTAAAAATGGGTGATAAATTGGAATACAGGATACTTTATTTAAAGTTTCTTTTAATAAAGTCAGCCCCTTTTCGTTTTGCAATAACTCTCTATTATATTGTCGATGTACCTTATATCAAAAGTTTCGCAAAGTGATAAGAAACAATAAGACAAACTTCAGGCACCTGTGTACTGCTGCGATTGAAGTGGGTGAATTTTCAAAAATGTGGTAAAAAAAAACGCTTCTTTATTATTTTATTATGTCAACCACTTAGCAGGAAGCTTCTTTTATATGTAAGATACCTAAAAAATAATTGTGAAATCTGCTATGTTGATTTTTCATTGGCTGATGTTTCTTAATAATTACACGACAAAAAACAAAAGGTGGGGCTGTTCTTTTGATCAGAACTGTCTTATCCCATGTTTTCTGACATGCTGAAACGGATTCTGATATTAAAAATAAAAGCATCAGTTTTTATCTACCACCCCTTTATCCCCTAAAAAGTGAATGATAAAGATCTTGTTCTAAGGTTCTGGTCTAACTTTTCTAAAGTATTTTGATGCCAATTTTGGACAAAAACAATTTTCTGTCTTGTCAGTTTCCCCCTACAACCCCATATTATCTCCTAGGGGTGGCAGAGCAAAACTTACAATAGCAATGTATATACAAAAAATGTAGGAAATATTATACTTTTGACCTTTGTCTGCATCATTTTTCTCGTAGAATTGAGCGTTGCCAAAGTTTTTTGAAAAAAACAATTTGTTGCACCTTTAATTTGAGATAGCCGTTCGCGCCTCACCTCACCCCCAAGGTCGAAAACTTGTGTTTTTTATCAGGTTCTCGACTTAAACAATATAAATTTAAATAATTACTTCTCCACATTTTGAAGGGATGAAACCCCGACTGATTGGACAATTTTTTTATTTTGACAATTTTTGGAATAAATTGGGAATATTTCTGAAAATCAGCAATGTATACGTCACACAATGTTTTTCTCCAATTATGGATATAAAAACTAACAAATTAAAACCAATGCGAAGTACAATGAAATGACTTAATTAATAGCGCTCTTTTTTTTTGCAAGTTAACAATTAGTTTTGTTAAAAAAAAAAATCAGAGGCATGGACTTCAGCCAACCATTTTTTTATTTATATTTATGATAAATGAGCAATTGCATAGCAATGGCTGAAACAATAAAGTAATATAGGAGCATTATTTTTTTGCAAATTTGACATTCATTTATTTACAAAATCCACAGCAACCAAACTCAGTAGTTGCTCTAATTGGTCAGTTATATTAATACCTTCATTCCATATAGTTAACTACGATGAAATCATATACCCATTTTGCTACCACCTCCCTAGCTATAATTATTAGTATTAGTGGGACATCAAGGGCTCAATCATGTTATTTAAATAAAATATTAATTAGTTGCATGTGCAATTACGTATTGGGTATTGATTTCTTGTAACGAAAGTAGATGATTAATGAAAGTTGGTCTGTAACAGATGAAGAGGTGTATTTTTTCTAACTACTTTTTTTAAATACAAAACTCCATTATCGGGAAAATGGTTGTAAATATGTTATATCTATATAAACACATAAATCGTCTTGATATTTAGTTGTATTCATTTTCTTCTTTTATTCCAGGGCGACAAAGAAAAACGTAAAAAGAAAATCAGGCTGGATATGCACAATGATCAGAGATTCGTTGATTGTCTCGATGCGTACGTTTGGATATATGATCCTATTCCTTTCCATTACTGGATAATAGGTACATTGCTAGTATTGGGTGCCATTGGCGTGTGTCTGTTCCCATTGTGGCCCCCATCTGTCAGGTAAGCAATAAATGCTTCAACATATCACCACCGAGAGGTGATAAAAGCTCGCGATATGAAGTAGCAAGTGCAAAGTTTCAGAAAATTAGACAGAAAGCATAAGGCATACATAAGAAATGGTCAACGGTTCTTCAAAAAAATTTGTACCTTAACTATGGCTACTAGTTGCCTCCTTCTGATGCATTTATCTCCCCAAGAGAATGTTTTTGGACAAGAAAACTGAAGATGTGTTTCAAAGATTTACACATGACTTAAAAACACTGCATATACAGTATACTCCAAATTGAGTTGTCCCTGATCTCCATTATAAAAAATTAGTCCATTGCAATCTAGTAACTTAATGAAACAACCGACATATATTGAAAATAAGAGTGGTCTAGGTTTAGATCCTTGTGACCCCATATGTAAATGTAAACAAAATTGATTTAAAGTAGTTATAAGAGACATTGTTCTAGTTTTCAGGAGCGTACTTAGTTATATTAGCAATTCTCGTCCTTATTTGTTGTTCTGTATTGTCTACTATACTATGGTTTCATCTAGAGTTATATGTTTTACTATGTTTTACAATGTTTTGCAATTTTATTACTATATTTCTACACCTTTAATAGGGTCCTATGAAAATAAAGATATTACAATCGACTGAATTAATAAATTGTTATTATTATTATTATTATTATGAATTTAGCCATGCGGTGATCACACGAAATTTTGGTCGAGGGCTCTCCTACTATAAGATATTATGATCAATTTGGTCTAATGCTTTCTGCATGTCAGTGTAAACGACATCAACCTGACCACAATGTTAAGAGTATGTTATGTAAAACTAGTTGTTTATTATAGGTTAGGGGTCTACTACTTGAGTGTCGCTGCGGCTGGATTCTTGGTCTCGATAATAGTGTTGGCGGTGATTCGCCTGATCGTGTTCTGTTGGATATGGACGTTGACGCTGGGCAAGCACCATCTGTGGATATTGCCCAACCTGACGGAGGACGTGGGATTTTTCGCATCATTCTGGCCTCTTTATACTGTAAGACGATCAATGTGACTGTTTTATTTTAGTTTTTCTAATCCATTTTTTGTACGTTAGTATCATTATAAGGGAAGTAGTTCAAGTTCTGACAAGAAGGGGAAGAAGAAAAAGAAAGACAAGGATTCTGATGCGGAAGATGAAACGGAAGACAAACAGGAAGAGAAATTCGAGGAGAAGGTTGAAACTTTGCAGTCTGCTCCGGTGGGATATGAAAATGACGGGTAAGTAAATATGTCAAAGCTGCTAATGTCACTATTTCTTCTTTATTTAAAATGCTGTTATTTTGTGTTTGGGTTTTTTGGTCGATCAGATGAAAATGACGAAAAATATGAATAGTTTTTGTTTGATTAAAAAAACAGTAGTTAAATAAATATTAGTCCTTAAATTTTTACTCTTAATATCAGTCTTTAGCCTATACTCCAGGCGTTTTAGCTGTAGAATTGACCTCTGTGCTAAAATCGTGCCCTACGAAAAAAAATATTTTCATTGTTTATTTGGACATCTTGAATAACACTTGGTAGTTACGCCATAACACATCTGGAGGATGTGAAAACCGCGTCGGAAGGTCGTGGAAACCGGGATTCGTGATTAACTCAGTTGTTATGGCCCAAACGGGAACAACACCTGTTATAAAAGTTGTACATTTCTAAATTCTCTATCTTCAAGGTCCTATACATTTCTTTCGTACGCCTAACCATTTTGGAGATACTTTGCAGACTAAGTGAAAAATGCATTGTTCCGTTTGTCTTTTGTTGCATAGGCAGTTACCGATATTTAACATTTGCCAAATCTACAACACTTTCAATAGCTGTCAAATTATCATCACTTCCTCCAACATCTTCAGCAGCTCAACGGCATTTGCATAGAGTATGTTATCAAATTCAAACACGGTTGGGAAGACATTGATCCTGAGCAGTAGTGCTGGATTAAAAAGAATGATATTTTGCAGCCAGTACCAACGCAGTTACTACCAGCACCAGACGTATTGTTAAATATAATTTTTTGCAACTGTACAAAGAGCCGTGCTACTGTAGAAAAGTAGGACTGGATTGTTCCACAGCTTGTGGCCATTGCCACGGTCACTCTTGCCTGAATACCGCACCTATATAATTGCTATGAATGATGAAATGGCCACATAGAATCTTATCAGGATGAAAGTAATGACGACGATTTGTCGTTAGATGATAACGTTTCAGATACAGAAGGAGTCGGGATCGGACTCATATGGAAAACCTGGAAAACTCGGGGAATTTAAAATCTTTGAAAAAAAAAAATGGAAATATCAGGAAACTGTATAAAAAAATCAGGGAATTCAGCGTCACGATATGGAAAACTATAGAGTTCTTAACAATTTTCACTGATTCAGTTCAGTGCAAGGAATTATTTTGTTAAATAAAAACTTCCTTAACTAAAAAATTATGGAAATTAATATTATTGGTTATGGAAAACCTGGAAAATTCAGGGAATTTTTTCAGCTTCGTAAAGTCTGAACCCTGAATTATCTCACATAAAAATAAATCTATCTCTCTATCTATCTCCAAAACGCTTAGGCATATGAGAAAAATGTATAGGACCTTTGAGATAGAGAATTTACAGATGTACAACCTTTATAATGGATGTTGTTCCCGTTTGGGAAAACTGAGTTAATCTCGAATCTGCGGTTTCTGCGACCTCCCGACGCAGTTTTCACGAAAGCTTCCAGGTGTATCGCGCCGTAAGTACCAAGTGTTATTCAAGACAAGAAACACAATAAAACATTTTTTTTGTAGGGCACTGATTTGGCAGTAAAAGTTTAAAACGCCTGAATTTCTAGGCAAAAGGGAGTTTTGGAAAAAAAAAGCCAACCGGGGCTTTTTGGAAATGTGTACTTTTCAGTATATATATATACAGATTCAGCAAATTTAGTTTTAGGTACGTAAACTTGTTTCTGCGCAGATGAACCACGCCTTGTCGTAGAACAATGCAGGGCATTGGTCCATCGCTTGACGGCGACGAGTTGAGAACAGCGCGAGCGCACCCATTCTACTTTTAATAGCGTAGCTGTTGTGGGAATAAAATAAATTAATCTCAATTTCGTTATTAAAATGCCGTGTGTTTATACAACTGCAGAAAAAGTGCAAATTGTGAAGTGGTACTTTGGGGACCATTCTACTGATGACACAATAAATTTATTTACTGTGGCATATCAAGACAGAGCAATCCTCTCATCTAGCATAATTTCATACATTATTTAAAAATTTGAGAATTTCAGGTGTGTCGTGAATTAATGTAAAAAATGCTGTCAACCTGAACCCCGTCATCAACAAATGAGGGAAGAACGTGAAATTCGCGAAACTAATGTCTGTGCACTTGTTGAAACTAGTGAACCTTGTTCTAGCAGACAAATTGCTGATGAAGTTGACATGAAGGAAAGAACTGTAAGAAATATTTTGAAAAGAAATGGGTACAGTTGTTTTAAAGTTCAAAACGCAAGAAATATTTCCCGAGGACAATTTCAAACGGATGGAATTTTGTGAAATCGTGATAAATAAAGTGAATGAGAATGAAAACTTCTTAAAGAATATATTGTTTACAGATGAATCATCCTTTTCATTACATAGGAAACACAATCCATCCGTAGTACGATATTGGTCTCGAAAAAATAAAAATTTGAGTGTTGCTGTGCGAACTCAGTATCCTCAAAAGTTGAACGTTTGGACTGGAATTTTATACAATCATATTATAGGCCCACTGCTAATCGATGGCAATTTAAATGGCAATAAATATTTAGAGCTTTTACAAAACCAAATAATTCCTGCAGTTCAAAATCTTCCTGTCAACTTTGACGACATTTGGTTTCAACAAGACGACTGACCAAGTTACAATACCTTAACTGTTATTAATTTTCTGGAAAGAACATTTCCCAATCGTTTAATAGCTACGAGGGGAATGATAAAATGGCCCCCCAGGTCACCTGATCTAGCACCCCATGATTTCTTTCTGTGGGGCTTTTTAAAGGAAACCGCATACAAACATGCGTTTGAAGGAGCCAATAATTTAGTTGAATTACGGGAAAAACTTATCCAACTTTGTGCAAGCATTACCCCAAATCAACTCAATGATATGAGAGGTTCATTGTATAATCGGTTTGGCTATTGTTTGGCACAAGAAGGTGGTTTGTTTGAATCCTTACTTCATTAATTTATTGTTTGATAATTATTAGTTGATTTTAGTTTCTGAGGGTTATTTAATTTAATTTTAATGTTCTGTTTTCATTTCGGTTTTAATAAGAATTATTATTTTATTCCCATAGCATTTACGGCTAAAAAAGAAACTGCAGAAATGCTTTCAATAGAAGAAATTATTTGTCAAAAATGTGACAAATTACTTCTTCGCTTTTGACGAAGAGATATTTTCTCGTTTCGTATAGAAATTATTACCTACATCCGCATTCATCCTTAGTTCATGCCGCACTAAATTCAATTCATTGTGTGTCTCTGCTTTCACGATTTATCGAACTAGCGGGGCGTGGTCAATTACATCGTTATTCCTATACCCTAAACTGCATTTTCCGAATTTGTATATAACTATTGTACCTAAAATCCAACAGCTGAAAATTCGTGTATCTATGTTTAATTAACAAGTAAAGTAATGGAAAACGAGTTTTTGGCTTACATAAATTTATCTTTAGGTTTTACGAAAGTACAACCATGGAAAAAGTTGCAGGTATTACAAATATCTACTAAATGAGCCCAACAACTGTAAAATCAATTCATTAGTTTTTTAACAAAATGCAAAATACTGCTAAGAATTTTATCATAGACCATTTAATTCATGCTGATTGGGTAGAACTTCATTTCTTCGGAATATAATTTCTGCCAAAGATTAACAAATACTAGGTCTAACGTGTCTGGTATATTTGCAGGAATAACGAGGAAGTGGCAGAGGATCCAGCTCAGGTGGAAAACTTGGCTGGTTCCGAGAGCGAGAGCGAATCGAGTCAAAGGTCGAGCACAGGCAAAGACTTCGAGATGGTGGACCAAGACGAGCTCGATTAACACTATCGAAGTAGGTTTAAAATATAGTTTAATTTTTAAGCCACACATTCGGAATATGGTTACAAAACATACTTTCCATAATTTTTTTATCATGATTGATGGTCAGTGTTTGTTTTCAGTTTCTTTTTTTTTCGTTTTTGTTTAAATAAATTTCGAGGTGATCTTGTGGGTTATGATTTTCCCGATATGTTTTAATTGTTTATTTTTTATTTATTTTACTTCATACAATTAATTTCTTTTTGTAAATATTTAAAGTTACGCAATTTTTTTATAGCGGATGTAGTTGTGTAAATGTTTGTAATAGATCTTGCAACAGTTTGGAAATTGTTTGCGTACAGCATTTATTTTTCTTTTTGTTTCCTACAATGAGGATTTTTGATTTTGGTTGTTGATAAAAACTTCAAAGATCTATTATATTATGCGAGATTAATAGTTGGAGAATAGATTTTATGTATATTTTTGTAATTGGTGCTGTAAGAAATTTTAACTAATTTTTGCTAATCCTTATTTATTAGTTACTATAGACTGTTGCATTTACAATTTGTATTGTTTTAATAATATATCTATAATTCTATAAATAAATATATTGTACATATTCTTATTTCATTGTGTCCATGACTTTCCTCAGCATTTGGTTGCACAGCGCCGCATACGGATTAAGCTCGACGAGCTGGAAGAAAACAACAGATACAAGAAATTTATTATGTGCTTAAAGACAAATACAGAGTGAATTCAGTTTGTTTTAAATATTTTAGAAACAGAATTACAGAAGCCACATTTTTCACTACATATAAAAGGTGAAAGTTCATCCATACAGACAATTTTCAACTTCACCCTTTGGTAATAGTCAGGAAATTTGAGTGAAGTATAAGTAAAAAAATTTTTTTAAACAAACTTTTATTAAAATGTAAGGTAAGGTGAGGCAAGTGCGCCCCCAAAAATGATTAGTAACGCTTTACAAAATCACAACTACTTTATTTTTCAGCAAAATTGGTCAAATAATCTTTTGCATACTTTTTGGAATATTTCCGCTTTATAATACCAATACCAAACTAATATTTGCAGATGTAAAATTTTTGTGATTTTTATTATTTTCATAGTGACAAAAACGCACTTGCCCCAATTGACGGGGCAAGTCTTTGGCTGTGGGAGAAGTATATAAGTTGATGTTAAGAATTTCTGGGGCAAGACCGCTTATGTTTATTACTTTGATTTTTCTTTTGCTGTTTACAGTATTTAATCGTCTCCTCCCATTTAAGAGTAATTAACTTTTTTGTGAAATCAAATGAAAATTGCATAATCTTGATAATATCTTTATCATCTTGACGACCACATGCTACAATATGAGTGTGAAGGCGTTTGAACCATTGCGCGCTGTTGCCAAGAGTTGTGCAAAAGTGTGAACCTCAGAAATAGTGTTTCTGTCCCGGGAATCCCGGGACGGGATTTCCCGGGAATGGGCCTTTACAGTACATTCGAATTTTGACATTTAATTATGGTGGGTGTCATTTGGGGAAAATAAAATAATTTTTTATCTAAAAATGAGGCATCTTAAAACAGCAATCTCTGAGAAATAAATTAGCGAAATACAACAACTTTCACGGGGTATTTCAAACGCTCCAGTTTCACGCGCCTTGGTTGCACACGTAATCCCACCAATCATCATCGAGGACACAACAGAAGAACTTGCAAACCGACAACACTGCGATCACCGAGCGTGCGGATAGCGGATAACCTTAAACTTTCATTTGAGCTGTCGTCTTTTCTGGGGCATTTTCGGTCGTATTTTCACAGAATGGAACAAAACACTGCTTGCTAGACATTTTAATCGAAATCGGAGGCTTTCAATTTACGCTAACCTCGAAACCAAAATGTTAACATCAACAAGCTGTCAAACGTCTAGTAATGAGCGATATGTCACTGCCGGTGATTAAATCACCGTGATTATATAAAATATTAGCATAAAGTGTAATTTACATCGTTTTACTTTCAATTCATACTTGTCCAGTGCTGCTTAATGCAGCCATACATTCACACAAACAAATTACGGCGAACGGTAAACCTATTAGCTTGCAGATTGTGATGACGTTAGTTTAAAACCACCGGAAGTGAAAAATATAATTCGCCGTTAAGGAGTGATTGGAAAATCGCGATATCGCCCATCACTACAAACGTCAATTGAATGCTGATTTTGTACAACGTTGCCGAGTCGCCTTTTATACTATTGGCTTGGGATTGCTGACGTATTAATGGCGCGTTACGGATAATCGTTTAAATTGGACTTGTAAATAGGTGATTTTAATTATTTTTTTCTGGCTCTAATCTGCATCAAAATAGAAATTGAAAAAATACGGGTATTTTAATTTTTCATAAAATTTATGATTCCGCAATAAAAAAAATATGCTGAAAAGGCCCATTATGTCACTTTTTATCGTTCCCGTTCCCGGGAAATAACAGTCGGGATTTCCCGGACCCTTGGAAATAAAAATAAGTTTTAAAAATATTAAATTTGTGCTCCGAAGTTGTGTCTTTTTAATTATAAATAAAACAAAACAAAACTGACGGATTTATTTTTTGACCAAAGAAAGAAAAGAAAAAAACATTTAAGAAAATCGGTAAAGGTATTTAGACAAAACTTCCCTCGTTATTTGTGCATTACGGTCACTCTAAAAAATTATTAATTATGAAATGACATTGGGAATAATAATCGGAATATAGTTATTGCTATTATTACAAAGAAAACCTGATAACTTTTGGTCAAAAAAATATACAGAGTGCTCACCCAACAGCAAAAGTTCAATACTAAATAACAAGTGCCAAATATGGAAGGCTTGCGCAAATACCTTTACAAATGTCCAACACGACTGAATTATTTCTTGAGATGACCACACCCTGTACATTTATTCAATAAAAGTATAATAGGTGCATATGCCAGATATTATTGCCATCTGCCACATTTTCAATCCCAGATTTACGTAATGGAGTGGAAATATAGTGGTGGTTAAAAAAAATTTCATGTTTTTAAAAATTTTCAAAAATGTTAGTTAAAAAATTTTCAATGTATTTCTTCTGAAATAGGTTTAGAATGTTATGAAACGTAGACATTTTCAAATTTGAGCAAATAAAAAAAATTCCATCTAGGTATTTTAGTGGTAAAATTTTTTTCAAAAATCAAAAAAATTTTCAAATTTTTTTTTCTGAAGTGTCATGAAACGTGAAACTTTTAAATTTGAGCAAAAAAAAATTTTTCCATCGATTCTAGTAAATTTTTTTCCAAAATGGTAAAAAAATGTTGCAATTTTTTTTCCGAAATAGGTTTGGGATGTCATGAAACGTGGAAATTTGAAATTTGAGCAAATAAAATGTTTCGTCTATTCTACAGTAATGAAATGGATTAAAAATGTTTAAAAATTTTTCAAAAACATTTTTAAATTTCTTTGAATAGTTTTAGAATGCCATGGAAACGTGGAAATTTTAAATCTGAACAAAGAAAATAAATTTCCATCTATTTTAGTGTTAAAATTTTTTAAAAAATGCTAAAATAATTTTCTAATATTTTTAAAAATAGATTTAGAAAGCTATGAAAAATAAAAAAATTTAATTTGAAAAAAGAAAAAAAAATTCCATCTATTTTAGTGGTAAAATATTTTTCAAAAATGATAAAAAAAATTCCAATTTTTTTTTCTATAGGTTTAGAATTTCATGAAACGTGGAAATTTTAAATTTAAACAAAGAAAAAAAAAATTTTCATCTACTTTAATGGTAAATTTTTTTTAAAAAATGGTGAAAAAATTATCAATTTTTTTTTTTCCAGAAATAGGTTTAGCGTGTCACGAAACGTGGAAATTTTAAATTTGAGCAAAAAAAAATTTTTTCATTTTATTTGAATTTGATTTTATTTGAAATTTCTGGCTGTATGTAGAGGCTGCTCTTACCCCAAATTTGCACTTGCCCCACCTTACCTTATTAAAAAGAAGAATACTATATTGTTTTATTAGAAGTAAAAATGATACTTTTGTGATGAGTCTCACTTCATTGGTCCGGCAATTACAGACGAGTCACAAGTGACTTTTACTTTGAGACATGCTATTTTTTCTTCAAACGTCGATTAACTATAAAAAAAATAAAGATAAAAATCTCAAATTTCACTACCAAAAACGCATTGTGTTAGCATCGCATAGCTGGTGTATCAAACAAACTAAGTGTTGCTATGGTATATTGTGCCGTCGTACATTTTCTGCCGCTCACAGCACCGGAAAAAGTACTTTTCCCTCTGCTGCTAATGCTGCGCACAGCCGTATAAGATGTAAAATTTTAGCATTATGAAATGAGTTAAGAAATGTCTTTTTCTGACATTGGAAGTAAAAATAAATATTACGTTAATTGATTGGGGGAGAGTCTAATAAATAGGCCCAGTATGGATGAGTAGTGTTAACAAAGGTAAGTTAAAAATTATCGAAACAAAACAATAACATAATTTTATAAAAGCTTAACACGAGATCTAGACTAAAATAATAATTATTTCTGTCAAATTAAATATTAATTTAACCAAACCATAACTACACGCCATTTATTAAAGGGAATTATACATCAAATACCTGTAAATTCATAACGGACTCTACTAGTTCTGGTTTTTTACTTTATAGGTTAACATGAACAACACTTCTATGTTCACATTTTCAATTAGGTACACGTAGTAGTCCACCTTGAATTCTACCTCCTATTTCAGTAACACTTTTAGCAGAATAAGAACAACTTCTACGTGTAAGTTATACAGTCGTTTCAGCTAAAACCAGCTGAAATGTATTCGTTGGACCATTCCAAACAAGAGTTCATACGTGCAGGAAGTCCAAAAAGTCCATAGTTTTCAAGTTAGACATTTGAAGGTGAAATAATGATTATTCATTATTTTATCTAAACGTACGAAATTGCACATTTATTAGCAGCACTGGTTTTACATTATTTGGATCATAAACTGAGAGGATAAAATATCTTTATCCTCTCAGATCACAACCTATTTGGATTTTGAGGTTAGTTTCAACTATCAAAACCATATACTTATTAAGTATATGATCAAAATATTCGGTAACGGTAGGTCTAATGTACTAATTGTTAGAGTAGTTCCAATTAAATAGTTGTTCTCGGTGGCTGGTAGAGGGCGCTGTTCGTCGGATTTCCAATATTACATTTTCTTAAAATGGGAAGATTACGGTTTTTGTTATTTTACTTGTAGAGTAGGCTTTCAACACACAAAAAACGAAACTGATCACCGGTAATACGATTGATTCTACAGGATGTATGTTTTCAGGGAAAAATTTGGGTTGTCGAAAAATAATTATGATAACTTTATCCAAAAAATGATTTATTTCGAAGGACCATTAGAATTAAAAAAAAAAATACAAGGTGGTCCTCAAAGGCTAAATAAAAGATGCCAAAAGTTTTGTGTAAATAGTTTTACAGACTTTTTTAGTTAATAGCCACTTTGAGTATGACGGTTTTTTTGTCAATATGTAATATAACAAAAATGCAAAGAAATTCCTATGAAAGTTGATTTTTGTCCACCACGCGCATTTTCCGAACGCACAGTGCAGTTCTCGAAAGTTTTCAGCTAAAATCTGACTCGCCCTGTATATTTTAAATTGTTGTCCACAAAAATATCCCCGTTTCTAAATATGTGGGATAAGAGCATATATAGACCCTCCCCTAGCTTTCATCATTTACCTGTCCTTTTGCAAACTGATTTCCCATTTTTGCAGCTATCTCAAAATCTTCCCTGGCCCTTTCAAGTCTATCAGCCTTTCTGTGGATTAAGCCTCTCTGGCAGTAAGCCTGGCACAATGTTTTTCTACACTTATCGTCGGATAGACTTATTGCAGTCGATACGTCATCAAATGCTTCTAAAACGGACAGTTAAAAGAACTAAGCAGGCCTACTGCATATAGCAAATACCTCTGAGGATGCACTTTCCAGAAACTCCAAAACCCTTGAACACAAAACATTTGATACGGGCTTCGTCAACCAAGTTGGCATCATTAGGTGACTAAATTTTTATTATCTCCTGATGGTGCCAATGTTTTGATGTTTTTGGAAACTACGTCTTCAGAGGCAGCATCATACTAAAAGTTCTAGAACTATGGAAGATACATCGAGTTTTCGGAAATTTCCCCCACCTACCTTCAAATTTTCTCAAGAACTGGTAGATATAGGCCCTGTTATTATACAGGGAAGGCTTCTTGGGTGCTATTTTTATTGCCTCATTTATTAAAGCCAATGCTTCCTCCAAATTGCCATCCTCGGCTAGTTGTACAGCTTGAAGTTCCAACTTAACTGCCTGCTCAATTTCTGGTGTAATCTCTTCTTCATCTATTTATTTTGAATTTTTATTTATAAAAAATTCTAACTAATGGAATAAAATATGTACCTTTTAGTTGTTCCTCGGGGGGTTGAAAGGTAGCTTCATCCAAGGGTAGGTTAGGGTTAAAAATGCAATTTAATATGGCTTTATCGTGAGCAGTTAGCTCAGACATATTTACATGTTAAAACGTTTCTAACAAATATTCACATTTGTTTTACAATTCCTTGTTACAATTTGCATATTAATGTAGTAAAACAGGTTTAATTAAGAAGTATATTTTATTCAAGGTTTTTATAACAAAATACAACAAAATATGAATTGATAAAATGGAATGTCTTATCTTGAATATCCACCAATAGGCCAGACAAATAAAGATTTTGACATAACTGGTAGCTGCACAGCAATGTTTCTGCAGAATGACTTTGGGAGAGGCTTCTCATTTTGTGAGTTAAAAAATTTCATTTGCATCATCATTGTTTATCAATAATTAGAGCGGAAAATTAGTTTTCTTAAAATACCGGAAGAACTATCCGTCGTACAGGAAAGTCAAGAATGGGTGATTTATGTGCAATTAAAATCCATACATTATGAGATTTTCCAAATTAAAATCGCACCAGCGGTAAAAAAGTTATTGCAAAAAAACCTGCATTAAGGGGGATTCCCATAAAACTAGCTGATAAATCGCGTTTTTTAGGAATTTTTATTGGGAAAACTATTAGACAAATCATTTTCAAACTTTGGAGATATATTTATTATACATTAGAGCAACTACATTCAAATTTTTATGTGGTTATAATGAAAATTGTGGCTTTGGTGCCCCTTGAAGTGAGACGCCGCCCCAAAATATCTCGGTTGCTGGCTGACACTCAGATTATCTAAAACAGAAAATCAAATTTCTTTTTATTTCTTGTGAATACAGGTATGGCATGAACTACGGAGAATTTCTTTAAAAAAAAATGGATACTGCGACATGAAAAAAATTACTTTTTTCACATGAAATATCACATTTTTTATGATAAAGAAAAAAAGTTTTACATATATTTTATTTTCCATAGTTTATGTGAAAGATAGTTGTATGCTCGATATATGTGCCAAATTTCAGGACAATCGGCTTAATAGTTGTTGAGATATCACGTTGGACGTAATAGTTCTTTAGATATCACATCCGACGTGATATCTCAAAAACTATTAAGCCGATTGCCCTGAAATTTGGCATATATATTGAGAACACAACTGTCTTTCTCATAAAGGACGCAAAAAAAAATACATGCAAAACTTTTTTCTTTATAAAAAAAATGTGACATTTTAAGTAAAAAAGTAATTTTTTCATACGTCACAGTGTCCTCATTATTTGAAAAAAGAAATTCTCCGTTCATGCCATACCTGTATTCACAAGAAGTAAAAATAAATTAGATTTTTTTGTTTTAGATGATCTGGAAAAAAGGAATTGTGTCAGTCAGCAACCGAGAAATTTTGGAAAGCATCTCACTTCAAGAGGCACCAAAGCCACAATTCTCATTATAACCACATAAAAATTTGAATGTAGTTGCTTTAATGTATAATAAATATATATCCAAAGTTTGAAAATGATTTGTCTAATAGTTTTCCCAATAATAACTCCTAAAAAATTTAGGCTAGGTCTCTAAAATATTCGTGCATCTCCGTATAAGTAGGCATAATTGACCCAACTGTAGTTGCAATCGATGAGAGTGGGTAAAATCATTTCAGCAGCCGCCAATCTTGCTGACAATTGTTAATCAGTTATTGTTATTTTGTGGTTGGTTTATTTTTATTGTCTTTGTAATAATTACGTAGGTAAAATAAATAGCTTTTAAATAATATTAGTGTTTTTAATTATTTAATTATAACAAATAGCTATTCACATTATATTTTAAATAATAAACATTTATAATAGAAAGTTATTCTATTCTGAAACAAAATGAAACTTAACAAAATGTTCTTGAACTATTTAATTACGATTTCTTATGCCTTCGTTAAACCAATTATCTTCATAAACCGGGCCAGGTTGGCGGTTTAGTTGAAGGGCATTCAGTAGCATTATATCTACATCATTGGGTATGGGTACATTGTGCTACACATATCATGTAAGACTGCCCAGCTGTATATTACTTTAGCAGCTCCTTGTGGATTGTGATGCAGAGCCATATGTCCACGAAGGCATCTAAATCTGCCTCTCAGCAATCCATTTATGTGTTCAATAATTACTGTAATTTGTGACAGAGCTACATTAAATCTCTTCTGCGAATAATTTTCAGGTGGATTGTCCAATGGAACCATCAACCAAGGTTCTAGTGGATATCAACTATCCCCAGGTAAATGGTTCGCAGTTCCACTTTAAACATGTCTTTGTATATGCTTGGCCCCAAACGACATCCAGAAAGCCGCATCGTTCACTGAACTGGGAAAACGAGTGTTAATTAACAATTTTTCTGACGAAATCTCCAATAATTTGAGTATTATTGTCATAAAAATTCCACCGGTAATAGTAAGGTTGTCCAGAATGTTTTGGATGATTTGCACTTGGTGCTATTATTCAAATTTGTGTATCATCTACTACACCAATAAGATGATGCAGTTATTTCCGCAAATCCCCATTTTGCAGCTTGTCTGACTCCAATTGAAGTCGGAAATTTTATAGTCAGGGAGGTAGCATCAAATTTAATTACATCATTTCAATAAAGCTCATTTGTTCAGTACAGGTTTTTTTTTACTTCCCTCGCATACCGAAGGGAAGTATTGTATTCGAGAAAAAATCACCCTTCAAGATTTTTGCGGATTTTCACGTTTCAGATCGTGTAGATTACGAAAATAAAGGTTTTTCACTTCCGTCAGTCTGTCTGTCTGTTGGTGCATTAACTAAAAAACTACTTGATGGAGAACAGTCAAATTCGGTAGGTAGCTGAAGCTGCTGTCAGCGAAGAAATGGTTAAATTTTCATTGGAAAATATACAGGGTGGATCGTCTAAAGGGAATAAACAATGAAAAAAATTTATTTTTGCTCAAATTTAAAATTTCCACGTTTTATGACATTCTAATCCTATTTCAGCAAAAGAAAAATCTGAAAATTTTGTTTACCAACATTTTTGACAAAAATTTTTACCACCAGAATAGATGGAAAAAAATATTTTTTTGCTCAAATTTCCACGTTTTATTGCATTCTAAACCTATTAAAAAAAAAATAAAATTTTCTTTACCAAATTTTTACCGCTAGAACATTTTTTTTTACTCAAATTTAAAATTTTCACGTTTCATGGCATTCTAAACCTATTAAAAAAAAAAAAATCAAGCACTTTTTTTTTAAGGTAATAATTCACAGCCATGCTTTGCAAAAATTGGTTGCTCTTTTTTTTGCAAAAAAGTTATTAGTTAGATCTTGAATTTTACAAAATGTGCTGTCGATTAATTTTAGCTGAAAATTGCGAGCTCTCCGGGAGTTCAAAGTCGCAAATACTATTGCACCGCCAGCACCCATCTTTTGCTCACCTATAGAACACTACAGAACACAATTATTTAAGAAAGTTTTATGAAATTTTAACAGCAAATTAAAAATGTATGTTAATAATTAAAAAATGACTACATCGTAAGTTATTTTGCAATAACTTTTTTACCGCTGGAAAATTTTAATTTGGAAAGCTTCATAATGTAGGGATTTTAATTGTACACAAATCATCTATTCTTCATATTCCTCTATGACTGATAGTTTTTCCAATATTTTAAGAAAATTGTGATTTTCCACTCTAATTGTTGATTGATTGATTTGCCAGCGTATAGTGGGCATTGCTGCCAATTCCGGGCATCCATGGAGGTTCAGTCCAACACGCAGCTTGGTCCTCCGTCGAACACGCCCAACGGACGGCCAAACGCATACCGGAACCAAACCTCAGATGTTTTATATACCGCCGAACCAGCTGCATACGCCGGGTTGGACATTGGACATGCTTGTTGTCAGCAGCGAGAGATGTATGACGCATGGGGTGGGAATATAGGATGGGAAGTGTAGGTATTTGAGAGATGCTTCTTTTAGGTTTCCATGCTTCTATTAAGTTTCCATGCTTCTTTTAAGTTTCCATCTATCGTCATCTCCTTATTTTTCTTCTAAGTTTTCTGCTTCTTGTGTCTCTGAATCTGGTAGCTTTTATTTTTGTATCTTTTTACCTCTTTCCCCTTTTTTTTATTTATTTTTTTATTTAGCTATTTATTAACTGCTCCACAAGTAAATATCCATCTACGGTGGAGTTGCTGGGATGGGCCCTATCTCGCGGTAACAGTTTTTTTTTTGTTGATAAAAACCAAAGTCATTCTGGAAAAACATTGCGGCTACTAATTTATCGAAAAATTATGTCTGTTTTCTCTTCATTTGCCCGGCCTACATATTATGATACATGTTGTGTTTTTTTTAACAGAGGGAAAAATACCACAGGTACACACAAAAAAAAAGTGGTCTGTCTGTCTGTCCATTGGGTAACCCTTATATATTTCGACATGCTGAACACAAATCTGATGTCCGTTTACCCACCAATTTTTAGTAAATTGCGAAAATGCCGTAAGATTTTTTTAGGTTATTTTCGCGATTGTTATTTTAAACCTTTTGACTATTTTCGGTCACCTGATTTTGACGCCCTCATCCAGCACAGGAATGTATATGAAAACAATTAGAGATAAGTTGCTATTAAACAACCTGTTATTTGTACACTGCATTAAAAGGCTGTTATCTGTTCAAAAATAACAGATAACAGTAGCCAAGATACCTTCTTGACCATTTTTGGTTGACGTCACGCTATTGTCGGCGCCATTTTGCGTGGAGAGCAAACAACTCATTGTTTTCATTTTCATTCCTGTGTTATTGAAGTGTGTATCTTATAATAGCCGCCGTTTTCATTTGTAAAAATTAGGAAAATGCCTTTGTTCTGTTCAATAGTGAATTGCGATAATAGAGGAGAAAGAAACGACGTTCGTTTTTTTAGAATTCCTGCTATTTTAAAGGACTGTGGAGAAAACATCAACAAGCTGTCAAAAGAATGGCGAGAAACATGGATAAGGTCTCTAAAATGCGGAGAATGATTCATTTGTCTTGCAACAACGCCCTGCACATATCCAGGCTCATAATATTTATAGACCTGCAAGAATTTATAAGCCTTTAACTGCAGTCCTGTGTAAAAGCTGTGAGTTAAGATTAGGTAATTTACCATGTCCATTATCCCAACACTAGGAAAAAAACCTAGGTTCTTCAAAAAATCATTGGAACTAAGAATATAAGGGTCGATACTGTCGAATATTACCACTTTTCCGTCAACATCATCGATATCATGTTGTTGGCTTATTTTTCGACCTAAGCAAAGCGTTTGACACTTTGAATGTTGATTTTGTTGCATACAAATTGCAAAAGTTGGGGATTAGAGGTCCAGCATTAAATGTTATTAAATCATTCTTGACTGACAGAAAATTACACGTGAAAATATATGGCACAATATCAGAAAATTATAATGTCACTCAAGGAGTTCCTCAAGGCTCTGTGCTGGGACCATTACTATTTTTGCTATTTGTCAATGATCTCCCTGCAATTATACAGGAGGGATTAGTTGTTATGTTCGCCGATGACACTTCAATGCTGCTCTCTGCACGGGACCCAGTAGAACTACAAGGTCAAGTAAATAATATTCTACTTTTGTATCAAGAGTGGTGTCAGAGTAACACACTAATCTTGAATATTGGTAAAACTGAATGTGTGTACTTCTCACAACGAAGATCACCTTCGGAAGATCTCGTCAAAGTAATACCTACTGAAAACTTTTCACCAGTAGTTAAGTTCTTGGGAACTATAATAGACAAGAGCCTTTGCTGGGAAGAGCAAATTCAAAATATTTGCACAAAGATAAACCATGCATACTTCGCATTAAGGCAGTTGAAAGGTATTGTTGATATCAAATTACTATTAAATGTTTATTATGCACTTGCATATTCACATTTATCATATAATATTGTGGCTTGGGGTGCCGCTTCAAGTATAAATCGTGTATTCATCCTGCAGAAAAGGCTTGTCAGGTTATTGTTTGATATTGCACCAAGGGATTCCTGTAGGTCTTATTTTAAAAATTATAAAATCCTGACCATCCACAGCATATATATATTAAACACCATAAAATTTATTAAGAAAAATTTACCCATGTTCGAAACAAATTCAGACAATCACTCATACAATACCAGACAAGGTCACCTATTAAAAAGTAGAAATCACAATACAACTTTACATAAAAAATCTCCACACCATGCAGGCATTAAAATGTATAATAAGCTACCGCCAGAAATCAAAGCCATAGATTCAGTAAATAAATTCAATTTTTGTCTGAAAACATTTCTTGCTGTTAACGGTTTTTATTCAGTTGAAGAGTACTTAAACTATGAGCCACAGTGATATTGGAAAATTTTGAAAATTATCTGTGATGATCCTAGATTTTTACCAGTCTGTGATTATATGTTTATTTTATTCATTGTGTATTGTTATTTTATTGTAAAGCTAACTGTAAATTATTTTATTTTATTCTGTATAATTTTAGTGTTGTTGACGTTCATATATATACTATGTATATCTATAGTGATAAATAAATATACTATACTACTATACTATACTATCAACTTCTAACATTGAATAATACTCACTATGAGACATTATTGTCAAAATAAACACTTTTTTACTTGAAAAACTAAAGAAAACTCGAAACATGCTCTGAAAACCTTCTGCACACAATGATAAACAAACGGTAAATGAGGTTTTGTATGCCCTTTGGATAACTGCGTCAAAGTCACATGACCGAAAAATTTGCAAACTACAAACTATGTGCCACGTTATGCGAATGCCAGTACTTCTCAGCGATCTGTTATTTTTAAACTGTTATTTCAAAACAAACATTATTATATTCTTCGCAAATATTTTTTATTTAAGATAAAAATGTGGAGAGTGCAACGATTATATAAAAAGTGCAGTAAATCGGCGAAGAATATAAGGGTATTATTCGACTGATTGTCAAAATTCAAGTGTTTTTAACCATAATCAAGTACTATCTTCACACCCAGCGAGAATTTAAAATTTGTGAAAACACCTAATTGAGGAGGTATTAACCGTCTACACACTACTATTGCAGAATATATTAGAGTCGTTGCAAATAACAAATTTTTTTAAATCACTTTATAAATTTTTTCAGTCGATTAAAGTGCCTTCAAAAATTTAAAATTATTTTTTTATGAAACTCACATATGAAAAGTCTGATATTTGCAGAGAATTTGTCTTTTATGTGTGCAAAAAAGTCCCCAAAATTTCACTGAAAAAAATGCAACAACCGCTATTCCGTGCTTACGCTGTTACGGCCTTTATGGTGGAACTTGAAATTGGCTGGAAAATTTATTACCATCCAGAAAATGAAATATCAAATTGTAACGATATAACAATATTAACAGTATAAAAAAATATTCATGTATGGTAATCATGACCAGATAATTCTATCATCGTTGCCGAGTTTTACTCTTCCAGTGGCCAGAAGCTGCAAAGCTCTTGGAAAGGCTTTATGTTCTGCGATTTTTATGCGTTGCGTTAGAGTTTCAACAGTGTCATTAATCTCTATAGGGACGGGTTCCTGCACGATGATAGCTCCGGCATCAACGTCTTCCTAAAAGAGAAAAATCACATGAAAATATTAATTTGTAACGACCCCTTTATTAATTTCCTATTGTGAAGCAGACGTAAAGTTTGTCCCTGTGTGTGCCATACCAATCAGGTAGCAGTGTTAATGATTTCTGTAAAATGATTCACAAAGAAAGTTGCACAGGGCGGAAATCGCCGTCAGGACGTAGCGAGTAGCTATTCTTAAAGGCAAAATTCACTTGTGATGCACACGGCACATGGCAGTTTTATGTCATTAATCCTTAACTTTGTTTGTTATGTATGATTTATTGGTAAAAATGTTATATGTTGGCAGCAAATTGGGTTTTGATATTTAATTATTATGAAAATAAACAAAATAAACGTGTGGTGTACATTAAACAGAACAGGAAAGTGTGTGTTTGATTCAAAATTGTCTTTTTATTTGCTTGATATGTTTTACATGTTTTTGTTAAGAACTTTTACCGTTTTTAAGTTAAATTTATTACCAAAAATGCAATGCAGCTAGCAATAATAAATATTCCACCACTTCGTTGTTTTTCTGATTGTTTCAGTAAATATTTGCAATATAATATTATTAATTGGTTCCAAAATTTGATATAATAGTAGTTATAGAAAAAACTGCACAAAACATGCCAACAGATGACGGAAATGAATATCGCGTGCGGGCAAAAATTGCTTTAGAGAGGCAATATAAAATTAAAGAAAAATTAAGCACAGAAGAAAAACGATCAATATCCTCTTTGAAGAGAGATAAAACCATTAAAATTTTGCCAGCGGACAAAGGTAATGCCACAGTCATTATAAATAAAAATATATATGATAAGAAAATCATGACACTTATCAATGAAGGACCATACTCAAAATTAAGTAACAACGGAAGCTTACACCGCATTATAGCAAGCCTCCTCATTTTTATGGCTTATCAAAAATACATAAACAGAAGGTCCCATTAAGACCAATTGTTAGTTCCATTAATTCGCCATGCCTCAATTTGGCAAAATTCTTTCTTAAAATTGTTAATCCATTATAAATACTAACTCTTATATGAAAAATGGTAACATTTTATCTAAAAAGTTTATGAAAACAATATTCATAATAGACATCTGATGGTTAGTTTTGACGTAGTTAGTCTGTTCACTAACGTCCCAGTAGACAAAACTTTAAAAATAATCAAAGACAAATTGTTAAATGAAAATAATTTGGAAGCTAGAACTAAATTGAGTGTAAATACCATAATGGTACTTTTAACTATGTGTATAAAAACAGCTTATTTTCAATTGGAAAATGATTTCTACCAGCAGGATTTCGGTATGGCAATGGGTTCTCCATTGTCACCGATTTTAAGCAACATATTTATGGAGGATTTTGAGACTGGGCACATTCAAGATTGTGCATACAAACCAGTTATCTGATGGAGATATGTAGACGATATCTCTGCAATCTGGCCTCACGGTATTGAGTAACTAGACAGTTTTTTGGAACATTTAAATAATAAAGAATCTTCTATTAAATTCACTTTAGAAAAGAAAACTAGAAATGAATTACCATTTTTAGATGTTTTAATTAAAAGAGTAAATGGTACAATTATTGAAACAAGTGTTTATAGAAAACCAACACATACCAACAGATATTTAAATTTCAACTCAAATCAGTCAATGCACGTTAAGAGGGGTGTTGTACAATGTTTGTATGATAGGGCCAAAATCATTTCTTCTAATGATGAAATACTAAACAATAAGAAGAGTTTATAAAGGAAGTTCTTATAAATAACCAATACCCTGGGGGTTTTGTCGATAAAACTTTCATAAATATTGAAAATCACAATCAGGTACGACAAAAACCTGAAAAACGTTACACAGCGTTAATTCCTTATGTATGAGGATTATGAGGAAAAGTTGCGCCGCATCGGTGATAGATTTGATATTAGGACGGTATTTCAAACAAACAACACTTTAAGATCTATTCTGACAAACCAAAGAACTACGAGCAAAATTCAAAAAACTGCGTTTGTAGTATTCCGTGTGAGTGCAACAAACAATACGTGGGTGAGTCATCCAGACCTTTTAGTGTAAGATTCGGCTAACATCCAAATTATATCAGAAAAAATTTAATTCAGAGGTCCAAGATCTGCGAACACGCTTGGGAGAACGGACATAGAATAAATTGGGACTCGGCAACAATTTTAACAAAAGTAGATAGCAATAAAAGAAAAATTAAAGTATCCGCGATAATATTACTGAATGAGGATAGATGCATGTCGAATTGTTCCATAGATGTCTGTACAACTTGGTTGTCAATGTTAAAAGAAGAACTTCACAAACTTAACATTGTATAAAAACTAAAAAAACTGTTAACTATAGTAAGTAAGTAAGTAAGTAAATTTATTGGTGTCATTACAATTTGTTTACACAGGTCAAGACAATGAATATTATAAAATAAAATTTAGAAAGTGATAATATAATATAAAATAGGTAGGTCTATGAAGTTTTACATATTAGGATAAAATCTTAAACGATACTAGTAACATTAACTTTTAAAACAGATTTACATAGTATAAACATAAGTTTATATATTATTCATGTCATTAAAATTATTATTAAAATAGTCATCAATAGAGTAAAAACATTTATCTATCAAATAATTTTTTACCACAATTTTAAATTTGTTTAGTGACAACTGTTTCACAGTAGGAGGCAAAAGATTGAACATTTTTGGACCAAAATAATTTGTTCCCGATTTTGACTTTGTTAATCTGTGATAATCAACATATATATTTGTTCTATTACGTGTTTGATAGTCATGTATTTCAATGTGAGAAACATAATTAGACAAGTTTTGTTTTACGTATGTAAGATATTGCAATATGTATATGGATGGGACTGTAAGAATTCGCATCTGAATATAACTGTCTATACAAGAATCTCTATAGTTTAGATCACCTAATACTCTAACTGCCTTTCGTTGCAATGCAAAGACTCTACTGACCAAGGGCGTATGACCCCATGTTACCACCGCATATAAAATTTTGGATTGGATTAAGGCATGGAATGCTGTTGCTACAACCGGTCTAGACACTTTTACTTTTAAATTACGCAGAACATATATAGACGATGATAATTTATTGCAAAGTTTATCTATATGATTATACCATGTTAACTTTTGATCAAAATAAACTCCGAGAAATTTTACACATTCAGGATTATTTATCGAAGATGTGTCACGTAATGAGAAGTACATTGTTTCCGTTTTCGAGCAATTGAGGCTTAGTTGATTGGCATGGAACCAATTTGTAACCTTCGATTGTGCATCCGCCAGTGCTATTTTCAATGTATTTACATTTTTATTTTTGTTTACTACAGTGGTGTCATCAGCAAACAAGATGAAGTCAGTGCTGGGATCGCAATTTGATATATCGTTAACATAGATTAAGAATAACAATGGACCCAGCACTGATCCTTGTGGTACACCATAAGCAACGGATTGAAGATCTGAGTTACTACCTTTAAAGGATACAAGTTGTTGACGGTCTTTTAGATATGATTCTATAAATTTAATACTGCTTAGAGAGAAATTATAATATTTTAATTTATTGATTAATATACTAGCGGAGACACAATCAAAGGCTTTGGTTAAGTCGCAAAACAGTGAAGCTGTATAACTACCTTCTTCATAACCATCATTAATGAGTGAAATTAATTTATTAATAGCTGCTGTAGTTGATAATGAATTCCTAAATCCAAATTGCTGTTTATTGAAAAGATTGTTATTCTCAAAGTGTTCATAAATTTGTACTTTTAATAGTTTTTCAAATAACTTTGCAAATATGGGTATCAAGTAAGTAAGTAAGTAAGTAAGTTTTATTCAGTTTCATCTGTGACGTTAAATTAGATTCCGCCCATATATTTGTATGTGGGAATATAAACTTAAAAATTAGTGAGGCTACGTTTGTTTTTTAATGTTGCTGTTGGTACCTGAGGAAAAAAGGATATGAATTTTCTTCTTTACTTTTGTTGTTAGCAAGGAGACCAGGTAAAGAATGTGTATTCATATTTATCGATGGCTAAGTAAGAATACTCCAAGAACCTTAATGTTTACTATGTGATTTTTAGTCATTATAACTTAGGTTCATTGTCTTGTTATATCTGGGGTGTTATTATAACTTCATTTAAGGTAATTTTCCGTGTTATTGTTAGAAAGAAATTTCGTTGCTTAACCTAAAAATGATAAACGCACATACGAAATTTAGTAATCACGACGAGCGGGCATATATTTTATGACTTTTTGTAATGGTTCAAGCTAATGCTATTTGCTCTCACCTGTAGTGGAGAATCCTCATTTAGTTAAACAAATAAGGTTGTAAACATTCGAATTTATCTCTCCTTGATCAGCTGTCATATTTAAGAGATAGGGAATAACGTGTTACCAACATTTGGTTATAAATGGAATATTTAACTAAAGTCATTAAATCGTGGTTTTATTTATTTTATTGTTTATATGGCCCAATAATGGGTTTTGTGTATCTTAGTTTCTATTCTAAGGAGAGTTTTAATCATTCTATGGCTGGAACTAATTTTCTGTTACTTATCAATTCCTAGGGTATTTTCCTATGAGATGTTGAATTGTGATTGGTCGTTAAAACATAAAAAACAGGTGATTAAGGGAAAAAACGGTTGGTTTCGAAAACCGGCGTGCTCTTCCTTTCGTTATTGAGTCGTCAAGCCGATTAGTCAAGATTTTTATAATTGCTTGTAAAAGCAACCCCAACTTAATTACGGGGGATTATACTATAAAATTCTTACATTTGGAAGGCCTAATTGTGTGTAGCTGTTTGAAGCCAAATTTTGTTATAGAGGACTTCTAAATAGGCAATAAATACGACATTGTTGAATACCTGTTTGTGCCCTGATGATTTTGCGGGTAAGCACCATCTTGAATTTTCTGGAAATACTGACTCCTAATTTTTGTCATTCTTTTATGTAGGCAACTTGGATAATTTGGGTAATTTGGATAATTTAGGTAATTTGGATAATTTGGGTAATTTGAAATAATTTGGAAAATCTGGAAAATTAGACATTGTACTCAAGTGGTTGGTACTAAGTTACATAAAATTGTGAAGCTGATAAGCTGTGTATGTCTAGTAGTTTTTATCGACTTGGAAATTGGTGAATCGATTGTTGGGAGGTCCCGCGAAGCCATTTTCTGAAGTCGTCGTTTCGGTATGGTCACATGTCACAGTTGAGACACATGGTTTCTGATTATGGGGTCACATGGATTTAAATGTTGATGAGATACTGAAGCTGAGGTGTACATGAGGTTTTTTGCAGTAGCAACAGCATAGTAACCTGTACTAACAGATTTTTTTGCTCAACGCTGGATACCGGATGAGTACCTTTTTTTTAAATGTTACCAGGATAACTAAAAGTTATATGTGTATTAATAATCTGCCGTTATATTTTGATCTTTACTTATTTCTCTATATATATATGATATTTATGGTCAAATGTTTTTATTAGTTACTCAATTAAGCATATGTGAAAATAAGACATGTGAGTAACTGCGCAGTTAACATCTTATTTACAGGTATTTTATGGTTATATCATTAGTTTATAAGGTATATCAATCTTTTTTATTTACGTTGTTTATTGGCAGCGTCAATATAGAGCAACATATTTTAATTTAACCTAACTATAAATCATTGACAGTACATCGTTAGAGATCGTTAGTAAATCGTCAGTATATTTTTAACAATTCATTTGCAAAATATCAGTGATCAACCAATAGTGGTTTTTGTAAAAAAGTAGAATATTTTTATTTGTAAGTTATTGGTGCAATAGTAATTACTAATCGTAGATCTAGCAAATAAGATTCTTTTTTAATAATTTCCTATTAATAATATTCAGAAAACTGAGCCGATTTGTACATTATTAATTGTATTTTGTATGTAAATTAAATAATTGTTTTAAATAGATTTCTTTGTGTTTTGACTTAAATTAAAATTTAACACGGTTTTTGGTAGTTTTTTTTGATAATCGGTGTGTCATACTCAATCTAAGGGGGGCTGGAATTTATAGGAAATTACCTGGCGCTCATTTCAACTTATGGCAAAATTGAAATCGTTAAAAATAAACGATCTTCACCTCTGAGATTCTCGTGATAGAGCTAGCCGACCTTAAGATTTAAGAACTAATTGTAATTTAGAGTCAAATTTCACTTTGTATTTCTTAAATTCAATTTGACCCGTAACACATCAGACATATTACATTAACAATAATATGTGTAAAACAGGTCATTGAATAAAGAAAGAAAAAAAAACAAGAGTACAATATGTTCAAACAAACATTACAATATATATATAAAAAAGACATCATTAGTACACGATGTCCCGACTAAAAGTTTAAAAATTCTTGAAGTGAATAAGGTTCAATATCACAGATATACTGGAAAACTTGCTTTTTGAAAGAGTTCTGGTGAAAGGTTTCCTTTATATTTGTTGGCAGAATGTTATAAAATTTTTCAATTTCAAGGATATTGGTCTGAAATTTGACACATCATTAATACTACCTTTTTTATGAATTGGAATAACTCGTGAGATTTTGAGTACTAGAGGAAATATGCCTTCTCTAATACATAAATTAAAAAGTTTTGTCAATGGTACTGCTATTAAGTTACCAATGCACTTTAAAATTTTTGTGTTAAATCCATATATGTCTTTGCTATTCTTATTATTTAACTTAAATAATTCATCTCGCACTTCATTAATAGTAACCTCCCTAATTTCGAAGAGAGGGATATTGTCAGTTTTTATGTTGGTAAGAAATGCTTCACTGTTTATGCCAGTATTGGGAAGATCATTGAGTATGGTCTGCGCAATACTACCAAAAAAGTTGTTAAAAGTCCCCACTTACCAACTGCGTTGCATGTGCACTTTCTAAATGATTCCTATTCTTATTAATAATTTGCCACATTGATTTTTGAGCGTTATTTGAATTTTTTATATAGTTGTCATGAGCTGCAATTTTAGCTTGGGCTATTGCCTGTCGATATTTTTGCCTATATTCTTTTACTTGTTGCCTTAACTCCATAGAATTAGTAACATTTAGGACTTCTTGCATGAATGTAAGAGTCTCACGCATTTCATGCAGGTTATCGGTAAACCAATTTATTTTTGTTCCTGTCTCGTTATTTATAAAATGTATCTTTTCTGGAAATGCTATTTCTGATGCTTTTTTGATGTCCTCATATATCAACAGTTTTATGTAAATAGTAAGTATCTATGGATATTGAATATAACAAACATTCTTAGAGCTGTGTATTTATCATATACAGCAAAAAAGATTTTTCAAAAAAAGCCTTGAAAAAGGAAACAGATTAGATTTCAGAAACGTTGGCGAAATATTTAATTTCAAGTTTTTATACTTATTTGTGTTGTTTATTTAAAAAAAACAACCTCTAACTGATCCTTTAACCTAAAAGTCACAGGCGTAGAGGTTATTTACCAGTAACATACTGGTTAATTGTAATATTTTGTAGATTCCCCGAGCACCGCTTAAAAAGAAAACATACATGTGGCAGAAAGTCCCAAAGAATTAAAAAGGAAAAAAAAAATTACATCTATATGAGAGCCGTCTCTGGCACCCAGATAAAATTCCCGATCTCTAGTTGATATCTATTCTTTTTTATGGCTATATAATAGGATTATGTTGGGAGCAAACAAGGTCTGTAACAAAGAGATAGCTATTATGGATCTAGACTTGTTCTTTGATCAGGAAACTATATCTCCTATGCAACAAATGTCCAGCTTTAATTGAGCATATTTATAATAAAAAAACTGACAACTCTGGTTTCACAATATTGGAAAAGTTTGAATAGTGGGCTATGCCCCCCCTGGACCGATGTCTGCAATCCTGTATTTAAACAATATATCCTTATACCTACCTCAACAAAGTGAACGGTACATCCACTAACTCGTACATTCGCTTCAAGGGCTTGTTTCTGTGCATCTACACCCTTAAAAAGAGGCAACAGAGCTGGATGAACATTCAGCAGTCTTCCCTTCCATTTTTTCGTGAACTTTCCGGTCAATATTCGCATGAAGCCAGCTAAACAGACTATTTCAACGCCAGCGGCCACCAGTTCATTGTGCAGTGCCTTGTCAAACTCATTTCTATTTTCATAACATTGGTGGCTTAGTACCTAAAAAAAAATAACGTGTTCTTCAAACTAGCCGGATATCATCGTTAGACGACCAAAATAATTCTAATCAGTTTGATGGCGGAATGTGCGTCGAATGCTATGTTCAGTGCATATGAACTAATTTATGTATATAACTCACCTTTGTAGGAATGTTGGCCCGCTTCGCTCGTCTCAGACCCTCCACATTAGGCTTATTCGAAATGACTAGAACTATTTCGGCTCCAACGTGCCCAGCAGGATCTTGCGTAGAGTCGATGAGTGCTTGTAAGTTTGTCCCGCTACCAGAGATTAACACACCGACTCGTTTCTTAGGGGCAGCGAATTTTTGTTTAAGCACAACGGGCATGAAAGGCCTCATAGCCGACTCCATTACTTGTGAGAAATTGCGGATAGTTACTTGCTCTGGAAAAATGAGTTTGATTAATCTTATAATGCTTCTAAATACCAAAACTCTTTAACACAAGACTCAGATACCATCATCGGGAGACGATGCAAAATTATAATTATCTGTGAGAGTTTTGGTGTTTGTGGAAACTTCACAGGTAGCGTCACACCAAAGGTTTCAGCTCAATCCCGGACCAATTTTATAACAGGCTTGTTCCATGATATCCTTTTTTACGGTTGGTTTATGCACTACTTAAAATTGCATATTATTAACTTTTTCCGTTTTCGAGATGAAATGAGTAATAGCTACAAAAACAGGGCGCCTGTTTGACGTCACTATACTCAACTTTTAACGGAGCTCTACCGAGACACCGCAACCACTAACAGTCGTTCAGTACTAAGTAAATACGTAGAGTTGAGGGCCGTTTTAGGTGTCTAATTAAAGAGGAAGATTGGCCGTTTCTCCTGATACCAAATTGTACATGGAAATTCGGTTTTGCAAGAGCGAGAAAGAAATTCGAAAACATCTTTAAACGTTCATATCAAAGTTAATTCTTATAGCGGAGGATCGAATTTGGTCTCTATTTAAAAAGGAAAATTGGCACATTATCCATATCATAAGTGTCACAGTGGAAATCGGAATTTCTGTTAGGTCTGCGCGAAATAAAAATGGCTACCTTCGTAAAACATAAAAGCCGCAAGTAATTAAAAAATTCATAACTAAATAAATACTCAGAGTGGGACCGCGCTCGACATCTCTATGGAAAGAGGAAGAGTGGCGCTTTCTCATGATACCAAGTTGTATCGGAAAAGTCGAAAATTCGGCCCGTTGCGAGTAAGAGAAAAGTGGCCTTCCGGGATCTCACAAATTTAACCTAAAACGTCGAAAATTGCGGAATTTTGAAACGTTCGTAACTAAATAAATATGGTAATTGGAAGCTAGTTCTATGTCTCTATAGCAGGAGGAAGGTCGGCAATGAATTGACATCGTAAATTGCAAGGTCAAAATCGAAAATCGGAGCGAAGGCAAACAGTCATTTTTTGACATTTGGTAATATCTCGCCAACTCATATTCACCCACAATTCCTCGACTGCCCGTTCCTAAATTTAAGACGCGAGAGAGATAGCCGACTTTTGCGCGATAATTACTCAAAAACCATTAAAAAGAACCCCGCCAAATTTATCGCAAACAATGTAGGATTAATTCTCAAATCGAATGACACTGGCCGCGTACCAACCCCCCCACGAAAAGCCTTTGATAGATCCAATCAGCAATTTCAGAAAGGCGCAAATCAACATGATTAGTATTTACGTATTTATTACTTTATTATTTATTAATTTATGACGTAGCGCTTGGCCACGCTCCATTTTTGCGAGGTGGAGGTTTGTAATTGTTTTTAAGACACTAAATGTGCGAATAAAACTCTGATTTTTTCAGATCTATTATTTTATACTTGCGCTTTAGATTTATGAAATAAAAAAAAAATGCCAAACAAGCCTATTGCAAAAACTAATTTCGCATCATTTTACCTTTGTTATTTTTAGTAACCTTTCCGATGGCTGTCGCCCCATATGGCCGTAGCATTTCCAACATTCCATTTGCATGTTCACTTCCAATTATTAGCACCCCTCCTATGCCACAATTGAAAGTTCTCAACAATTCAGATTCGTTAATATCTCCCGCTGTCGCTAACCATGGGAAAATGTCTGGTATAGTCCATTTCTTTGCATTCAATTCGACGGCAAGTTCTTTGGGTAGAATGCGGGGGATGTTTTCTACCAACCCACCACCGGTAATGTGGGCAAACGCTTTAACTTTGCCTGTTCTGACTGCCGGTATCACAGCTTTCACGTAAATCTTCGTCGGGGTTAACAATTCCTCTCCTAAGGAAACAAATCATAAAAGTATTTAGAATTAATGAACATTTTTTATTTTTGGTAAAGCTTATGTGACTAAGCTAATATCCCGATTCATCATTATATGAAAGAACAATGTTAAAAATAACCGAGTCACATACTGAAATAATAAGAATAAGAAAAATTTATTATCCAATCAAAATAAAAATTACAAAATATTAATTTCTAAATAAAGAACATAAAATAATAACATCTATATTATACATAGATAGATAGATAGATACTTTATTCATTCATTAATTTTACATACAAAGGTAAAACTTATCAAACTAGTCAATATATAATAATATATATCTAGATAAGGTAGAGTGGATATTATAAATACGTGTTTTTCGGAAGGATACTTCCCAACGATGTTAAAAATAAAATTGTACCTGTATATAAAAATGGGGATCGAGAGCTCCCACAAAATTTTAGGCAGATATCATGTTTTTCCAAAATGATGCAGATTGCTTTGTATAATCGTCTATATAGTGGAGTAGATCTGGCAGAAAAAAGGGGGTGAAAAACAAGTGCCCTTTAAAAAAAAATTTCCCATCTTATAGAGGACGATTTCCCCCACTTCCCTGACACTTTCACATCCGAGATCTATGTGGTGCGGGGGGGGGGGGGGGGGCTATTAAACACACGGAAAATCGGTTATTCTCAGTTTGCGCGCGATCGGGGAGGCGGAAAAAGAAATGTTTTAGACAAAAAAGAAAGGTCTCCCTGAGGCGCGTAAACTGGTTTTTGGCTTTTTTAAAATCGGCCTATTAGGGCCGGAGATATGGCCGTTTGAAGGGATTGAGTTTCAGGGTAGGAAAAGGGGTCGGACAGGAGGTATGAGGGGTGTTTAAGAGATAAGGGATGGGGTTAGGATGGTAATTTTTTTGTCGGGTGTGGGTGATTATAGGAAGAGATCGAGGCCGCGGACGGAGCTCTCTAGGGCAATTAGGGAAGGAGAGGGAGGGGAGAACGTGCAAAAAGGGAAAACGGCCATATCTCCGGTTCTAATAGGGCAATTTTGGAAAATTTAAATGAGATTTCTTCCTTCTTTGAGCAGTTATAATGTTGGATAGGTAGTCAATAATTTTCGCCGAAAATGTAAAAATGGGGGGCAACAGAAAAAATGCATTTTTTTTCAAAACGATTTTTCCTATGAAGGAGGTGAGTGGGGGGGATAAAATGCTCCTAATAAAGGGGGATTTTCATCCCCATTGAAATGAAAAAAGAATTTTTCAAATTCCTTCATTACGACAGCCAGGGCGACAACTAGAAGTTTAAGCCCTGCAGAAGGCCAAAGGAAAGTCCTACGCCCTTCTGCCAGGGCTCATTTTAAAGAGAACAAATTTATCTTTTTATTAAAAAAAAATAATTTGATTGGACTTATAAATTTATTTCTTTTCATTCAGCAGCAGCAGCGGCGGGAGAGTAGGCGTGCCCTCTACCCTCTCTACTCACTCGCTGCTCTCACTCACACACACACACAAAGGGAAATCGAAGGTCAGAAAGGTAAGTCTGTCATTTTCCCTTAATAAAAAAATCGGTAAAGTTATTTACACAGAACTTCCCTCGTTATTTGTGCATGACAGTCACTCAAAAAATTATTAATTACGAAATGACATTGGGAATAATAATCGGAATATAATTATTGGTATTATTACAAAGAAAACCTGATAACTTTTGGTCGAAAAAATATACAGAGTGTTCATCCAACAGCAAAAGTTCAATATACTAAACAGGTGCCAAATATGGAAGGCTTGCGCAAATACCATTGAGTTAGAAGGTAGGGAGAAGCTGTCACGTGATCAAAAATGGCATAATTTCGCCATCTTGTTACTACTTTTCCGTCAAATAGTGACAGTTTGTTTTCCTTGCGATTTACTGTGATTTTTACTGATAGATTGTTAAACTTTAGACAATAAACATTAAAGGGACTATGGTGTCGTGTGCTAAAAGAAATTTCTCTTCTAGAGGTGGTGTTGACAAGAAGAAATTAACGGGAATAACATTTCATAGGTAGTGTAAACAACAAACAGAGCCGTATTAAAAAAACAGCTAATTAAATATTTTTTTTTTTAATATGCTCAGGTTATATATTTCGTAGGATAGAAACAAATGGTTTATTTTAGGATTACATTGCACATTTTGTATATTAAGGTAAATAAAAACTGTTAAAACTCTTGCATTTATTGAATTGAACATTTATTTACGTTATCCAGATAAACGGTCTCGTCGGGGTACAAAGTTCTTATTATTTTAATTAGTCCGGGTCTGGCAAAACCACCATATTGTTACTACATTTAGCCACGCCTACTGATGCCGTTTCTGTATAGGAAATTTGTATAGGATGTCTTCTCCCTACCTTCTAACTCAATGGCAAATACCTTTATAAATGTCCACCATGACTCAATTATTTCTTGGGATGCCATTATTCAATAAAAGTATATAATAGGATATGCCAAATATTATTGCCATCTCTCACATTTTCAATCCCACATTCACGTAATGGAGTGGAAGTATAGTGGTGATTAAAATATAGAACAAATTTTCAAAAATGTTTTCTGTCTATTCTAGTGTTAAATTTTTTTCCAAATTGGTGAAAATATGTTGCATTTTTTTTTCCAAAATTGGTTTAGAATGTTATAAAACGTGGAAATTTTAAATTTGAGCAAAAAAATATTTCGTCTATTCTATAATGGTGATAAATAGATTACTAAAACATGTTTTCATTTTTTTTTTATTTTTCTAAAACATTTTTAAATTTGTTTTAACAAATTTGGAATGCCATGGAAACGTGGAAGTTTTAAATCGGAAAAAAAATTCCATCTATTTGTGGTAAAATTTTTTCAGAAATTTTTATATATTTTTTTATTTTTCTTTAAATAGATTTAGAACGCTATGAAACGTGGAAATTTTAAATTTTGAGAAAAAAAAATTCATCTATTTTGGTGGTAAAAATTTTTTCAAAAATGTTGGTAAAAAATTTTCATTTTTTTTTTTCTTTTAAATAGGTTTAGAATGCCATGAAACGTGGAAATTTTAAATTTGTACAAAGAAAAAAATTTTTTTTAGTGGTAAAATTTTTTTCAAAAATTTTTTTTTTTCTGAAATAGGCTTAGCGCGTCATGAAACGTGGAAATTTTAAATTTGAGCAAAAACAATTTTTTTGCACTATTTATTCCGTTTAGACGGTCCACCCTGTATATTTTTCAGTGAAAATTCTACCAGTTCTTCGCTGACAGTAGGGTTAACTACCTACCAAATTTGACTGCTCTCCGTCAAGTAGTTTTTTAGTTAATGCACCAACAGACAGACAGACAGACAGACTGACGGAATTGAAAAACCTATATTTTCGGAATCTACGTGTTCTGAAACGTCAGAATCCGAAAAAATCTCGGAGGGTGATTTTTTCTCGAATACAATACTTCCCTTCGGTATGCGAGGGAAGTAAAAAATCGTTTTGAAGAAAAAATACATTTTTGCTTTTGCCCCCCATTTTTACATTTTCAGCGAAAATTATTTTCTACCAATAAGGGAATCAGCAAAAAGACAGCAGCACACATATACAAATCGATATGCAGACCAATGTTAGACTACAGCCATCCCATCTACTTAAATGCCAGAAAACCAGCAATAAACAACATCCATGTTGCAGAAACATCATCGCTCAGAGCCATCACCAAATATCGACACCCAAGAAATCCCTTGCACAATCCACCAAACACTCTTCTTTACCAAATAACTAATACAGAGCCAATTCCACAGAGACTATTTAAACTATCCACTAAGTTCGCCAAGAATGACCACAACGTAGAAATACTTCAACCTCTGTGCAAAACAAGAAACCACGAAAGACCCAGCAGCAGGAAGTTTCCAGACAAAACCCTGTGGGAACACATTCGTGAAATAAGGACCACATGATAAAAAGTCAATAATAATTGTAACATTGTAGACCTTTCAACGTAAGGCTTAGTGAACATAGAAATTACGCTAGAAGGGGAGAATTTGAAAAATGCAAAATTTGTGAACATGCGTGGGATAATAATCATAGAATTAAATAATAATAATAATATAATAATAATAATAATCTTTATTGCATTAAGTATACACATAAAAATAAAAGTATACATAACACAAAGGGGAGTTGTTCGTTAGAAACGTTCTTCCACAATCCCTACAAAAATACATACATAGTAGTAAAAACATAAAATTATCAACAATAACTGTCACAGTGTAAAAATTGAGTGTGGATATTAGTAAAGCTAAATAAAACTTACAAAATAATTAAAAAAATACACAAAAGTACGTAATAATTTGTAATTTAAGAAGTATCACTAATTTGGTGAGAAATTATTGCTTGCTTGTATTTAACTTTGAAAGAATTTGGTCTGTAAGAATTTAACAAATTTAGAAATGTGGGGTTATTTAAGTAATTGACTGAGATATAACTAAACGAGCATTCAAATTTAGTGGTGTTATGTTGGTATATGCTAAATAAGTCATTGTTTCTTAGGTTTAGTTGATGTACATTTCTCCTAGGAATTAATAGCTCATATAAATACTCAGGTTTTCTATATGTAAATATTTTCATGAGGAATACTCCAAATAAATATTGATATCTATATGCAATTTTCATATGTTTATGGTCATTATATAAAGGTGTTATGTGATCGTATTTATTTGTTAGGTATACAAAACGCATACATGCATTTTGAGCCACTTGCAATTTGTTTTTACAGTTGGTGTTTAAAAAGCTATAATACATTGGCAAACAATAATCGAACTGGGGGAAAATTAGAGACTCAACTAATCTATATTTAACTTTTTCAGGGAGTAAAAATTTGAATGAATATAAAGTTTTTAACTTTATATAGCATGTCTTTAATTTATTTATGATGTGGTGCTCAAAATTCAGATGATTATCAAATGTTACTCCTAAATTCCTAACATTTTCTTTGGTAGGTACTTCTATGTTGTCTATGTGAATAGTAGAGAAGTTATATTGAGTGACTTTAGCTAGAGTTCGTTGATTACCCGCAAACATAACACAACTTTTATTGGCGTTGAGGATCATGGCTTGGTTACGTGACCAATTTGATATTCTATCCAAATCTTCATTTAGATGTCGCAGAGCAATATTAGTATCCGGTGCAGCAAATGACATGATCAATTGTACATCGTCTGCATAAAGGTGAATGTTACAGTGCTGGAGTACGCTTGGCAGATCTGAGGTATATATAGAGAACAATATAGGGCCTAAAATGCTTCCTTGTGGGACTCCTATAGCGGCTGCTCTATTAATCGATGACCTACTACCTTCTATATCTACAACTATAGATCTATTTTCTAGGTAATCTTTAAACCAGTTGCAAAATGGGACTCGGCGAAGATTTTGGAAAAAGAGAGCAACGGAACTAAAAGAAAACTTAAAGAATCCGCGATTATTTTATTAAACGAGGATAGATGCGTTTCTAATTATTCAATAGATTTTTGTACTAGTTGGTTGCCCATCCTTAGAGACAAAGTAAGTAAAAATAAGATAAATATAATTTAATGTCTCACGTGACTATGGAAATACATAAACAAAGAACTGTCATGGTTGACGGCTAAAAAAGTTTTGAGAACGGAAGTAGATTCTCTTCCGAAACGTTAACTACCTATAGCTTTGATTTTCAGTTTTTAGTTCATAACATTGTTCTAGTTTATATATTTTTAGGTGTGAGACTTTTTGAAACAGTCAAGTACTCAAGAACCAACCTCTGTCTGATCCGTTTGGCGCAGAGGTTTTTTCATTAAAATTTTTAAATATTTTTCAGTGGCAAAATACCCAATAAAAAGTAAGAAAATCTGAATATGCCACAAATAAACAATTACAGACAATATTGTAACACATTTACCTGATTTTTTTTTTTCTTTCACATGCTATCTCAATTTTGCTGTCTGTTATCCATACTTATTACAAAATTTAGTATATTATTGTTAAAAAAAGGCTGAAGGACTTCGGTCAATGGCCATTTGGGTTTTTACTCAATAAAGTACTTATATTATTATTATTATTATTTTCTACCTATTCAACATTATAGCTGATCAAAAAAGGAAGAAACACTATTTTTATTTTTTAAAATCGCCCTATTAGAATTGGAGATATGGCCGTCTTCATTCTTTGCACGTTCCCACCTTCCTCTCCTTCCCTAATTGCCCTAGAGAGCTCCCCCCGCGACTTTCACCTCTTCCTATAACCACCCACAACAGAAAAAAAAATTACCATCCTAACCCCACTCCTTATCTCTTAAACACCCCTCATACCTCCTGTCCGATCCCTTTTACTACCCTGAAACTCAATATCTTCAAACGGCCATGTCTCCGGCCCTAATTGGCCGATTTTAAAAAACCAAAAACCAATTTACGCGGCTCGGAGAGACCTTTCTTACTTATCAGAAATATTTTTTTTGTCTGTCTCCCCGATCGCGCAAACTGAGAAAAACCGATTTTCCATATGTAACAGCCCTCCTACCCCCTCATCACCTATATCTCGGATGTGAAAGTGTCAGGAAAGTGGAGGAAGTCGTCCTCTATAAGATGCGAACATTTTTTTTTTTAAAAGGCACTTGTTTTTCAAATGCCAGATCTACTCCACTAATAGTCTGTTTTTGAACCAGGAGGAGTAAACACAAAAGTTCCATTCACACCATAAAAGTAAGTAAGAAATACACTAAAACCTTTTTGGCATTTTGGGCAACCAACAATACACGACTACAATGTTTTTGTATGAATTTTATTACATTAATAATAATAATAATAATATAATAATCATAGAATTAAATGGGACTCGGCGAAGATTTTGGAAAAATAGAGCAACAGAACTAAAAGAAAACTTAAAGAATCCACGATTATTTTATTAAACGAGGATAGATGCGTTTCTAATTATTCAATAGATTTTTGTACTAGTTGGTTGCCTATCCTTAGAGACGGAGTAAGTAAAAATAAGATAAATATAATTTAATGTCTCACGTGACTATGGAAATACATAAACAAAGAACTGTCATGGTTGACGGCCAAAAAAGTTTTGAGAACGGAAGTAGATTCTCTTCCGAAACGTTAACTACCTATAGCTTTGATTTTCAGTTTTTAGTTTATAACATTGTTCTAGTTTATATATTTTTAGGTGTGAGACTTTTTGAAACAGTCAAGTACTCAAGAACCAACCTCTGTCTGATCCGTTTGGCGCAGAGGTTTTTTCATTAAAATTTTAAAATATTTTTCAGTGGCAAAATACCCAATAAAAAGTAAGAAAATCTGAATATGCCACAAATAAACAATTACAGACAATTTTATTACATTATATAATGCAACGACCTCTATTTGACCTCTAGGTATTTTATATAACATCCATACCATTTACGCAATATAAAGGCACGAAGTAATTGGCCACTCTTACCTTCAGATTTATACAAAATGGATCAAAAACTGATATATACTATGCAAACGATAAAATAGAAATTATAACCAAATAATTTATGACATAAAATTATTTTTTTTACAATATGTCAAAATTTAAGACTTGTGTAAAACTGGCGAGGGCGTACCCAATCACAGATCTAAGATTTAGCGCGTTAAATTTAAAACGCTCCTCCTGGTTTAAAAATAGACTATAGCTGTCTACGCAGAAAAAAAAAACAGATTCTAAACTGTCGTCAGTTTGGTTTTAGAAAAAAATTATCCATTGCAGATGGTATTAGAGCATTGACTAATTCCATAAAAGATGCATTTGAAAGAAATGAATCATTCTTAGGAATATTTACAGATTTAAGTGCCGCATTTGACTGTGTGGAGCATAATATATTACTAGACAAAGTGGAATATTATGAAATTAGAGGATTTGTATTACAAACTGATAAGATCCTATTTATCAATCTGTACTGATAACCAGAGGAGTAGACCCATGTTAATAAAAAGAGGAGTCCCACAAGGATCTGTATTGGGTCCCCACCATTTCATAATTTATATAAACGTTCTATCAACTATTTTTAACACAAACGTATAAACAGTCATGTATGCTGACGATACAACATTTGGAGTGAGTGTTAAAAAGGGAGAGGATTCGATGACAGTCCTTGGGCAGGTCATAAACCAAGCTAAAACGTGGTTCATTACAAATCAGCTTGTACTAAATGAAAATAAAACCAAATCGCTTATTCTTGAGACTAGAGTTTCATTTAATGTAAATGCCAACCGCGAAGCACTGTCTACCAAATTCTTGGTGTTGTATAGTAGATGTTAGATTTACCTGGAATGATCATATCAATTAACTCTGCAGATGGCTAAATAGTGCAGTCTATGCTATACGGATAGTCAAACAATTTATAAATCAACCGGCTGCAGTCACTACTTACTATGCACTGTTTGAATCCATTATGAGATATGGCTTAGCTATCTGGAGCACAACTGCCCAATTTCACTTGAATGCCTCCTTCCCCCGTTTTCGAGGGTGCTGAACACGATACAAGTGGTGGGAGAAATAAGATTCTCGATCTCAGGTCATGACAGTTGTGCAGACATTTCCACATAAAAAAGTAAAAAACACAATCAACATGTCACTTACCGAAAGTTTTTTTTTCTTTACTGAATGGTGCGACATCCTTATAACTAGCCCCTACTATCTTCATCACTTTCCTCACCAAACTGAACCCGTTACTATGGACACCAGTGGAGGGTAAACCGATAACTATATCTTCAGGTTGGATTCTGTTAATGTTTGGTATCAGTTTGCTACGTTCTACGGCGCCAACTGCAAAACCAGCCACATCGTACTCCCCTGGAGGGTACATATCTGGCATTTCGGCCGTCTCACCACCTGATAAAAGTTTATTTATTGTATACAGAAAATATTGTTACTAGCATTACAATAATATGTACAATCTGTAGCAGAAATAGACAACTTTTAATTTACCGGAAATCTCCTTACCTATTAATGCACAACCGGCTTGCCTGCAACCTTCGGCAACCCCCGTAACTACTTGTTTTGCAACGTCCCCATCCAAGAAACCGCATGCAAAATAATCCAAGAAAAATAGTGGCTCTGCTCCGTGAGCGAGCACGTCATTTACGCACATTGCCACCAGATCGATGCCGATGCTATTGTGGACTTTCATTTCTTGTGCAATCTACATCAAAATTCATACTATATACATAAAAATTGCGAAAGGTTGCGAAAAACGGTTTTTCGTGTTTTAGAGGAAAAGTTGAATTTATACAAAAAAAAAAGGATCAGTAACTGCAACCTCATCAGTGGTTTGGGATGTTTGGAAAAAGACATTAATTTGGAAAATGAAAAAAAATTGCAAAAGGTCGTGAAAAACGGTTTTTCGTGTTTTAAAGGAATTTATACGAAAAAAAGTGGCCGGGTAAAAAATGTGCAGAATAAAAAAACAAGCAAAATGTGCTCCGGTGCAACTCAATTGGCCCAGTGGTTCCCTCGCAAATTGCAAAAAACCACTAAATTTACACATTTACTAGTTCTTAACCTACCCTCAAAATTTCAATCGAAAATAACGTGTAGTTTTTGCAAAAAAAGGCACTTCTTTGCACAGCGCCGCAAAAGCCCTGTGGCAATCGGATTGATATTTAAGCAACGAGGTTGTATTCTTTGAGATTTACTCTACGCGTTTTTTTTTGTTTTGCCAAAAGTCAACGGAAGCATGTGGAAAACGCGATCGAAAACCGTTAATTACTGCGGGAAGAGGAGAAGAGTGAGGGGTAGCCGAGTTCCCTTTCGCTCTCGCTTGCCTGCTGAGGCACAATTTCTGACGGCTACGCTTCAAACTCGGGCCATGGGTAAAAATGTAAATATCTCGCAAACCGTAAGTCGTATATTGAAATTGAGTATCAGCAAGTAAGCGAGAGCGATGGGGAACTCGGCTACCAACACTATTCGGCGCTTCTACACGCCGCCGACGTTTAGCACTGAAATGTACGGTTATCGATCGTGTTTTTCATATGCTTCCAATTGACTTCTGGAAAAACAAAACAAAAAAACACGTAGAGTAAATCTCGAAGAATACAACCGCATTCGTTAAATATCAGTCTGCCCGCCACAGTGCTTTCGTGGCGCTGTCTAAAAAAGTGCCTTTTTGAAGCAAACATTTATGTAAGGCACAATTGTTCCAAGGGGGAGGGGAGTTAGAATAACCCAATACTTCTGAATGGTTCCTTATAATTACCTTTAATTTTGTTCCAACTCCGTCAGTACCAGATACTAGCAACGGGTCCGCATAACCGGCAGCTTTGAGGTCAAACAAGCCTCCAAACCCACCCAAAGAGCCCATAACACCTGGCCGATCAGTTGATTTTGCTGAAGGTTTAATATGGGATATCAAATTATTGCCCGCAGTTATATCTACCCCGCTTTGTTTGTAGGTTAACGTTCCTGATCGCAAAATAGCCCTGAAATAATATAAATTAACAATAAGTATTATAGAATACTAGTAATTTATTTATTTAATTGCCTTATTTATTATAACGTCCTGACAAAGTTTAACTAATGGTATCCACCACTTAACTAGGACGGTGAGATTAGATACGGTCATCCATCCAAGCGACGGACTCGCCCGGCGCGCCTTAACTTCGCCGATCGAGATCTCAACACTGAAAACGGCACCGTATCTCGCCTCCATAAAAACAAAAAACTTAACATATACCGTTTTTATAAAATATACCTCCTTTTTTCCTTTAGTTTTGTAGATAAATGACTGAAATTTGAAAAATGCTATATACCCAAGTAACAATTATTGTAGTTTTAAAATAAATCTATAAGTTACCCTAAAAACTAATTTCCAAGACTTACTTATATCGTAGATACTTTGGAAGGATTCTACAAACTGAACTCTACTGAGTAAATAACTATCTAAAAGCCTAATTGCACTCTCCGAAAAATCAAAGAAGTGTAAACAGACAGCACACTTTCGTGGCTAATTGTATCGAAGGCTTTCGAGAAATCCAAAAGTCAGTACCATAGTTCTACTCTGATCTCTAGCACCAATGATAATAATAATAATAATATTTATTAATTTCAGAAAATGTACAAGTACAGTTAAGAAACATTGTCAGTAGAAATACAAAGAAAATATCACAAATAATATAGTAAAAACATATACACACAAAAGAAACAAAAGACATGTGAACAGTGAGCGATTAAACAAATATTATAACTAGAACTATAGAAAAGTAGTCCTACATTTTGTATAAAATTCGTCAACACTGTAGCTGTTCATGTCCAACAAAAATGATTTTAATAATAATAATAATAATAATAATCTTTATTCAGATAGGAAAATCCTAATATAAAACAAATATATACTCAATACACACAATAAATTAAACAAATAAAATACACATAAAATACACAAATATACACATACATATTTCTAAACACACCATAAACAATAAAAAACAATAAAAAATGGTTGATTTATATGTGAGATGCAATCAGACAGAATTTCTCAGATAGGTTGCTAGTTCGTGATTAAAAATATTTAGTGATCTGCTGTCTTTAATTTTTTTTGGTAAGTTATTATATTCCCGCAGTCCCTTAAAAAATATATTGTTCATTGCTGTAAAACTATTCGTTCTGGAAATATGTAGATTGTTCAGAGATCTCGTATTATAAGAGTGAATTTCATAATTAAATGTAATAAACTTATTCAAATATGCTGGCATTAAACCCTTTAAAATTTTAAATATAAAAATTAATGCAAAATAGGTAATTCTCACTGATACATGCATCCAATCTAGAGTGTTCAACATATTTTGAATTGGTGTATACCTATTACATCTGAGTATTATCCTCATAGCTCGATTCTGAAGTTTTTGCAATTCATTTTTGCATGATTGATCGAGTAAATACAAAACAGTAGCACAGAAATCAAAATGCGGCAGAATTATTGATTTATATACTGTTATTCTAGTGTTTAGATCCAAATTAATAGATATTCTTGAAAAACAAAATAATTTTTTTAGAATTTTATTCTTTATATATTCAAAATGACTTTTAAATGATAAAATACTATCTATAATTAGACCCAAATATTTTATTTCTTCTACCATTTCAATTTGAGTATTATCTATAAACAAATTAATACTTTTATTGTCGATGTTGTTATATTTAAATCTGTTTGTAATCACCATTGCTTTTGTTTTAATAGGATTTAATTTGAGTTTGTTGACTTTAAAATATGTTTCAACTTTGCACAACTCAATATTCATTTTATTAATAGCAGTGTCAAGATCGTAGTCACAAACAGCTAATAAAGTGTCATCTGCATACAAATTCAAAAAATCACAGTTAAGCTGGTAATTTATGTCATTAATATAAATGATAAATAAAAGAGGTCCTAAAATGCTACCCTGCGGAACTCCAAGCTCCACTTCAAGACTTGGAGATAATTTGTTATTCACTCTGGTGGTTTGTTTTCTGTTAGTCAGATAATTTTTTAACCAATTCAGTACGTTACCGTTTTAAAGTCTATTTAAACTTAAAAAATGTCATAGATTTAATATGCCCCGGCAATCAGTTAAAAAATTTACAACCGATGAAACAGAGACTTTTTTGGTACAAAGCCGTTCTGTGTTCTTTTGGTAAAAGAAGATGTTTATTCCTAGTGCTATATGGATGACCAGTTCTAATCTCGTTAAATTTGCTTCTATTTTTGTAAACAAAACATGACAGCTCATAAATGCAAATAGAGTTCAAAGTAAGAATGTTTAAGCTTTTAAAGGCTTCCCTGCAGGAAGTATTATATCCAAGATTTGCTGTTATACGTATTGCCCTTTTTTGTAGTAAAAAAAACTGTATTTGCTTCAGATGAGGAACCCCAATGCACTATACCGTACTTTATGTAAGAATGAAAAGTAGCAAAATACAACTGTCTTACTATTGATAGGCTGCATTGTTTGAATGTTATAGCCAAAGCATAACAGGCCTTTGACACATATGAATGTGATTACATTACCATTTAAGGCTACAGTCAATTTTCAAACCGAGCATTTTTTATTCATTGGCATACTCCGGACTTGTAGTGGGAGATAGTTTTCAGCATCAGCAAGAGTATTAGATTTTATTAAAATGTTCGTTCGTATCATCGGCATACAAAACTGTCAAACATGATGGATATTGAATATAATTCAGCTGTCATTGATATAAATAATAAAAAGTGTGGGCTTGATAAATACCTTGATATGAAAATCATAAGCCAATAAAGATTAAAAGACAATTTAGTTTTAATGTAAGTTTTCGAAGGCCTTTTAAAAACTTTCTTTAAGGCAAAACTATCTTTAAGTGCATTTGGTATTTAATAAATCTGGCATAAATCAGTGGTTATGAGGTGGCCATTATAAAAAACTAATAAAACCTAAATAAACCTAAAAAGCATTTAAATTGATACTTGGGTACTATACAGCATGAATCTGATCAGGAGTCTCAGATACTCGGGATAAAAATTCAGATTACCTTGCTATTTCTTTATGAGCGATATCAGTCCTGTGCTGTTCTCCTTGGAATCTTATGATACTGCACGCTTGCGTGGCCTTAGCAGCTGCTACGACGAGTTCTGGTGCCCAAGAAACAGCTATCAGTACTCGTCCACCGTTCGTCACCAAGTTACCATCTTTAAATGCAGTGCCACAATGGAAAACTACATGATTTGGCGTCGAGTTGACAGCTTCAATTCCTAGAGTAATTGTTTGTTCTTAAATTCTGTGCTGGTGAATTTTTAATTGCGCTTTCGCTCGTACAGGGTATCGCAAAAAAAACGTACCAACATTTCTATTTATTTAAGAGCAGCATCAAACCTAACCTCAGCAAAATTAGCAGAAAATATTTTCAATGATGGTCTTGTATGTTGAGCTCTCTATTAGATACCACAATCTTAATTGTATTTGTTGACTTTTAAAATGTAGTTATATCGAATTTTCATCCAGTACTTGTATTTTCGAATTTATGATAAAAACAAAACAATATACAGGGCCTTTTTCTCATAACCCACTGAAAAAAACTCCCTCTGCACTTTCACCGTAAATGGATATTTACCTGTGGAACGGTTAATATAAATAGAAGCTAATTGCGGTAAGCCAAAACGCAGATTTCTGGGAAACATGAAACCTTATACCTATCGACACAAGCAGACAGGAGGCTGTGCACACTGCTAGATTCAGAAACAGAAAACTAAGAAGAATAAAGATGAAGATAGATGTAAACCTAAAAGAAGCATCTCGCAAACGCCTACACTTCCCATCCTATATCGCTCCTGATAGTATCTTCCACCCAATTTTTTTAAAAATCGCATTGTTAATAAGGGAAGTGTGATATAGGAGTCATGCAAAGGGAGACATTGTATATTGTTAGAAATGTTGGTACTTTTTTTTTTAAAGTCTGAGAGTGATCACAGTGACTATAGAAACGATATAAAAAACCGATCATTAAAAATACTCACCAGTAATGATTTGCCCTCTGCTAGAAGTTTCTGGGTATCCCTTAGAAGCCATAACCACCCCTACCGCAGTGATGTTCTCCTTCCATTTCAGCTCTTGTTTGCTTAATTTACCTTTACAACATGACACCATAATATCGTACAAGTCTGAATCGAGCAGAGGGAGAATCACCTCTGTTTCTGGGTCGCCAAAACGACAGTTAAACTCTAAGACTTTTGGACCATCCTTCGTTAACATTAAACCAGCATATAGGACACCTAATGAAAGAGAAACAATGTATAGTTTATCCAATATCAGTTTAAAATGATATAACAAGAGAGTGGCATTCCTTTGTAAACAAAGCCGCAAGTAAGTTACTTTTCAAGGTAATACATGCTCTACAATATTTTAATATGTATGTTCGTTTGTATAAAGGAATATAATATATTAATACCTATATACTTTCATATAAACTAACCACAAACTTTACTCAGTTAGTCGATGACATTTTCTACAGAACGTAAAAATTACATTGCCTTTTAACGCAGCAATAGAAAAACTTGATATTCTAGAAAATGTCACCGTTCAGCAAATTCCAACGGGCGGTGTAAGTAGTTTTTGCCAGGATGGGAATGGGAAAGGTATACAGGGTGATTCACGTAGGCCATTCATTAGAAGTTTTTTCAACTTGCAGTTGGATTAGAAACTTGAAATTTGGTATGCAGCCATAATCGATCATGCCCGTTCTATCTAAAATGGAAACCTATATTTTTCTTTACATGGTTCGATTGGTCTTCTAATTCTGAATTTAGAGAACCTAAGTTATGTTAACTTATCTATTACAATTTTTGACATGTCCAATTTTTGAAAAAAATTGCCGCTGTAGTAGTTTACGAACAAATTTGTATCTCGCAAATCTTTCAAAATTATGAAACCAAATTTATGAAGCAGTTAGCTAGAAGTCCGGGCTAACTTTTGATGTCCCATCGGTGGTCCCATTTTGTACCATATGGGCGCAGTCGATTTTCAAATGTCGCAATCAAAAATTGTCAAAAAGTCAATTTTTTCAAACGGCACCTACTATTTTTTTTCACACCATTCGAAAGAAAATTGAATTTTAGGGTGAGTTACTTAAGCATTCCCTATACCTAACTTCACCCCATATCGAGTTATTCAATAAAAATCAAGAAATACCTTATCTTGCCGAGAGATTCCTTACTTCATCAAGTATGCCATGGAAACAAAAGACAGTTGTAATAATTTTTAAAGAAAAATATGGATTCTTATTTAATTACACACAACATCAACAAATTATTATTAACGAACAAGAACAATGTTGACGAAATTCTGTCAGTGAAAACGGTGCACACATTGAGCATTTGTATTGAAATAATTATTTTGTTAATCTGTTTATTTGTTGTTATTATTTATTACTGCAATACGATTTTTGAATAAAAATTTAAATGAAATGATTGTTTCCAAAGCCTACTACCCTTGAGAAAAAAAAACAATATTTTTTTCAAAAAATACCAATAACTCAAAAACGACTGTAGATAGACATACACAATGGTAATAAAAGTGGCCCTAAAATTCAATTTTGCATTGATTTCTGGCGTCAGAAATGGTAGGCGCAAAGATGTGCTACGCAATCTGTTGAAAGTAGAATAATAGAATATTTATACAAGTAGCAGAAACATCTTCGTTGCGATCCATCACTAAAACCAGACATCCTAGAAATCCTCTGCATAACCCCCCTAACAACCTTCTTTACCAAATCACAGAGATTACACCAATAAACCAAAGAATATTATCCTTATCTACCAAATTTGCTAAAGAAGAACACAACATAGAAATTATTCAACCCCTCTGCAAAACAAGACAACCAGGAATACACAACCGAAGAATATATCCAGACCTAACTCTTTGGGAACACATTGTCGCACTAAACAATCGAGAATGAAAACTGAAACATGAATATATATAAATATATACTAACTTTTTGTAATTTTTTTTTTCACATAATGTAAATATGCTGTAAAAAATTAATATGTATAAATAAAACATTGTAAATATTTGTAACAGGCTGAAGGACTTCGGTCGATGGCCATTTGGTGAAACCAATAAAACACAATAAATAAATAAATAAAATAGAATATTTGAACAAAAATATGGTGGTCACATTGAACATTTACGTCAGAATTTCGTCAACATTGTTCTTGTTCGTTAATAATAATTTGTTGGTGTTGTGTGTAATTAAATAAGAATCCATATTTTTCTTTAAAAATTATTACAACTGTCTTTTGTTTCCATGGCATACTTGATGAAGTAAGGAATCTCTCGGCAAGATAAGGTTTTTCTTGATTTTTATTGAATAACTCGATATGGGGTGAAGTTAGGTATAGGGAATGCTTAAGTAACTTTTTGACAATTTTTGATTGCGACATTTGAAAATCGACTGCGCCCATATGGTACAAAATGGGACCACCGATGGGACATCAAAAGTTAGCCTGGACTTCCAGCTAACTGCTTCACAAATTTGGTGTCATAATTTTAAAAGGTTTGCGAGATACAAATTTGTTCGTAAACTACTACAGCGGCAATTTTTTTCAAAAATTGGACATATGTCAAAAATTGTAATAGATAAGGTAACATAACTTAGGTTCTCTAAACTTAGAATTAGAAGACCAATCGAACCATGTAAAGAAAAATATAGGTTTCCATTTAAAATAAGAAAGTTGGTACCAATTTTTGGCACACACTGTATAGTTGGAGGACTGAAAATATTTTAGATAGAACGAGCATAATCGATTATGGCTGCATACCAAATTTCAAGTTTCTAATCCAACTTTGCAGTTGGATTAGAAACTTGAAAAACTTCTAATGAATGGCCTACGTGAATCACCCTGTATAATGTAAGTAAGGTATAGTTTATCTCAAACTTATTCTGGGTATAAAAAAAGTCAGCGATTTTGAGCGGTAAAGAACAAAGACCCGACAGTTTTTATACCGACAATAAGTTTGGGATAAAGTATAACACAATATTGTCTAAATGTTATTTGTGGCATTATCTTAATTTTTTTTTTATTTATTTTTTTTTCCTTCTTCAATTCTTTGGGAATTTCACTGCCACATGTATGTTTTCTTTCTAAGCGGTGCTAGGGGAACCTACAAAATATATCACAATTAACCAGTATTACTGGTTACTGTGTTGTTTAGTTATCAAAAACCAACCTTTAACTGATCCTTTGACGTAAACGTCACGGGCGTAGAGGTTTTTTTACCAGTAATACTGGTTAATTGTGATATATTTTGTAGGTTCCCCTAGCACCGCTTAGAAAGAAAACATACATGTGGCAGTGAAATTCCCAAAGAATTGAAGAAGGAAAAAAAAAAAAAAAAGTATAACACGTTAGAAAAAAACTTAACAAACCTGATAACAGTGATAACATCAGTAGCATACTTATAATATTTAAGTCTTGTTAAAAATGGTAAAAATTAATAAAACATAGTTCTCATTAAAACACTATCATATCTCAAACAAAACAGTATTAGTTATGTTATTTTACCTCAATTAAAATAAAACTTCTATTAAATTAAGAAAGTTTAAATAATAATGAAAGAAATTCTGTTTGGAAAAAAAATGGACAGACGGTAATGGAGTCGTCAGTAAGCTCACTATTAGAATCAGTCCGTACTGGCGTCAAAATGGGATACTATTTTTCTTTGTTTATAACGTGATTCACAAATTTTTTTCATATATCACTTTTATCTAAATCGGATATAACAGTTTTTATATTATCTAGAATTAGAGCGCTTAGCCACATTCTGATTGCATTTTCTCAACTCGAGTTTTACACTGCCGCAAATCGATGCTATCGGATTAAATATGCAGTAATATGGAGGTAAACGTAACGACTATGGCGGTGGTCTTCGCAGACAAAACATATTCTTTTTTTAAATTATATTCCTTGACGGTTTTCAATAAACATTTTCTTATATACTTGAATTTTTTCAGGAATATTTATAATTTTAGATCTCATAAACTTTATTATATCCTCCTCTTTGGTATTTTATTTAACATTCGCGAGTGATAAGAAGCATTATCCATAACGATAAATGAATTTGGGAGAATATTAGGTAACAACTGTTCAGTGAACCATTTTTGAAACAAATCCGCGGTCATGTCTTCATGATAGTGAACAGAAGACTGTCTCATATTTTTGAATGATAAAAGCAGTGGATTAGGTACAAACAAATTTTCACTTGCATGCACAATGGGCTTGTTCAGCATTTTTTTTTTATTTCACAAATCGAAAGTGCAAGTATAAATTAATGGATCTGCAAAATATCAGAATCTTATTCGCACGTTTAGTATCTTAAAAACTATTACAAATTTCCATCTCGCGAAAATGGGGCGTGGCCAGGCGCTACGTCACTATACGCATAGACTCGGCGATCTCAATAGACTTGATGCTCCTTATTAGTTATAATTATAAGTGTTTTCGAAGTATTGTTTGTTTTGCTTACTACTTGACAGTAGTTTGATGAAATGTTAAAATATTACAATTTTCTCTCGCTGCTGCCAGAACGAATTTTCGATTTCGACCCTGCAATTTACGATTATAATTCATCGCCGACCTTCTCCTTTCCGGAGACACATAGAACGAACTTCCACTGGACGTATTTATTTAGTTACCAGCATTTAAAAATTCCATGTTTTTCGACTTTTCAGGTTAAATTTGAAAGGTCCCAGAAAGCCATTTTTCTTACGTCACTTGCGTATAGTGACGTCACAAATGAGCGCTCGGTTTTTGCAACTATTACTAAATTCAACTCCTTATATCTCAAGAACGGAAAAAGTTAATAATACGAAATTTTAAGTGTATAATGAGAATATCGAGTACTATATGAAAAAGTATAAAAACAATATAAAAAGAATATCATGGAACAAGCCCATTATATGTTTTCCCCCTGAACATGGTACATTTAAAGTACAATTTTAAGTCGTGTCTACCCAACCGTAATGGGCTTGTTCCATGATATTCTTTTTATATGGTTTTTATACTTTTTCATATAGTACTCGATATTCTCATTATACACTTAAAATTTCGTATTATTAACTTTTTCCGTTCTCGAGATATAAGGAGTTGAAATTAGTAATAGTTGCAAAAACCGAGCGCTCATTTGTGACGTCACTATACGCAAGTGACGTAAAAAAATTGCTTTCTGGGACATTTCAAATTTAACCAGAAAAGTCGAAAAACATGGAATTTTTAAACGCTGGTAACTAAATAAATACATCGAGTGGAAGTTCGTTCTATGTGTCTACGGAAAGGAGAAGGTCGGCGATGAATTCTAATCGTAAATTGCAGGGTCGAAATCGAAAATTCGTTCCGGCAGGAGCGAGAGAAAATTGTAATTTTTTGACATTTCACCAAATTGTACTCCCCTACTGTCAAGTAGTAAGCAAAACAAACAATACCTCGAAAACACTTATCATTATAACCAATAAGGATCATCAAGCCTATTGAGATCGCCGAGTCTATGCGTATAGTGACGTAGCGCCTGGCCACGCCCCATTTTCGCGAGATGGAAATTTGTAATAGTTTTTAAGATACTAAACGTGCGAATAAGATTCTGATTTTTTGCAGATCCATTAATTTATACCTGCACTTTCGATTTATGAAATAAAAAAAAATGCCGAACAAGCCCATTAACAGTATTGTGCGTATTAAACCACGTCTCGTCAAGATACATTGCCGTTCTATTTGATTCGCGGTACTCTTTAATTTTACGCAAATATTTCTCCCGAATTTCCACGATATGGCATGATTCCATTATTACTGAATAGTTATTAATTTTTTTATATTTAAATCCGCACTCTAACAAAAATTGTTTTAAAGTTTCCAAAAATCGATAATTATTTCTAAAGCAGAGACTTGATTACCATGATAAAAATTATAAACTGATATTCGGATAACGTCTTTTGAAGTATTGTCCATATTTCAAAATTTTTTATTTTTCCATTTTCTTTTAACAGAGTGATCTACAACAACCTCTTTTTTTAATAACAAGATTAATAGTATAAATTGGAATCTTAGTTAATTTAATGTTTTCTAATGTTTTAATGTTTTCTTAACCACTTCTCTAGTCACCGAGGTAACTCCATGAAAATCCAGAATGATTTTGTGTTAGGTAAAGAGAAACGGGGCCCTACAGCTTATAGTGGAGTCCGAACCACATCTTGGGGATAATTTTATAATTAAAATTATTTCGCGGTGAGCAGGGATTGAACCTGCTTCGCTAGGTATGCCAGTACGCAAGCTAGACGCGCTAAACCACTGGGTTACCGTCCCCGTTCAAGCATTATTTTTATAATATCTATATCCGTCATTTGATTAGTTTCTCTTCTTAAACAGTTATATATATATTTAAAAGAGGACGCTGCGTTTGCATATGCAAATCTTGATTCTTAAACTCCCAACTCAATTCGATCGATTGCGTTACCTCGTTCTCAACATTTTCATTATGTAAATTTTCGTCTGTATCAAATGGTCTCCAAAAAGCAATTTTAAAAATATTTTTTGGAACAAATATTAGAATTAATACTAATTATTTGAGGTAAATGTAACACAAACAACTTATGTCTTTTTCATCAGGAGAAATCACCGCGGCCCTCCCCGCTTTAATACCATTGTAGAGGGGCATAGCAACATACATCCCTGGTAGAGATGCTGAACTTATATTTTAAATTGAGAATATAAATACTTTACCAACTAACATTAAGATGGCACTGAGAATAACATATTCCATTTTACAAAACTTGGCAATCAAAGGATCCTGCATATACTTTAAAGCTTTATAGCTGCTTAATAATTTATTATGTTAGAGTTTACGATTCACTGATCAAACGTTCTCATGACAAGGCCTAAAAATTGATAGCAATATCTCCATATCCTTAGGTATTTCATAGAATGGAAAAGTATTTATTCTCACATCATGTAATAGCGAAATACTAATGCTTCAAATGGCTATAGAGAAAAATTATCAATCTTTGTGTCTTGTGGCTATGAGAAAATTTGATCAGTCAGTAGTAAACTATAATATGTGGGGTTCTTTGCAAAGAATTCAATTTATGGTCTGTAACATTGTACAAACATTGATACGAATGGAATGCTTAATATAAATATGCAAATCAACAAGTTTAGCAACCGATATGATTACCAAGGACTTATGAAATTCTGAAGTAAAAACAATAAATTGATAAGGACTTAACAGAATAATATCTTTCCCAACTCCCTTTATCTTGTCATAAATTAATACAAGTTTATGCAAGAGAAAATTAGATTACGCCAAAATAATAATATATTAGGCAATTAATGTCATTGAAATTACCTTAACATGCTTTTTTCAACAAAACTGTACCTAGCATTATTTTTTTTTGTTTCTTAAAAAATTATGTACTTATCCCTATGAAATTCTTACCAACAAACTTGATATTTTCCTTAATAAAACCATTCAGTGCTCTTTCTAATATTTCTTTTTGAACATAACGAAGCTCGTCAGAATTTAATAAAGGGCACGGACAATAAGCGCCCATACCCCCCGTGTTCGGACCTTGATCATTGTTAAAAATCCTTTTATGATCTTGTGCAGGCAACATTGGTTTAATTGTGACGCCATCACTGAATGCTAGTACCTAAAACATCGTTGGAGGTAACTTTAAGGCTTACGAATTCAGGGAAAGTAGTTATGACCGTTAAAGTACGGAACACCTCTTACCGAAACTTCTTCACCAACTAGAAGTTCTTCAATAACCAAAGTTTCGCCAGCAGCTCCAAACTTTTTACTGGTAAGTATTTCATCGACTGCCGCACAAGCCTCTTCGTTAGAGGATGCTACCACTACACCTTTTCCTGCTGCCAAACCACTAGCTTTAACAACCAACGCTTCAAAATATGCACTAAAAAAAAATCGCAATTAAAAATACAAATTTACATTCGGTCAAGTAATTCTTTACTTGTTAATAAAAAATTTGGCTTTCTCGGAGTTATTAAAAGACTCCCACTTAGCTGTGGGTATTTGATGTCTGTCCATAAAAGCCTTGGCCCAATCCTTATTGGATTCAATTTGGGCTGCATTTTTTTCAGGTCCAAATGTACTAATCCCCTCTGCTATTAAAACGTCCGCTATGCCACCAGCTAGTGGATCTTCTGGGCCTACTACTACCAAGGATACGTCGTTACTTTTACAAAACACAACAATATCCTGAAATTTTTAACAGAAATCATTAACACACTTAACCTCAAACAAACACGCGCCTACCTTAAAAATTTTCACGTCCACGTTGACGTTTTTTGCTTTTGGCAACTGTTGAATCACGTAACTTCCCGGTGCGGCGAAAATTTGATTTACCTTCTCACTTTGTGAGAGTTTCCAGATAATCGCATGTTCACGGCCACCACTGCCAATCACCAGTACGTTATTGGACATATTTTAACTTTTAACGCTTTTTTCTATTGAATTTTTTCGGCTGAAACCAAATCTTCCTTGGTATGGGTAATACTCAAAGTCAAAGCTAACTGTATACTTTTTAATATACCATAATATAAAGGCTGACGACAGTTGAGTTCAACTTTAAAGACGCAATCGCTTGTGAAATAATTATTGCAACAACACTTTTTTTCAACAAAAACGCGTGTCAATAACCAATGGAAAATAAGTGAAGTAAATACAAACCGGTCATTATAAATTATTAACTGATAACCCCCCATGAATAATATGTTTATTAAAATTGATAATAAAGGTCATTGTGTTAACAGATAAAAAGAAAGTTGGGACACGGCTGCGAAAACGAATCAAATGGAGTAAAATAATTTTTTGATTTCTGGTCTTTCATTTCTGGAGTTAATATCACAGTACAGAGTAATACAGAGTTTTCACTCACTGCTATTCCAAAGATTAGAGAATTAACATTAACAAAATAGGACCAAAGATTAAAGAACTAACAAGATAGGACAGTCAGACGGAGAAGACGAAATAGACGAAGACAGTTGTGAACTCCAATTTAAAGGGACGACATCCAGCGGAAACGGCTTCGGGATTTGTCCGGTACGCATTAAATGAATTTCACCAAGCCTACTAAAAGATAAGTTAGCTCATTAGAATTGACAAGCGCTGCGTCACGTATTGACCTCGATGACCGATGTGACTGTTTTTTCCTCATTTTATAGAATAAAGTTTCAAAATTATTCTTTCAATGTACAATTCTATCCTAACCAAATAGATACCTTACATATAAACATAGAAATACTTCATGTGACATATATTTCACATATTACAAGGCAACCTGTTTTTTTAGTGACCTTGGGTACTTCCAGTCAGCTGAGTTTGGTCGTTCTATCAGGACAGTGTTGTCCATTTTTCATTGTTGGCCTCTCTTTCTAACGTTACCTTCTCCATCTGATTGTCACATTGTGGCAACTGCGGTTCTTAAATGTCGAGGTCAATGGCGCAATTGCTAAAAGATAAAAGGTATTCGCCGGCTGTCCTATCTTGTTACTTCCCTAAATCTTTGGTACTGTGTTAATATAGCTGCTTTCGTTCGGCGGTGATTCGTAATCATGTTTCATGTGTTGTCTCTGTCCCTACCATGCAATTTTGCATCATATGATTATTGTTCAATGAAATCCTGTTCATTATGTTCACTGCAAACGAAAGCAGCTAATGTAAGTTATAATGATCATAAAGATATCTTCTCTAGTCTTCATGATCCAAAAAGTTTCCTAGAATTATTATTGTTTGAGTCGCATTCCGCCAGATGCCAGAGCAAGGTTTAAAATGAAATTTAAAATAAATTATGAAAACGTATAAAATACACATACCTACTTGCCGCTGGAGACGTAGTTTCTACAAATACAAAAACTCGTTTGAATATAACACTCGACGTGCGTTTGAAGTTTCAATAACCACAGTAGCATCATCGGGAATTCAGAAGATGATAACGGTAACAAAAAAATTCAGTTTTAAATATCAAAATAAAATAATTAGCTTTCTCCCTCTCTCTATCTCTAGAGAAACGTAGCAAGCATAGATGTAGCAAGAATGTTGAATCGGAATTCGGAATCTTCCGATAAAATATTTCCTTTATTATCGGGACGAGTTAGGTTCATAAAAAGTGGCCATGAACGGACCAATCACAGGCGATCGCTTCCCGCCGTTTTGTTTATCATTTGTTTTGACGTACGATAAAAACATGTCTGCCATGTGTGTTAGCTAATTCGGATGTTTCTGTGCATTTTAAAAGTTTTTTTTTAAACTTTTACTTATTGTTTTATCCAGTTTGTGTGCAGAGTTTAACAATAGTTATTTATACTAGTGATACTACATATTATAATGGCTCAAGACCTTCCAAACACTTTAACACCTGTTTCTCAGGAAGCAGTCCAGCAATCCTGGGGCAAATTAGAACCTTGTCTACCTGGGTTAAAATCCGTTCGTAAGTATAACAAATGATGTAATTCAGATCTGCGTATAGAGCTAACTTGATTATATCAGTTTTTCTCATGGGAATGATGTAAATGAAAATAACGGAAAAAATTTGAAATCATGATTTTCAGGCAGACATTTTAATGATCAATCAAAAACTTATTTTTAAAATTATTTTTAAATAATTTAATTTCGATAGATAAATGCAGTCGTTTCTAACAGCTCTTGGTTCCATTTGGTTTGCTGGTATTCTCATTTAAGCACAATTTGGACAAATGGACTGTTTTTGAAAGACATTCTTAATTTATCCAGTTCTAGGGAAAATATTTGTGAATTGTGAACGCTGCGAGGTTTAACTGCTTATTTTGAGAGAGGCTTGTGCATTTTATTCACTTTTTTGTATCATGATCTGTTTTCACCACATTACGGAAAATGATAAACGACCGTTATGTTTAAGTCCTTTATATAATTTTTAGTTGTACTCAGTGTGTTATGAGAAAACTAGATTAAGTGGTGCCATGGAACGTAATATGTAGAAGTGACTACTAAGCTTTTATGTTAATAATTACCCTATAAAGATAAAAATCTAATAAACGTTTAATATACCTTCATAGGTAAATCATTGTCTAGTTTGATGTATTTTTCGCTAAGATATTCTATATTTTACTGCAGGAACTTGTTAGGTTATGTTAAATGTCAGATGCATATCGTTTTTTGTTTTAGTTATTGACAAGCCAGCACTTAAAATAGGTCGAGCAGTGACTTGCGATATAATTATAGGGGGAAACAAATTTATTTCGAACGGATTAACTTGTATCAGCAAAGAACACTGCGTCCTGATAAAGGACTCCACCGATACCAATGTTTATATATCAGATCTTAGTAAAAATGGAACCTATATTAACGGTGAGAAAATTAAGAAGGACAAGGTGATTTTAAAAGATCAGGATAAAATAGCTATTGGCCAAAAGGGTTTAAATGGTAAGAATTTGAAAGATGATCAACTGTTCTTTAATCTTTTGTTTTTAGTTTATGTTTTCTACTCGTTGCTGACGGATGAGCTTCCTGATACATGTACCCCAGGTGCTTCACCATCTCCAAATGTAGTTTTGAGGGTGCCGCTTCCCACTTGGGGTAGACTGATTTCCTGCATATTACATTTGAAATCATTTGGTAAGTTATTTACTTGACATTTCTTTCTTCGTTGGACTACATCCATTTACAAATAAATTGCAATGACCAAAATCTCTTACCAAGTTCTCAGGATGTATTTTCTGTTAGTTAGATAATTTAGCAGGGACAGAAACCTTCTTGAAATAAAAGGTTTTGGTTCCCATTCCGGTTGCATGTAAATATCAGTTTCTGAGGGTTCTGGTTGCGAAACATGTTCCGACAGTGTATTTTGTCATTTTCTATTTGTCGAATAAAAATGTTTCATTATTTTTTCAAAACAATCAAGTACCTAATTCTACAAACATAAAATTCATTGTCAAGGAATATATGACCAAAAAAGTAAATTTCTACCATATGTGGTTACACTGAAATTCGCCACGCATCGGAAATCGTCGTAGTTCAAATCGGCTCCTGCCAGTGCGAACGACAGTCAACTGGACATACTGCATACTGTGTTTATATTTGGCTGGTCCGATCTATAAATATTTTCCTCTTGTGCTCAACACTGTTTTATTCAATTTATTTATTTATGTGATATATTTTATACTTTCCTGAACTGACTTCAGATTTCAAAAGTAAACTCTATTCTATTGAAATTTTAGACCTTACTGAACTGACTTTCAAAGTTGGAAGGGCAGCTTGGTGCAATGCCATAATCGATTCGATGGGCATAGATCCCATCTTGAAAACCAAATTTAGCAAAGAGCACTTCGTCATCGAGAAAGATTCGGAGAATTCTATCGCTTACATCACCGACCTCAGCAAGAGTGGCACGTACTTAAACGGTTTCCTAATTGGCAAAGACAGAAAGCACGTTTTACAAAGTGACGATACGATTGCAATCGGCTCAAGGAAGACAAGAAGTAAGAGAATTTGTTTAATTTCATTTGTACTGGTTGTAAATTTTTTTTATTTTAGTTTTCGTCTACAAGTCGATGTCCTCTTCAGACACTAATTGTCTTCCGCCAGAGTTGAGGAGGAAGTATGAACCCACTAAGGTGCTTGGGCAAGGTGCATGTGGTGAGGTCAGATTAGTATTTGAAAAGGTTAGTTGGGACAATTTCATGCTGGCGAGAATTACATAATGGGCATATTTAAAAAAAATTTTTTTATTGAGCAACGGAAAGATCTTAAAATTCTAAGACCCTGTGCAAGAAACTATAATTTTATGAGACCTGTAAATGGTCTAAAATAAATCATACACATGGACCGCACCCATCTTGTCGAATTTCAATCGTTGCGTCACTTAATAGAAATCAGTTAGCCGAACCGGCTATTACTGTTTTCCAATATTGAAAATTGATAACCCAAGCATAGTGTGCGTTAAAACTTAAAGCTTGAAGAAAAAAAAACAACTTAACCTAACATATGTAAAAAAAAACAAAGAAAAACATTGTGTTAGGTTAGATCGGGGTTTTCTAAAGCGTCTGGCGGAAATTAGGGCCTATGGAAAGTGTCTGGCAATAATGAATGTTGGTTTTTAACACTATTCTGTCAAACATGTATGAAAATCAATTATCATACTTTAACGTATGTTAGTAAGGTTTTTTTTGTACCTTTTGTACCTGTTATCTGTAAAAGATAAGAAAGGATATAAATTTCTCAAAATGTAAGTATTGTTGGGGAGTTTTTTTGACAGTTGTTCTACATGTGTTTCCCATGAAAGCATAGAGTCTAGATGCACTCCAAGAAATTTAACTGATGGCGGGTTATCAAAGTGTTTTACTGTAAATATGCATTTCATAGTTTTACTTTCATTGAGGTGTAGTTGATTTACTGTAAATCTTGAGGTGGCATCAAATTGTGTATTATCTGTTAAATTTAAAAGCTGATTTAAGTTGTTATGTTCATCCAGAGTAGTCGTATCATCTGCATACAAAACTAGATCGCTATTTGGAAGGCAGTTAGTTATATCATTAACGTAGATGAGAAAAAGCAATGGTCCCAGTATTGATCCTTGTGGTACTCCATATTTAATCGGACTTAAGCTAGAATTCATGTCATTATAGTGGACCATTTGTTGTCTGTTGGTCAGATATATTTGGATCATTTTAGTGCTCAAGGGATTAAATCTATAAAAACTTAGTTTTAGAATTAGCATATCATGTGCTACACAATGCAAAGCCTTGCTCAGGTCCAACAATATATGTCTCTTCATCAAATCCCTTGGAGATTTTATCTACAAGTGTTAAAATTGCCATTTCCGTATTACGATTTTTTCTGAAACCAAATTGTTCATTAATAAATAAACTATTACTTTCGAAATACTCTGCTATTTGCTTGGCTAAAAGCCATTCCACTATTTTGGCAATGATAGGAACTAAAGATATCGGTCTATAATTACCTGGATCATCGCGGTTTCCTATTTTAAAAAAGTGTGTTAAAGGTGATATTATCATATTTTTTATTTGTTTTATGATTTTTACATTTATACCATACATATCCAGAGAGAGTTTTTATTCTTTAGATTATTTATTGCGTCACGTACTTCATTGAATGTTACTTCACGAAATATGAATGTTTTATTGTTTCTAAAATGAAGGTATAACTGAGTATCGGCAGCATACATATGAATTCTACAGAAATTTGCGACAAACTGTAAATCTGCAATGAAAGTGATAAAAGATACATGGCCTAGGATAGGATCTTGAGGTACACCCGATTTTATTGCTCTTCTTTCAGAGGTATCAGTTTTATTAGACGAGTTTATACAGACATACTAAGAGTAATTCTTACACCACTCCAGTGTGTTACCAGTCGCACCATAGTGTTGAAGTTTTCCTAATGAAAGTTGCGAGTCTTTACTGTCAAAGTCTTTTGACATGTTTAGGACATGTTTACCTCGTCTTTTGGAACTCCACGATGTTTTTGTGCATTTCTGATGAGCTCCAGAATAAAGGCGAAAAACGTTTCAAAGGCTAAGCATTTCCAAGAAACAGAATGATAGATTTCATGAAAATGTAATCCATTTGAACGAAACATTTTCCAAAAGACGAGGTTTGTAAATAAATTCATTTTAGGCCTTTCTTCTCATTTTTAACTGAATCTTCATGACCGTAGGGGGTTATGTGGATACTGGTTTACTCTGCATAGCCATAGGGGACTGTGTTAGAATGAGAATTGTCCAATAAGAAAGACAAATTTATTTTAGGATTTTAATTACTAGCATAACCAGAATTCAGGTTATCGAAAGAATGCGAAGATTGTAAATCAATAATTTTAAAGATAGTTTTTTTTTAGTTCTCATATACCGGGTGAGTCACGAATTGCGCTCGCACCGATATTTCCTAAAATATTTGGAATAGAAAATTGAAATTTGGAGGCCTTATTACACGACTAAAATGCCATCTTTTCAAAAAAAATCAAGTTTGGTGCACATCCGGTTTGACCGGAAATGCCCACAACTTTCGATTTTTAAATGGAACACCCTATATATTTTTACATTTTTGGAATCTAGAGGAAATTTTGAATACAATACATCCATTTTGGTCACTTTTTGATAAACATTAAAAATTTTATTAAAAAATCTATTTCTGAATCTAGAGTGCTGTGGTGCCCAAAATATATTTTAGTTTGTGTGCTACGTTACTATAAAAATAAAAGGAGCAATATGATTGCATTACTTAATTCTCTAGGGGCGTTTAAAATTTTTAAATGTGATTTTTACTCGTTTTTTTTAAATAGGAATTTAATCGTTCACCAACATTTTTAAATACCTCATTTTCATACGAATCTAATGATACCAAAATTTTGAAAATCCGCTCAGAAATATTTGATGTTTCAGCCAAAATACAATGCAACCAAACTTTTAGAAACATGTGGCTAATAGATAATAGATTAGTGGGCTTTGGAAACTAAAATGGCACATTTCTGTGTAAATCTGGTAACCTAATAACATTGGAAAAATCATAGTAGCCATTGAATGTAATAAAACAATATCAGCTGTCAGACAGATACAAAATAAAGCGTTGCGGAAATCTCTTTGAGTAAAAATTAAAGAAAATGAATAATTTTATCGCAAATCAAGGTCATATCAGGTGGCCTCCTAGGTCACCTGACTTAACACCCCTCGACTATTATGTATGGGGCACTCTCAAAAATAAAGTTTATAAAACTTCTTCAAATACCCGTGAAGAGCTGCAAAATAAAGTTGTACGGGCTCTTAATGAAATAACGCCGGCTGAATTGCGTAGAACCATTCAAGCAACTGTACGCAGAGCCGAATTGTGTATAGAAAAAAATGATGGACATTTTGAACAATATCTATAAATGTCAATTTATGGTTTAATTATATTAATTATTTTAAAGATACCTACTGTTACCTAGTTTAAGTTTAATTGTTCAAACGGAATTGATTTTTATTTATTTATAGGCCCGATATTTATGTTCATTTAAATAAAACTCTGAAAACCGAACTGATGTCGCATTCTATTGCAAATGTCCTTGTGGATGTAATTGTGATTACCTCCACATACCTATGCTAAACTTAATTGTAACGTTCTCTGCTCTCACAATTATTAAATGTTTGATAGCTCAAGATTGCCTATAACTACACGAGTCTGTATGACAGCTGATATTGTTTTATTACATTCAATGGCTACTATGATTTTTCCAATGTTATTAGGTTACCAGATTTACACAGAAATGTGCCATTTTAGTTTCCAAAGCCCACTAATCTATTATCTATTAGCCGCATGTTTCTAAAAGCTTGGTTGCATTGTATTTTGGCTGAAATCTCAAATATTTCTGGGCGGATTTTCAAAATTTTGGTATCATTCGATTTGTATGAAAATGGGGTATTTAAAAATGTTGGTGAACGATTAAATTCCCATTTAAAAAAACCGAGTTAGTGGGTAAAAACCACATTTAAAAATTTTAAACGCCTCTAGAGAATTAAGTAATGCAATCATATTGCTCTTTTTATTTTAATAGTAACGTAGCACACAAACTAAAATATATTTTGGGCACCACAGCACTCTGGATTCAGAAATAGATTTTTTAATACAATTTTTAATGTTTATCAAAAAGTGACCAAAATGGATGTATTGTATTCAAAATTTCCTCTAGATTCCAAAAATGTAAAAATATATAGGGTGTTCCATTTAAAAATCGAAAGTTGTGGGATTTCCTGGGTAAGGCCTCCAAATTTCAATTTTCTATTCCAAATATTTTAGGAAATATCGGGGCGAGCGCAATTCGTGACTCACCCGGTATTGTTTTTTCTGCTGCTTGCAAAATCCTATTAGCACACAAAAAATAATTCACTTTTAAACTGATATAATATACTGATTATACAAGTCCATAGCCTTAGATTTTTTTAGAAATTTCATAGTGTTACCTTTGCTTCTGAGGCTGCATATGAGTCTATTGAAAGTTAATTTTTTGATGACATTTTTTTAGGCTTTCTGATAGAGTTATGTTTAACATTTTTTAGAATAAGAGTTAAAGTGTTACATTTTTAGATCTGACCAGGCATTTTGTCACATGATACTCTGAGATGTATTTCACAGGTGAGAAAAAGGTGTTCTGTTTGTGTTGCTTCGATCTTTATGTTGTTTAGTAAAGAGTAGCGTAGTTACTAGAGAGTACTATCAAATTAGCTAAGCATGTTGTGAGTGTATTATAAATCAGGAAGCTTGCGGTGGGCAGTCAAAGCGGGAAATGAGGTCCAATTGTTAAATCATCGCCTCTGCCCACCGAAACCAACACATTGTTAGAATTGTTTATAATATTTCTAAAAAAGGCAACAGTTTTGGTCTTGCTTTATAACCTTCTGGAGTCACTTTTTAAATATACGACTAGCAAAGTTATGGTATTCATTATTTGCCAAGTCTTATTCTTACCTTTGAGGTCAAAGTGATTGTCCAGCAGTTCCTTTGTGGTAATATAGGCTGATATAGAAATAACAACGTAGAACTGCACTTAATTATTGTCATTTAAAAAGCTTTTTGAATTTTTTTTATTTTTTTTTCCATTATATGGCACAATAACGTAATTTATTCTATTTCAGTCTACTTGCAAAATGTATGCTGTTAAAAAAATTTTGAAAGGAAGAAGTGCCGCATCCCAATTACACAAATTAAACCATCCGAGTAAAATACAAACTGAGATAAACATTCTGAAGTCCTTATCATATGTAAGTATTGAGCTTTTTTTGACATATATTAATCATATAGTGATATTAAAAACTTTGTTTGAAAAATGGCCCAATTTAAGACTTTACATCATGGAGTGCCTCAAGAATCTGTTTTGGGGCTTCTATTATTATGTGTGTTAATAATTTATTATTTATTGTTTCTCTGACATGCAAATCATGCCTCTAAGCAAAAAAAAATTACCTATCAATAATCCTAAATGTCTTATTGTGTGAGGACAGCTAATTATATATCCTGAGTTTAAATCGCAGTTGTGATTCAAGGCAATGTCAGGGGGAATGGTTGCGTGTCCTGATTATGTGGTGGTAATAGCTATTGCTAAACATCGCCAGAGTGTTAATATTAAAAGTCACTTAAAAAAAGCTTCGATGATGCCGAATATCATTCATTTTGTTATATGAGAACCGTGTTGTGTAACGACATGTCTTATTTTTAGCATTTCGTCATCCGCATGAAGGAAATTGTGGAAACTCAAGATGAGGTCTTCATCGTGTTGGATTATATGAAGGGCGGAGAATTGAACAATCGGATTTTGTCCACGGTGCCGCTCACAGAATCCAATATAAAATTCCTGTTCTATCAAATAGTCTTGGCTGTACAGTTTTTACATGAGAGAGGAATCACTCACAGAGACCTTAAGGTAATATGAAGTTTTACATCATTATAACAACGCTGTACTCTGTTCGGAAAAGACAGAGAGTAATATTATTGTAAACCATTGTATCTCACACAAGAATTGAAAGTTACAAAACTGTTTCTCCCTACCAAATTCATTTCGAGTGTCAAAAACACTACCCGGGGTGTTTTTAACCTCACAATTCCGAACTCGGTACTGACAGAAGTTTGACATCTTATCGTTTTTAGCCTGAAAATGTACTGCTGTTTTCGGAAGACGTGGAAACTTTAGTGAAAGTATCCGACTTTGGCTTAAGCAAAGTTACCGAAGGTGAGGACCTGATGACAACGATGTGTGGTACGTTATACTACGTAGCTCCAGAGGTCCTTGACGCCCGCTTTCCAGAGTACGACAAGCAAGTGGATGTGTGGAGTTTGGGAGTGATACTGTTCTATATGTTCTCAAAGTATTTGCCTTTCAAGTAAGTAAAAATAATGAGTGATCTTGGTGATTATGTTAAAATTTGTAACGTACCTTTGGATTTTTAATCATGCATTTATAATAATAATAAAATTATCTTATTAGAAAAATTAATTCCAATTCCCGTAATCTAAGGGATTTTTAGGATTACCAACCATGAGTTTGCTTTTTTTATCGACATCGAAGTAATCACTAGCAAAATCAATTATTATTCTTAAAGTATCTATTTTTCAGGTCCCCAGATAAGGCAATTCTACAAAAACTGATAATATCAGGGGCGTACGATATGGACAATCCATCCTGGAATGGCATATCCCATTTGGCCAAAGATCTTGTTAAAAGAATGCTTACGGTTGATCCAAAACAAAGGATAACCGTAAAGGGCATTCTCAATCATCCTTGGATTGGAAAGGTTAGTAAAAATTTATTGGTCCATTCAATCTAATGATACAGGAGTCCGGTGACACATTTATAATAGCCAGAGACATTATTAATCCTCTTCCTTGGAGAAAGAAAATGATGAGTATTATTATTAAAAAGTGCACTTTATCACTAATTTTCAAATATTAATTCCAAATTAATTTTGTTCTTCTATTATGACACCTCAGTTTAGGCAGAATTTTTTGACCTACACATCACTTCATCGAGTTTACCAGAGTTTTAACTGGCTCTTTTCGCGTTTTCTTTGGCGTTTGCACCCGACTCTAGTCAACTACGAACTCTACTTTTATATATTCTGATTTTGACTGTATACAGGGTGTCCCGGCACTAAAGGGCAATACTTTGGGGACATATAGTTTGGGTCAAAATAACACTAAAAATAGCTTTAATTTTTTTTCTTAGGGCACCCGCCCTATGGAGATATTACCCTTTAAAGGTTACATATTCAAGAAGGTTTTTTACCTATTACTTCCAAACCGTTCTATCGATTTTAATAAAATTTGGACTGTGTGCGTATTAAATGAGTAATCTTTATTCCAGAAATATGGCGCACTTTGTATTTTGTGTAGGAAGCCAGGGTTGGAACACCCCTAATGCTTTCTATCCCTAAATATTGACATTTTTGAAAATTAAGGTCACATTTTTAAGTTTCTTAAACAATTTTCTAAAAAAGTATATTCTTGTTTGACATCGGCAAAGCGATCCGTTTTTGAAAAAAGATGACTATTGATAAGGGACAAAGACTGACGTTTCGTCAACAGATAACTACAACTACAATACACACATAGCTACAATAAATGTGAGCACCCTGTACAAGAATACATTGTCGTAAGCGAGATCAGTTGAATCACTGAACCTAAAATAGGGTTGTTCCGAATGGCTTCACATTGGGTAGTGATTCTTTGTAACATCTCTTCCCTTGTTTATACCGGTGTTTTATACACAAAATTTTTGAGATGACCTCAAAAGAAAAAATCTAATGGGTTTAGATTAGGAGAACGAGGAGGCCACGGTACTGGACCTCCTCGGCCAATCCACCGGTGGGGAAATTTTTGATCTAAATATTCCCTGACTGTGATGCTGAAATGAGGACGTCATGTTTCTTATAGTTGCTAATGGCACATCTTCCAATAAACCATCTGGATTTTCTTGTAGAAACCTTAAGTAATTTTCCCCATTTTTAAGACACAATAGACTTTCTATTCTATTCTAACCGATTTTCCAAAACAAATGACCCTATTAAATAATTTCCAATTATTCCTGCCCAGACGTTAATTTGGAATAGTCGTTCGTGAATAATTGCATAAGGATTTTCATCGTTCCAACTATGTAAATTGTGAGAATTTATTACATCATCCCTGCAAAATCCTGCTTCATCCGTGAACAAAACAACCAATAAAAGATGCGTCCCGGCATGGTGCCTAATTCAGTGACTGTTTAACATTCTTTTACTTCCCTCGCATACCGAAGGGAAGTATTGTATTCGAGAAAAAATCACCCTCCGAGATTTTTTCGGATTCTGACGTTTCAGAACACGTAGATTCCGAAAATATAGGTTTTTCAATTCCGTCAGTCTGTCTGTCTGTCTGTCTGTCGGTCTGTCTGTCTGTCTGTCTGTCTGTCTGTCTGTTGGTGCATTTACTAAAAAACTACTTGACGGAGAGCAGTCAAATTTGGTAGGTAGTTAACCCTACTGTCAGCGAAGAACTGGTAGAATTTTCACTGAAAAATATACAGGGTGGACCGTCTAAACGGAATAAATATTGAAAAAAATTTTTTTTTGCTCAAATTTAAAATTTTCACGTTTCATGACGCGCTAAACCTGTTTCAGGAAAAAAAAAATTTTGAAAATTTTTTTCAAACATTTTTGAAAAATTTTTTACCAAGATTAAAAAAAATTTTTTTTGCTCAAATTTAAAATTTCCACGTTTCATGACGCGCTAAACCTATTCAGGAAAAAAAATTTTTTGAAAATTTTTTTCAAACATTTTTGAAAAAATTTTTACCAAGATGAAAAAAATTTGTTTTTGCTCAAATTTAAAATTTCTACGTTTCATGACACGCTTAACCTATTTCAGGAAAAAAAGTTTTGAAAATTTTTTTCACCAATATTTTTGAAAAAATTTTTACTACTAAAATTATTTTTTTTTTCTTTTTTCAAATTTCAAATTTTCACGTTTCATGGCATTCTAAGCCTGATTAAAAAAAAAGTTTTTTGAAATTTTATCACTAAGATAGAATTTTTCTTTCTTTGTTCAGATTTTAACTATCCACGTTTCCATGACATTCTAAAACTATTCAAACAAATTTAAAAATGTTTTTGAAGAATTTTTTAAAAATTTGAAAACATTTTTAATCCATTTATGTATCACTACTATAGAACAGACGAAAAAATTTTTTTTGCTCAAATTTAAAATTTCCACGTTTCATGATATTCCAAACCAATTTCGGAAAAAAAAATTTGCAACATTTTGTTACCAGTTTGGAAAAAAATTTAACACCAGAATGCTCAAATTTAAATGACATTCTAAACCTAGGTATTTCAGAAAAAAAATTTTGAAAATTTTTTTCACCAACATTTTTCAAAAAGTTTTTACCACTAAAATAGATCGAATTTTTTTTTGTTTGCTCAAATTTAAAATTTTCACGTTTCATAGCATTCTAAACCTATTTTAAAAATACATCATTTTTAATTTTTAAACTTTTTTTAGCACTACTATAGAACAGAAGGAAACTTTCCTTTTTGCTCTAATTTAAAATTTGTAACTTTGACATTTTAAACCTATTTCAGAAGAAAAAAATTTGAAAATTATTTTACCATCTTTTAAAAAATTTTAAAAAAATTAAATTTTTTAACCACCACTATACTTCCACTCCATTACGTGAATGTTGGATTGAAAATGTGACAGACGGCAATAACATCTGGCATATGCACCTATCATACTTTTATTGAAAAATGTACAGGGTGGTCATCCCAAGAAATAATTCAGTCATGGTGGACATTTGTGTTTGCGCAAGCCTGCCATATGTGGCACCTGCTATTTAGTATTGAACTTTTGCTGTTGGATGAGCAATCTGTATATTTTTTTGACCAAAACTTATCAAGTTTTCTTTGTAATAATAGCAATAACTCTACTCCGATTATTATTCTCAATGTCATTTCGTAATTATTATTTTTTTAGAGAGACTGCCATGAACGAGGGAAGTTCTGTGTAAATACCTTTACCGATTTTTTTACTTCCCTCGCATACCGAAGGGAAGTATTGTATTCGAGAAAAAATCACCCTCCGAGATTTTTTCGGATTCTGACGTTTCAGAACACGTAGATTCCGAAAATATAGGTTTTTCAATTCCGTCAGTCTGTCTGTCTGTCGGTCTGTCTGTCTGTCTGTCTGTCTGTCTGTTGGTGCATTTACTAAAAAACTACTTGACGGAGAGCAGTCAAATTTGGTAGGTAGTTAACCCTACTGTCAGCGAAGAACTGGTAGACTTTTCACTGAAAAATATACAGGGTGGACCGTCTAAACGGAATAAATAGTAAAAAAAATTTTTTTTTGCTCAAATTTAAAATTTCCACGTTTCATGACGCGCTAAACGTGTTTCAGGAAAAAAAAAATTTAAAATTTTTTTCACATTTTTTAAAAAAATTTTACCAAGTTGAAAAAAAATTTTATTTGCTCAAATTTAAAATTTCCACGTTTCATGACGCGCTAACCTATTTCAGAAAAAAAAAATTTTTGAAAATTTTTTTCAAACATTTTTGAAAAAATTTTTACCAAGATGAAAAAAATTTGTTTTTGCTCAAATTTAAAATTTCTACGTTTCATGACACGCTTAACCTATTTCAGGAAAAAAAAATTGAAAATTTTTTTCACCAATATTTTTGAAAAAATTTTTACTATTAAAATGAATTTTTTTTTTCTTTCTTCAAATTTAAAATTTTCACGTTTCATGGCATTCTAAGCCTGATTAAAAAAAAAAAGTTTTTTGAAATTTTATCGCTAAGATAGAATTTTTCTTTCTTTGTGCAGATTTTAACTATCCACGTTTCCATGACATTCTAAAACTATTCAAACAAATTTAAAAATGTTTTTGAAGAATTTTTTTAAAAATTTGAAAACATTTTTAATCCATTTATGTATCACTACTATAGAACAGACGAAAAAATTTTTTTTGCTCAAATTTAAAATTTCCACGTTTCATGATATTCCAAACCAATTTCGGAAAAAAAAATTTGCAACATTTTGTTATCAGTTTGGAAAAAAATTTAACACCAGAATGCTCAAATTTAAATGACATTCTAAACCTAGGTATTTCAGAAAAAAAAATCGGTAAAGGTATTTACACAGAACTTCCCTCGTTCATGGCAGTCTCTCTAAAAAAATAATAATTACGAAATGACATTGAGAATAATAATCGGAGTAGAGTTATTGCTATTATAACAAAGAAAACTTGATAAGTTTTGGTCAAAAAAATATACAGATTGCTCATCCAACAGCAAAAGTTCAATACTAAATAGCAGGTGCCACATATGGCAGGCTTGCGCAAATACCTTTACAAATGTCCACCATGACTGAATTATTTCTTGGGATGACCACCCTGTACATTTTTCAATAAAAGTATAATAGGTGCATATGCCAGATGTTATTGCCATCTGTCACATTTTCAATCCAACATTCACGTAATGGAGTGGAAGTATAGTGGTGGTTAAAAAATTTCATTTTTTTTTTAATTTTTCAAAAGATGGTAAAATAATTTTCAAATTTTTTGCTTCTGAAATAGGTTTAAAATGTCAAAGGTAGAAATTTTAAATTAGAGCACAAAGGAAAGTTTCCTTCTGTTCTATAGTAGTGCTAAAAAAAGTTTAAAAATTAAAAATGATGTATTTTTAAAATAGGTTTAGAATGCTATGAAACGTGAAAATTTTAAATTTGAGCAAATAAAAAAAAATTCGATCTATTTTAGTGGTAAAAACTTTTTGAAAAATGTTGGTGAAAAAAAATTTCAAAATTTTTTTTCTGAAATACCTAGGTTTAGAATGTCATTTAAATTTGAGCATTCTGGTGTTAAATTTTTTTCCAAACTGGTAACAAAATGTTGCAAATTTTTTTTTCCGAAATTGGTTTGGAATATCATGAAACATGGAAATTTTAAATTTGAGCAAAAAAAATTTTTTCGTCTGTTCTATAGTAGTGATACATACATGGATTAAAAATGTTTTCAAATTTTTTTAAAAATTCTTCAAAAACATTTTTAAATTTGTTTGAATAGTTTTAGAATGTCATGGAAACGTGGAGAGTTAAAATCTGAACAAAGAAAGAAAAATTCTATCTTAGTGATAAAATTTCAAAAAACTTTTTTTTTAATCAGGCTTAGAATGCCATGAAACGTGAAAATTTTAAATTTGAAGAAAGAAAAAAAAAATCATTTTAGTAGTAAAAATTTTTTCAAAAATATTGGTGAAAAAATTTTTTTTTTCCTGAAATAGGTTAAGCGTGTCATGAAACGTAGAAATATTAAATTTGAGCAAAAACAAATTTTTTTCATCTTGGTAAAAATTTTTTCAAAAATGTTTGAAAAAAATTTTCAAAAAATTTTTTTTCCTGAAACAGGTTTAGCGCGTCATGAAACGTGGAAATTTTAAATTTGAGCAAAAAAAAATTTTTTTCACTATTTATTCCGTTTAGACGGTCCACCCTGTATATTTTTCAGGGAAAATTCTACCAGTTCTTCGCTGACAGTAGGGTTAACTACCTACCAAATTTGACTGCTCTCCGTCAAGTAGTTTTTTAGTAAATACACCAACAGACAGACAGACAGACAGACTGACGGAATTGAAAAACCTATATTTTCGGAATCTACGTGTTCTGAAACGTCAGAATCCGAAAAAATCTCGGAGGGTGATTTTTTCTCGAATACAATACTTCCCTTCGGTATGCGAGGGAAGTAAAAAATTGAAAATTTTTTTCACCAACATTTTTCAAAAAGTTTTTACCACTAAAATAGATCGAATTTTTACTTCTCTCGCATACCGAAGGGATGTATTGTATTCGAGAAAAAATCACCCTCCGAGATTTTTTCGGATCCTGACGTTTCAGAACACGTAGATTCCGAAAATATAGGTTTTTCATTTCCGTCAGTCTGTCTGTCTGTCTGTCTGTTGGTGCATTAACTAAAAAACTACTTAACGGAGAGCAGTCAAATTTGGTAGGTAGTTAACCCTACTGTCAGCGAAGAACTGGTAGAATTTTCACTGAAAAATATACAGGGTGGACCGTCTAAACGGAATAAATAGTGAAAATTTTTTTTTTTTTGCTCAAATTAAAAATTTCCACGTTTCATGACGCGCTAAACCTATTTCAGGAAAAAAAAAAAAATTTTGAAAATTTTTTTCAATCATTTTTGAAAAAATTTTTACCACTAAAAAAAAAAATTTTTTTTGTTCAAATTTCAAATGTCCTCGTTCCATGGCATTCTAAACCTATTTAAAAGAAAAAAAATGTTTGAAAATTTTTTACCAACATTTTTGAACAAATTTTTACCACCAAAATAGATGAATTATTTTTTTCTCAAAATTTAAAATTTCCACGTTTCATAGCGTTCTAAATCTATTTAAAGAAAAATAAAAAAAAAATTAAAAATTTTTGAAAAAATTTTACCACAAATAGATGGAATTTTTTTTCAGATTTAAAATTTCCACGTTTCTATGGCATTCCAAATTTATTAAAACAAATTTAAAAATGTTTTAGAAAAAAAAAAAATAATGAAAACATGTTTATGTAATCTATTTATCAAAATTATAGAATAGACGAAATATTTTTTTTGCTCAAATTTAAAATTTCCACGTTTCATAACATTCTAAACCTATTTCGGAAAAAAAAATTTGCAACATATTTTCACCAATTTGGAAAAAAATTTAATACTAGAATAGCCAGAAAACATTTTTCAAAATTTGTTCTATATTTTAATCACCACTATACTTCCACTCCATTACGTGAATGTGGGATTGAGAATGTGAGAGATGGCAATAATATTTGGCATATCCTATTATATACTTTTATTGAATAATGGCATCCCAAGAAATAATTGAGTCATGGTGGACATTTATAAAGGTATTTGCGCAAGCCTTCCATATTTGGCACCTGTTATTTAGTATATTGAACTTTTGCTGATGAATGTCAATTCGTAATTAATAATTTTTTTGAGTGACTGTCATGCACAAATAACGAGGGAAGTTCTGTGTAAATAACTTTACCGATTTTTTTTCACTTGAATACTCGTTGGCAATAACCGAGTGATGCAGGTTATTTCAATAACCGGATAACTGGTTATTTTTCATTCGGGTGATCCCATCACTAGGATAAACTGTTTTTTCAAAATTCTGTGAACCACCGATTTCAAAGTGTTAAATTAGACTTATTGATGAGTCTCCAGCAACAGCATCTAATACAGCTGCTTCTGGTACAACTGTACCTTCACCTCCTCGTTTCGGTTCCACGCTCCCTAAAAATTAATAGGACAATTTTTTTAAATAGTTTATTATATAATTTTTATTATTTTGTTTTTTTTTTATTACTAAGATGGATATCTACCTGTTTCTTGGACTCATCAGTTTACCTGTTCAAAATCGCTTTATCAATGTCAAACAAGAATATTTTTTTTAGAAAATTGTTTAAGGAATTTAAAAATGTGACTTTAATTTTCAAAAATTAATTTGTCAATATTTAGAGGTAAAAAGCATTAGGGGTGTTCCACCCCTGGCTTCCTAGACAACATACGTAGGGTGCCATATTTCTGGAATAAAGATACTCATTTAATGTGTACACAGTTCAAATTTTATTAAAATCGATAGAACGGTTTGGAAGTAATAGGCAAAAAACTTTCTTGAATATGTAACCTTTAAAGGGTAATATCTCCGTTGGGAGGCACCCTAAGAAAAAAATTATAGGTACTTCTAGAGTTATTTTGACCCGAAGCATTGCCCCATAGTGCCGGAACACCCTGTATACATTTTTGTAATTTTTTTTTTTGTACAATTTGGACCTGTGTGAAACAATTTCCGTTATATACACTGATAAATATTATTTTAAATCTGCAGGGTGTCTGCTTCTAAACCATGGTTAGTAAATAATATCAGGCAATTTTTGTTTTAAATAATTAATTTCTTTTATAAATTCTCTTTTGCTTAATTTATTTTTATATACAATTTATGTATATTGCCCCTGTAATTGGCTTGTTCTATACCTTCCTGTAGTTACGTGAGAAAGATACTATAGGTAGTAGATCGTTCTCTACAGAAATACAGGTTGTTGTAATGTTGCATGTTCTAATATTGCATATTTTTAGGATATCCCAATGCAATACCGAGTACAAACAATGTTAGAGGAATTGTCTCCAGATGATAACGAGAGGGAGTCTCCTGAAATGGAACCCCCTGCGAAACGTATCAGACTGTCACTGTCTGATGAATCTACCGATTAATGTTACCTGTGTTATATTTAATTTTAGTTGAGGTAAACGATTACCTCTGCAATATTTGTGCAAATAATGAAAATCATGTGCATTATAGTACCTATTTTTTTTTTTTTTACTTTTGCGTAGGTATTGAGTATTATTCGCAATGTTAATGCAGTGTTATTTGTACAAATAATGAAGTTATACATTCCTTACCAGCATCCAGTGCCATTTTTTTTTTATTTTTATATTGTATAAAATATTTTTATACCTCTTATTTGAGACTGAGATTTTAGGTTACTTATACGTTAGAGAGCTCCTCTAACGTATAAGTTACTTTAGTATGTAAGGAAAGTATTGTTGAATTTTTTTGTTAAAATTGTTTGTTTTTTATATGCTTTTGTAAATCTCACTGTGCTTTAACTTATTATGTATGTTATGACTTTATTATTATTATATTACTAGTATTTGCAACATGTATTTAGGTGTTGTATATATAATAAACTATTTTGCTAAAACCGTGTCTAGACAATCTTCACAGGGATGGAACTTGCCTGATATATATTAGCAGGTGCCAAAGCTGACTATTATGTCTATGTAAGGTAAATATATCTCTGAGGTGAATTTTTGTAATCGCATATTGTCGAAACGATTCAAATTTTCAAAGCTTACTGCAATATAGGACGTGTTTTGTAAAATGTAATTGTCCGGTACGCTAAAATCAACCAGATTTTTACTGAAGCTGTATTTGAGATTCCCAATGGTATGTACCAAAACTGAGAAAGATGTCTCAAATAAGATAAGATATTTGAAAATACGGAATGTCAAAGAAGATTGATATTAACCAAATATGGTGAACCATAACATATTGTTATGATTAAATTTTCTAGACCATGTCCTTTTGACAAAAATTATGGTTTGGAAAATGTAAATATACATTATGTAAAAGTTGTTCCAATTTTTACTAAAACTGAATTTGATATTCTCGGTGTGTACTAAAACAAAAAGATATCGTAAACAGTCCGAGAAATTTTCATACTTGATATCTTGACTCCTTGAGACATCATTTTCAGTTTTTGAAGATACCATTAGGAATTTCATATACAGCTTTGATACAAAGTTAACTTTAACATACTGGATGATTAAATGTTCTAGACCATATTTGACAAAAACTAAATTCATCATTTAAATGTTGTAAAAATGTCATCTTGAAGAGACACAACAAACTTGAAAAACAGTAATTTCAAGGTGTTTTGTGTACATAGATCAATTCAAGGCTGATTTATACGTTCTGTGTTTATACTAGAAAAAAAATTGAATTAGAAATTAGTGTTTGAACTATCATAGCAGATTGTGCAGTGACATTCAACTGCTTCTGAGTAGTACAATAAGTAGTAGGGGGTCTACAGAAATTCATTCTGAATGTCCAGATCACTAGCTTTGTCTTTGTTATTTCTACGGGCTTAGAAAAAGAAAATATTTGCAGTTTAGATTAAATGTTAATTGTGCTGTATTTTGAATGTTCTCGCCAATTTTAAAACATCCCATTTATTAAACGGTGGCCATCCATTAATTATGACACACATTGAGGGGGAGAAGGGGGTCAATAAATAAAGTGTGACAAGATGAGGGATGTGGATGAGGGGGTCAAACTTTTGTGTCATCACATTTACATTTGCGCCTATCCGTTTATACTCTTTGCCGATTTACTGCACTTTTTATATAATTGTTGCACATTCTATAGGATACTCTTCGCAGTTTTTTTGGAAATAATATTAGTTTGACATTTTTAGTTTAATTACAAAGCAAAAAATTAAAAAAAATCTTTTTGATGTAAAAAAATATATAACTTTTTTATTTGTCTATCGATTTTGCTCAAAAACAATAGGGTTCTTCCTCTAGCTAACACTAGCTTAGTGTCCAAATTTCAATACAATCGGACTTTTTGTTCTTAAGTTATCGTACTTACAAGAAACGTGACGGACGGACAGATAAACAGATGGACGGACATTTTGAAAGTTGTTCAGAATTCGACCAACACAGTGATATGAAATTTTTTTCTCTACGAGCAATATTACCGGTATTAGAAATGTGGCGATCGAATGCAATATACTCTCATTTTGTATTTGCGAAGAGTATAATAATGAAGTATAGAAAGAACAACTCAGTAACTGTGACACCATTTATAATTGCTGGGTCAAGAATTCATTTATATTATATGGTTCCATTCTCACTAATAGATCATGCATGAATCTGAGATTTGAATTTACTTAACACTTGAGTACGTTGAATATGTCGTGGAAGATTATTAAACAGTTTTCAACAATTATAATTAGCACTTTTTCCAGTAAGTGTAAGGCGATGTATTGGATAGTTGTAATTCAATGTTCGAGTTGGACATTCATGTTTGGGTTCGTCTTTCACGAACAGAGATTGGTTTTTAAAAAGAAAAAGCAAGCGTTCTAGTATATAAATGGCCGATACAGTAGTTAGCAGTTTAAGTTATCATATTTCACTAAGTTCTGTTTTTCTTTATAGGTACACGAATAACACTCCGACAGGCACGGGCAGTAGCTCGTGCTGAATTCTACTTCTCATTTCGTTAACACTTAGAATAAATTTTGGAATATTTAGTAGTTCGCGCTGTTCCTACTTCTACAAATTGCCATTTGGGATGTGTAGTAGTTCGTGTTGAATTCTACTTCTACAAATTGCTATACGCGTAATTAGTGATGACGTCACTTGACAGATTATGACAAGAGACTGAACCCAAACAAACATTTGGAAGTGGTTTGTCATATATGTCATTTATTATTATACAAATATTTATTATTATTTGTTGATTTTAAGAAACAGCTAAGGTTAGTATTAAACAAATATGATTTCTAAATGTTGTTTACATACTAATTTCACAAATTATTGCTGTAATATGAAAGAAATATTCAAATTGTTAAAAGACACTTAACCTCACTTAAATGATTTTAGAAAATGTTTGGGTTCAGAATCACTCAACCGTAACAAAAATGACATATATGACGTCACACTAATTATGCGTATTGGACTATTTAGTAGTTACTGCTGTATTCTGCTTCCTCCTCTACAGATTGCCATTTAGAATGCTAGTAGTTCACGCTATATTCTACTAATTTCCATTGGGAGTGTTTAGAATCCGCCTCATTACGAAAATAACCTATAAAATTTTAGGTACATGCATTCATCCCCATAATACAAAACGTGCATCACTGTGATAGTATATATTAACACAACACACGATTTGATAAAATGCACTTAACGTACGGTTTCACCATCGTTTTACCACCATAAAAACAAATCATTCTATGAGTACTGCTCAGGCAGAATTATCAACTAAAGTCAATTATATTAAAATATTCGAAATTACACGCTCTATTTTGTCCAAATGTACGAAATTACTCACTTTTCGGGCTTATTAGATTACATTACATACTACATACACCTTGTCAAGCATTTCGTGTAATTCTTAGAGTAGGAAAGATATATATTGTAAGGAGTGGTAACGCTACTGCCAATAGTGAAGCCACCTGCCACCAGAGAGCAAGCGAAAGTGGCGGAACATATGTACAATATGTAGGTGTCAAGTTTATCACATCAAAGGAATAAAACGATACAAAACTGGTATTTTTCCAAAAACAGCTTCATAATAATACAATTAATATTCACTACCATAAATATATTTACTCATATCTTACATACCAGAATTTATTCTACATTCTATATAATATAACGCCATAATCGATATATCTACGCCCATGGGAAAAGTGTCATTTCGGATGCACTGTTCTATATTCAATGAAGAAAAGATGAATGAAAATTTCAATCAAATAAAGTGCAAATTGCATACCAGAAAATGATATACTATGCTTCTCATTATCATTGCATGCACACGGATATAATTAAGTAAATAATAGGCCTACAGTTAATTTAACTAGGTAAAGTGAAAACTGCATATACTTTAACCTGCAAAGCGTCACTCCTTTCAATTTTTTCCCGCTGTGATTTTTACAGTAGTTTATAGAATATGATACCATCATGTAGGTACATTACATAAATTAGCACTAAATCACTCATAAATCACTTCTATTGAAAAATTTCATTTTGCTCTCTACCGTTTGTGTGCCACCACCGCAATGGCGTCTTAGGCACAACTTGTCAGCGTGGCGATTATGCGCTGTTACGAGTCCTCACCATCTATCTTTCCTAGTCTAAGGTGTAATTAAATAATGGCAGCACTATTCCAGTGGTTCAAAAGTATGTTAGAGTAGTTCAAAAGTATCAAATGTCATTTGCGTAGGCCAATCACTGACCGGCGAAACAAAAACAAAAGGTAAACAAAACATGTCTGCGTTTTGCTAACTTTTGTTCATTTCGTGTTGTGTATTTTAAATCCATCATTTAATTTATCAGTGTTGAAGTTAGTTTTAAAATTAGACTAGTTTTGCAAATTGAAATGACTGAGGCTTCTCCTAACGAGATCGGCCAATTGGACAAAGAAGGACCGCTTCGGCAAAAAGTCATGGAAACTGCACCGGTTTCCACAATCCAATGGGGCAGATTAATTGCTTGCTTACCTCAATTGGACTCCGTTGGTAAGGAGACTTCTTTTGTTTATAATGTATATAATTTAATTATTAATATTCCTGACACTATAAAATTCATTTATTTTCCTGAATACTGTTGTTCAGGACTGAAGCTAGAAGAAAATTGTAAGGGTACTCATGAGTTTCAAGGAAGGCTAATAATATTTTTAGATCACTACTAGTCTTCTCGTCCTCGTAAGTGCTGAAATTCTCGCAAGGGGTTAAAAGCATGCACCTGTTACCATATTTCATAATTCTGTTTTATAATTTTAGCAAAGTCAGATGATATATTGGGCTTTTCAGATCTCATCCAACCATCTTTAAAATTAGGCAGATATGACGAATGCGATATAGTTATTCATAAGTCAAAATTTCTCCCTGATCAATTGTTGATCATCAGCAAAGAGCACTTTCTGATTTCTAAAAACTCTGAGGATGACTATATTACTTTTATCACCGATTTAAGCAAAAACGGTACATATGTCAATGGGCAGTTGATAGGGAGAGACAAAAGGATAATTCTACAAAACAATGATTTGATTGCGATAGGCGAAAAGTTACCAGGTATGTTTTAACACTTAAGAGTCGTAATTAGCTGTATTGTATATTAGGGTGGTCCGTATATCAGGGTAAAACATTTTCTTCTTAATTTTCTTTCGGGCACCCTGCCATTTTATCTACGGTATTAAAAAGCATTAAAACATTATTTAAAGATCTGAAATTTTTAATGAAGTCGTTTTTTATATCATAGAACAAAATAAGAGGGTGCCCCGAATAAAGTTGGTTTTTAAGGACCACACTAATGTATATAGTTACTAGTATATATATTATTTCTAAGTGAATTTAATTTAATTTTGGTTTGCGTATAATTTGTAATAAAACATATTCTTATAGGATTTTGCAACAGTGGAAAAAATAATTTATGAATAATAAAAATAAAAACTATCTATAAACATATTAATTTCCTATCTTTGTATTCTAACAAGAAATAAATAAATCCAGTTTAATTTTTTTAATTTATAGCACAACCAGGATGTAGGTTATCAAAAGAATGTTAAGAATGGAAATTTATTTATTGTTCATAGAATTTTTTTTCCACTGTTTGCAAAATCCTATAGTGTGACTAGGCATAGCCTAGTCACGTCTAACTAGCACGGTGAAAGAGAAGGCCATCGCCTTCTCTTTCATTGTGCTATCCAATGACCTACTCAAAAATTCATCAATTATAGACTACTGGCAGAAAGGCTTATCTGTACGTGACAGCTCGCGCTCGCAGTGGCCAAGTAGAAAGTTAATTCCTGTGTCGTTTACACGTACGTGAATAGGAGACTCCTTGTTTTTAATAAATGTTTTATTATAAGCTTTTTAAGAATGCGCAAATCTCTGGGTTTACTTTAATGCCACCAAAGTGGGAAGTGTTGGGAACGCCGCAGCTACAATTGACATTGTCAAAATCAGCAGTTTAGTGTTTGTTATTGTGTAACATAATCTCCGGCTAATATCATGGAAAAATCATGCGGAGATGTTTGTTGCGTGGTTAACTGTGGAAATAGATCGAATAATACTAAAAATATAAAGTTTTATTCATTTCCCACATAGGGGAGTCAAATTAGACAAAAAGGACCCAAACTTCGGCAAAATTCCCCGATCGATGATTTTTGTTGGAATGTGTTCACAAAGATGTGGAGAACAAAAAAGCAAAATGCCACCGCGAGAAATTGTGTGGAAAATTCTTTATTAAACAATTTAGGTGCAATACGATACTTCATGAATAACTTTTTGAATTAAATTTGCATGAAAGAACTAACAAAACCATTGGAAAGAACACAAAATTTTATGAATGAAACATATATAATATGTGTAGTAATTTGTTAATTAACGCTCCAACTCGCGCTACGTCGGCCGTCCGTTCACGCTGGAAATGCTGCATAATTTCCCGCGGTGGCATTTTGATATTTTGTTCTCCACACCTTTCTGAACACGTTTCAACAAAAATCATCGATCGGGCAATTTTTCCGAAATGAAAATCTCCTTTAACAAGTCTGTATAAACTGGAGCAGAGGGAAAAGTGGATCAAAGCATGAAATACAAGATATGTGTGTAGTTAACAATTGAAAATATTCTGAGAAAATACTAATTTTGTTAATTAATTTTATAGCTCAGGGGGATTCTTATGGCAACCGAATAAGTGTTCAAAGATTTGCACATTTTATAGATAATACAAAATCGGACCATCCATTAAGCCCTAGTTTCGAAAAATCAATTTTTCCATCTTGTTGCTCAAAGAAGGGCCCGACAGAAAAGTCAATGTTAAACTCTAAACAACGGTAAATTTTCATTGAGTATTAATAATTAATTGTTTAGTCACATATACAATATATTACAAAAAATGAAATGTCATCTCACCTAAACAAAAAAATGTTTTAACATAACAAAAAAATAATATTCAATTGAACATTGCATTTACTCACTACGGAATTGTTTGTACTTACTGTATATGACAGTCGCGACAACAAACAATTATTAAATTTTTGTAAAATCAGGAAAAAAACAAATCGACGCATACACATAAATATAAAAGCCACAGGAAGTAATTCGGAAATGCTCCACTGAAGCGCTAGTAGTCATTCTGCCGCTACCCTATAGTAAATGATCATATTTTTAACCCATTCTCATAGCTGCCATATTGCACACTACGATCACACGAGCTGCCTGAGCTCATGCCAGAAAGCTGCACACTACACGAAAATAATTTTCTCAGTGGAATATAAGAAACTGTCAAAGGGCATTTCACATGCTCAGGGGATTGTAAAAGTTGCGCTCCGTTTCATAAAGTGCAGTCAGTGGGAACCGCAGGGTTGCGACGATTTAGATCAATTTGATTTAAATCAAGTTATGTAAAGCTAATAATCTAAGTAAATCAAAGTTCAGAAAATTCAAATTAAAAGTACAGTTTATTTAAAAGCTAGATACAAATTACAAAAAATTCAAATAAAAAGAAGAAAAGAACAGTTAGGTTACACATATAAAACAAAAGTCACCTTCTTAAATGTACAATATAAATTAGGTGCCTACTTAAAAGCAGAAACATAAAGTAAACAAATTAAACAGAACCAATTCTAAAGGAAATAAAATATGATTTACTCCAAAACAAAAATTTTAAATTAGGTTAATTATTGTAAAGTTTGTACAAAAAAACTAATTTAGCTGCTTTTTCGGTCCCTAAACAATTTCGAGTCTCATAATGAATCAAACCAAACGTTGGAAATATTCTCTCAACCGAGGCTGAACTAGCTACATCAGAAAATAATTGCTTGATAATCGGGAATAATTTGTCAATAATACCAATATTTCTTTGGGATTTCCACCAATCCAAGGGTTTTGTGTTTTTAAGAATTTCTTCGTGAAACACAATATCAGCAAAAGGCTCAGATTTTGCCAGAAATTTAATAACCAGTGGTAGTAAACCACTTTCGGAATATAATTCATTAGCGACTTCTAAAGCACGATTCTTTTCGCTTTCTGTTAATTTATGCTTTGTTTTCGTCAAAATGAGACTCAATCTTTTTAAATTGTTCTACGACGTCTGATAAAATTGCATTGTTCCTTTGAAGCCTATCAAGTGCAACAGATATATGTTTAGTAGTGATAAGTAATCTTCAGCAGTTCTTTTTAAATAAATGTTTGAAATTTTTTGTCTTATGCTGTCAATTTCAATTTTATGTTCCTCGCTAATTTTAAAAAGTGTGGGCCATGATTTAACGAAACCCTCTAAGCATTGGGCAAGTGAGTTCCATCTTACATCAGAAGGTAAAGTAAATTTTTTCCTCCTTTTGCGTATATTGCAGAGGCACAATGATTGTTTCAGAAATATTTCACAACGAACGTGTTCCTTAATTTCCAAATCCTTACATAACAAGTTTAAAATGTGTGGAGCACAACCATAAGTAATAACATTTAGTTCTGTTGACTCTTTAATTTGGTTTCTCATAGCATTCATATTGGCAGCATTATCACAAAACTGCTTACTGTACAAGTATAGTCAGTCCTTAGAGTTTTAATTAAGTTTGTCGCAAGTTCTGTTAAATATACGGATGTATGTGGATTTCCAGATGTGTCTATTGTGTCTACTAAAGAGGAAGACTCATTTTCCGTAGTTACAGTTGTACATATTATTGGTTCATTGTGTATGTTGGACCATCCATACAATGACAGACAAACTGAACTTTCTGATAAACCTTTAAACGTTTACTTTTTTCCTCATTATACACTTCATTGAGCAGTCTGGTGGACACATCATGTCGTGATGGTGGTACATATCCAGGTCGTAAAAGCGTTATTGCCTCTTTTACTTCAGGTTGTTCAATACACATGAAACTGCTGTTTGTCACATAAAGAGCTCTAGCAATTTGTTTATCTATTTCTTCTTTATTAGACTTGGTCGTACGTACAACAAAAGCTGATAAAGATCCAGAACTGGAGTTAGGCACTACTTTTCTTTTTTTACTTAATGGCGTAGAAGATAAGAGCCGCTGTGTGGCGCTATTTTCCTCTACATCTTGTTGTAATGTGTTCAAATGTACCTCTAATAAAAAACAAGATTGTTATGTTGTTCATTTTTAAATTCAGCTACACACAGACAGGCGTAGATACTATACTTTATTCTTAAAACTAGGAGTGAATGAAAAAGTCACATTTGTCCATGGAAAGTTACTAGAAATCTAGAAAATGCACTAGATCATTTTAAAAATTTGAATCTAGCTCGTCTTCTGGTATAATTGGCCTTGATCGCAGAAATAGACCGACGTTAAATATGTACATTAAAAAAAAAGTTCTCTTAATATTTTGTCTTACTAAGAAGTTATAAATATAAATAAAATAACACTATACGTACATTGGACACTGTTCCTGAAGTAGAGGGACCTTCATTATTTGTTTCTACAGTTTCTACATTACGCGAAGCACATTTTTTCCAGTGGATTTTCAGTCGGTCGACAAGCCCTTGCATTTCTACTTTACCACTTTTTACAGGTAGCTTTACTACCACTTTTTCCATCAAGCTTACTTGATTTTTCAACAAAATATTGTCAAATAGAATCTTTTTAATTCTACTTCTATTAGAGGACATTATAAGTACTAAATACATTGTTAATGTCAATTATTAGGAGGTTTATGTAAAAAAATAAATAAAGATGAAAAAAATCGTGATTTTTAATTTTTTTTTAAATTATGATTTTTATCAACCTTGGGAACCGTTATTAAAGAGTAATAAACATTCTTTGTTAATAAATATTGGGTAATTGTAAAGATTTTTTCACAACATAGCGGATAGTAACAGTATGCATCTTTATTTCTTCTCAGTCCATTTTAGATAGAGAAGGATAGCTACTTTTCTGGGGCATGAAATCAATGACTTGTTTTATAATTTTTTTTTTGTAGTGTATATTTTCAAATCTATGTCCCGTTCAGTTCCCGAGGATTACCTACCTCCAGTATTACAAAAAAAATACGTACCATCATGTTTGTTAGGAGTAGGTGCTTGTGGAGAGGTCAGGCTGGCATATGACAAGGTAAAAGAAAAAAGCTAATGTTTGTGTAGAAAATTGTCCCAAAATTGAATAGCAAGCCATTAAATTTATATTTGTGTGTTTGTAATGTGGATTTTCATCAGGTGATGATCGAATGAATCATTTAATTCAATTTTTTGTGTTTTCAGTTTAGCTGTGAAAAGTTCGCTATAAAGAAGATTATTAAGGGGAGGGATACACCTTCACAAATTGACAACATGAACCATCCTCAAAGGTTACAGATGGAAATTGACATTATGTGTTCACTAGAACATGTAAGTTCCCTATCATTAGTTCTTATTAACATACTCTGTACAAATATTTTATATATCGTTCGATATACAGGGTGTTCTAAATTGAAAAGTACAAACTTCACCAAGTGATGGAACTGTTTAAAATAAGAAAAAAGTTCCTATAAACATGAGTCAGGTTTATAATGAACCATTTTTAATTTTAAACTAAAATGTCGAAATGGGCTTGTTCAGCATTTTTTTTTTTATTTCATAAATCGAAAGTACAAGTATAAATTAATGGATCTGCAAAAAATCAGAATCTTATTCGCACGTTTAGTATCTTAAAAACTATTACAAATTTCCATCTCGCGAAAATGGGGCGTGGCCAGGCGCTACGTCACTATACGCAAAGACTCGGCGATCTCAATAGACTTGATGCTCCTTATTGGTTATAATTATAAGTGTTTTCGAAGTATTGTTTGTTTTGCTTACTACTTGACAGTAGGGGAGTACAATTTGGTGAAATGTCAAAAAATTACAATTTTCTCTCGCTCCTGCCGGAACGAATTTTCGATTTCGACCCTGCAATTTACGATTAGAATTCATCGCCGACCTTCTCCTTTCCGTAGACACATAGAACGTACTTCCACTCGACGTATTTATTTAGTTACCAGCGTTTAAAAATCCCATGTTTTTCGGCTTTTCAGGTTAAATTTGAAAGGTCCCAGAAAGCCATTTTTTTACGTCACTTGCGTATAGTGACGTCACAAATGAGCGCTCGGTTTTTGCAACTATTACTAATTTTGACTCCTTATATCTCGAGAACGAAAAAAGTTAATAATACGAAATTTTAACTGTATAATGAGAATATCGAGTACTATATGAAAAAGTATAAAAACCATATAAAAAGAATATCATGGAACAAGCCCATTGTAATTACCCATCCAGAAAACTCGTGTTTCAATATTTTCGTATTATTATCACTTGGACTGTCAGTTTTCAAATTTTTTATAAAAAAGTGCTGATTTTTTTGAGTTTTTTAAAATCTTAATTTGCACACTTTTTTAATAGGTAAACTTTTTAATGCAAAAGGTTTAGTTCAAATCCCTGAGGTTCCAGATATTTCCGTAATAAACATACCTTTTTCATCTAAATGCGGTGGACTGTATGTTATTCTATAATTTCAGCCTTTTATAATCAATATGCATAGAATTGTGGACACTCCCGATGAGGTAATCCTTGTTTTGGAATACGCAGAGGGCGGAGAACTCACCAAAAGGATCACGTCTGAAAATCCGATGACCGAATCTGACGTTAAATTCTTATTTTACCAAATGGTGTTGGCTGTGCAATATCTCCATTCCAAAGGCATCACTCACAGAGATCTCAAAGTAAGTTGAATGATTTGTCGACAAGTGGGTGTTTGAAATAAAACTTAACAAAAACTGAATACAATATTAGGTTTTGTATAAATTTTGATATTCTCAACTAATCGTTTTTTTGGACACTCAACTAAACAAAATAACATTTTCAGCCCGCCAACGTGTTACTGACTACAAAGGGCTCTCTGCCGGTGATAAAAGTAGCCGACTTTGGTTTGAGTAAAGTGTCAGACGGCTATGACATGATGAAAACCGTTTGTGGCACATGGCATTACATTGCGCCGGAAGTACTAGACCCTGAGCCAGAGTATACCAATCAGGTGGATGTGTGGAGCTTGGGGGTTATGCTGTTTTATATGCTTTCGAGGGAATTGCCGTTTAAGTAAGTATAAATGTGGTCCCTTTCTTTTTCGATACCATTACATCTTTAACTTGGAACTCTGTACATCTACATTCCCGAATATATGGAAAAAAGGCGGCAAGGTCACTCCAGTCCATAAATCAGGGAGTCTATCAGTAATTATGAACTACAGACCTATCACATTTGTAGATAATCAGTATTTCCTTTCCCTTATACCGATCTGTTTAAATGAAAATATATATCCACATTCGGCTGATGGAAACCACATAATTTTTAATGCATTTTTACACTTGTTACTACATTTTGAAAAAAAAATGTAGTATACGTTTAGCATTTTTCCGGTGGACCGTCGAAATCCGAAAAAAACGTCGGATCGATTTGAAAGTCGTATCTATCGATTCGAGAGCGAATTTAGAAAATTCCGTCCGTCGATTTGTCGGTCTGTCTGTCTGTCTGTCACGCCCAGCCCCCCTAATCCGTTTTCGGATTGCGATGAAACTAGGGCGGTTAATAGGAGGTCTTTAGAAAACCTTAACGCCGGAAGCTCGGCTCCGTTCGGAAACCGGAAGTACCCGATATAGACGTTTCGAGTTTTTCGGGAGAAATTGAATAACTCGATAACGGGTAGTCGGATCGAGACATTTCAAAAAAGAAATGGTGCCGCTGGCAAAGCTCTACAAATAAGTATACCAGAGGCTATGTCGAAAAACAAAGAAAATTGATTTTTTTTTGCAAAAAACTGGTTTTCTCGAAATCGGGCTAGGAAGCACGATAACTGTCCAGAATATTGATCGATTTCGATGAGACCTGGTGGGATCAAAGGTACCCGGCCACAAATCAAGCCTATTGCTGGCGGCCCAAATCCGTTGACCGCAAGTATGTTTTCCAGGGCCGAGTATGATTTTTCAAAGAAATTAATAACTCCCGAACCGAAGGTCCGATTTTGATTTTCAAAAATGGCAATTGTAGGGCTCGATTAGGTCTATTAGTTGACGTTTGTGAGAAATTTGACAAAACAAAAGCGAATCTACAAATTCCGTCGACCAATCTCTATAACCAGTATAAGGAACGGACCTTTTTGGACAAAAAATCTGAAATGGAGTTTCTTCGAAAAATTTAAAATAAACGAGTTATTTACGAAAATGCATTCCATTGAATTATTTTAAAAAATATTACAAATTGATAAAGTGCGATATAGGTGCAAAAAAATAATGTCATGTTAAATTTAAAATATCATCATTCATTTCCTTATTTTCATTTACTAAATAAAAACAGAACCGATGCCCTTTCCGTGTTTCAAAATTTAGTTAGCCTTTACTTTAGTCAATGCAAAAAGAAAAAAAAAGAAAAATAAAACATGTCAAAATGTACTGAGTCATCTTGCGACCCTCTGCTGAAAATGTACTGAATCATCCCAACAGGGATAAAATGCATATCAAAATGTAGTTTTTTTTAGCTTGTTACTACATTTTGAAAAAAAATGTAGTATACGTTTAGCATTTTTCCGGTGCACCATCGAGACCCGAAAAAAACGTCGGATCGATGTGAAAGTCATATCTATCGATTCGAGAGCGAATTTAGAAAATTCCGTCCGTCGGTCAGTCGGTCGGTCGGTCTGTCTGTCTGTCTGTCGGTCTGTCCGTCACGCCCAGCCCCCTTAATCCGTTTTCGGATTGCGATGAAACTTGGGTGGTTAATAGGAGGTCTTTAGAAAACCTTAACGCCGGAAGCTCGGCTCCGTTCGGAAACCGGAAGTACCCGATATAGACGTTTCGAGTTTTTCGGGAGAAATTGAATAACTCGATAACGGGTAGTCGGATCGAGACGTTTCAAAAAAGAAAAGGTGTTGCTGGCAAAGCTCTACAAATAAGTATACCGGAGGCTATGTCGAAAAACAAATGAAAATTGATTTTTTTTCCAAAAAACTGGTTTTCTCGAAATCGGGCTAGGAAGCACGATAACTGTCCAGAATATTGATCGATTTCGATGAGACTTGGTGGGATCAAAGGTACCCGGCCACAAATCAAGCCTATTGCTGGCAACCCGAATCCGTCGACCGCAAGTATGTTTTCCAGGGCCGAGTATGATTTTTCAAAGAAATTAATAACTCCCGAACCGAAGGTCCGATTTTGATTTTCAAAAATGGCAATTGTAGGGCTCGATAAGGTCTATTAGTGGACGTCTGTGAGAAATTTGAGAAAACAAAAGCGAATCTACAAATCCTGGAAAACTTGATTTTTTTTATAAATTCTACAAATTCCGAACAGTTTCCTAATAAAAATCTAAAATTAACTATTCTGTCGATCGATCTCTATAACCAGTATAAGGCACGGACCATTTTGGACAAAAAATCTGAAATAGAGTTTTTTCGAAAAACTTAATATAAACGAGTTATTTACAAAAATGCATTCCATAGAATTATTTAAAAAAATATTACAAATTGATAAATTCTCCGTACGATAGAGGTGCAAAAAAATAATGTAATGTTATATTTAAAATATCATCAATCATTTCCTTATTTTCATTTACTAAATAAAAATAGAACCGATGCCCTTTCCGTGTTTCAAAATGTAGTTAGCTTTTACTTTAGTCAATGCAAAAAAAAAGGAAAAATAAAACATGTCAAAGCACTGAGTCATCTTGCGACCCTCTGCTGAAAATGTGAATCATCCCAACAAATTGAATAAAAAGCATATCAAAATGTAGTTTTTTTCACTTGTTATTATATATTGAAGACTATACAAATAATTTTTTAGGGCGATGGATAAATTCACTCTAGGCAAGTTTATTACCAGTGGAGCGTATAATATGAGAGGTCCAGCTTGGTACGAAGTGTCTGAGGGTGCTAAGCATCTAGTTAGACAGATGTTGTACGTTAATCCTCGAAAAAGGATTACAATTGGTGGAATTCTGAAACACCCTTGGATTGAACAGGTAGGAATTTGAATACTTTAAAAATGTAAAGGTGTTAAGCTGATATGACATCCTATCATTACTCTATTGGGTAAGAAATTGGTATGGTGATTTTCTGGGGCAATTTTATTGAAATTTGTCAAAGTTTAATGTAGTAAATATAAAGCTAAAAATCGAAATAGAGAAAGTGTTTGCCAAATTATTTAAATGACCAAAAAACCATTAATGTTTGGAAACTTTGCTGCCTTATAAAAGTATGCCAGTAAATCGTAGAGAAACGTTTTTAAACTATAAATTTTTAAAGGTGCTTTTGATTGGTCTTAACAACATTTTTTTCTGTTTATTCTAACAATTTTTTCGGCATTTTAAATTCCCCTTAATTCGATTAAATTCTTGAATTTTGAGATTTTTTTGACTAAAAACTTTAACGTGTTAACTTTTTCGAAAATTTGATCGACTTTAAACCAACTTTAAATGATAAATATTGATGTCGGGCATAACCCCCATAGAAGTCTGCACGAAGGCAACTTTTTGCTTTTGTTTATTTAAAGTTTAAATAAATTTTGCAAATTACCAAATGGAATATCTCGGCTTTGGGTAAGCGTATCTAAATGGGGTTTTGTGCATATGAAAGTTCTTGCAAAAAGAAACATTTTGAGACCAGAAAAACCTTGATCGGATAACCAGAACCGGAAATAAAAGTGACATTGCGAGAGAGGCTCTCATTTGTTTTTAACAACTTTTTGGACAGGAGGTTTGTTGCAAATGAAAGCTAACAAGTTTTTCCATCAACCACACAAAGTTCTACAAAAAATATTCAATCCCCGAAGGATTATATGCGTTTTTGACCCTTAAAAAATCTCTCCCGCAACGTGAAAATAGTAAGTTTTGACACGCAATGGGATGGCGGGTTCGATCCTTGGTGTGGGCAAATTTTTGTTGTTGTTAAATTCACTTTTTTTGTGTAATAAAATATATCCTATAATAAAATAATTTTTAAATTATAAAAAACGCTATAAATAATTTTTCTACTCTTCGCAAATACAAAACGAAGCAGAGAGTATATTGCATTCGATCGGCACATTTCTAAAACCGGTAATATTGCTCGTAGAGAAAAAAATTTCATATCACTGTGTTGGTGATCAAATTCTGAACGACTTTCAAAATGTCCGTCCGTTTGTCTGTGTGTCCATCCGTCTGTCACGTTTATTGTAAGCACGATAACTAACTAAGAACGAAAAATCCGATAGTGTTGAAATTTGGACAGCAAGTTAGTGTTAGCTAGAGGAAAAACCCTATTGTCTTTTAACAAAATGGATCAATAAATAAAAAAATTATAAATTTTTGAAACAAAAAAAAAATTATTTTGTAATCAAACAAAAAAAATTTTGAAAGAAATGGCATTTACAAAAACAACTGAAGAGTATTCTTATAGTCAAAATCATGGAACGATGGAATACTCTAATAGTTATTATCGTTAATAGTTATTAATTGTAAATATTTGTAATTAAAGCAATAAAATAATAATGCCATTGAAATAGTTAAATCTTTTGATTATTTCTCATTTACAAATAACAAAGTGTGTGTTTTTTTCATGAACGTGAACTTATTTTCATTATAAGAAAAAAGTGAAAAAAAATATTGTTTCTTTTTTATTTTTGGTCTTTTTTCGTCACCCCCTCAAATAAAGTAAAACAAGCCTTCTCTTTCACAAAAAGTAGTAAAAAAAAAACTACCGACAAACCCTCGTTGGACAAGAACAATCATGTTTGTTGCAAGATAGCAATTTATTTAATGAAAATTCCAAAAAAAATTTTTTTAAAATTTCTCAGAAAGTAAAGACATTTATTATCAAAAAAACACTTGGTTACATGGAAAAAAAAGCAAATTTGACTAAAAAAATATTTGCCCACATCGAGGATCGAACCCGCAACACCATTGCGCATCAAATCTTACTATTTTCTAGGGATGCACCGACTAGTGGCCGACTAGTCGGGAAAGCCGACTATTCGGCCAATTTTGTAGTCGGTGACTATTAAGCAACTAGTCGGCGAAAAAAATATACATACCTTGCTGAATTAAGAGGGCGTTTTTAATAATATTTTAATAAAGTAAAGCAACGCATGTGTAAAATGTTGAAACAAAATTTAAACAAAAAACACTGTATTTCACTACATAGTACATACTACATGATACAAAATAAACAGTAAGCTTAATATTGTTCGAGGGAGCAGATACAGTATAGAAAATATTAAAACTAAATAAAAAAATACATTGTTCTAGTATACATTACTCTATATTAGTAAGTATGTGATGTATTACAATACATCACATACCACAATTTTATATGATTGTTCATATTTAAGGTATTAGCTGCTTTTCCGCGGCCACCGCGAGAAATTAACGATTGGCATTGATTAAACTTCACTTTATTGCCAATGTCTCCTTTAGTTTCATCAAAGAATAACCAAACACGTGACGTTTTTTTTACTTGTTTTCGACATATCTATATCTAATAGTTCTGCAGCTAAAATTAAATCCAATACACACAAAAACTAACCTTAAAACAACCGGCAAAGCAAACAATGTTCTAAGTGAAGTGAAGTAAACAACAAAGCAGAAAATACGTGTTTGTGACTGTTGATAGGTCCGTCGCGTCGGCCAGCGGCCTGCGATAGGTGACGAGACATGGCACGCGAAGTTTATCGAAGTCGGCGCGCGAAGAAATTGGCCGCCTATTTTGCTGGCATTTAAAAATAGTCGGCTGGGTCGACTAGTCGGCTTTATGAAAAGCCGATTAGTCGGCTACTGACTAGTCGGCAAAAACCCTAGTCGGTACATCTCTACTATTTTCACATTGTGGAAGAGATTTTGTTAAGGGTCAAATACGCGTATAACCCTTCAGGGATTGAATATTTTTTGTAGAACTTTTTGATGGAAAAACTTGGTAGCTTTTATTTGCACCGAACCTCCTGTTCAAAAAGTTGTTAATAAACAAATTAGAGTCTCTCACACAATGTCATCTTTATTTCCAGTTCCGGTTATCCGATCAAGTCTTTCTGGTCTCAAAATTTTCTTTTTTGCAAGCACTTTCATATGCACAAAACCCCATTTCGATACACGTACCCAGAGCCGAGATATTGCATTTGGTAATTTGCAAAATTAATTTAAACTTTAAATAAACAAAAGCAAAAAGTTGAATTCGTGCAGACTTCTATGGGGGTTATGCCTGACATCAATATTTATCGTTTAAAGTTGGTTTGAACTTGATCAAACTATGGTATAAAAAGTTATTTGCTAATTAACAAATTACGCCAGTTGTTTACACAATTAAAAGGTATTGAAGAAGAAAAAAAAGGTATATTCTTTGGTATAAAAGGCATATATTTTGAAAAAAACAATATCCTGACCTCGTTAGTTTCGGAGTAATCAATTTGTTATTTATAAAATTTATTTTGTCTATAACAAATGAACGGGTTGATAAAATGAGTGCCTAGCGCCAAACGACGCGTATTGAAAATATCTCTTTCGCTTGAATCAAGATTTTTTCTGATCCGTCAAACCGTTTTCATTTTATTAAATAAAAACGAAAACATTTTTTTTTAAACAATTATTTGACCATGAAGCTCGCAGTTTAGGAAAATTCTTCAGAAGAATTTTTCCTGTAAGAATCCGTGGCTAACCGAATGGTATAGAAAATTTTTGGGGAAAATCCCAGGCAGACTTGCCTAGTATTTAAAAAGCAATCCATCGTCTATTAAATTAATATTTCAACAAATAAATATAAAATTTGATTTGAAACAGCCACGCGAAACATGCCATTATTGGTGGTGACACTGATGACGTCATCGATTACATCAAACAGTAATATCGCATGTTACATACATGGAAATGAGTGGCTTTATGTCTTTCTGATGAGCTCCAGAATAAGGGCGAAAAACATTTCAAAGGCTAAGCATTTCCAAGAAACAGAATGATAGATTTCATGAAAGTGTAATCCATTAGAATGAAATTTTTTTAAGACAAGGTGGATAAATAAATTCATTTTAGGCCTTTGTTCTCATTTTTAACTGAATCTCCATGATCGTAGGGGGTTATGTAGATACTGGTTTAATCTGCATCGCCGTAGGGGACTGTGTGGATGCTAGTTAGAATGAGAATTTTTAAATAAGAAATTAGACAAATTCATTTTAGGATTTTAATTTGCTAGCATAACCAGAATTCAGGTTATCGAAAGAATGCAAAGATTTCATTAATATTTTTACACATATTTTCTCTTTTAGTTCTCACAGATAGTTATTTTTTTTCTGCTGTTTGCAAAATCCTATAAAGAATATGTTTCAATAGTGAGGGGTGTACCAGATTTCATGGGCACCCGGTAAATGAACACAATTTCGACTGTATTCAACTTTCCTTCCCGTAGGATCACCTGATGCAGTACCGAGTAGAGAACCTTTCACCAAGCCTTCGCTATACTCGACTGGTTACAACATACAGTAGTTCCACCAAAGAAGAAAGAGGAATCTCGAGAGGTATAAAACGAATCCGCTTATCCGACGATTGTGTCGAACCCTGCATGTGATTCCACAAATCGCCCATACCCTGATACAGTGCTGTGAAATCGAGTGGACTAATTTATAGAAGAACATGCAATAAATGGCACTAGAAGTGTCAGATTATATAGTGGGTCCTCATGAATTGCTATCTCCGTTATTATGAAAGATAGAAAGGCCGTTTAATAGAGAAAGTTTTAATTCTCTAATGCTTTCTCCGTGTAAGCAAATTTCTATCTTTTATGATAACAATGTGTGCAGCCTCAATTAGGGAAACCCTGTATTTTTAATTCGGCTATGTGATCTAGGGCTGCGTGCAGTTAGTTCCACGTTGTTCTTTTGTTTTGTTGCAATACTTTTCTATAGGAGTATAAGATAGTTATTATTTAGAACACCTGATGGGATGACACCTCATTCTATAGTGTGTTCTAAGTGATCTGTGGTAGAGTTAAAGTTTCCGTTTAAGTTCTCAACGTGAGTTGATCATGGCTGTGCACAAGTGCCTTTTCGCTTATTTCCACTTTACAAAAAGTGCCATATTTTTATGTCAGTGCTTTAATTATGAATATTTGATTGTAAATCGTGTTCCAAATGACAAAAAAATGGATTGCACATAATAAAGAGTATTTTGTGATAGGTTGTTTCTAGAGCTGTGGTTCTAGCTAGAACTAGTTATGTGGTTTCCCACTGAGTCTTTTTTGTTTCTAACATTTACGTTTACATTTGCAGCAAGAGTCTCTATTTGTCCTTCTATATGATCTCTAAAAAATGGACAAATTTTGTTATTTAAAAGTCTTCATTGGAGTCGTAGAAATTGTGCTAGGCCACAATTTGAGGGACATTAGCTAAAGTATGGTTTAAGGTAGGGCCCTGTGATAATATCACCCCTATTGTAGGTGACTTCCTATATGCCGTTTTTGTTTGGCTTTCGATGTCATGTGTATATACCAGTCTCATAAGGGTACTAAACATGAAATTATCGAAAATTAATCCCAAATATCTGTCTAAAATTCCATGGTTTTTTAAGTGAGTGTCAAAAATCATCAAACTGAACTGAATATTTTTAAATTTATGCCGTACCATCCGATACATCTTTCTTAATTTTGATATAGACTGTTAGGTATTTTAAATACAGCTTTGCGTAATAATTCTTTTTGTCATGAAGATTACCGTCTGGAAAATTTAATTATTCTTGTGTTGAGGTAAAGTAAACTTCAGTCAAAGTTGTATTTGTGGTTGCTAATATCATATATCAAAGCTGAGAAAGATGTCTCTAACGAGACATAAGATATTTAAGAATTTGGTTCGATTCAATCATTTTGGCATTCCGTATTTTGAAATGTCTTCTGAACTGTGCGAGATATCTTTCTCAGGTTTGGTACACACGGTTAGGAGTTTCAAATACTGCTTTGGTGAAAATATGATGAACTTTAAAATACTGGATGATTATATTTTCCAGACTATAAATCTTGTCAAAAGGAAAATGTTATCATGCAGTATGTTAAGGTGAATCAGATTTGTAGTAGAACTGTATTTGACATTCTTAAGGTTGTGTATCAAAGCTGAGAATGACATCTGGAACAGTCCGAGAGGTATTAAAAAATTTGGTTCTATTCAATCATTTTTGACATTCCGAATTTTGAAATATCTTCTGAACTATGTGAGATATCTTTCTCAGTTTTGGTACTCACTGTTAGAAATTTCAAATATAGCTTTGGTTAAAATATGGTGAGCTTTAACATACTGCATGATTACATTTTCCAAATCATATATTTTGTTAAGAGGATAAGGTCTGGAAAATTTTAATCATGCAGTGCATTAAAATGAGTCAGATTTGTGGTAAAACTATATTTGACATTCTTAAAGTTGTTTATCAAAGCTGAGAGAAATATTTCAAACGGTACAAAAACTAATACAAAATTTGGTTTGTTTCTCATCTTTGACATTCCATATTTTTTTAATTATCTTCTGATGCATTTGAGGCATAATTTTCAATTTTAGTACAAACTGTTAGTACTTTTAATTACAGTTTTGGTGAAAATCTAGTTTACTTTAACCTATTAGTTGATTAAATTTTGCAAGTCATTTTTGCATTTCTTGTTAAGAGGAATATGGCCTAGAAAATTTTGTCATTCAGTATGTCAAAGTTTACCAGATTTAAATCAAAGTTGTGTTCGAAATTTCCAAGGCTGTGTATCAAAGCTGAGAAAATTATCTCAAACGGTATAAAGAATATTAAAAATTTGTCACATTTAATATTTCTTATCTTTAAAAGTCTATAAGACCATTGTGACATATCTATTAGTTTTGGTACACACTATTTGGAATATCAGATACAGCTTTGTTAAAAATCCCACTAACTTTAACATACCGGATGATTAAATTTTCCAGACCAAATATCTATCAGAAGAATGTATTGTGAAAAATTTAATTTTGGGGTATGTTAAAGTGAGCTAGATTTGTACCAAAAATACATTTGAAAGTGTTAAGACTTATACTGAAGGTAGAAAATCCTCGAATAATTTAAAAAAATTATTATTTTAGTTCTACATTCCATATTTTTAATATCTTCTGGGCCACTTGAGATATCTTTCTCTATTTTGATACATGCTATTTGAAATATGAATTACTACTACTACTAACACTAACTTTTGTAAAGATCTGGGTAATTGGCATACCAGATGGTTAAATTTTCCTTAGCATCGAAAGTAGTGGGGAAAGTTCTGGTGTTTTCGATTATCATTTCTGTTGTCATCAACTGCGGAACTCTGACATTTTGTTTGTGTATGTGCGTTATAGCTCCTTATTAGTTGCAAATAGCATTTTTTTGCCAGGTAATATTTGTTGATCAAATAAAGTATATAAACAATTGGTATTCAATATTAAAGCACTCCTTATATTGTGATATTACAAAATGCTAAGTTATGTTTACATTTTACTTTTAGTAGTCGTTCTAGAATAACGTTATGTTCTTTGTTTTGTGTTGAGAGCCTCCTTTTGTGTAAATAATATAATGTGTAAAAACTACCTCTTATCTGATAGTAACGATTATTTTAAAATCATGTTGACAACGTTTCTAAGAGAAGTTTGTTAGAACGGTCGATAATGTGTATCGTTAAATTTGAATATTATTTATTTGTTACTGTTTTGGTTGAATAAAAATATTAAAGTGTATAGGAATTTTTGTATTTGTCCGTAAGTGTGCTGGAACTTTCGATGTAAATACAACACTCGTCGCGCATTTCACCCACCATGTTGATATCATCGGGAGATGATTAAAACTGATAATCTCCCGATGCATCGAGTGTTGTGTTTTAGAATCTTGGTGCCTATGGAAGCTACTTCACATGATATTTGATTTGAGGCAATGCTTATTAGCAAAACTTCAACACTACGGTGTGACTGGTAACACACTGGAATGGTGTAAGAATTACTTACAGGGCCAGTCTCAGTATGTCTGTATAAACTCGTCTAATAAAACCGATACCTCTAAAAGAAGAGTAATAAGATTCGGTGTACCTCAGGGTTCTGTCCTGGGTCCTGTATTTTTTATCTCTTTCACTGCAGATTTACAGTTTGTCACCAATTTCTGTTAAATGTATTATGCTGACTATATTCAATTATATCTTCTTTTTAACTAGTAGTAGCTTGCAGGCAACGGCCAACTTTGAGCTGTCAATAGATGGTGAAACAATGTTAACAAATGCATTGGTCCTGTCCCAGTTTAACTATGCTGATGTAATATATGGGCTGTGTCTTAGTCAGGAAGATAAATATTGTCTTCATAAAATGCAAAATCATACTGTTAGATTCATAATTGATGTCCCAAGATTTCATCATATAACTCTCTTTTTAAAAGGTTTACAAATACTTGAGGATCGCCGTTTACTTCACACAGTCATATTTATTAATGATACTTTATAAATCCCCTAAATACCTATTTGCTAAAATAGAAAGAAGTGCTATTTATGGAAGAGAATTAATACAAATTGACATTTTTCTCAGTTCCTTGATACAAGTGTGCAAAAATGTTACAAATTTTTTTTCTTCCTAAGTAGGTTTGGAATGTCATGAATAGGGTTTCTGTCCCGGGAATCCCGGGACGGGATTTCCCGGGAATTATGTCACTTTTTATCGCTCCCGTTCCCGGGAAATAACAGTCGGGATTTCCCGGATCCGTGGAAATAAAAATAAGTTTTAAAAATATTAAATTTAGTGCTCCGAAATTTTAGAGAGCGTGCGCGTCGGAAGGCATTTATGTTTTATTTGGTTATTGTATTATTTCCTGTAGGTAGTGTTGTTGTGTCTTTTTAATTATAAATAAAACAAAACAAAACTGACGGATTTATTTTTTGACCAAAGAAAGAAAAGAAAAAAAACATTTAAAAAAATCGGTAAAGGTATTTACAAAGAACTTCCCTCGTTATTTGTGCATGACGATCACTCTATAAAATTATTAATTATAAATGACATTGGGAATAATAATCGGAATATAGTTATTGCTAGTATTACAAAGAAAACCTGATAACTTTTGGTCAAAAAAATATACAGAGTGCTCACCCAGCAGGAAAAGTTCAATACTAAATAACAAGTGCCAAATATGGAAGGCTTGCGCAAATACCTTTACAAATGTCCAACACGACTGAATTATTTCTTGAGATGACCACTTTGTACATTTTTCAATAAAAGCATAATAGGTGCGGTGCATATGCCAGATATTATTGCCATCTGTCACATTTTCAATCCCACATTTACGTAATGGAGTGGAAATATAGTGGTGGTTAAAAAAATTTTCAAAAATGTTGGTGAAAAAATTTTCAATATTTTTTTTCTGAAATGTCATGAAACGTGAAACTTTTAAATTTGAGCAAAAAAAATTTTTTCATCGATTCTAGTGTTAAATTTTTTTCCAAAATGGTAAAAAAATGTTGCAAATTTTTTTTCCGAAATAGGTTTGGAATGTCATGAAACGTGGAAATTTTAAATTTGAGCAAATAAAATGTTTCGTCTATTCTATAGTAATGAAATGGATTAAAAATGTTTAAAAAAATTTTTGAAAAACATTTTTAAATTTCTTTGCATAGTTTTAGAATGCCATGGAAACGTGGAAATTTTAAATTTGAACAAAGAAAAAAAATTTCCATCTATTTTAGTGTTACAATTTTTTAAAAAATGGTAAAATAATTTTCTAATATTTTTAAAAATAGATTTGAACGCTATGAAAAATAAAAAAATTTAATTTGGAAAAAGGAAAAAAAATTCCATCTATTTTAGTGGTAAAATATTTTTCAAAAATTATAAAAAAAAAATTCAAAATTTTTATTTTTTTTTGATAGGTTTAGAAATTCATGAAACGTGGAAATTTTAAATTTAAACAAAGAAAAAACATTTTTTCATCTATTTTAGTGGTAAAATTTTTTTTAAAAATGTTGGTGAAAAAAATTTTCACAATTTTTTTTTCAGAAATAGGTTTAGCGTGTCATGAAACGTGGAAATTTTAAATTTGAGCAAAAAAAATGTTTTCATTATTTTTTCCCTTGGGACGGTCCACCCTGTATATTTTCCAGTTAAAGTTTAACCATCTCTTTACTGACAGTAGCGTCAACTACCTACCAAATTTGACTGCTCTCCGTCAAGCAGTTTTTTAGTTAATGCACCAACAGGCAGACAGACAGACTGACGAAATTGAAGAACCTATATTTTCGTAATCTACGTGTTCTGAAACGTCAAAATCCGAAACAATCTCGGAGGGTCATTTTTTCTCGAATACAATACTTCCCTTCGGTATGCGAGGGAAGTAAAATGAATATTTGGATGATGTGACATTTTGAAACAAAAAATTTGTGTTTTTCAAGAAACATATGAAAAATTTAGTATTTCCCGTTAATCCCGGGATTCCCGGGAACGACAAATTTTATTTCCCATTCCCGGGAATGAAAAAAAGTCGGGAAATCAGAAACCCTAGTCATGAAGCGTGGATATTTTAAATTTGAGCAAAAAAATTATTTCCTCTATTCTATAGTAAGTACTTGGTGATTTTTTTCAAATTTTTTTAAAAATTTTTCAGAAAATTTTTTTAATTTTTTTAATACGATTAGAGTACCATGGAAACGTGGAAATTTTAAATTTGAACAAGGAAAAGAAACTATCTATTTTAGTGGTAAAAATTTTTTCAAAAATGGTAAAAAAATTTAAAATTTTTTTTTTTTTTAAATAGGTTTAGAATGCCAAGAAACGTGGAAATTTTAAATCTGAACAAAAAAAAAATTCTATTTTAGTGGTAAAAAATTTTCCAAAAATGTTTGAAAAAAATTTTCAATTTTTTTTTTTTCTGAAATAGGCTGGGCGTGTCATGAAACGAGGAAATTTTAAATTTGAGCAAAAAAAATTTTGTTTCACTATTTATTCCGTTTAGACGGTCCACCCTGTATATTTTCCAGTGAAAGTTTTACCATTTCTTCGCTGACAGTAGGGTCAACTGCCTACCAAATTTGACTGCTCTCCGTCAAGTAGTTTTTTTTTAGTAAATGCACCAACAGACAGACTGACGGAATTGAGAAACCTATATTTTCGTAATCTACGTGTTCTGAAACGTCAAAATCCGAAAAAATCTCGGAGGGTGATTTTTTCTCGAATACAATACTTCCCTTTGGTATGCGAGGGAAGTAAAAATTGGTCATGATCCAACCGAATGAATATCACTTCTACTTTGCGGCAAAACATTTGTTGTAACTATTTGAGACCATGTACAAAAATTTACAATATTCCCATGGTCCAAAAAAAAGTTACAGGGCCATTTTAGACTCAGAATTAAACATAAATTGAAAATTTCACAAAGCACCTACAAAACGGAAAGTTCTCTATGGAAAACGCTAAAAATTGGCATAGGCCTTCGGGATATCATAAGAAATGACATACATAAAAGTTACATCTTTCTGTCTCCCCCACACGGCTCCAGGGGACCCATAAATACGGGTTCAATAATGACTATTTTTGAACCCGTTCCATTTATTATATATAAAATGTATTATTTTCTGAAGACTACTAAAATTATTATATTTAGGATTTAACATTTTCTACGAATATGTAACATGGCCCGCTCTCCCATCTATACATAAGCGGCAGAGAATTGAGGTTATTTTATGTGCATTAAATATATGTGATCAACTGTACCGTTTCACCACTAGTCTCCATTTGACCAGGAGAACAAAGATACGAGGAGGAATATCTCCTTTATCAGAAACAATATAAGTATAGTTCTCTTCATATACTTAAGGCACATAAAGAATGTCTGCGCCTTTGACTTTGCGGTAAAGATCAAATACCCCGACATTTATTTGCTTTAAATATATGAAGAGAGCTATATATTTGTTTAATTAGCAATCCTGAAAGTTCACCAATGTCCTCCTTGCATCAGGAACGCAGGGTGTGTAAGGTGGTTTTATTAGGAGCAACAAAATTAACTATGCTCTTGTAGAATCCACCAATGTCTTCCTTTTATCAGTATATCAGAAATACGAGCAGGTATTTATTTAATTGCTAAGCGCAACAAAAATGTGAATAGAGAATATTTAGAGATTGTCAAAATTTGCCAATGACGCCCTTGTATCGGGACAGCAGAAACGCGAGGAGGTATTTACTTAATTATTAGGCATAAGAAAATTAGGATTTCCTTGCTATGCATTTTGTAGAAATCCAGAAATGTCGCTCTTGTATCAGGAGGGTAGAAACGTGGAAACTGTCTGTATTCTATTAGAGTGCGAACAGCAAACACTACCGCTCATGTTACCTCTTTTGTGGAAGTTTGCTAATGTCTCTTCTACAGGACGGCATGAATGCAGATGCACTTATATTCTTCGCAAATACAAAACGAAGAACATGTTGTATTTGATCGGCACATTTCTAAAACCGGTAATATCCTCGTAGAGAAAAAAATTTCGTATTAGTGGTGATCAAATTCTGAATAACTTTCGATCGATAAGTAAAAGTCATTACTTAAATCTTAAAGAAATATATTTTTTTATCTTTTGTAATTAAACAAAAAATGTCAAACTAATATAACTTACAGAAAAACTGCAAAGGGTATCCTATAAAAAGTGCAGTAAATTGGCGAAGAATATAATGGTTGCTAGAATTATCCAAGGCATTTCATACATTAAACCATAATCACTTGCTTCATAAACTGGAAAAATCTGGAGTTCGAGGAACCATTCTTTATTGGTTCGGCTCATACTTGCAAAATTGAACACAGAAACATCAAGTTAATGGGGGTCAGGCATGAATCTGATATTTTAAGTATTAATTATGGAGTTCTTCAGGGAAGCATTCTAGGACCACTCCTTTTTGTGATTTTTGTAGATGATCTTATCCATGTTACAGAACCCTATTTTTGAAAAAAATTGATAGATAAATGGAGTTATTACTTCAATTTTAAAAAAATATTTTTTTTTCTGTTTTGTTATAAAACAAAAAATGTCTAAAAGTAATATTACTTACAAAAAAACTGCGAAGAGTATCCTATAAAACATGTAATAATTAAATAAAAAGTGCAGTAAATTGGCGAAGAGTATAATGGCTGCTAGACATATCCAAGGCATACGATACATTAAACCATAATCACTTGTTTCATAAACTGGAAAAATCTGGAGTTCGAGGAACCAGTTTTCATTGGTTCGGCTCGAACTTGCGAAATTGAAGACAGAAAACGTCAATAACCGTTAATGGGCTCAGGCACGAATCTGATATTTTAAGTATTAATTATGGAGTTCTTCAGGGAAGTGTTCTAGGATCCCTCCTTTTTGTAAATGATCTTATCAATGTTGCAGAGCCAAATATCAAATTAACAATCATTAATTATGCAAACGATACAAACCTTTTCACAAGGGGTCACACACAAGTTGCAAACGCTCTCTCTCGACTGTGGCAAAATGTAAAAGATTGGTTTTATACCAATATTAAATGAGGCTAAATTAAGCTGTGTGATATTTAAAACGGATCGTTCATTATTAAAAGTACCACAGTTGCTAACTGATAAGGTGCCAATTTCAAACATAAATTCCACTAAATTGTTGGGTATAAATTTAGACAACATCAAATGATTTTTATGCAGGGTGGGGCAATAGTGCGTCGTACCTTGATATCTCGAGTTCTACGATAGCTAGAAATTTAAAAAAAAATTGAAAGTAAACTAGATAAAGAAGTCTATAACTGGAAATTATCTTCGAATATACAGGGCAAGCCAAGGCGAAATTACAGAACCAAGTGCCTTTTTTTAAATGGAATGCTATGTATATCAGTACATTTTTTGAAGCCTATTTCTAGGCTCTATTCATTCCTATATTAGCATTGAATATCTCCCAGCCACTTGGATGATTTTTTTTGTTGAAATAATGCAATCTGCAGATGGATATTAAAAAAATTACCACAGTCACAATTATGAGTTTTAAGAAAAACTTATGTGAATACCAGTTACGAGACATCTAATTAATGTTTTTGAATCATTTTCATTTCCTGGAAGTGTACAGGGTGCCCAAAAATTATTTTTCAATTAAGAACTTTTTAAATTGAATTTTCTCAAGTTTTTCAAATGGAACACCCTGTATATTTTTCAACAATGTGATGTAGAAATGAAAAATGAACATTTTTTTTAAGTACTTCCCTACGGCTAATTGCAACCAATTTCGTTTTATTGAGCAATAATTACAAAATAAACTTAAAAAAAGAGGTTTCTTCAAATAACTCAGTAGACAAAATTATAATAAATGTTCCACATGTTGCTCATTTTGATTGACACACATTTCTATGCGCTTTTGAAATGAGGTTTTCACTGTTCCTAAAACTGCCGGTGTGATAGATCTAAAGGCAGTTATTATTTTTTCCTTCATATTTTGTACTGTTGTTGGTGTGTCTCTATAAACAATTTCCTTCACGTATCCCCATGAAAAGATCCATTTTTGTAAGATCTAGGGATCTAGCAGGCCATTTAGTGGGTCCATCTCTTCCAATCCATTGACGAGGGTAGGTATTATTTAAGTGGTCTCTAACTGCATTTAAATAATGAGGTGGAGCACCATCTTGCTGAAACCACATCCTATTTCGAATTCTTTCAGGGAGATTTACCAATAATTGTGGCAGATAGTTTTCCAAAAAATGAAGATAGCTCCAGTCAATGTACCATCAAAGAAATGTGGCCCTATTACCTGTTCTCCAATAATTCCTCCCCAAACGTTTATAGACCATCTATGTTGGTTATCAACTTGCATAAAAAAGTGAGGATTTTCCGAAGCATAATAATGGAAATTGTGCCTATTAACAAATCCATTTTTATGAAAAGTTGCCTCATCAGTGAATGAAACATTATTGAAGAAGTTGACATCATCTTCATCAGCAGGTCTAAAGGAAATAAAGTGTTATTATTATTATTATCTTGCATTTTACCTCTGGCCCATTACAAAATTGAAGAAGCTTTGAAAATCGTCATCAGATAATTCCTGGTGCATTTGAATATGATATGCATGCAACTTATTTGTTTTTAAGATTCGACCCACAGACTGTCTACCTATTCCTACTAATGAGCTCACTTCTCTTTGACTAACATGGGGATTCTCAATCGTTGGCCAGCACCACAGAAAACTCATACTCTTCGTTCACAACACGTTTTATTCTTTTACTTTTTTATATTCGACATTTCTAGTTTCCAGAAATCTATCGAGAAGGTTTTGGAAGCTGCTAAGATCAGGAATCCCTCTTTCAGGATAACGTTGGTGATAAATTCTATAGGCAAGTAAACAATTTCTGTCCGACTCGCCCAAAACAGTCGTGTCTACAAGTTTCTCTTTATTAAAATTTATATTGCAAAATTCCAAATATTTTAAATTCAATACAAGTTGTATCTCCGTTGTACACAACAATTTATACCAAACTGAGGTTTTATTGCTTGTCGAATAACGAAAACGGCAAAAAAATTTTGAAAAAAAAGCATTATCGTAAAGGACCTGTTAAATACTATTTACTCATTTCAATGAAATGGAAGAAATGGTCCCACTAAATGGCCTCATTTCAAAATTGCACGTGTGTCAGTCAAAATGGGCACCACGTCGAACACCTATTATAAATTTTTCCAATGAATTATTTGAGGGAACCTTTTTTTTATGTTTATTCTTGAATTTGACATTTATTTATTTATAAAACGAAAATGGCTGTAATTAGCCATAGGGAAGTACTTACAAAAATGTTCGTTTTTCATTTCTACATCACATCGTTGAAAAATATATTTTAATGAGCTAAAAGCAAGCTTACTTTTAGGCTATGAGTTTTAAAAGCCCTATGAACGAAAAAAAAAGTTCACACATTTCACCTAGACACTTGGAAATTTCAGGGAAGACAGGAAGGTTTACAATGAAACGCTCGCAAATCACTAATAATTTATTTTGTATATAAATCATTTATAGTTTTAAAAACCAAACAAACAAAAAATACAATAAACTACTTACAATACAATCTTTTAAAATAAACCTAAATAAATATTTACAATTAAATATTCTTACTTTTTCAGTCTTTATCGTCCGGCATGGTTCGGAAAAAGTAACGAGTGTATTTTCAATAAATACTTAATGCAATTATTCACAATTAAAACACCTATTTATAAAAGTACAGGTGGTGAATAAACACAAAAACATGTTATTGAGCAACAGGCTTTTTTCTTACTACTGTGTATTTGGACAGAAAACGGTAAACATCGTTTATGTACGTAATCCCTGACGTACCGCAAGTTTTTTCGCCGCTACAACCTTGCCGTACATATGTAATACTTAAGTGTAACGGAAACAGAATTAAGAACAGGCAAGTTTCAATCTTAATTTTACTCACTGGTACGGTAATGAAAAGAAACGATCTTCCGTAATTATCATGACTGGCATTTTGAAAATAGCAAATATATCTACAGGGTGTCCCACTGAATGGAAGCACTCTTGTAATAAATGAACTCCAATTGATCTAAACATGACACTGTTTGAAAATCAATTTGTGAAGACTAAAGCATCAAATCTAGCTTAGAATTACAAATATATAAAAGTCAGACTTTGGTCTGCATTCAAAATGAACAAGATTTTGTTCCGGGAAGATTACTTTGAAAAGCTCTATATAGCAGACCCCTCCCATTTAAAAATTATAGAATACTAGTAGTTATACTTAAAATTAATGTATTTTTTCTACGACCACCGTTGAAACTAGGCTCAATTAAAGACGTTTGCCATTGAACAACTAGAAAAGTCATTGCAGCTCACGGAAGCGGCTTCTTCCTATTCGGCGACTACAGTAACTAGAGAATGGAACCGTTAAGACCGAAGTATTAGCCGGATAAGCTTGGGAAAATTACTAAAAAGAAAATTAAAAAAAAAAACATAATTTTCACTGTTCTTTTTGAATTGGTAACCACTCAAAAATGGTCAATTAAAATTAGATATATTGTTTACCCGTACACTTGGCTACCTGAATTATAAAAAAACACTACTGCTGTGGAACAGTTTGTTATTAAAGCTTATTTTTTGGTCATATTTTAAACGGTCGTAGAAAAAATATTGTACCCAACTCTAGCAAAGTGTTTCTTTTTCGCTCTAGAGAATTGTTTTTCTATGTACATATTTCCATGTTCGAGCGAAAAAGTACTACTTTCTGTTCTAGTTATGCAAATAACTATGTGATCAATTAATTTAAAAAAATCTTATAAGGAAGACTCGGGCTTACCCTTACTTACTGGAAATGTTAATCTTAAGACCGTTTGCCGCTTAAGCTTGCTAACGAACTTCTCGCAGTGTAACATCCTTAAATATTAACTGACAAAAGTATAGTTTCATGTTTGTAAAATCCTAACACATCGACGAGAAGAGCTGCTAAGTTTCAAATTGTTAAAGAGAGACGACTGTAAGATTACTATGCCCATTTCTGAATTTTCAGTGAGCTAGGATTGTCTTGCAAATACATTACCCGACGGCCAGAGATTCGCTACATACCGCACGATTCTTGGGTACTTAGCTTAGCTCCTTCAAAACAGGGAATAACACTCAAGTCGTCATCAAAGTCCATTATGGTAGGAGTACCGCAAGGCAGCATATTAGGGCTTTTACTTTTTATTCTCTTATAAATGAACTGCCAAATACTGGGCTGTTAATGAGTTAATTAGGCAACCCCATACATTTTGCAACTCATTGAACCTTACAACCTGGTTTTAATTTTATGCTCTGATAACATAGAGCTAAGTGAGTACTTAAGAACTGTGCTGTAAGTATTAAATCTTTGGATCGGGTAATTGTGAGGCAACCATAACAATTTTACTTTGTAATTGTAAATACCGTCATTAAAAATTTCATCCTTTACAAATTTTTCTTAGAAGCTCTTCATGCCAATGCCACACTTCACAGATAAATACAATTTGTGAGTTTTCTACAGCTAGATGGTCCACTTTAGAAACCCTCAGGTAAAGGGTAAAGTAGAATGATTACCTCGTTTGCCTATACACACAAAATAAGCAAGAAACTGAAAATATATCAGAATAAAGGCATCACGGGTTGAAAGTTGGTGAGGGAAAAGAATATGTAAAAAAATTTCCCTTACACTTACAACTACGGATTCCTAAGGAGACCATCTCATACTCTTCGATTATTTTAAAACTGAACAAATAACATACGGTAATAAAGTAAATAAAAAACTATCGCTATCATGTACACAGTTAAAGCTTCACATCAATATGTTCACGGTCCACATATTCACGCAAACTTTCCACGATACACCATAAATAGATACCGACAACGACCGGCCGGTCGGCTCAGGTAAATCTTAATATTTACACAATAAAAAAATCTACTGTCTAAAGCGTTCTCTCTGTAACTATCTATATAAATTAGGAGAGTCTGAAATTATAGTACGGCTTTTTCGGACACATAACACACTTGTAACACTTTTCTCGTGGTGGTAATTAAATAAAAAGTTTTCGACTTCGCTAGAACACTAGTGATCAAGAATTATTTTGCTCGTGATCCGAGTTACTCACTAAAAGTTGTCGGGAGTTGCCGGCTGCAAAAAAAAAAAAATAAATGAAATATGGAATTTAATTCCTCTTTACTGTCCCAATATCAAATTTATAGTTCCAACTTGACTTTAATTAATTTTTAAACCTACATACAGGGTCGAGTAATAAAGCATCAGACTTCGATAGCTCGTAGTATTGTCTTGGCTCGCCCCGTATATTGGAAAATAATGTCCGGTTATGGACTTCTTATTTGGTTTACCTGTATTTTTTTTTAAAATTTCTAGCTATCATAGAACTTGAGCTATCGAAGTCTGACACACTACTGCCCCGCCCTGTATATTTTACAGAAGAGGTTCATGTTGTTATTAGAATTTGATATTGGAACTACAGAAATATTGAGTATCCCAAAGGACATGGTTATAAGAGAAGGGAGGTTAGGAGGGGGGTCATTTCCAATCCAAATAACCATATAATTGAAATCATGAATATTGTCGTTCACATCATCAATTTATATACTTATCAAAGACGAGATTTTTCTATCAGCTTAAATATCAGCGCATTACAAAGTAAATAACAGAAAATCACGACTGATGGGGCTACGATAGAAGTTCCAAGCGTAATGATGTATGGGTATTTTGATTAGAAATAAGCTGCCTCATAACCTGACTTCGTTCGATAATCCACTTGTGGGACATCTTGTATAAACAAGGAATAATACTAAGGAGTTATGCGCCGCCACCACTTTGTTAGTAGTTTAGTATGTTCTTCCCTGGTGAATGAATCTTTATACGCAACAGACAATTATCAAAACACACTTTTTTTATAGGCCTGTGCACAGGTCTCCTATAAAAAATTAAAAAGTTTTTATGCAACGCACCTGAGGTATACAGGGTGTCCCAATAAAAACTCCCAGGCCGGATATATTCTAAATGAATATTTTAATTCTGTAAAAGCCAATTTGTAGAGCATAAAGAGAGTTTCATTTTTGAATATAATTGTTTTTTTAATATATCAGTATGTAGATGGCGCTATGCTCTAAAGAAATATTTAGAATAGAATGGAATAGAATAGTAATTATTAGTTCAAATTGTGGTAAAAAAAGAAAATAACCACTTACAAATACCCAGTGGGCGTTGAACGTGTCAAAACATATACATATATATTGTTCTATTTTCTAATATCTATTTTATATTTTTTATGTTCGAAATTACTTTTGAAAGTAAATTGAAATGAGTTTACTGGGCGCCAAACAGTTTCTTAAAAACTGTTAATATTATAGACTATAGAACACCATTAGCATGACTATCTACAATCTATAGAATGACTCTTACTCAAGGTCCAACGAAGTCGGTTCAATAAATGCTCATGGATCAAGATAACAATCTAAATAAATCAAACTCAGTATTGAACGAACAAAGTATTAATATATTAACAAATTTGAACTTGGAATGTAATTAACAAGTTTAAATAACAAAATCTAACTTAACTAAAATGATAAATATGGCCTTTATTTAAAATAAATATGTACCATGGATTTCTGATATTGTAAAGCTTTACCTTGTCTTTCTTTCGACTCGAGTAATGTTAAATTATAACCTCTAACTGGTTATTATAATCCTTGAAATATTATAATAATAATAATAATAATAATGTATTAACCATGTTGATACAAATACAGTATATATGGCAAGTCAACAATAATTAGTGTATAACATAATGATAATAATAATAGCAATAATATAAATTCACCACTAAAAAATGATACAATTCAGTATATACGGCGGCAAATGGCAATACATGGTAGAGATAATATAATGATAAAATTTGATGATAAGAATAACAAACAAATAAATAAAAATTAAGTAAAATATAACTAACAATGTGACAAATATAAGACAAACAACATTCATTTATTCGATTTTACTCTTATTTTGAAGAAAACCGTTGGCAAATGGTCAAAAAAGTATAAAACTAATGTTATGTCACTTGACTGACTTTTTAAACCTCTCAAGACTTCTTCTTCTTCTTTACTGAATTGACGTTTGTTTATAACCTAAAATTTGTTTTCAAGATTTCCTTGAAATATTTCTATCACTTGATTGACGTTTGAAATTTCTTCACCATATAAATTTGCTAACTGGATTATCAAATACTTCCCTTTTCTAAATCTGCTTTCCGGATAATCTACTTCGTAATACTTTCAAAGTATACTCACTTCTTATATTTAATCAACTTTTACAATTTATTCTTGATATCAATATATCTGGATTGTAATATCCTAACCTTCAACTTATTCGCCACTTTTCTTCTATTTTCAATTTATTAATTATTCGTAGATGAATATTTTTCGCAGCTCGCTGTTCAGCGGTGTATGATCAACTAATTTGTTATTTTTAGTCGTTTCAATGGGTTAATTTCCAATATTTCAATTGTTTTTTCTATTTTGATCTAATATTTCAAAATTTAATTTTAATTTAAAATTTAAACTATTCAGTTTTGTTTGTTCTTTACCTTAATTGAATACTGTTTTTAATTCTTTAATTTTCCTGATAAGTTTCTTTTTCTACTTTTCAGGATTAAGTGAATAATTATAATTACTCGAAATATATTGACATATTACATACACTTTCTTAAAATCTACTTATAACTACCATTAACAATTCCAATCTCAAATAAATACTAATTCATACATTTAGATGAATAGCAATGATAAACACAAAATGCTAGTAGTTAAAAACGTACTGCAGTTTCCATACTGACATAATACTGATATTATTAACTAAAACAAGAAATTGATACGCCAACAAACATTTAACATCATACTATTAGTCCTTTCTTTCTGCATGATGTGAAATATCATTTACAAAACACCTTTCTGCAATATTTGAAAATATCTGAAAACTTAAAATGTCATTCAGTGTTTTGTAATATATGGACTTACTATTTCTAAAATAATCACCCTGCAATGCAAATACTGATAATAGTCTTTCATTCAATATTCATTTTGTGTAGATTTACAGTATTTCTACACAATTTAAAATTTTCAGCCCTAAGTTTTGACATGAATGTCAGATTTTATAAAATTTACTTTTTTGTTTTCCAATTTCATTCTAAATCATTTTAAATGAGATTGTGATTCTCTATAAGTTCATGTTTTATCATATACTATTTAGAATAACCTTGTTAAACTAAATTTACTTCATTTTATGTTTATTTAAATATTTTGTTCGTATTCAATATCAAGTTTCATTCTCTGCATCCTAATCGCTGAGAATAAGTGAACTTGAATCAATTAAATAAACTACAGATATTCCTGCTTCTGTATGATCCGTTAAAGTAAAACTGTTATGGTTATTTTCTAAAATACATACAATTTTGTGAATTTTATTTATGATTTCAAACACGATACTTAGGTAGTGTTCCACAGTGTGGATACACAGCAATATATATATAAATACTAAAATATTAGAGACAGTGTAAATAAACAATACTAAATAGGACAATACAGGATAGTTAAGATCTACTGACATAAAATTTACACGAACAAAATTTCAAGTAAATACGTAAAGTGTCAAAAGTTACAGAATTAAAATTCATAATTCAGGTTAGACATCTTATGTCTTTGTCGTTAAAATATTCATCCATTGTATAAGGGGCCTTATTTATTAGAATTTTGTGCAGTTGTAGTTTTAGGTTTCTATCAGGAAGGATTATAATTTCATTTGGAAGTGTATTATATATTTTTATTATAGAAAATTGTACATTTTTCTGAATGTAGCTAAAGTTAGGCATGTTAGGCACTATGAGTTCATGTTTGTTTCTGGTGTTATGTGGATGTACTCCGACACAGTCCTTAAATAATGATTTATTTTCTAAAACAAAAGTCACAGCTTCTAAAATATACTGACCAATGAGGGTAAGGATTCTTCTTTCTATAAAAATTTGTCTGCAGCTGTCTGTCTGTTTCATGTTCAATATGTTTCTTATAAATTTTTTTTGAAGAGTGAAAATTTTATTTACATCTGTAGAGTTTCCCCAGAGTATAATACCATATCGTATGCGGGATTGAATGTAGGCATGATATGCGATAAAAGCAGTTTGAATGTTAATGTTTTGTGATATTATTTTAAGGGCATAGCAATACTTTGCCATATTGTTAGATACATATTCTATGATTCTTCCAGTCTAGTCTCGAGTCTATTTTTATTCATCGAAATCTTTTTTAGAGCACAGCGCCATCTATATGCTTATATATTAAAAAACAATTATATTAAAAAATGAAGCTCTCTTTATGCTCTACAAATTGGATTTTACAGAATTAAAATATCTCTATTTGTTTAGAATATATGGGAGTTTTTTATTGGGACACCCTGTATATCACATGTTTTTTGGATCACTGAATACGATGTTAATTTTATCTTATCAGTTTGCCATTCCTTGTTGACTTCAATAAACTGATAAAAAAAATGCTTGAAACTGTAATTCTTTGAGGTTAGCAAGGAATGATGATGACCTGATGAGTCAAAACTAACATCATACTCAGTTTCAGTGATCCAAAAAACATATTTCTCGTAGGCCCGTGTGTTCTTAAAGTATAAATATCACCATACGATTTCAACATTGTTGGCGATACGTGCGTCCAATACATTATTCAAGTGTTTAGATCTTTGTGAAAAGTGTATATTTCATGGTAAATTGGTATTCACTGCGTTCATAGAAATGAACATAACCTCACTTCCTGAGATGAATTAATTTTTAAACGTCAAAACCAAAGAGGATTAGAGTGAATGAAAGATTTACATACATAGGCAACGACGCCATCTGTCAAGTCGAATGCGGAAACACTTGAATAATATGCACATGTCACAAACTTCATAAAGTAAACTGGGCTTCAATTGAATTGAAAACAATCTCATGCATTATTACTTATCATCAACAACGTAAATGTTGAGGCAATGAAATTTGTACAAACATGGTGTTGTCAATTTCATCTAGTATTATCGCACTGCTGTAGATAAACAAATTAAAAGTAAAACATCAATGGGTATACGTTATGATAACTTACTAACTACTATAAATGTTTTAATAATCTTACATTGTTGATAAATTTTTTATTTAGAGGAATTGTGGTAGCATTTCCGGAGAAAAGTATACAATACAGATGGCAACATGCCGTAATATAACGTTCAGATAACCAACATTTAACAGTTGAGATTCCTATGGGGCGCGTGCACAATTTGACAGCTGCCGAAATTGGAGGGCACACAACCTTAATCTTCCAAAGTAAATAACGTGAAATTGTAACATGCCACTTTCATAAAAAGCGCGCTTTAATATTTTGGCCGTATTTGAATTTAAAATCTAGTGGTTAGCATTGACGAATGTTCAACCAATCGTGGGCGAGTCAAAACGGGAAAAGGGAGACGCCATACATTTTATGCGGGGACGAAGTTAGATGGTCAAGGTCAATGTATTATGTATTTTGACACTACTGATTTGGTCAGTGTGTAGGCGATTATTTGGCTGAATTCTAAGCAGGATTGTTAAAATTTGATATCTTCCTGAGTTATTCAGTGTGGAAAAGTATCTAGTGCTTTAAAGTAATAAGTTACGTTGAGTTTATAGAAGTTTAAAAGTGAATTAAACGATATATTGTTAAACATCATATGTTAGCATTGCGTGTTGATTACGCAGATAGTAAAACCTGAGCATTTTTCACGATTTGGTTATGCTATGAGCTGAGCAAACATGAATGCCAATTAAAATCATGTAAATATTTGAACAACATTCGATGGTATGTTGTAAAATTGAAATTTTGAGTTAGTCTTATTGAATTTCCGCCAAACTATTAAGAGTGTCAATGTAGAATTGTTTGATGCCGAAATTATATTAAAACGATGTAATTCAAAGTTTGTACATTAATCTAAATTCAGTGCATCGCATGGAGCATAAATGTTCATAAATCTTGTGTGTTTACGTAGTATCCCTAGACAAAGAGAACAGTCCTCCATTTTGGAGTGTCGTTGTCTACAACAATTCAGTGAGATAGAAATGTTCATATTTAGTGATAACTTTTTTGGTTGTTCGTTAACAGATCACAGTGCCGTTATGCGATAAAGGTCTCGGGTTATTTAATTCCAAAAGGCTTTTAATTCTGTATAACGTTTTAAATAACCCTTGTTCTGAATGTCACTTATTGTAATTAATGTAGTCTATTAAGTTTAAATGTGTTCAGCACAGTAATTTTGTAATAAAAATTAATATACATTTTCATTTTATGTTTGCCCACAGAATTTACTGTGGACTTTAAAGTAAGATTAATTTGCCAGCCCCTATTTTACTTTGCAAGTTTTTTTTAGTCTGAATTTATGAACCATAAGTGTAGTTAGGATTTAATATTTGAATGGTAGCAGAATATGTATACAAAGTAAGCTCGCTACGTTGTAGAGTTGTTATTTATTTGTGGACAATCAATTAAAATTGATTACGTCGTTTCTTACATGAATTACCATATGTTTATTATAGTAAATGTCTTAATCAGATTTAACTTTTGTCAAGGATTTTTGGTTAATATATTGTGCTTGTTACAATTCCGTTTTTGAATTCATTTAAAAGTTCTATTTTACTGAGTTAAACCGGTTTTTTTCTTGTCATTCAGGTGAGTCTAATAAAGACAGCGGTGGCGCCCTTTTACATTTTTATTTTTTATAAAGATTTTAAAGTAATTTTAAAATTGGCTGTTACATTATTCGTCACTCCTGGAGGTAAGTTTCTATGCTCGACGTTAGGTATTCAGGACTTAATAAAATTAGAGAGGTCATAGCACATCTCGCCAAATCAAGGACAACATTGTTATACAAAACGCGTAACTGTCTATGTATAATGAAAACTAAACTTAAAACTGTTTCAATACCTAATAGCGCAGGAAAGTTAAAAAACGAAAACTGCACATTTCACGTTAATTACTTTAGAAACTTGTGGTTGTGTGTCCTCCAATCTTGTCAGCTGTCAAATTGCGTATGCGCCCTGTAGAGTCTTATCAGCCTTAAATAAGTTGATAACCTATTATGGAGACCATCACTATGAGTGTCAAAAATTTAGCTTGGGAAGCACACACTGTGAAGTCCAGTTTACCTTATGAAGTTCTCGCCCGACATAGATCTTAACTTAATTTGGTACCGAACAAAACCTCAATTATTCATGTCGGATTATTTTTTTAATGTCAAAACAGGATAAACAAAAACTTGATCGTTTGAAAATAATTTGACAAAAATCTCGGATAAACAGTGAGGCCAGTACTTTCGGTCTCCATTAAGTTTTAACCGCCTGCCAAATCATTGAAAGTACAGAGTTATATCCATGGTAACTGAATCGGTTTGATCCATGGTTTACTTTTAACGGAGACCGAAAGCAATGGCCCTTAGTGTGTACAAATGAGGAAGACAGTGCCTTTTGTTATATCCCAACCACCTCAGAGATGATATATTAGAAATAAAAATACCAAACGTACTTCAGATTTTTACCCTCTCAACTTTCCGTCGACTCAAGCCCCTCTTGCTCTAGCTGGTTATGGCGAGCAGCGTCTGAATAATTTGTAAATGATTAAATAAGTTATATGTATAACAAATTTCTTTAAAAAAATTAATTTGAAGACCTAATACAAAGCAAGATTATACTTCTGAAATTATTTTATTTAAAATTACAAGACAATTATTTTAACTTATTTTCGAAATCTTCTTACTTGCTTCCTTTACTATTTTATCGGCAACGTATAACATTCTATTTGGCTTTAAATATGCTAAAACCAACGGTGATTGTCAACTACAAAAAGCGCCAAGTTTAATATATCACAGATAGAAGGGAGATTTTCTTAACTAGCGAGAGCTGTGTTTCAGTAACTTAAATCCTTACCATGTACTGCCACCTCGACGGAGTGTTTATCCTGCAGGATGTAGAATGCGGTGATCAGGAAAAAGAAACCGCCTATCACCTCGACGAAACACGTCGTGAACAAGGCATACTGGAGCGCCTTGAAGTCGTTGAGATCCGAGGCAGAACTTATTGATCCGCTACCGCTGCTCAGGCTTGTTCTAAAGGCATCTGATAACTGGAAAAATAAATATTTGTTGTAAATATTGTAATTGAAACATATTGTAAGTTGAACAACTTGATTCGACCTTCAAACAGAGATGAAGTTGATACTTGCTAAGATTAGGTACATTCAATCTTCTTAAGGATGTATGGGAGAGATTAAAAAATGTTAGGAAATTAATTAAATTTTGGGCAATTGTTCTGTATTTGTCTTTATTTGGCATTACAGGCGGGGCGAATTAGATTTTGAATCTGAAATCCTTTTAACCATCACAATTTTTTGCTTAAAAATAGGTAAAAAATTCATAAATAACAAACCTCAAGTCTTTGTAAATTCGTGTAACATGGTTTCTTATTGCAAAATAGAAAGTGTCATAGTTTTTCTTAAATATCTCGAGAAATACACCTCTAATCAACTCGAGGATACCTAAATAGTGCGCATAACCCCGACCCTCCAATCCAAAATTTGGAGACTTGCGATAGGCCGCAAGTCTCCAAATTTGAAATTGCCGTTTCGACAAAAAAAAAAAAAAAAAATATGGATCGACATGAATCCAATTCGAATCGGTTGAATTTACCAGTATCTTCGAATGTCTGATTTTTTTATTAACAAATAAATTTTTTATTTACAAGAAAGGAAAAAATTACCGTTGCTGGGGCTGTATCTCCGCAAATTTTCAGTTTATAGATTTGCTACCAAGTGCATTGAATTGCCCTTGAACAAACATTGATTTAGAAAAAAAAGTCTTTTCTAGGACCAATGGAAGCCGAGATACGCCACTTTTACGTTTTATCGATAACAACCGTTCTCATCAATATTTTTACTTGAAACTTGGTATGATGCCACTAGAATGCTTTATTTAAAGTGGCTTTCATAGACTCTTAATTGCAAATTAGATTACTCAGCTTAGAGAACACACACACACACAATAATGTGTTTTTTTCTGAACTTTCCGATGGTGTAAACGAAATTTCGACTGATAGTCGCTACGGGCTTCAATAATTAGCAATTTTATGATTAATTTGTTTATGCTAATTATTGAAGCCGGTAGCGACTTCTGGTCGAAATTTCGTTTACACCATCTTAAAGTTCAGAAAAAAACAGGTTATTAAAAAAAATAAATAAATATTTTTGTAGATGTTTTTTAGGCCGAGTAATATAATTTACAACTAAGAGTTTACGAAAGCCGAGCGCGCCATGACTTCACAGCGCCCTTATCTCTAGGTCGTGTTTCACACTGTACGTTTTTACGCGCTTATATATCGATACTTTCACAATGAAGAATTGATCAATATGGATCGAAAAAAAATGTAGTTATAAACAACAAAGCATTCTAGTTGCATCATACCAAGTTTCAAGTAAAAATATTTATTAGAACGGTTGTTCAATAAAAACGTAAAAGTGACGTATATCGGCTCCCATTGGTCCTAGAAAAAACTTTTTTCTGAGTTTATGTTTTTTTAAGCGCAATTCAATGCACTAGGTTGCAAATCTTCAAACTGAAAATTCGCGGAGATACAATCCCTAGTTATGTTATTTGTGGCATTATCTTAATTTTTTTTCCTTCTTCAATTCTTTGGGACTTCCGACCACATGTATTTTTTCTTTTTAAGCGGTGCTCGGGGAATCTACAAAATATCACAATTAACTAGTATGTTATTGGTAAATAACCTGTACACCTGTGACTTTGACTTCAAAGAATCAGTTAGAGGTTGCCTTTTTTTTAATTAAAAATTTCGCCAACGTTTCGGAAAATTAATCTGTTTCCTTTTTCAAGGCTTTTTTTGAAAAATCTTTTTTGCTGTGTATGATAAAATACACAGCTTTAAGAGTGTTTGTTATATTCAATATCCACAGATCTTACTATTTACATAGAACTGTTGATATTGTTACCAGTTTTTCAGACATCTACGGAACAATTCGACACACATCTATCGGACATAGAATAAACCAGGACTTGGCAAAAATTTTAACAAAAGAGGCAGATAGGAAAAAAAGAAAAATCAAAGAATTCGCGATAATATTATTGAATGAGGATAAACGCGTGTCGAATTATTCCGTAGATGTCTGTACAACTTGGTCCCCAATGTTAAAAGAAAAACTTCACAAACTTAACATTGTATGAAAACTAAAAAAAAAAAAAAACTGTTAACTATATCAACAGTTCTATGTAAATAGTAAGTATCTATGGATATTGAATATAACAAACATTCTTAGAGCTGTGTATGTATCATACATAACAAAAAACATTTTTCAAAAAAAGCCTTGAAAGAGGAAACAGATTAGATTTCCGAAACGTCGGCAAAATATTTAATTTCATGTTTTTATACTTATTTGTGTTGTTTATTTAAAAAAAGGCAACCTCTAACTGATGCTTTGACGTAAAATTCACAGGCGTAGAGGTTATTTACCAGTAACATACTGGTTAATTGTGATATTTTGTAGATTCCCCGAGCACCGCTTAAAAAGAAAACATACATGTGGCAGGAAGTCCCAAATAATTGAAGAAGGAAAAAAAGACAATCCCTAGCAATGTTAATTTTTTCGTTTTTTGTCAATAAAAATTTACTTGCTATTAAAAAAATCTAAAGTTTGGTACGTTCGACGATACTGGTAAATTCAACCGATTTCATGTTGATCTGTTTTTTTTTTTTGTCGAAACGGCAGCAATTTTCAACTTTGGAGACTTGCGACAGGCTGCCATTTTGGATTGGAGGATCGGGGTTATGAGCACTATTTAGGCATCTCAAGGGCTATCCCCTCCCAAAATTTCATCGAGATTCGATGACAATTACTTTAATTATTGCAATTTGAAAATATTTCATTTCTTTCACCTTTGTTGCTAATTTTGTAATAGTAAACAAGTTTCGCGAATTTTCGCAATAGTCTGTCTTTGTAGGAAATTTTCTTTTCTTTTCTTTCTATTGATATGTGTAGTTGTAAGTTTTAAGTGTACCCATTTTACTCTCTACATTAACCCACTTATTGACGAACTCGTGTCATTGTATAACGATCTATGTGGAATTTTTAAATAAATAAATAAATAAATAAATAAATAAAAAACAACAATTAATACAATAAAACAAACTTACTACTCCTATTAAGTAGGGACTGCCAGCATCCCCAAGGGCATGGGAGACTAACAATTGGAAGCCCTCAGCAGTAGATCTTCTCGTTGGTAACACAACATACTGCAAAGTTTCAAGAAAACATTATATAGACGATAATTACACATATTAAATAGAGTTTGAACTTAAAGATGTTTTTTTTTTTGTAAAGTATTAGTTTATGTTAATGTGCCGAATTTGAAAAGTTTAGAATTAGTAAATATTTTGCGTGAGGTGAAGAATATTATTCCAGATTCCCAAGAAATTATTGCCACTCTAGAAAAATTAGTTCTTTTTTTGTGACAGCAACTCATGTTATTTTTAAGTCCGTTTAATCAAGCTAGAAAGTTACAGGTAATAAATTTTTCGACATAATGAATGATAAAAAGATGTTGATGTATTTTACAACGGAATTTTGTTTCTTTTTCCTGTGACTATTCTTAGGAGTTTTAGGAATCAAAATGTTTCGATAACAGCCTACAACTTGTTGAAAAACATTACCCTATGAAGCAGCAGCTACTTAACCCATTAACGCCCAACGTGAAGCTTCGTTCCTATGATCAAAATAGGATACAAACTTATGCCATCAGTTTTTTGCTGCAACTCTGTAAGGGGTTGTGGAAAAAGGTTCTAAAATAATGCAATTTCAAAGAGTTATAAAAGAAAAAATTCCCAGCAATTTTAACTGCGAAAGTCCAATAAAAATGTGTTTTCTTCTAATAAACGGAAGACATTTTTATTGTATTTTCACAATTAAAATCGCTAGAAACTTTTTCTTTTATACCTTTTTGAAATGATTTTATACCCTGTTTTCACCCACTGGGAGAAGTTGCAGCAAAAATCTAATTTTTATCCCACTTTAACCATTAGAACATTGTTTTTTTTTTCGAGTATCCACAAATGAACGTTTGGACGTTAATGAGTTAAGAAGTGGCTTTTGAATGCTTGCTTGATTTAAATCAGACTTAAAATTAAAAAACTGCAGACGTTAATAACATCTAATTAATTCAGGGAGGAAGATAATAATGTGGAACATATGTAGTCCTTGATAAATTATGTATACTAAATAAAATTTAAATTAGAAAGATCAAAATTTAAAAAAATATAAATGAAAATTGGATTTTTGTGATATTAAGGGATTGGATCAATTAAATCTACAAAAAAAGTAAACAATCATTTTTGGCGATGGATTGAATCCTGGCAGCGGATTTGTTAAATCCAACTTAAAATCCAGAAGACAAGGATTGTTCGATTACAGCTTATAACTTCGGCAGTTTACGTTATTATATGAGGTTATAGTTAGGCAAACGCCTAATAATAACAATAATAATAACAACAAGCTCTTTGAGTGCTGATTATAGGATCCCTCGGTGGAGTGAGACAAACACTGCTTTCGAAAATGAAGAAAATACCGGCGTGCTGAAATTCGGCAGAAATCTTAGCTGGTAGTACTCAAATTCTTACCTATTTTTTTTATATTTGCTATTGAATAAACAGTAGTCCTACAATTTTATGAAACTATAACATATTAGTCCTCTATTAACTTTTTGGTTGTTTTCCGTCTAAAAGAAAATAGCTTCTAGTATCCTCTTAATTACGTCTATTTTATCCTGGCTTTTCATTTCAGCATTTTGATATACTATATCTAGACACAAGTTCTCTGTTTCGCACTAAAAAACGTAATGACCAATATTGGTCGGCATGGGAGGTGGGGATTGCTAGCTAAGTTTTTTGGGTTCTAAAGTAGTGATCTGTTCCGCACCAGAGGATAACTACACTTAACCTCAGTCATAGACATATCTTTCTAAGTGCTATCTTTCAGCTAGATAAAAAACCGAAGTCCGCTATTCAATCATTTAAAAGATGATGCTTGTCATATTCTGCAGTGTGAACCTTTAAACGGTCAGAATTTTAAGCTGTATTCGAATGATCCCAACTACCAGGATTTTTAGACGTATTTAAAAATCCCATCAACCAGGATTTGATCCACCGCCAATTTATTTACCTAACACGTTATAATGGAAGGGCTAAAAGCAAAAAAATCAAACTAATTCACTATGGCGTACTACAATTTAAATATTTCATCGCCTAATGTTAACAACACTAAATAAAAAAAAAAGAATTAAAACTCGATATACATTTCTTGGTGGATTATTGTGGTTTTCTCAGTTTACACAACTGGGGACGCTCAAAAGTTCTCAACCAATGACTATGGCCGTACACATTTTAAATACGTATATGGAAAATTTTTCAGAGAAAAATGTACTCTAGTTTTATCTCATTAAAATTACCAATTAAACTTAATATTCATCATATAGCATCAATTTGTCAATATGACTAACATAACCTCAAATTTTACGTTTATGTGAGTTTATCCTCATTTTTAATGTTTTTATTCATATTTCTAAATTGGGTTCAGTGTAACATTAACAAACTCTCAAATTATACAGAGAATTTATGAATATTGTTGACTTTGTTAGACTCTGTTATTTACAGGTTGGAAATCCAACCTATAATTAAAGGTCTGTTATTAATATTCAACGAGATTAGAAAATGATATTTATTCTCACAGGAAATAGTACGTAGTATTTAGTGGTTTCAGGTCTGTTGAATACCTTGCAACTTCAGGAGTTCCCCAAGGCTCTGTCCTTGGTCCCCTGCTTTTCAACATATTCATTAATGACATCGTGTTAGATCTAGATGTAAATTGCCTACTTTATGCGGACGACTTGAAAATATTTGATGTGGTTAGGAGTGTTGAGGATTGTGAAAGAATTCAGCACAATTTGGACAGGATACTAAATTGGTGCTTCTTAAATAAATTACCGCTTAATCCACAAACATGCAATGTAATGTCATGCACATCAAAGACCTTTACTTTAGTATTTAATTATACTCTCGAAGGTGCAGCATTTGAGCACCATAATATTTTTCGCGATCTGGGTGTAATTTTTGATAAAAAACTGTCATTTAGTAAACATATCGAGACGATAGTGTGTCAGGCGTCCAAATCCTATGGATTTGTAGCCCGAAATAGCAGAGACTTTGTGGACCTAAACACCATTAAAATACTGTATAACTGTTTTGTGAGATCTAAACTTGAATATGCTGCGATTGTATGGTATCCTCATTACAATGTACACATCGACAATCTTGAAAACGTTCAGCGTAAATTTCTTAAACTGCTGTCTTTTAAATCGGATGGTATGTACCCACCATTGGGCCTACCACAAAATGAACTACTTGAGAAACACTCAATGGTAAGTCTTTTAAAACGGCGCGAGTATCACTCACAAACATTTTTATATAAAATTATTCATAATAAAATCGACTGCCAAGACATTGTATCTCAGTTAAACTTTTATGTTCCCAGAATACCCTCCCGTGATAACGCAACATTCTACCTACCCACAGCGCGTACAAACACACTGTAACATTCACCCATATATACAATGTGTAACAATTGCAATCTACTAGGAAATCAGTTAGATATATTTTCCTGCAGCCTTAATAACATAAGGACCATATACTTAAAATAAATGATAGAGTTATAAATGTTACACTAGACCCAATCTAGAAATGCGAATAAAAACATTAAAAATGAGGATAAACATACAAAAACGTAAAATTTGAGGTTATGTTAGTCATGGTGCTACTACTCTATTCCCTTTAATGGGAAGATGACAAATGGTGCGGGAAATGGCCAGTAAAGTACAAAAAAGAACTGAAATTTCACATGAAATGATCAATGGGTGTGTTTAGGGAACGAAACTGTTGGCATCCTTCCAAGCAGTGGTTCCCTAAACGACAAGGCTGAAAATGTGCATTTCACCCTAAGTTTAGTCACCGGTGAAACTTAACCTCATTCTTTGGTATTTGTGTCCTTCGGATAATCTACGGTGTTTTTTTTTTAAATACTGAATAAAGAATTATTTATTACTAAATAATCGTAACAAAGTAACGGCTGAACCGCGTAAACTACCTTTTAATTTAGACTGGGGACAGCGTTCCACAATGCGGAATACTATCAATTTTATTAGTGTTCCGTAACTCGAGAAATTTTCCTATGAGTATTTATTCCACGCTATAGCACTGATTATCAGCTGAATGGTTGGCATATGCATAATGTTCTCACTTAGGGTGCGAGAAATCCCGGGTTCAACCCCTAGACACACTGAACTTTTTTTTTTATTGTGTAATGATTAATGTATCTATTCACAAATTCAGGTTTGTTTTGATAGTAGAAATATGTTTCCCTGCTTCTTCTTATAATAATTCCATTCTTTCACGTGATTTTTTTAGGTTAGGTTGTTTTTTATTTTGCTATCTAATCTTTTTCACAAAATAACAGAAAATATTTCAATTTCTCGACTTGCAGAACACCAGTAAAAGTTAATGGTATTCCGCATTGAGGAACACTATCTTCGGCCTTTAATTTATGTTGTTCACATAGTCCACATATGTCCAAGTTTCTTCAATTTGTTAACAGCTATTTGACTAGTTTTAAAGTTATCATTACTAAAAACAAGTCCATGCGGCACAACTGTTCATTATTGACTCGCAAATCTTCCACCGTAGCCGTTCAGTAGTTGCTTCCTAATCGTAATGGTTTTCTGTGGCATGACATAACCTCAATTGTAATGACATTTAGCATTGTTGTTATTCATGTGTTGCACAGCCCCCCTATTTTGTTAAATTATAAATTACTTTTAAAATGTTTTAAGCAATTGTAGTCTATTACAGTGGGGCTTTGTTAATGAATTAATTGAATCGAAACTGACTCAACAAAACCACAATAGTACACCTCTGTAAAAATGTATATTTTCATTAATCTGAAACAGTAAGCAATGTAACAAATCGCACTACATAGAAGAAGCAAAACGCACACAACTGCACGACGTGGGATAACTCGACTGCAAATGGTTAACAATATCAATAAGGGACAAGGGGTGAAATGTGAAAACTTAAAGTCTAAACAAAGTTTCAGTATGTCATCTCTCCTTGGTGAATACGATCGATATTCTCGACAATTTGTTAAAATTCTGAAAAGGGCAACAGTAGTGATAGTGGTTTTTGTGTTACAGTTTCTTCCTGTCACCAATATCAGCAAAATGAGTATGTAGTACATTGTGTTACAAATTTTGAAGCCAAAAAGCAAATCAGGGGTAGTATACTACGCACGATGCAGAAATAACTCTAACTTTGTTTTCGAGATATTCGACAAGTGTACGAAACTGCTCTTTATCATTATAATTTGTTACCTCTCTTTCTCTGTATTACCGGCCATAATTTTGAGTTAAGAAATGGTAAGCATTTTCGTTTCTATTCAATATCGGTGATTTATTACCTATTAAAAAACAAACAACAATTTTAAGTAACAATTTCAGACAAAGCTTCTATAGTTTCCAGACTGACATTATATTACACTACATACAGAGAGGTAGCAAATTCTTATGACAATTACCGTTGATTTATATGGGTCCCCAACATTTTCTCCAAATTTAAAAACGGAGAAAAAGGTTAGCTCTTATATATAAGGAAACATATATTTTTAAAGGTTTATCACGAAGAAATAACGATTATGCAGTCACAAATAAGGAATATATATTAGGCACGGTGGTGACAAAAAGGATGCGAGGTTGCTTGGTTTTCCAAACTCATTCCATAATTAGTCTACAAAAGCTTTTATACCAGGAATGTCATAAAATAAAGTGGACTTCCCAAGCTCAATTTGTGACACCAACAACAATTGTCGCCATGATAAATCGTTAACTTATTTGACCTCATGTGAAGGCCAGTTTGCTTTATGACGTTCGTGTTTTACACAAATGGAACGTTTGAACTACTAAATGCACTATGAAACAGAGGTTAAACACTCCCCTAAATAACGATATTTGAACTACTAGGCATATTTACATATCGAATTTAAGTTATTGTTCTTAGTTAAGCTTTGAAAATAACATACACAACATTGTTCTTTGCGAGATATTCCGTTCGGTGTCATATATGGCCATTTGAATGAGCAGGTGTAGCTCATGAGATGGATCGCGTTACAGTGAAAAGTTCAGTTCGTAAATCCAAGAAATTCAAAAGAATTGTTTCTTTCCTAATTTTTTGGCTCGAAATAGATAGATAGATATTCTTTATTAGTTCTCATAAGTGACCCATATAGGTATAGAACATGTCATAATAAAAGAATGTGATAACAATTAAAACAATAAAATATTACATTTCACAGCAATGGAATCCCTACTCTACAGTTATTTTGTTACGTTCCTGATCTCCTATCACTAATTATAGTTTAAAGTTTTGTTAGCAATAAACATTGTTATTAAGGGTGGAGGGAATAAGTGCAGTAACATTTGGAGGAACATGAGCGTAATCATAATTTTTTCAACGTCGAACATAGGACAAAGCTTATATATTAGATTTAGATAGAAAGAGAAATGTAAACAAAATTCCTTAAGTTAAAAAATCGCAAAGAAAAATCAAAAAGCATCGCCATATTTAGCACATTCTATATATTAAAAACAACGTAATAATAACCATTTAACAGCTGAACAAAAACTCAACTGGTAACACACATCTCGAACATTATGAACTCTTAACGAATACTTTTACATTTAAGAATTACTACCAAGCAAAAAAAAAAATAGTGAAATGCTGAAGCAAAGAACGCAGGTATGGAGGAGACAAGCAGGCATAGGGTTGAAACATAGTTATACCACAACCATTATTACGAGTAAAAGGTACACTTAAATGATAAACATAGTGTCGTAACAAATTTGTTTGTTTCTTACCAGCAGGATATCAACGACTATTGCCCAATTCAGATTCAACAGTACCTGCCCTAAGAACAAAAGAATGTAACAAAGGGCGGTATTATACGTCACAGCATACGTTGTCGCAAGCAATAAGGGGGAAGAGGCAATTAGCCCTAGCCCACAAATTATCGGATCAATTCTGGGAAATCTGGGTTTCAGGACGTTACTCAACATAGTACCCAAAGTTAGACCAGCTATTCCCGCCGCAATCGTTATTACACCAAAAAAATATGCATTACTGAAACAATGTCAACAGTCAGATAATGTGCGGCCGCTCTGATCATTAAAAAAGTTACATATCGCGCTTAATGTTTAAATATTTACAAAAATTTGACTAGGATTTATACACTTGAAAATACTTTTCGGTGGAATGTGCTGAAAAGTATTATCTTTAAAATTTAGCGTGCATACAGCCTGTGGAAGAACTGTCGTCTTGAAAAAAAAATGGCATAAAATACTCATATTCGTGAATATTAATCAGCAAGATTACCCACAAAAATGATGTTTCCCCGTGATTATTGTGGGTAAAAAGTACATAACTTTTAAAATATTGATTGTAAAAAAAAACCCTCGGCTAGATCGATTTTCATTTTCGATTATGCAATTATTTGGTGCAATTTATAATTCTTAGTTTTACACACCCCCACCCCTCACACTTTTTTTCTCAAATAGCAACGTACCCTTTATGATACTCCAAAAGAACGGTATTTTAATAGGCTATTGAATGGCGTAAAAAAAATCGAAATCCGTCAATGCGATTTGCTTCCCGAATGGTAGTGGCCCAGGAACCTTTACACAAAGTCCGAAAAAAATTAATCTGTGATTGGGTATGATTGGATATCATTTTATTGGACCATTTTTCATAGAATGCAATTTTTTTTTCTTTGTATCTACGTAAGTGTTATTATTTATTGAATTATTCTTGAATTAAATTCGTTTAAAATTGAACTTTGTTTTGTTTCCAAGTCAATTAATGTTTGATTTAGACTGTGTTTTATATTTTTTGAAAGAATATTCTTTTCGCCATATATCTGTAATGCTTAAGCGGAATCCAATGAAATTTTGTATTTTGATTACAGTAGTCATAATGCCTGGGATATTAATAAAATATCAGGGCCGGACCCAGAATAAAAATATTTTTAAGTTATTCCTAGAAAATAACAATTTGTATACTGTTTATAAAATATTTGATATTAAAATATCGATTTACACCTAGAAAGATACAACATCCCATAAAAAAATATTTTGGCACCATCTCATTGTTTAAATAAAAAAATTAAATTGAGGGCTCAAATTTTGTTTTTCTTTAAATGAAAAATTGAGAGAAAAAAGACACTCTAGGGATTAACTACATATTACTTTTTTTGTTCCCTATCTGCACTAGCAAAATGTAGCACAAATAGGGAGAATAAAAATTCATCACATATACGTGGTGAAATAAAAAACATATTTTGTAATGAATGTGTAATTAATAAAAATTAACAATTTAACTACAACATAAGAAATCAGTCAAACTTACTAAATTCAATTAAATTATTTTGAATCACAGTCTATTTTCAAAGTGACCACCGCCAAATTCAATACATTTTCTTGATCGATTTGTCATTTCATTTATGCTTTTTCTAACAATCTCTAAATTGTTTTTAATTTCATTGCAAAAATGTTCAATTCTTGCAATCAGCTGCTCTCTGGTATTTATTTCTTCTTTATATACTTCAGTTTTTAAATAGCCCCACAAAAAATAGTCAAGGGTTGTGAGATCTGGTGATCTCGGAGGCCATGCAACGGGATCACCCCGACCGATCCACCTATTTAAACATTATTCATTCAAATAGTTTCCGACTTGTACCGACAAATGCGGCGTAGCCCCATCATGTTGAAACCACATTCCTCTTGTGTTTACATTATTTAATAAATTTGGCAGGATATGTTGTAAAAAATCTAAATAATTATCACCATTTAAGTGACCTTCAAAAATATGAGGACCTATGAGATTATTATTGAACATCCCACACCGCACATTTGCAGAAAATCTATGTTGGGAATTCTTTTGGATTATTGCACGGGGATTCTCGTGACTCCAAATATGAAAATTAGTATTATTTATACCATCACAGGTAAATTGAGATTCATCGGTAAACAATACTCTTAACATAGTTCGTCTATGGGATAAAACCCAGCGGCAAAAAGTTAAATGAAATACTTCATCACCTGACACCAATCGTTGGACAATTTGGATATGATAAGGATTCATTTGTTCGCCTTTAATAGTTCTTCAAACTCTGGTTTGAGGAATATTTAATTGTTGACCAATTCTTCTTGTGCTGATTTTTGGGTTCTGGTCAACCATATTTAAAATCAAATCTTTCTCTTGTCAGGTCTGCCTAACAGGACGTTCTATATTCATGATTGAGGGAACGGTTCCAGTTTCAGAAAGATGTTTAAACACTCTATAAAATGTTTTACAATCTAGTACACGTTGATTTCCAAACTGGTGTCTGTATTCCCTTTCAGCAGCTTTTACATTGCCATTGCAATATCCATAGACAAAAACCATATTTGCACATTCTCTACTTGTGTATGTAAACTGCATGATTTAGAATTATTACAAGATAATATTATAACCAGTAAAAGCAACAGCGGTGACGGATACTTCTTAATTACAATATGACTGATTTTTGACAGGTACCTGCTTGATTATTAAAAAGTACGTAGCCATAACTTTTAAAACAAATGTAATGGCAAGACTATATGATTGTAACAATTAATTACTCTTGCAATGAATTAAATATTGCCGAGGCCAGAGTTTGGAGAACTACCTTTTGGTAGTGCAGATAGGGAACAAAAAAAAAATAATATGTAGCTAATCCCTAGTGACTTTTCTTGTTTAAAGAAAAAAAAAAATTGAACCCTCAACAATTTAATTTTTTTATTTAAACAATGAAATGGTGCCAAAAGATTTTTTTATGGGATGTTGTATCTTTCTAGGTGTAAATTAATATTTTAATGTCAAATATTTTATAAACAGTATACAGAGTGTTATTTTCTAGGAATAACTAAAAAATATTTTTATTCTGGGTCCGGCCCTGATATTTTATTAATATCCCAGGCATTAGATGGTGAATGACTACTGTAATCAAAATACAAAATTTTATTGGATTCCGCTTACGCATTACAGATATATGGCGAAAAGAATATTCTTCCAAAAAATATAAAACACCCTGTATTTCGAAAACGGGGCCGCTTTAGCCATTACTGTTTGGGGATTTAAGATCACCTCAATGTTTTCTATCTTTTGGTAAAGTACGACCCTCTCCTCACGAACCACCCTGTATATTGTACACCAAGTATACTATCTTATTGTAATTCGGTATTAGTGAATTTTTGATAACGGATAAGATCATGAGATTGATTCACAGTTAAAACTTTGTTTAATATCTTTTTTGGAAAATTAGGTTTATTTTTCTTCATAAGGACGAGTGCCATTGGTGGATTTTAAATATTTTACCGTGAAATAATCTCCTGATTAGTATCGTCCACCCAAATTTTTTTAAATCCCATTGTTAATAATAAGGGAGCTGTGATGTGGAAGTCATGTAAAGTGAGGAATACTGTATAATTCAAACACAAAAAAGTATATTCATTCTACATGAACAAATCCGGTTTAAATCCGACAAAAATCCTTATTTGCAGAAGCAATAATTGTCCAAAACACAGTAATAATTTAAAAAGTTGCCTCTTTAAAGATCAGAACGGCCGATTCTGCAAAACTAAACCTTACCAGTAATATATCGGCAACAATCGACCAGGTGAGGTTTAAGAAAATCTCGGCAAAAAATACAAAAGTAAAACACAGCGAAGAATTGTACCTTGCCGATAAGCAAGCAAAGAATACTAGCGGGCTGGACGCCAGCAAACCCACAGCGCAGATGTGCGCGTCGATTCGGTGGTACTTAGGCCTTAGTCTTTGGGCGAGAAAGCTGCCACAAGGTACACCAATAAGGCCCGATATCATTGAAATGATGCCGAATTTGTATGCCACGCTAGAAAAACATTTGTATGTAAGAGACAGTGAGGACCTAGGTACAATATCATCCAATCCAAATGTGTGCTACCAAGGTGGTTTGCAAACAAGTGAGGTCGAGGCAACTGTGTGGAACCTACCTGTTTACATTGTAGCAATGAACTTTAACCACAACTGGTAATACATTTTTAGATGATACTGTACTTTGATCAGTTACATTTAACAGCAGAAAGTGTTAAAACAGTTGAAACGAATTTTACTACCAAAATAGGGTGTTTGCATGAAAAAAAGTGTACTTTTTTTTTGGATAAATTTACTGCGGTCTAATTTAAATATCATTGCAACTCGCAGTCTTTTTCATCTCATATAAATTTATATTTACAATTGAACTGCAAATTATATCGATGATGACAGGATATTTATTCTACCTTGTGCTGAGCTTTGGGAATGAAATTCGATATTGCAAAGGGCTTAATTCATAAAGTGAGTGGAAATACTGACAATGACCTGCATGTTCCCCAGACTTGAATACAATTGAACATGTATGGGAAATGCTAGGCAGAAAACCCAGAAGATGCGAGAGCTCCTCTAATTGAAATATGGGAGAATTTGCCTCAAGAACTAATCGATAATGTTGTGGGATACACACACGTTATTAGAAAAAAATTTATCCTTGTATTGCTTGGTCATTAAATGTTTAGATAGAAAGATAAAAAAGTTGTATATCTGTCATATTATGTCGATGAATTTCTGGTACTAAGACAGGTTAAATAAACATATTAATATATAAATAAGGAGCAAATTGGTAGCGCAAAATTAGAGGATTTTCCTATGCTATGATTTTCCACTAGGTCAATATTAATTGAGGAAATAAAAAAATACGAGTTGATTTTTTTGACTTCATTTGTCATATTTATCTAAATATAATGCAAACACCCCATTAAGGTGAATTTTGCTAACCCATGTTTTAATATGAGGAACATCTTGGTAAATAATTCTATGGGTAGAAAAATATTTCATGTTTTTCTTTTGCCTTCGAAATACTAGAATTTCTAGCTTGTCCGCTGCTTTTGTACTATGAAGAAGTGGTGTTGTGTTCTCAGTTACTCTAGAAGATGTAGAATCTTTTCTGCCCGAAGCTTTTTGTTAAAGGTATATTAATTTTTCCCTTTATTGTTTAACATTTGTAATTATTTCTTAATGTTTGCCATATTCGAATAAAATGATCTGTAAAACCACCCTTTACACAATTTCATGCAATTCTGTCAAACTTTTGGCATCCTACGAATTAATACTAGTTAATTGTGCAACGCTTGGTATCAAACTTGGTTTATGATAATTGGCTGTAACTGATGGTAGTGACCTAACATAGTTTTCTTTATGTTCGAAATTTCCCCAATGATTGTGGCTGGTTAGCAGTGGATCAGATTGACTGCAGCTCAAAGGGTTCCTGAGATATTAAATAAAATGTCAATTTTGGGTGCCCCCTTCAAAGGCTCTCAGCACTCATGTTTATACGAACATTTTTTCATATATTTTTTATGCGGCATCACTCCTACAGAAATTAATGACCGCATACCCGAAACACCCTGTATATTGTTACCCACTGGCGCCCCCTAAGTGCAGGTAGCATGAATTAATAAGTAGGGGCTGTATTTATTAGCATGTCTCCACATCCAGATTGTATTCTTTAGAAAACTTGCAATGAAGTATTAACTATTATGTCAGAGATGGTGTAAAGTGAACAGCAAAATGAAGTATCAAATAATAAACATAGTTTAAGATTAGTTTAGTAAACGTGTTGTGATTATAAATCAATAAAATTGTGTTAGTGGTTATCTCATGTTATAATTTCCGAGCCCACGGATTAGGGGTGGAAACCCGTGACAATATCCTTATTTGAAAACACACTTCAACACTGACAAATTTACAACAGCCTTCTTGAAATAATAATTTCATGTTCTATAAATATTTACCAAGATGATAGTCTCATATTATATGGATGGTTTGCAAGGTATACACAAAATAACACTGTCTGACGTCATTTGTCAAAACGTGCAGGAATTATAGGACATAATTTCATTTGCCTGTTCTAAGGAACCAACATTTAAATAAAAATGTATCGCTCATTTATGAACGGCTATCTCAAACAATTTTGATGTAACATATTTGATATTTATAAGCTTACTGTGACTGTAGTACTCCAGTCACTTTAGACAAAAATTTGGCATAACAAAATACATCCTTCATTTTTTTTCTTTTAATCGATTTATTTTGGTGTTTTCATGAAAATATTAAAAATCGAGAACGAGATCATTATGGCATAAAAAATTATTCAAGGTCAAGTTCACAAAAAATGGTTTTTTTTTTCGAACATCGCGATTTCTATGTCTCGAAAGCCAATTGAGATTATTATGAAAATGAAACATAATGAAATTCCGCACGAAAATGATCTCTTCCATTTTTTATGTACGACGAACGGTTTAGGCAAAAATGTGCTTCGAAATTTCTTCGCAAGGGAAGTTTTGTTTTTCTATTATGTGAACACCAAGTACACTACGTTATTAAAATTCGGTTTCAGTGAGTTTTTGTTAACAACGAATAAGATTATGAGATTTTTTTACAATTAAAACTTTGCCTAACATCTCTTTTAAAAATTAGGTACATGTTTCTTCATAACGACGGACGCCACTGGTGGACTTTAAAATATTTTTACCGTGACACAATCTCCCGATGGATATTGCGATATTCGCAAAAAAACGGTTTTTGTGAACTTTGGCCTTAAATAATTTATTATGCCATGGTGATCTCATTTTCGATTTTTAATATTTTCTTTAAAACACCAGAATAATAGTGCAGGCAATGAAGGCAACAGTTTGTAGAAACCTCGCAAAAATTAATATAAGGATCATCTCCGGGATTTAAGTAGGTAATGACCTGTAGAATGGAATGATGCATGCTTTGCACTTTCAAGTTCCAGGAAAATTTAAAAAAAATTGGAATAACTTTTGATTTTCGGTTTTTTTGCTCTAGCGGCTAAAACAATGAAAATACAGAAAAAAGTTTTCAACAAAATTTGTAGCTAGTCTCTCTCTCTACAAAAAAGGTCTCTACCAATTTTTGGCTTACTTAAGACGTTTAGGAGATAAATTCAGTTTTCCACTTATAGTTGAGCCGCTCCGAAATGCGCAGAAAATGAAAATTCTCTAGGAGTTTCGTACGACCGAACACATCGATCGATAATTCTTGCTATTCAGATCCGCTAAGAAAATTAAAACAACATAAAATGTAGAGAAAAGTCTCAGCTTTAATGTGAAACTAATCACAAAATTCATGCAAATTGTTACCATAGAGAAAAAAGTGTTAGAAGATGGCTTACTAAACTTTATACAGTTGATTTATTCCTATCTTTAAGTTTTATGCATTCTGCGTATTTTTTCCGTAACAATGGGTGCTTTTTCACTACATGGATTCGATTCCACGCACTTTTATCTATATTTCGTGAAAATTTTATTGAGGAATGTTAAGAAACAAATAAGTTGTATATGTTTTACTACATAATTGTGCATTTTCTGAACGTTCATGGATAATGGAGACAAATTCAAAAAGTACTGCATGCATTTAAAAAACTCTAAAGTCATTCGAAAGAATATGTTTTATTGTACTTATAATCCAAAAATTAAGACTGCGCTGTTATTATTAATTAAGATATAGCGAATTGAACCCCAAAATTTGGAGGTGATTGATTGATGAGAAATATACCCTCTACTTTGATCGCAAGGCATATTTTTCCAACAAAAGTAATTGCAATAAAATGTTAATTGGATTAATATATCATTATATAAGAATATATCAGCAAAATGAATTATCATTCTAATGACTCCCGGCAAAGATATGAATAAATCTGTGGACCAACTGTACAAAGTTTATTAAGCCATCTTCTGACACTTTTTCTCTATGATAATTTTTTTAATGAATTTTGTGATTAGTTCCACATTAAAGCTGAGACTTTTCTCTACATTTTATGTTATTTTCATTTTTTTAGGGGCTGTGAACAGTAAGAATTATCGATCGATGAGCCCGGTCGTACGAAACTCCTGGGGCCCAATTCTCGAAACTAGACGAACCCGATTCGTGCACGAATGGCGCTGAAATACGCACACAAACGTACTTTTTCTATTCTCGAACTGTCGATTAAGACATGAACGAACAGATTCGTGCACGGAAAGTACTCGATCGGTGTTTCGGTGGCGAAAAGCGTATTCGCATGTCAACATAACCTTTAAGTTAACGTCAACCTTCAGTCAAATAGCTTTATTTTGGTTGGAAATTGTGTTAGTGTTCTAATGGCTGCTTTGGATGAGCTTAATCTTTTAATAGCAATTAATAACTTGGAAGAAATGGAGCCAGCTGCAGAAGTCAGAAGGGAACATAATAATCGCGTTTACGATGCCTTTGATATATGTCCCATATAAAATTCGTAAGAATGTTTCGACTAAGTAAGGACCTAGCATAATAAAATCCCAAAACCGCCTACAACCAAGCAATCGTCCTTGTGCAAACCGCAAAACAACAACAAACGATAACACCACGATGACACATTTCAAACTTCTTGACTTTTCACTTCTCAACTGTTGCACCACGACCGCAACGAAAAGTTCCCAGACTTACATGGTCTGCTATTGGTCGACATATATCTACATATGAATATATATACGAGGTACGTTATACGGTCGACGAATGTGTTCGTCTCGTGTACCGATTTTCGACTATCACTGGAGAATTTGATTTTTATAAAAACTTCTTTCGCATGCGAACCAGACTGCACGAGTTGGTTCGTGCACGATTAATTCGTTCGGGATTCGAGAATTGGGCCCCTGGAGAATTCTCATTTTTCGCGCATTTCGAAGCGGCTTAAAACTATAAGTGGAAAACTCGATTTATCTTCTAAACGGCTTAAGTAAGACAAACATTCAGTGGCGGCTCGTGATATTGTCTGCAGAGGAGGCTTGATATTCTGAAAGACAACTGATGTGCAATATGACTACAATTTGTACATTTCCCCACCACCCCTGAGGTATTACAACGGCGCGTTACATTTTTTTGCCGTGGGTTGTTCGCCAGGATACCGATTCACGACTTGAGAGAATAGAACTAATAAAAGAATAGAATGAAAAGGAAATAGAAAATATGATGAGATGAAAAAATCACTCTCATGAAATTCTCGTTCCTACGAGTCGAGTATCGGTATCCAAAGGAGTCCTACTATCCCACTTGTAATTACATTATATAACTTTTAATATAAATAAAAATAGTTTTGGTAAAAAAATTAAAGTGTTTTTCTAGAAACAAAAAATTGTATTCATTATCACTGCCAGGCGTGTAAAATTATAAGTTTTAATAGAAATTAAAATAGTTTTGAGAAAGAAGTTATATAAAGAAAATATAACCGCGGAACTCTATATTATGGAGAATTATAAAAAATATTTCCTAAAAAATAAATAACACAAATAAATATTTTTTCTAAAATAACAACTACCTATATTAATCTCTGCTTTAAAGCCTGAATATTTTTATAAATGAGTGGTAACCTGCGATTTTTGGAACTAGCAAAATAGTTGATTATTTATTCATAAAAAAAATCGCGTTTACTCAATTCTGACAAAAAACGTTTTTCTATTGAAATAAGCGATACATTTGAAAGGCGGTCTTGACTCATTTTGTTTCTAGTAAAAATGTTTTTATGCGTTTAAGTGTTGAAAAAAATCATTCTACAGAAGCTTACTGGAATTGTCTCAAAAAATAGTGACGTTATTCAAAAAGTTCTCTAATTTTGGGTCATAAGTTTTTAAAAAATCTACCAGATCTTTGAAATTTCCTTTATTGCACGATTCTCGTTTTTCGTCATGTCCTCGGAAAGAATTTTCTTGTGAAGATAACTATATAACGGCATCTATTAACCTCTTTAATATTTCCCTATTCTCACGGACCTTTTCGTTAACATTTTCTATTTCTCTCTTATGTGCAGAATCCAAGAAATTTACAATATTTTGTTTACCAAACATTTCGAATTTAATGCAAGATGAAATGTGCTCCTGGGATTTTTCGTGCCTTTCTAAACCTCGCGACAAATTTTGCAAAATTATTAAACCCGGCCCTGCCCCAAATTGGGGATTGATCATTAGTAAATAATAAACATCTCCAACAATATAATTTGTTTCTAACTGTTGATGCCGTTAACCACTCGACTTTTTTATAATTGTTATCACAAAACCGTCTGTTTTGTTTACCACTTTTAAAAACTAACGAAAGCAGAACGCATTGCTGGTGTAGGCCTGGCATTTCTTTTAATTCTTACCTTTTCGTCATAAATAAGAGTAGTAAATCCATTTAATAACAAATAATCCACCACTTCTGGACAACAAGACATGTTGTTGGGAATATTTTCACCTAGAGCACTTATTTCTAGCCCGCCTATCAAATGTTTTATGTATTTATACGTCAAGTTGTTCTTAACCGGTTAAACGCAACTGCCAGACGTCAGTTCGTTTTCTTTGTGAATCACCTGACTCTTGAATGACCTGTACACATTCTATAAAGAACTGACATCTGAGGCTAGCCCCATACTTGGCTATTCCAAGTGTTGCTATTTTACACAGCGCAAAGAAATTCAAGGTCATTCATGTTATAAGTAAATGCGCTAAAGTTGGAAGCTATTTCGTATTAGCCTCCAGCGAACCGCAGTGTTCATTCAGTAAAAAACCGGCCGACCGGGAAATATGCATACAAAGACTATCCGGACTGTAACGTTATAGGTATGTTTGTGGAAAGGAAATGCAAAAATGTTATATATAAACTGAAAATTAATTAATGAATAATAAACAATAAAAAATATTGAAAATTGAGATATACCTAATAGAAATTTCTTAAGATATTACTTTTGAAGATATGGTGGTTCTTCCAAGGGGAGGCTCAGCCTCCCCTGCCTCCCCTGACGAGCCGCCACTGCAAACATTTATTGTAGAGAAAGAGACAAGCTACAAATTTTGTTGGGAACCTTTTTATCTATTTTCATTTGTTTGGCCGCTAGAGCAAAAAAACTGAAAATCAAAAAGTTTTTCCAAATTTTTTTGAATTTTCCCGGAACTTGGAAGTGCAAAGAATGTATCATCTCATTCTCCAGGTTATTACCTACTTAAATACCAGAGATGATCCTTTTATTAATTTTTGTTACCCTAAATGGCTAATTTGCCTGTACTATAAATCGATTTAAAATAAAAAAAATGAAGATCAGAAAAGTCAAATTTCACTGGGATATAGACATAATAGATAGACCGCAGGGTCTCGTAAGAGAACCTATGAAGATCGGAACAGAAAGAGTTATAATCAGGGTTTAAGGTAGTTATATCGCAATTCACGTTATTCGAGAAGGTCACGAAACTGGCTGCAAATTTAATTCACATATCAATAAATAAAAATATGTTTAAAATTTTGTCAAAAATAATATACAGATACCTGACTCTTAATATGCAGAATAGGGAATAAATATATAGTATATTTTTTATTGAATTGTAAAGTAAGAATACTTTATTATTTATTTATTATGATGTTGTAACCAGTAATTTTTTGTTATTTAAATATTATCTGCCAGGAACAATTTTGCATCTTTATTTACATTATGAGAAGCTCCTGTTTCGACCCAATTCAAAATCGAGCAAACTCCACATTCGATGGTAAATACTGAGAGTAATCAGTTTTTATTTTCAGCTACAATTCTTTCCACAGATAACACACTTTGGCATTTGGAACATTTTTCTTCCTAATAGGTGCACATCAACGATATGATTTGCAATACGAGTCGATCAGCTGGCGTCAGAAACTATATGCAGCATTGCCAAATCTTTCCCTACTCTCTCCCTCGCGTCTCAAGTTTATCGATTTGCTAACAGATGTGGCCCCTTTTGCGATATAACTACCTTAATAAATATAATTTTTTAAAAAATTCACACACCACACACAATCACAAACTCGACAAAAAACTGAAAATCATGCTTTCTCTCATGAGCTTCTGAAACAATTTAAATAGGACATGATTTCTTTGTCTTTGAACAAAAATTATCGGGGACTAAAAATTTTTGATTGTTAATTATGCCACATAAACCAAATAAATATCAATTATCTTCAATAAAAATCAATTAAGATGGACCTGATGCCTACTTTAAGAATGAGTCATCTTTAAACTCTAGATAAAAATATTTTGCACTGCAAAACATTCTTATGTAGATTGTCTCTGGCATACATAATTCTTTAGCAGCAACCTAAATAAAATGTACAGAACTGTAGGAATTAATTGTCACTCGGACACACCTTCATAAAACTTACCTGTCAGAATCGACACTACCAGTTTGCAATTTTATGCCCTTTTCTATGAACAACGGGCCCCACCAGGACAAGGCGCCCGCCACAAAAGCCACACACGTGAAGCCAGCAGTGGAGAGCATAAAACTCCGACTAAAAAAATGTAAAAAAAATAGGATTAAAGTATAGTTACAATAGGGCAAGCAATCTATTGTTTTTTTAAACTGGTGGAGTAGAAATTTTATTTGTAAAATTTATTTTTGACGTGTCAAGAAATAAGGGAAAACATTTTGGATTAAAATTGTCCATGTTTCAAATAAAAAAGGCAACTGATGTTGCAAAATGCCGTTCTCTTGCCATTTTCGCTTGTAAAAAAAGTGTTCATGCTTTCTTGAGAATTGTGACTGCTTAACTTAGTTATTTATTTTTCATAGTCTATTTTATAAAATCAATAATTGTATTTTTTAGATGGAAAATAATAAAGACATATTATTATAATAGGCCTTTTTTGTCTCTTGGTGTTTTTTTTTTTTCCAAAGTGCTTCCTTCTCCCGGAAAAAAATAACAAAATAGAAAATTAGTTTCTTTGTAATCTTTTTACAGGAGAAGAAAGCATTTTAAAGAAAAGGTTTAAGAGGCAAAAGTTGATTATTTTTGTCTAAAGAATATGCCTGATTTTTTGGGATTTTTCTAAAGCAATTAAAAAAAAAAATGGGAAATTCTTGGTCGAAAATATTTTTGTCCAAAGAATTCTGAAAACCGGCAATTTTTTTTATAATAGTTCAAATAAAAGTTGTTTCTGGCAAAAATATCTTTAATTTGGCGTTTTTAAATTAATTTTATGGCAATAATTAATCGAAATACAGCCATTCTTTGATGAGGTTGAAAGGGAAATTATACACAAAAAAAACGTTGCTATTCATTTTCAGAACTGTCGTCTTCATTATCGTCATCAGGTTCAAGCTCTTCTAAATCACTTTCATCATGAAAGTTTGTTCGAACAATGTCTATTGCGTCATCTAATGCTGTAGTTTGAGCTTTGCAATTACTACATTCAGAGCTTTCGCAATTTTACACATACAGCACATTTTAGAAATGTATTCATGTATCTGCATTGTAACGTGGACCAGTTTGTTTTACACTTACATGCCTCTAAATTTAAAATGTCTGCCACTAAAAAATGTGGGTGGGCTTAAATGCCTAAAGTTTGATTTGTCAACCAAAGGACCCTATAGGGTCCCAGCACACGCCTGGATGTTATTATCAGTCAATGTTTTTATTAACATTTCAATAAGTTGGTTTTTGTTCTCAGTATGTGACAAAAACTTTTCTTGGCTTATACTCACTGGAGTGTCGTCTAATATAGTGAAGCAGGGCCCAGCATTTTGATATCGACGTTGCTGGTCATGTCTTTTAATGCTGTTAGGATTGTTGTATTCATCAAAAATAATAATAGGCAATTTGTACAATTTTTTAACATGATTAAATTTCGCGTTTTAGAGAAACTTAAAAAATGTTAACCCCTTTCAACCCAAAATTAAAGAACTTTTATTTGAACAATTTTTTTGTAAGTGCCATATTTTCCGAGAAACTAGAAAAGAATCGATTTTTTTTTTAAATTAAAAATACCACTTTTTACCCCCTATAGGTTCCCACGGATCCGCAAAACTCCTAAACTCTTTTGCTTCGTGAACATTGGACTATTTTAAACTTATATCCAAATTTTTTTTCGAGTTACGGTAATTTTTTTGAATCTTCCTGTGCTATTACTGATTTGACCAGTAAGTAGGAAAAAAAAGGGCGAGTATAATTCGAAATTTTTCTCTCTTTCTGTGCCGTTTCTCTATTCAAGTAAGCGTTCCAGTTTGGTATAGACTTTGATCATTGATACTTACTTTCCAACGACATCTTTGACATCTTCGGTCCACGTAGTGACTTCCATGTGGCCGCTACACTCGCTCTGTCCTCTTTCGGGATCTTCCAGCACAAAGATGATGAGTAAGACCGCTATGATGCCCAGACCGGGGGTAACCCGAAGCGCCCACTGCCACTGGCCGAATGCTTTCGCCGTTTCGGATCCCACGATGTATCCCATACCGCTAAAGAAAAAAAAAATATATCATAAAATCTCTCTTGTTTCAGGGTACAATTTTATTGACTACACATATGCAATGCACATAAAAAAAGCTATAAAGACCGACCATAAATTACTGTCTCGTTAGTATAAGGGATATTCTACAGGGCCGTACTTAAAATTTTTGTGCACAATAACAGTAGAAATTTGGAAGTATTGTTTTCAGTGGTTGCATGAAAGAAGAGCAACAATGTTGAAAGTCGTCACTCATGTAAAACTGTTGTAAATCTGTTACTGTGTACATAAATAAAGACATATTATTATTGTTGTTACAGCTCCAAATCAAATGAGCTTTGATTTAAGTTAAATAATAATAATTTCCTCATGAAGCATATGCTCGGGAGCCAGCCAGACATCCACGGTGCGAAGTGCCGTGACAATAAAGAGGCTGGGCGAGATGAGGCCAGTTCAGATTAAAAACAGCTGAAAGAGGAAGCAGAAGCTCATTTCACAGCAACACTTATTCTTGAGGTCCACACGGCCAACTTCCCATCGTGACATAAATATAACATAATAATAATAACAACATGGATAAAATACATAAAATTACATAAAATAAATATTTAACGAAAAGCTTTTATTTAAAAAAATGTAAGCATTTACTAAAACGTAACACATATTTTTGTAAAATTCATACATCTGGGAACCAAAAGCTTTGGGGTCGGTCAATTAATTTAATGAATTTTAAAAAATACTTTTTTACTTATTAGTACATTTTCTCCAATAAAGGCTTTACAATTTTATTTTTTAGTCTACCTATTTTACAGACAGACAGATAAAACCCTTTGATATGATACCCATGTCAAGCGGGTTCCCAAGAAAGACGTAATCCGCCATATTGGGTTTAGAATGACGTCACGCAGTTTATCGTATTTTACTCGTCAAACCCTTTGATCTGATACCCAAGGGGGTTGTGAAGAAAAAGATGATCGGCCATCTTGGGTCGTCCGCCATATTGGATTTAAAACGATATTAGATATACTATATACTGCATTATCATCGAACTTATACACATGTGCAAAATTTCAAAGCTCTAGCTTAATTAGAACTAATTAAGCTAGAGAAATTTTGATTGCTAGATTTGACCTAAACATAACTAACAAGCAGGTGAAATTAAGTAAAAACTTTTACAAAAAAGTCTGTAAATGAGGTTAAATGCAAAATTAATAAATATTCAGTAACACAAAAATTTTCGAAAAAAAATTGTTTACACTTTTTTGCAATCACGGGCAGAATGGCGCCTTCTATTTTTCGATGCACGCGGTCATTTTAGACAATGTGATGATCTTTCCAAAATTATATCTTCGAGCTGTGGCACAGTGGTCCCAAATCGAGTTTTTTTAATTCAAAAATAGCGTAAATCTTGTCGGAAATGAACATTTTCTTTTTATATTAAAGCTTACCGAAATTTCAACAAATCCTCGGAGCCCGAATTTTGAAATAAAGTATTCCTTTTTTATTATTATTGTTATGAATTACACCCCCTTGGAACTGGAAATTGATACGCCTATGCCTACGAATAGTGACTGGAAACTTGTAGAAAGAAATGGACTTTTTCTAGAGTATGGTGAGAAGATTCTCGATTGTTTCTGGATGGATCTAGAGAGGCAATTTCGAAGTATATAAGACGCGATTACCAGGGTAGAGGGGGAAGTTTATTAAGGAGTTTATTAAAGTGAAGTAAAAGCGAAAAAGTGAGGTAAAATATCAAGAAAACAAAGTGTAAATGTTATTTTGAAGTATTGTATAATCAGTAAATTGTTAAATAAAGTGTTAGTGGTGTTTATCTTTAGTTGAAATTATTTAGAACCCACGGATTCATACAGGGTGTTTCCTAAAAGGTGTAAAACACGCAACATTATTTAAGTTAAAGGCCAGAAAAATAACTTATTTAAATCATTTTTTTATATGATTCACTGAATAACTTCATACAATAAAAATATCGAATCCACGAATATTAGGCAAATGTCAATTTGGCAGCTGTCAATTGACACTTTTTTGTCTAATTTGACAGCTAATTTTGCTCTACTTTATTTTATAACTAGCTTTAATTATTCAAAAACTTCGAAGCAACTATTTTTGTCTGAAACTTGTAAAGTGTACGTCATATGTCATTTGACAGCTGTCGAGCTGTCAATATCTTATGCCAAGAAAAAAAAATTTTATAAATAATTTTTGATATAATCAGTGATCAGAATTTGGGTTTAATTTCAGTGGCGTACATATATGAAATTTTACATCAAAATATTAAATGTAAGTTTGTTCTCTCTTACAGAATTAAATGTAATACAAAACAACCTTATGAGTTTATGATGTATTTTGGCATAATAAATGTATGTACGCATATTTCACACATAAATTGCTATAAATTCGCACGGCAAGTTTCAAACTTTATACTTCTACTGAGTGTTCATAGTTTCAAAGTATACAGTAAGTATTTTTTCTAAATTTTCATGTGAGAGACGAGTTCTTTTAACAGACTTTCAACAACACCCTGTATATGCGGTTTTATTACTAAAAACGCGGATGTTCTGTCAGCATACAGTTATTAAATTTAAGATGATCCTAAAATTTTAACACCGGCGATTCGTAACATATACGAGTTTGGGAATCTAGTGTTTGCAGGAGTTTTTATAACCAACGTCAATAAAATCAACTACCCACGCACCGCCCTGAACAATTTTAGTGCCCATAAAGATAAAAAGTAACCACGTTTGAACTAGCTGCGTTGCGGTGCATGGAATCATGAATCCTGCGAGTCACGGATCTACTTTTGTCTTGTATCCTAACTTAAATAAGTGTGGATAATCATATACATATGGTTTGCCTCTTCACGGTTTGTGATTCAGCAAGAGTGCATACATGGTGAATTCGAAAATTGCGGCATCTCGACAACGACTTAAGAGGCTATTTTAATAAGAACTTTTTACAGAATTAATCAACAGAGAAAACAAATATGAAAAATGTGATTTTAAACTCAGCACAATGTTCAATTTTCAAGTTCTAGGCGAACAAAATTTTACAAATTTGCAAATGATTGGAAAACATTCGTTAGGAAAGCGAAAAAAATATTGAAAAAAATGTAAACACTAAAGGGGTGGTTTTTGAGGGGTTATAAAAAATTATTTACTTTTAAAATTCTGAAACTTTGTAAGTACAATAATATTGTACCGTGGAATGCACCAAAAATAGTAAAAAAAATTCTAAGTCACAAAGGGAAGAAATCTACAAAAAAAATGTAAAGTAAATGTAGTGAAATAAATATAAGCTCTTAAAGGATGGTTTTTGAAGGGATGCAGCGGACAGTTTTACATTTCTAGGAGGACGAAATTATTTCAATTATTTTTTGTCTGTTTTTGATGCAAAATGCTTTATTTTATAATACTTTTAGGTTGTTCTTGAAATTTACAATTCATTGCTTTAAGTAGAGAGATGTAAAAGTAGGGAATTGTAATTTTCTGAATATCTACAAATTCTTGGAGCTGTATAGTTTTATTCATCTGGATTTAATGTTTTGTCGTATTAGGAACTATAATTACCTATTATTACTTTATCATTTTATGGGAAAAAAAGCTGCTACTATCTGCTACTTTAATCATGCTTTAATTTTTAGTTACTTATGCTATACCATGGAGAAGTCTCTTTGAGGTATGGTCAATGGAATCTGACAAAGAGAAAAAATAATAGGATGTACTTGCATGTCCTTAATCTCTGCGCCTATTAGCTCTATCACTAAGTTTATCAAACGATTTCCTTGGCCGACCAGGTGTTTTGGAAGTTGATGGCTGATTAGGCGTGTCCTCTATCAACTTTTTCCAGTTCACTAAATTTAATTTCCCCATCTAACCCGGAATCGTTAGTTTTTAAAAACTTTACCTTAATCCTACAACTTTTTCGCCATCTTTCAGAAATTTCATATCCATTTTTTTAAATTTTGTCCATTATTGCCCGTTCCAAAGTTCCTCTACAATGGACATGCAATTATTTTTTCCCTATTTGTCAGATTCCATTGACCATACCTCAAAGAGACTTCTCCGCGGTATGGCATAAGTAATTAAAAAATAAAAAAAAACATGATTGAAGTAGCAGATGTTAGCAGCATTTTTCTTCATAAAATGATAAAGTAATAATAGGTAATAATAGTTCTTAAAACGACGAAACTTAAATCATGATGATTAAAACTATACAGCTGCAAGCATTTGTAGATATTCAGAAAACTACAATTTCCTACTTTTACATCTGTCTACTTAGTGCAATTAATTTTAAATACAAGTTAATTTACAACATATCTTAATATTATTTTAAGAACAATCTAAAATTACAAAGTAAACAATTTTGCATCAAAAACGGAAAAAAGATAATAGAAATAATTTTATCCTCCTATAAATATAAAACTGTCCGTTGCACCCCTTCAAAAACCACCCTTTAAGAGCTTATATTTATTTCACTACATTTACGTTACATTTTTTTCGTAGATTCACAAATCTTATTTAAAAATTTACATAATTTTAAACCAATATTTAATTTTCAACCCCTTTGCCCCTTAGATTTTTTTTACTATTTTAGGTGTATACAGAGCAATCAGTTTACTTTGTAGTTTTTCAAAACTTTTCAAACTTGTCTTAAAAGATCAATTATCATCTTTCTTTCGTGAAAATAATTTACTGTCTTCCTGTCAACATGGATTCTCTAAGAATAAAAGTACACAATCGGCACTTTGTGATTTCCATGAATTAATTGTGGATGCCCTTGATCAGAAGCAGTATGCCTTGGGATTATTTATTGATTTCTCCCGTGCTTTGATATGGTTGATCATAAACTACTATTAAATAAACTGGGTAGGTATGGAGTCAGAGGGATTCCATTAAACCTTCTCTCTTCATACCTAAATAATAGAACACAAATTGTCAAACTAAATCATGATGTGTCGAGCGACATATGTGAAATTACACAGGGTGTCCCTCAAGGATCTGTTTTAGGTCCTCTGTTATTTAATATATACGCAAATGATCTGATAACATATCTAAGTGGGATATCAAACGTCCATACTATATGTTACGCTGATGACACTAACATTCTTATCATAGACAATGAATTAAATGCAATTAAAAATGCTGCTAGCCTAGCTTATTCAAATATAATTAGATGTTCAGAAGAAAATAAGCTCAATTTGAATAAAAATAAGACAAAAACATTATTATTCACCTTGCAAAAAAACACAGATATTTGTCTCTCTGACAGTGATATAGAAATGTGCGACTCTGTAAAAATACTAGGAATAATTTTCGATAGGCACCTGCAGTGGGGAATTTAAATAGACAATCTGTGTAGTAAATTGCGTAGTAGCTGCTATGGGTTACGATTTATGTCCACGCATTGTAGCAATGAGATTCTTTTGAGTCTCTACTATGCAAATTTGCACTGTCATTTGAGGTATGGAATCATAAATTGGGGAAACAGTGTACACATAAACCGCATATTCATTCTGCAGAAATATGCCTTAAGAATTATTGCGGGGCTAGGATTTCGTGAAAGTTGCCGCAATATATTTAAAAATTTAAAGATTTTAACTGTAACTAGTTTGTATATTTTTGAGGTATGCCTCTATGTTTACAAGAATAAGCATAAGTTTCTTCTTCTAATCAAGTCAACCATGAACACAATACAAGATTTAAAGGACTGCTACAGCCAAACTCTTGTAGGACAACTTTTTATCAAAAAAACTTTTTTTATAATGGATGTAAATATTTTAATTTTTTATCTGATGACATTAAATCATCAAGAAACATCTATGTTTTCAAGGCAAAATTGAAAAAATTGTTGCTAGAAAAAAACTGTTATGTAATTGATGATTTCTTCACATAATTTGTATTATTATTTCTTTCGTTCTGTTTTTGTTTCCTTTTGTTATGACTGTATTGTTTGCTTTTTATATTGTATTGTTCGCTTTTACAATGTATTGTTGTTATGTATTGTTTGTTTTTTGCAATGTATTGTTTTCTTTTTACAATGTGTACATTTATATATAATATTTTTATATATTTTTGACTGTATATGTATATTTTGGAATCTTTTTTTGTACTAATTTTGACTTGTGTAAAACAATTTTTGTTATATACACCAATAAATATTATTATTATTACTATTATCATTATTATTCTCGGGTACAATATTATCGTATCTACAAAGTTTCAGAATTTTAAAACTAAATAATTTTTTAAAACCCCCTCAAAAACCACCACTTTAGTGTCTATATATTTTTCAATACTTTTCCGCTTTTCTAACAAATGTTTTCTATTCGTATGAAAATTTGTAGAATTTTGGCCTAGAACTTGAAAATTGATACTGTGCACCGCGCCGATTTGAATAACTATTTTTATTTTAAAATGTTGCTGTCTTGGGAATCCTATGAGACTTTGGCGGCCTGTACAAATTCATTTGTACACTAACTATTTTAGAGAATATTATACACAACCAAAAAGGTACGTACAATATTTTAACATACCTTACGTGGTTTTCAAGACATTCACGGAAAGAGTTCAATTTTTAAGAATATTTGTTCCTATTTTTGTTAATGACTTTCTTATAATTCCATTTTTTCATGATGGCAACTTGTGAAGAGTAATGTCATATAGTTGACTACATATATTTAATGCAGATGAAAAACCCCAAAACTTTGCCGCTTACGTATAGATGGGAGAGTGCAGTATGCTCTATTTTTGTAGAAAATGTTAAATCATAAATATAATGTATTACTTAATACATAGAACAAAATTGTTCTGATGTAAGTATGATTAAAATAAAGAAATTAACGGAAACATAGGTGTTTTAATTGTAATTTACAATTATTTTGATATAGTTACCCGACTTCTCCCTACCGAAAATATTTTAGGATGTAACGGTTTATAGCAGATATGTAAACCCTACCCAGAACAGAGTCGAACTTAATATTGTCATTGTATCATAGAATATCGAATTCTTCAATGTCTACAAATACACAGGGTGTCCCGGATTGCATAGGTCAAACTTCACTAAGTAATACCACTTTTCAAAATAAGAAAAAAAGTTCCTATAAACGTGGGTCGGGAACTGATTAGTTTCCGAGATGCAGGGTGTATTAAGTAATTCTCCTGAAAATGTTTTTTTACGAATATTTTTGAAACGTCTAAAGATAAACAAATGATAATTTACACAGGAATTTAACTGTGCATGCTTTTTAAGAAAAAATGACAACTATGTACGAAAATCATTCAGGAGCGGGTGAAACTGGGGGGGGGGGGTAGGTATAATTAAGCCCCAACTTTATTGTGTGACACTGCTAAATTAATTTATGAGCAGAACTTACAAAATTTGAAGTTTTCTACACAAAAAAAGTCTCTTGTATTTTTTCTCTAAAAGTATCAGTTTTGGAGTAAATCTTATCTGAACTTTATTAATTAGTAACCATTATTATGCCGTATGCAAGAGTGTGCCGTGATTATAATGTTTGTAACAAATGAAAAATATCTAGCATGCAATGCCAGAATAACAATAATGACATTGTTATTTTTTGGTTTTCTGTAGTTCATTGTTCTGTAGTTGTATTATTTCCTTTTGAAAAAAGTGTTCTATTGAAAAGAAAAAAATGGTAATTTTATTTAAGGATATTGTAATGGAAACGCGAATGCCGCGGTACGCGAATATCGCAGAAGATTTCCTAATAGACGGAAACCATCTAAAGATGTTTTACTTCGAACCCACCTAGAATTTAGAAATGTTGGACCTAAAAGAGGTCCAAGAAATGACGAACAGCGAAATGGGCGATTCAAAAACATAATTTTGGCCAAATGCAGCCAGTCCAAAGCCTTCAACGAGGTGATCCCGAAAGGCGTATCAATTTTTGTAATTGGTTTATATATGCCATGGAACAAGATCTCGATTTCGGAAGTAAAATTATTTGGACTGATGAAGCTACCTTTAACCATAATGGATCGGTTAATTTTAATAATTTAAGAATCTGGGCTCATCAGAATCCTCATATAATTCGCCCTAGGGCATTTCAACAGGAATTTAGCGTTAATGTATGGTGTGGTGTTATAAACGGGACTTTTTGTGGACCCCACATTCTTTCTCCCCGTTTAAGTGGGCCATTATTTAACGATTTTTTAAATAACCATTTTTTTCAATAGCTCGAGGACATTCCTCTTAATTTAAGAAATGAATGCTGGTTTCAAATGGACGGAGCTCCTGCACATTTTGCTGTTGGGAACCGTTTGTGGGTAAACAATAATTATCCTGAATGGTGGATCGGTCGATTAGATGCAGGAGCCTGGCCACCCCGTTCACCGGATTTAACTCCACTTGATTTTCTTGTCTGCGGCTATTTAAAGGACAAAGTGTACGTAATCCCTGTAAACACGAGAGAAGAGTTAATAGAATCAATTCTCGAAGAATGTGAAAATTTGCGGGCTAATCCTAATTTCATTTGTAAAGCTACACACTCTGTATGGCGCAGATGTCAGAAATATGTTGAAGCTGGCGGAATGCACGTTGAACAACTCTAGTTTGTAATTTATCTTACTTTAATCTAATTCATTGTTGTCTAATAAAAAATAATGTAATCAAATTTTGTTTTACTGTCATTGTTTTTTCTGTTCTGCTAAAACTATTCATAAAAAAACTATTCCCGAATAAAGTTCAGATAAGATTTACTCAAAAACTGATAATTTTTTAGAAAAAACACAAGAAACTTTTTTTGTGTAGAAAACTTCAAATTTTTAAGTTCTGCTCGTAAATTAATTTAAGGGTGTCACACAATAAAGTTGGGGCTAAATTATACTTAGCCTCCCTCCCAGTTTCACCCGCTCCTGAATGATTTTCGTATATAGCTGTCATTTTTTCTTAAAAAGCATAAAAAGTTAAATTCCTGTGTAAATTATCATTTGTTTAACTTTAGACGTTTTGAAAATATTCATAAAAAAACATTTTCAGGAGAATTACTTGAACACCCTGTATCTCGGAAACTAATCACTTTCCGACCCATGTTTATAGGAACTTTTTTTCTTATTTTGAAAAGTTGTATTACTTAGTGAAGTTCGGCCTATGCAATTCGGGACACCCTGTATATAAGATATTATTCCTATCTTGACACAAGCAAAACAGAGTAAAAATTTTTAATTTATCACTGTACCAAATAACTATTTATTTACCAAAGACAATACTTCTGAATTTCTACTGTTATTGTGCACAAAAATTTTAAGTACGGCTCTGTGGGATATCACTTATGCTAACGAGACAGAGATTTATAGTCGGTTTTTATGACTTTGTGCATTAAATACGTGTAGTTAACTATACAAAAATATCCAACACGATTTGCTTAATAACCTTGTGTCTCATTCACGAGCATATTATTTGCTAAATTGTTTCCATTTGACTAGTTTACTAGACCAATGAAACCTTAGCAGTTAATTTTCCTCGACACGTTATTAAATGTAGTAATGTAATTCTACAAGGGAAATCCTACCCTACCCTGGCGATATACCTTATATCTACCCCGTCCTGTAAAACTCGTGCCTTTCGGTTCGTTAATTTTCAAGAGCGCTAACGTGGCACAGCAGGATATGAAAACGAATAGGTAAACATCGACTTTGCGGCGATTACTATTTACTTAATAACTTTGAACTTTCACCTTATCGTTTTATTGCCCCCCGAGAAGGATAGGCCTGGGTAGGTTCTAAATTAGGAAATTGTACGGATCCTCCGTAGGTTGTCTTAGATTCTTACATCAGAGATAGCGAGTAGATATGTTTATACTGATAGGCATTTATATGTATGTTCGCAGGTCGTTTGAGATTTTGCCACTATACTATGTTTGGAAATGAGAGAGTGATAATACGCTGAGAGGAAGATCAACAATGGGGGTATAGCCCAAACGGTATAGCTAGTTATGTTTATAAATCTCAAACATGCTCGGAGGCAGATGATTTATTTTTTATGAATTCTCTGAAAAGCTGAAATTAAGTACCAATGGTTAGGCAACCAGTAATACGCGCCATCTCTTCTGGAATTGGAAATCTCTAGATGGATCTAGAGGAAATTTTAGGATATATAAGGCGAAATCGACGGCGGAGAGAGTTTTTATTAAAGTGAAGTTTGGTAGCGAAAAGTGAGGTTATAAATCCGAAGTGTAAATATAAACATTGTAAAAGTTAGTTTAGAAGTATTGTGTTATCAGTTGTTAAAATTATTTGAAACCCACGGATTCATACAGGGTGTTTCCTAGGGGTGGAAACACATAACAATATAAGTATTGATGATTCATTTCTATATATTTTAATTATTTATTTAAATTTTATAAGAAATTACAAATGTTATAATTTCAATACTTTAATGTGCCCTTATAAATTTCCAGTGACTATATTATTTATATTAATTTTATGTAGAAGTTAATACATTATCTAAACTAAATCTATACTAAAAAAGACAAAAACAGAAATTGAAATCTTCGAAATTGAGAATATAATATGTACTTGTAAATATATATTTATATCACATTATATCATAATTTTTTGAATAATGATGGCGCCGAGTACAAGCGGTAGTGAAAATGCTCCCTCGTGTAAACGCTGCAAATCTAAAGTATTAAACGGAATTAAATGCCAAAACTGTTCAAACTACTTTCATACTAGTTGTGCTAAGTTATACAATAATGTAAAATTATCAGAAGATAAAGCATCTGTTGTATGCTGTGGAAGTGATAATGTGATAAATGTGGACCCCGACTCGGCATTTTATGATGCTCTAGAAGAAATGACAACCAGCGATAAAAAGGTAGATAATACTCTATTTTCTTACATCATTAAACAAAAAGACATAATAATAAAGGAACTACGTGATAAAATCAATCTATTGAATAAGCAAATTGAGTTGATGAATAACGCACACGAGATAAAAATTGTAGCACAAAAACCAAATAGTATAAATTCAAACGCAAAAAATACTATCAAAGAAATTCCAACGCCGCATATAGCAAAAACGAATAATAAGGCAAACGCTCTAATCAAGGACAAAAACACAGGTCATTCCCCCATACTACAAAAACAAGTATCAGCTGATTTAATGGAAATACAAACAAAACAAAAATGCACGGAAATAATAAATCTAGTAAATGAGAAGAAACAGGTAACTGTACCTAATACTTCTCAAAACCCTATCCAATATTCAAAAGATGGAGAGTGGCAAAAAGTGCACCAAAATCGGAGAAGGAAAATGATAGTTGGCAAAAATAGGGAGACTAGTGTTAAAGGAGTACCTAAGATGATTGATTTACATGTATACAGGGTGGACGTTAATACCACAACAGCTGATCTCAGACAAATACTAAAAGAAAACTTCCCTGAAGTAATGTGTGAGTCTATTATACCGAAACATCCAGACCTTTATGCATCATTTAAAGTATCAATATATGAGGAGAACTTTAAGAAGGCAATGAACCCTGACGTCTGGCCTGAAGGTGCCTACGTAAGCAGGTTTTTTCACCTACGCAAGAAATTAGCAGGGAATCAATGATGTTAAATCCTGACATCGAAAAAAATATCCAAATAATGAACTTAAACATACGTAGTATCCGGAACAAAATTGACATGCTAAATGTGTACTTACATTCTTTAAACTATCCAGAAATCATATGTCTGACTGAAGTATGGCTTACACAAGAAGAAGCAAAAGTGTTAAAAATTGACAAGTATAACATATCTGGCTGTTACTGCAGGTCATCTTGCCCAGGTGGAGGGGTAGCCATCCTTGTGAGGGATGATCTAACATATGAAGAAAGGAAGCTGCCTAGTGTTGAGTGTATTGATCAAATGTTTGAAGCTGCCTCAGTAAACATAAATCTAAATAAGGTAACGATAAATATAAGCTGTATATACAGGTCGCCTGGAGCAAGTGATGTACATTTTATTTCTACACTAGAAAAATTAATACAGGTAACTAATAAAAGTAAATGTATTAAATTTATTTGTGGCGACTTTAACTACAATTTTCTAGACCAAAATAGAAAAACTAAGGATGTTGTAAATTTGTTTACATCCTATGGGTATAGCCAACGTTTCCATGACTTCTCTCGCATACAAGGGGCATCGAGTACCCTAATCGATAATGTTTTTTCTGACATAACACTGAAAGACGTAAAGACTGAAACACTCCACAATACACTCTCTGATCATTGTACTCAAATAATAAAACTTAAACTAGAGAGCCCTATTTCCACAGCTAGGAAATTGCGCAAACGATTCTTTTGTGATGAAAATAAAAAATACTTCTCACACTTACTTTCCAATGAAAACTGGCATCAGATGTATAGCGAATCCAGCTTTATAGCTAAATTCAATATTTTCTTTACTACCTTTTTAAGTATTTTTAATATGGCCTTTCCAATCAAAAGTATAAATATAAATAAAAAACAGAAGCATACATCCTGGATAACCCCTGAAATTATCGAGGAAGGGCGACTACTTAAAGATATATATCTCGTATATCAGCATACAAACGAAAATGAAGTTAAAATCAGATATAACATACTAAAGAAAGTCCACGAGGCAAAAATCAAAAAGGCAAAAAAGATCTACTTTGACAAAAAATTTAATGATTCCGGGAATATATCACAAACTGCTTGGAATGTCATCAAATCAAATACTAATATTAATAAAAAATGCTCAAGTCTACCTAAAATATTGAATCTAGACAACAAAAGTTACACAGATAGAAAAGAACAAGCTAACATGTTTAACACCTATTTTACTGATTCTATCAAACAACTAAATAAACAGTTAAACAACAGTAACATTGAGCGTGTCAACACTCTAAAAAACGGTATAAGTAAATCAATATTTTTAACACCTTTAAGTCATAGTGAAGTCTATGATATCGTCTTATCAGTTAGTAACAAAAGATCAGCAGGACCTGATGAAGTACCGTGCGACATACTTAGAATGTGTGCGGAATTCCTCATCGTCCCCTTAACATATCTAATCAATCTATCATTCGAAAAAGGTTATTTTCCCGAACAGTTAAAATCCTCATTGATTATCCCCATACATAAAAAAAATGATCACAGTAATATCGAGCACTATAGACCTATAGCTCTACTCTCTGTGTTTTCCAAAATATTCGAAAAAGCTTATAAATCAAGGCTTTTACCCTTCCTGGAGAAGCACGATCTGCTAACTCCCAGACAGTACGGTTTTCGTAGGGGTTGTTCTACACAAGATGCTATACTGTCTTTCTACGAAAAAATATTAAATGGTTTTAATAACAAACAGACGTCAGCGGGAATTTTCTTTGACATGTCACGTGCCTTCGACACCATAAACCATCTATTATTACTAAACAAACTACATTCATATGGTATTCGCGGACCGGCTTGGGACTGGATAAAGTCATATTTGTCTGGAAGAAGCCAGACTGTGCGAATCTCTGAAAACGGTAAAAGTTACTTCTCTGATAGTGTAGATGTTAATGCGGGAGTCCCACAGGGTAGCGTGCTGGGGCCATTGCTGTTCATCATATTCATCAATGATATAACGACATATGTCTCAGACGGTTTCTTAACATTATTTGCTGATGATCTTTCTGGAATAATTACCGAAGATAACATAAACGAAGTAAGCAAAAGACTAAATAAATTAACAGACCAAACCAAGACTTGGTGTAACAATAATGACCTAGTACTAAACCCAAAAAAAACTGACCTACTTTTATATACTCCAAGTGGAACAAAGCCTGACAGCAGTCTATTAATAAGATCAGGCAGAAATACACTTAGTCAAAAAAATCACGTCAAGTTTCTGGGTCTACAAATGGACAAGCATCTATCATGGGAGGCACACGTCAATGATCTCTCATCCAGGCTTGCAACGAAGAACTTTATGATCAGGCGGTTAAGAGACAGTATTAACATAAACACTCTTAAAACATTCTACTATGGTTCTATAAACTCTATCTTATTGTATGGAATAATATGTTGGGGAAACTGTTCGGGAATAAACCAAATCTTTATTCATCAAAAAAGAATACTGAGAAGTATGCTAAAATTACCGTACAACACTCCATGTCGACCCTATTTTAAGCAGGAGGGTATTCTTACCATACCCTGCATGTATATTCTGGAATGTGTGTGTTATGTAAGGAGGAATATTAAAGATTATAAAACATGCGGAGATGTAAATAAATACACTACTAGGTCCGCCCCAAAACTATATGTAACAGCGCATAGAATAACACAAGTTGAAAAAGGACCTTTTATCTCATCGATTAAAATGTACAATCACTTGCCTGAGAATATAAAAAACGGAGGTAGCTTCAATCATTTTAAACGTCTAGTCAAACAGTTTCTAATTGAACATTGTTTCTATTCTGTCCGGGAATATAATGAATATTGTAATAATCTAGGCGTATAATAGTCCATTTATTACCATTGTGATTGTCAAATACTGTTATTGTAAAATTTTACTTAATTTACGTAGTACAGGTACCAACCTAGGTACATTTTATTTACTCATTGACAATTCCTATACTTATGATTGTAAGTCTTATGGAAATAAAGTATTATTATTATTATTATTATTATATAAGCCTGAGAAACTTCTCGTAGTTTTTTATAATGAATGCTTTATATTTTTTGTTGAAATTGTTCTTATTTTTTATTTGTTTTATATCCGTTGGTAATAATTTAGGGGCCAAGTAATTTATAAATTTTAGGTTTATAGTCTCTCTATTATTTGGTATAATTATTTGCCTATTTTCATTGGCTCTAGTCATAGTTTGTAAGTTTTTCTGTTTTATAAATGTATGAACAGACTAACAGAAAAATTACCTCTTTCTTTGAAATTGTAGCGCTTTAAAAACACGTAATTTAAAAATTTGAAAAAATTCGGACGTATGCACTAAGGCATTCTAAATATTTTTGATCTCTTGGAATTTTCTTGTAACTTGCCAATTTTCCGAGTTACAGGCAGCTTTTCACGATAAATAATGTACTACATTTTTTGCATATTTTCAATTTAAAAATTATATTGAACCTTTAAAAGTGGTATAACTATATGTTTCATATTTTCTTATAATAATATATTGTTGCGTTTATTCACCTTTTAGGAAACACCCTGTGTGAATCCGTGGGTTCTAAATAATTTCAACAAGAGATAAACACTAACACTTTATTTAATAATTCACTGTCTATACAATACTTCAAAATAAACTTTATTTACTTCTTATTTAACCTCACTTTTTACCGAACGTCACTTCTATAAACTTCCTCTTCTGCGCCGGTAATCGCGCCTTATATACTCTTTAATTGCTTCTAGATTCATCCAGAAACCATCAAGAATCTTCCCCAACCATACTCTAGAAAAGTCCTTGGCTCTTTCTAGAGTCTTTCCAGTCACTATCAGTAGGCATAGGCGTATCATCTCCAGTTCAAAGGGGGTGTAATTCATAACAATATGTATATGAATCACGCTCATTTTTCGAATTTTCATGTATTTTTTAATTGAAAATTTGCAAAAAATGTGGTACATTATTATGTATTTCGATAATACATTCACCTGAGTTTTTTTAGATTTTTAGATATCTTTTTTCAACTTTTACATTTCCCCTCTTCCACTTTTAGGAATTTACGAATGGCCAGATATTGAAAAATATGCATTTTTAGAAAAAAATCACAAGAGTAAAACATCTTATTTTGGGCCAAGAAAGGTAAATACCTATATTGTTTCTTTTTTCATTTTTAACCTAATTCTACAAGTTAAGCGTGACAAAAGGGGTGACTGCACTAATTTATGGAAATTCTATTTTGATTTAAAATGTAGCCTAACTGTCCTTGATTGTAGGTAAACAATTATCTCCGTTTTGAAAATATATAATTTTTTTTGGAAGCCTACAAGAAGACAGCTTTTTGGGCGTTTTAGAAGAACCCTGACTGGGTTCAAGATTCGATCAATGCCATAGTAACCGAAAAAAATTCTCACATCTGCTGCAGTCTTAGACTAGGAAAGATAGATGGTGAGGACTCGTAACAGCGCATAATCGCCACGCTAACAAGTTGTGCCTAAGACGCCATTGCGGTGGTGGCACACAAACGGTAGAGAGCAAAATGAAATTTTCCAATAGAAGTGATTTATAAGTGATTTAGTGCTAATTTATGTAAAGTACCTACATGATGGTATCATGTTCTATAAACTACTGTAAAAATCACAGCGGGAAAAAATTGAAAGGAGTGACGCTTTGCAGGTTAAAGTATATGTAGTTTTCACTTTACCTAGTTAAATTAACAGTAGGCCTATTATTTACTTAATTATATCCGTGTGCATGCAATGATAATGAGAAGCATAGTATATCATTTTCTGGTATGCCATTTGCAAGTTATTTGATTGAAATTTTCATTCATCTTTTCTTCATTGAATATAGAACAGTGTCCGAAATGACACTTTTTCCATGGGCGTAGATATATCGATTATGGTGTTATATTATATAGAATGTAGAATAAATTCTGGTATGTTAGATATGAGTAAATATATTTATGGTAGTGAATATTAATTGTATTATTATGAAGCTGTTTTTGAAAAAATACCAGTTTTGTATCGTTTTATTCCTTTGATGTGATAAACTTGACACCTACATATTGTACATATGTTCCGCCACTTTCGCTTGCTCTCTGGTGGCAGGTGGCTTCACCATTGGCGGTAGCGTTACGACTCCTTACAATATATATCTTTCCTACTCTAAGGCTGCAGTGAATAATGGGAAATATCTGAATAAAATTAGTTTATGGTTTATAACCCTTTAAAGCAACACACCGTATAATATGAAACCCTACAATGCCAAAAAGAACTTTTAAAATGTGCACCCTTAGAGTACCTACCCCTAAATTCACGCCCAGTGGTCTAGAATTCTTTTTACCTTTTAAATTAATATACCGTGCATTCTGAAAAAACGCAATAGAAAAATATAAACAGTGGCCAAGACATGGTTCCTGTGGCAACAATAAAAACATATTTCACCAGCGTTACGCCACCCTTTGGGAGTTCCATCTCTTTTACACCATTCTAATTCGTGTCAAGAAAACAGAGTCTAGCGTCATATTAATTTCTATCAGATTTCCCACGGTGTTATGTGTCGTGGATGTCTGACTGGCGCCGGGATGATAAAATTACACCTACGTTGAATTTTATTCCTAAACCGTCCATCTCACTTTAATTCAAATTTTAGCATGAAAAGATTACAATTTACAAATAACGGATTACTCACCTTCCTACCGGAATAGCAAAATAAAACAAGGCCAGCATTTTAGACCGGACATCGCCAATGAAGTAGTCGCTGAGTATCGTGGGCGCGATCGTGGAATAGCTGGCCTCTCCTACGCCAACCAGGGCCCTAAATAGCATGAACCACCAAAATTTCTGAAATAGAAACAACATTGCCGTCTTATATAGTTTAAAACAATTGATTAATTTTTATAATGATTTAGATGAGGTCAAATATGTTGTCGTTGTTTTTCGATTTATCCACACCTTTCGATGCTGCGGACAGAAATATATTATCCAAAAAATAAGAAATTATTGGTATACAAAAATGTCTTCTAAGCTGCATTAATTCCTATATAAGAAATTGAAAATTATTAATAAAGTGCAATAAATTTCAATCGAATATTTATGATTTAGCCCTGAGGGTTTCCCAAGGCTCAATATTAGGCCCTGTATTCTTTTTGACTTAATTAACTATTTGCCAAATTACATTTAACATATGCAGCAGATAACTATCTTGATAAGTACAAGATATAAAAGTCTGTTGGCGATCCCACTACATAAAATAGTGATATTTCAAAACTCACTACACTATAATTTTATTATGTTAGTTAGCAGCGCTTCGAAACCCCTGAGAAAAATAAACTTATTTTCATTAAAAAAAAAAGAACTCTTAATAATAAACAAATTTTATAGTGTCGATAAATTTCAAAATAGTTAGAGAATTGTATTTTCGTCTGTTACGTTTTACTTTTTATGGAGACAGTTCTTATATGAGGTTTGATGATATTATACATATTTATAAGTTTTTTTTATTCAATCCATTATTATCCTTTTTTATAAGTTTTATTACAATAATGGGGCACAAATCATAAATTGTGTGAATAAAATAATAATATAGCTGTTATTTATGCTGCCAAATGTATTTAACGTATGTATCAAAAAATTCATAAAAATTAATTCTAAGCAAGTAACACTTACAGTCATAAAAGATCCAAAAAGGGTCGTCAGACTCCAGAGCAGGACTCCGCCCGCCATGATCCATCTTCTGCTGTATCTGTCCCCCAGGTAGCCGAAGAGGGGGGCAAATAACATGTAACTTATCACGAATGCCGTCTGGAGCAAACCGGCCTTATCGTTGTTTATGGTGAAGTAGTTCTGAATATCTTTCAAAATACCTGCAACAAAGAAATAACTTTTTTAAAAATGAATTATTGAATATTTGTGTGCTTATAGTAATAAAACATATTCTTTATAGGATTTTGCAAATAGCGAAAAAAAACTATCTAGGAGAATTCAAAGAAAAACTATATGTAAAAATATTAATGAAATCTTTACATTCTTTCGATAACCTGACTTCTGATTATGCTAGTAAGTTTAAATCCTAAAATAAATTTATCCAATTTCTTATCATTGTGACACTAGCATCCAACATAGTCCCCTACGGCTAAGCAGATTAAACTAGTATCTACATGACCCCCTATACTCTATGCATGTTTAAAAGTGAATTATTTATTATTTGTTTGCTTATAGTAATGAAACATATTCTAGCAAAGGGCAAAAGCTTCAGCTGCGCCGAGAAAGGGCCGAAATGCTTCAGCTGTACCCTCGAAGTATACAGGGAAACATTTTTTCAATGCGATTTCCTACCGCATCAACTTGAAATATACGATAACTAATACCATAGAAAGGGTGAAAAAATTATTCAGCTGCATGCTCAATAATTTTTCACATTTGTCATTTAGATTTTGACGCAAACGTAACGATTTGATGCTCCCATACAGATATTATTGTTATTATACTGGCCAACATAAAAAAATTTAAAGCCAGATGTCAAGGTGCACGTTATTAGGGACTGGTAATCGTCAAAGGTACATTAACGTCAATAAATTGTATGAGCCTTTGGGGCAAAATACATGCGAAGCTTTGCCAGGCATACGTGCCCTAACAGGCTGCGACTTCAACCTTTCTTTTTATAGAAAAGGAAAATTAAAACCTTTCACTTTGATGAGACGATCCGTTTCTTACACGAGTGTCACGGGAGAAATTACCAAATTACCAGACTGCGATGTCGACGAATTTTGAAAAAAGTGGAAAAGTTTGTCTGCAGAATATATGGGTTCAAACGTATTGATATTGTAGGTATTCAAAAAAACATACGGAGTAGACAGTGAAAAATCTTTGTTGAAGTTAAAAACAACACGATTCTTCTTCCGTGTATAAAAGAGCTAAGAGAGCAATTTTTACGCGCTTCATATATTGCCACGTTCTGGAGTAATGTACAGCAAAAAAATCCGACTGAACTTCTTCCAACTGAATATTGTTACGTTTTTTCCACCCTTTAAGAAACACCCTGTATCAATCCGTGGGTTCTAAATAATTTTAACAAGAGATAAACACTAATACTTTATTTAATAATTTACTGATTACACAATGACAATACTTCTAACCTTTACACTTTGTTTACTTGATATGTAACCTCACTTTTTCGCTTTTCAACTTGTTTACTTTTATAAACTTCACTTTAGTAAACTTCTCCTTAATAAACTTCTTCTTCTGCGTCGGTAATCGCGCTTTATATACTCTGAAATTACCTCTAGATTGAACCAGAATCTTCTCTCACCACACTCTAGAAAAGTCCATGGCTCTTTCTACAAGTTTCCAGTCACTATTAGTAGGCATAGGCGTATCAATTTCCAGTTTCAAGGGGGGTGTAATTCATAACAATATGAATGGAAAGAAGATGGAAATTATATTTTTGAATGGTTTAAGGTGATCAACTCCCTCGGACTTCTAAAATTATATGCTCCGAAGTACATAATAATAAAGGTTCGCATCAATTTTATTATTTTTCGAAAGCAAAACATTTTGTAACTACCAGAATGCTGTTAATTGATTTTGTTTATTTTTTTTGTTTTATTTTTTAATAGATGGCGTGGAAGACGAAACAATAAAAAATCGGTAAAGGTCTTTACACAGAACTTCCCTCGTTATTTGTGCATGGCGGTCACTCTAAAAAATTAATAATTACGAAATGACATTGAGAATAATAATCGGAATATAGTTATTGCTATTATTACAAAGAAAACTTGATAAGTTTTGGTCAAAAAAATATACAGATTGCTCATCCAACAGCAAAAGCTCAATACTAAATAACAGGTGCCACATATGGCAGGCTTGCGAAAATACCTTAACAAATGTCCACCATGACTGAATTATTTCTTGGGATGACCACCCTGTACATTTTTCAATAAAAGTATAACAGGTGTATATGTCAGATATTATTGCCATCCGTCACATCAATCCAACATTCGCGTAATGGAGTGGAAGTATAGTGGTGGTTAAAAAATTTCATTTTTATTTTAATTTTTCAAAAATGTTAAAAAAAAAAATTTAAATTTTTTCTTCCGAAATAGGTTTAAAATGTCAAACGTAGAAATTTTAAATTTGAGCAAAAAGGAAAGTTTCTGTCTATTCTATAATAGTGGTAAAAGAAGTTTAAGATTTAAAAATTACATTTTTTTTTTCAATAGGTTTAGAATGTCATGAAACGTGAAACTTTTACATTTGAGTAAAAAAAGTTTCCATCTATTCTAGTGTTAATTTTTTTCCAAACTGGTAACAAAATGTTGCAAAATTTTTTTTCCGAAATTGGTTTGGGATGTCATGAAACGTGGAAATTTTAAATTTGAGCAAACCAAATTTTTCGTCTATTCTATAGTAGTGATAAATAGATTAAAAATGTTTTCAAATATTTTTAAAAATTTTTCAAAAACATTTTTAAATTTGTTTGAATAGTTTTAGAATGCCATGGAAACGTGGATAGTTTAAATCTGAACAAAGAAAAAAAATTCTATCTTAGTGGTAAAATTTTTTAAAAATAGCAAACAAAATTTCCAATTTTTCTTTTAAATAGATTTAGAACGTGGAAATTTTAAATTTGAAGAAATAAAAAAAAATCCATCTATTTTAGTGGTAAAAATAATTTCAAAAAATTTTCAAATTTTTTTTTTCTGAATCAGGCTTAGAATGCCATGAAGCGCGAAAATTTTAAATTTGAAGAAAAAAAAATTATCATTTTAGTAGAAAAATTTTTTTCAAAAATGGTAAAAAAAATGTAATTTTTTTTTTAATAGTTTTAGAATGCCATGAAACGTAGAAATTTTAAATTTGAGCAAAAAAAAATTTTTTCATCTTGGTAAAAAATTTTCAAAAATTTTTTTTTTTTCAGAAATAGGTTTAGCGTGTCATGAAACGTGGAAATTTTAAATTTGAACAAAAAAATTTTTTTTTATCTTGGTAAAAATTTTTTCAAAAATGTTGGTGAAAAAATTTTCAAATTTTTTTTTTCCCGAAACAGGATTAGCGCGTCATGAAACGTGGAAATTTTAAATTTGAGCGAAAAAATTTTTTTTTCACTATTTATTCCGTTTAGACGGTCCACCCTGTATATTTTCTAGTGAAATTTCTACCATTTCTGCGCTGACAGTAGCGTCAACTATCTGCCAAATTTGAGTGCTCTCCGTCAAGTAGTTTTTTAGTAAATGCGCCAACAGACAGACAGACAGACAGACTGACGGAATTGAAAAACCTATATTTTCGTAATCTACGTGTTCTGAAACGTCAGAATCCGAAAAAATCTCGGAGGGTGATTTTTTCTCGAATACAATACTTCCCTTCGGTATGCGAGGGAAGTAATAAAGAGGAAGTGTCGAAGAATATTTTGATTTGGGAACAGATAAATCAATGGATGTTAATTATTAATATTATTAATTGAAGCGCAAACATTCTCGCTATTTTTATAATTGCAAAAAAATAAATATTATTACAAGAAAATGAACAATTTTATTTAAATTCTCTGCAAATATACGATCTAGTTTTTGCCTCCACAGAAAGTTTTTTGGGGGATCGTCGCCTGAGTTGAGGTCGCCGCGCGCGCCGTAGATACGTGGAAGTGATACCCCACCTTGAAATTTTGAAAATTTTCTAGACTAATTATTTAATTCATGAAAAAAAACTTCTTTAGCTGATCGTATCTTGGACCAAACATCTTTAGCTGATCTAATTATTTTTCCGCGCGGAACTTGAACTCAATGCCGCGAATGGAATCTTCATAGTACCAGCTGAAACTCTTTAGTCCATTAAGCATGCAGGTGAATAATTTCTTCACACTTTTTATATCAGAAATCGTATACAGGGTGTAATTAGTTTCATGTCATTTGAAAAAACTGGTGGTAGGGAACGACAAGACAAACAAAAAAACCTTATACAACATGGGGTCTAAAGCTCATAGTTCTGGAGAAAAAAAAATAAACAAAAATTTCCAAAATACTCAATAACATAGTTTGAGCACCGCTGGCATATTGGGGTAGGTTTTATTGCCTCGCGTCTTGTCGCACATGTCTGACATTCGTGCAAATAAGTATGGTGTGCCTAAGAGATAATTAGGCAGCGACGGGGGTCATGGAAAAGCATGCCGACAAAGCAGTTAAAAGCGACCGACAGAGAACACCGCCATGTTTTTTGCTTCTTCGCGGCCAAATTTTATTATTACTCGTGCTATACACTCCCTTGTAATATTCTCAAGTAACAATTTCAGTTTGTGTCTTTACTTGGTAAACAACGTACGTACAGAAGACGCGATCTACCCGTTCCTTGCTTTTGTCTGCTGCTTTTGTTCTTTTTGAATTTTGTGCCAATTATGTTAAGATTTATTTTATTGGCTTATCGTTCAAGTCGTTAGTACTTGGTAACGTAAGACACTACTTCTCGTTCGTGCTTTTTGTGTTACTTTTTGGATTTTGGTCCAAGTTTTTCATTTTGTTCTTTATTGATAACGTTAATTCACAGTTTAGTGTGGTGTATTAAAACTCAGATTTTGGACATTATGGGAGATTACACTTATCCAGAACTCGCGGATATGCACTTGGTGTATGGAGAAAGTGGTGGAAATGCAGCTGGTGCGGAAGAGCTTTATCGTTTAAGGTTCCTTAATCGACGTCATCCTTGTGATTGTACATTTGTTAGTATTGACCAGCGTCTTCGAGAAACAGGTCGTCTCAATGGACAGGAGGAGAACGAGGTCCACAATGCGAAGAAATGGCAATTGAAGCAGAGGTTCAAATTTTGGAACTTGTAGAAGAGGATCCAACTTTAAGCACCTGCGATAACGCGAACCGTGTGGAAGTATCCAATTTTGTGGTATGGAGGACATTGAGATATGAACTTACATCCCTATCACTATCAACGTGTCCAAGCACTAGAACCTCAAGATTTTGCAGAGCGAATGCAATTTTGTAGGTGGATTTTAAGAAAACACGCGGCAAATGAGGATTTTTTAAACGTTCTGTGTTTCTCCGATGAGTCGTGTTTTACCAGAAATGGAGTGTTTAATTTTAAAAATATGCATTATTGGGCAGAGGAAAATCCTGTAATAAAAAGGGCGCATTTTCAACGACGGATCAGCATAATTTGAGGGCAGGAATTTGCGGTAATGAAATAATTGGACCTATACAATTACCTGCTAGATTAAATGTTAATGTATACTTAATTTTTTTGCAACAAACATTGCTGGAAACATTTGTTGGAAGATGTACCCTTGGCTACGCGCAGAAAAATGTGGTATTTGCACGATAGCGCGCCAGTCCATTTTAGTCTGGCTGTTCGAAATTTTTTGAACAGAAAGTTGCCTCGAAGATGGATTGGACGTGGCGGACCAGTACCATGGCCTGCTAGATCGCCCGACTTAAATCCGCTGGACTTTTATTTTTGGGGGCATTTTAAATCTCCGGTTTACACTTTAGAACAATTGCAACAACGTATTTTAATGCGCATAGAAACCATAAAAAATGATCCTAATTTCCCAAATGTGTTGAACGGAGTGCGTATGTCCTTAGTTCGACGTGCCAAAATGTGTATACGTGGAGATGGAGGTCATTTCGAACAATTTTTGTGAAAAATTCAAAAGAATTGTTCAGTTATTGGGTGTTACCTATTGGACATTAAAGGTATGATTATTATTATTATTATTAGTATTCGCTGTCTCGTTTTGATCTGTTTATTATTGTTTACATTGATTTTCATAGAGACCAAAGACTCGATTTTTAGTTTTCGATACCTGATTGGGAAAAATTATGCACTCGTTAAAAAATTAAACACTGCTTTTAGATGAATCAATCAATATATTATAAATACTCTACATATGTTTCGGCTTATTAGGCCTTTATCAAGAGTATTACATAGTGAATAATATTCAATATGTAATAGTATTAAATAGTGAATAGTATTCACTATGTAATACTCTTGATAAAGGCCTAATAAGCCGAAACATATGTAGAGTATTTATAAATTGATTGATTCATCTAAAAGCAGTGTTTAATTTTTTAATGATTATTTTCAAGATGTTTCACAAGGTACCTACCACAAGTTCAGTTCAGTGAATTATGCACTCAATTCGTTAAAAAATCAGATTTTTTTCCTAACTTAAAATACACAACTATTTTCTATTATCGTATCTCGGACGTCTAACTGTGCGTTTTCCAATTTCATAAAATAATTACAAATTTTTTAAGCTATTAACACAATGTTACAAATGTTAATAAACCACTTTTAAATTTTATAAATTCTTATAAACGACAATAAGAGCTACAATAACTTAGTTAAATTAAAAAACACATGTAAACAAATCCTATTTACACCCCTTATAATTTCAGTGAAATCACAGAGAGCTGTGGAGAAAATTATGAACCTACAAATTATATGCAGTTAATTTCTATATAAAACATATATCGTGATCGTGTCTTCGTAAAATTTCACTCGATTAGAAACTTGCACTTTTTAATCCTTAATTGTTTATTAATAAATGCCATCAAAAAACGTTTCGGTCGGTGCGGCGTTTCTCTCAGGTTCAAGGTCAACTTCCAAATTATCATATACACATCTAAATAATTCAAATTTAAATTCGAAAGTATACCTAATATCTGAAACCGTTATCCGACTAAAATTAAATTTTATTTAGTTGACTCATTCACCACGCTTAATTGAATTAGTGGCTTTATTGTGGACTTTTCTATTAGATTAGGCAAACAGTTGTTGAAAAATCACCATAATTCATGTTGGAGGAGCCACTGACCTCTTATTATTATTCTAAAATACTATAAAAGTTTAGCACGGTATGTGGCGCGACACGAAGCGCTCCTATACAACATTTAGCTAATAAATTGTACCTAGAATAATTATTACAATTCATGATTGAAAAATTTAAACACGCTGAGAAATAACAAATTGATAATTACATACTTTGTAGATATAACAAAAACCGAGGTGAACAGAAGTTACTTGATTAATTGCGATGCATTGTTTATAAGGTTTGATTTTGGTGCTATGAATGCTGATCTATGGTTAGTGTTCTATAAAAGCCACTTTACATTAATGCAATATTGCACGTTGCATGCAAATTTTTATTGTGCACATGCGTACATTGAGCTATTTCCATCAGCTGATGGCAATATTTTTCATTGCATTGAATTAACGCGTGTTCTAATTTTATTGCATTGCAGATGCAATATAGTTACTTTATTTGGGAATATTTGAGTTGCCAACCAAGCATTAAAGGAACTGAAGCAACAAACATAACTTATTCTGTAATTCTTTTGGGTAATCAGTATTATCACTTTATTCTCTCTTTCTCTTCATAGTGATTCACTAATTGTAAAGTAAATAAATAAACAATAAACATAATCATAAAAGTTTTTCTTCTCGTCTGGTTGGTAGTCCCAAAAGATTTCACAAAATATTGCAGTAGTGTAAAGTGTATTGGACATGCAAAAATTATCATGCAAAGTTTTGCATGCCATCCATTTCATTGCATTGCATAAATGTAAAGCCGCTTTAAAGTTGGTGATTTCACTTTGGAAAATTCTATATAGTGCAGTTAAGGGGGCGGGAGTTTCAGATCTAAGCTGAGTGCTAGTGCATGGGTTTTGATGATATCTTGTGCAATGTGTTTGTAATAACGTTAATAAAAAAGTTGTTTATTATTTGTTTGCTTATAGTAATGAAACATATTCTTTATAGGATTTTGCAAACAGCGGAAAAACTATATGTAAAAATATTAATGAAATCTTTGCATTCTTTCGATAACCTGACTTCTGGTTATGCTAACAAGTAAAAATTCTTATTTGCCATTCTCGTTATAACAATAGCACCCAACATAGACTCCTACGACTAGGCAGATTAAACTAGTATCTACATGATCGCCTACGATATGTAAATTTAGTTAAAAATGAGAACAAAGGCCTGAAATTAATTTATTTACTTACCTTGTCTTTAAAATTGTTTCATTCTAATGAATTACAATTTTATAAAATCTTATTCAGTTTCTTGGGAATGCTTATGAGAGGTTTTGAGCTGTTCTAATGAGTCCAGAATAGGGACGAAAAATGTTTCAAAGGCTATGCAACTTCGGATCCAGAATTTTTGAATGATTTCGAACAAGTTTTGTTAACACAATTTTTTTATTAAAAAATGCCTACTATGATTTTTGATTTCTTTCATACAATTATTAATATCGTAGATGGCCTTGTGTTTAAACATGGAAAACATGTGTTTAAACATGGAACGTGATTTTGTGGTCTTCATAGAGCTTGGTGACTTCAATCATTTAAGGTCAGTTTGATTCAGATCGGACAAAAAACAAAAGAATTATTAAGCTGTTACACTCTTAAGTGAGACACACAGTATACAGAGGATGCCATAAAAATAAGTTATGGACGAATTAGAAGAAAGAAAAAGAAAAAAGTGTATTTTCGTACATTTTTAACTTTATTCTTCAACCCCCTAAGGGGGTTATGTATTTAATTAATTTAACCATGAAATATTCTCTCCAAATACCCCTCGTGCTTTTAAATTTTATCTATAATTGTTTCTTCAAGTTAAGTTGCCAATAGTAATATAATTCGTGTAAACTGGCAGTGTTAGAATAAAAATACTCCACACCCCACCTGGTTGACCACAAAATGGGCATCCTGTATATTCTTTGTCCTGTATAAGGAGGTTGCTTGTACATTTACAATGTCCCTCCTTCACCGCGCGCGAGAGTACACAATACATCCAGCACCCGGTGCTTATTCACACTTACGTTTGATTAAAAACATGAATTATGACCCTAATATACTCTCCTATCCACTCCAGTTTATAATGGAGAAATACGACCGAAATTATGGCGGTACCAAGTGGGTTTTGTTTTGAAACAATGATTCATAGAGGGCAAAGTTCACCGAGGTTGAATTTATCCGTGCCGACAGAGCGGTGCAGGTGTTTTCGTGGGAAAGGCGGGGTATCGATTTGAAATTTGTAGTATTTTGCGAAGTTGAAAGGAGAATATAGGGTAAACTGTTGTTTGACGCTGTCTAAAAACTTATTAAAATATTCATCAGTGGCGGCTCGTCAGGGGAGGCAGAGCCTCCCCTTGGAAGAACCATCATATCTTCAAAAGTAATATCTTAAGAAATTTCTATTAGGTATATCTCAATTTTCAATATTTTTTATTGTTTATTATTCATTAATTAATTTTCAGTTTATATATAACATTTTTGCATTTCCTTTCCACAAACATACCTATAACGTTACAGTCCGGATAGTCTTTGTATGCATATTTCCCGGTCGGCCGGTCTTTTACTGAATGAACACTGCGGTTCGCTGGAGGCTAATACGAAATAGCTTCCAACTTTACCGCATTTACTTATAACATGAATGACCTTGAATTTCTTTGCGCTGTGTAAAATAGCAACACTTGGAATAGCCAAGTATGAGGCTAGCCTCAGATCTCAGTTTTTATAGCGCATGTGCACAGGTCATTCAAGAGTCAGGTGATTCACAAAGAAAACGAACTGACGTCTGACAGTCTGACAGTTGCGTTTAACCGGTTAAGAACAACTTGACGTATAAATACATAAAACATTTGATAGGCGGGCTAGAAATAAGTGCTCTAGGTGAAAATATTCCCAACAACATGTCTTGTTGTCCAGACGTGGTGGATTATTTGTTATTAAATGGATTTACTACTCTTATTTATGACGAAAAGGTAAGAATTAAAAGAAATGCCAGGCCTACACCAGCAATGCTTTCGTTAGTTTTTAAAAGTGGTAAACAAAACAGAGGGTTTTGTGATAACAATTATAAAAAAGTCGAGTGGTTAACGGCATCAACAGTTAGAAACAAATTATATTGTTGGAGATGTTTATTATTTACTAATGATCAATCCTCAATTTGGGGCAGGGCCGGGTTTAATAATTTGCAAAATTTGTCGCGAGGTTTAGAAAGGCACGAAAAATCCCAGGAGCACATTTCATCTTGCATTAAATTCGAAATGTTTGGTAAACAAAATATTGTAAATTTCTTGGATTCTGCACATAAGAGAGAAATAGAAAATGTTAACGAAAAGGTCCGTGAGAATAGGGAAATATTAAAGAAGTTAATAGATGCCGTTATATAGTTATCTGCACAAGAAAATTCTTTCCGAGGACATGACGAAAAACGAGAATCGTGCAATAAAGGAAATTTAAAAGAGCTGGTAGATTTTTTAAAAACTTATGACCCAAAATTAGAGAACTTTTTGAATAACGCCACTATTTTTTGAGACAATTCCGGTAAGCTTCTGTAGAATGATCATTTTCAACACTTAAACGCATAAAAACATTTTTACTAGAAACAAAATGAGTCAAGACCGCCTTTCAAATGTATCGCTTATTTCAATAGAAAAACGTTTTTTCTCAGAATTGAGTAAACGCGATTCATTTTATGATGAAATAATCAACCATTTTGCTAGTTCCAAAAATCGCAGGTTACCACTCATTTATAAAAATATTCAGGCTTTAAAGCAGAGATTAATGTAGCTAGTTGTTATTTTAGAAAAAATATTTATTTGTGTTATTTATTTTTTAGGAAATATTTTTTATAATTCTCCATAATATAGAGTTCCGGTTATATTTTTTTATATAACTTCTTTCTCAAAACTATTTTAATTTCTATTAAAACTTATAATTTTACACGCCTGGCAGTGATAATGAATACAATTTTTTGTTTGTAGAAAAACACTTTAATTTTTTTACCAAAACTATTTTTATTTTTATTAAAAGTTACATACTTTAATTACAAGTGGGATAGTAGGACTCCTTTGGATACCGATACTCGAGTCGTAGGAACGAGAATTTCATGAGAATGATTTTTTCATCTCATCATATTTTCTATTTCCTTTTCATTCTATTCTTTTATTAGTTCTATTCTCTCAAGTCGTGAATCGATATCCTGGCGAACAACCCACGGCAAAAAAATGTAACGCGCCGTTGTAATACCTCAGGGGTGGTGGGGAAATGTACAAATTGTAGTCATATTGCACATCAGTTGTCTTTCAGAATATCAAGCCTCCTCTGCAGACAATATCACGAGCCGCCACTGATATTCATATCCTCATGACAGTAAACAGTTAATGGTAAACAATAGTAAAAGAAGCAGAGGATGGTTGTTATATTATTAGCTAATCAGTATAGCTGAATACATATATTTAATGCACGCAAAATAATATCAAAGCTTTGCCGCTTACGTAGAGATGGGAGAGCGGGGCATAATATATTTTTGTAAAAAATGTTAAATTATAAATATAATGTATTATTTAATACATAGAACCACATTGTTCTCATGTAAAGTATGTTCCGGTAGGATTAAAATAAAAAATTAATGGAAACACACCTGTTTGAATTACAATTTCAAATTAATTTGAGATGGTTACCCGATTCCCTCCTACCGAAAATATTTTAGGATGTAACGGTTTGCAGCAGATATGCAAACCCTACCCACGACAAAGTTGAACTTAATATTGTGTATCATGGAATATCGAATTCGTGTCAATGCTCCACAAATAATATATAAGATATTATTCCTATCGTGACAGCAAAACACAGTAAAAAATTTTAATTTATCACTGTACCAAATAACTATTTATTTACCAAAGACAATGCTTCTAAATTTTTACTGTTATTGAGAATAAAAATTTTAAGTACGGCTCTGTGGTATATCATTCATGCTAACAAGACAAAGATTTATGTCGGTTTTTATGGATTTTATATGTGCATTAAATATGCGTAGTCAACTATACTTATATAACTAAATGTTTGTATTATAATGTTATTAAATAAATTGTGGTTATACAGGGTGGGACAACAGTGGGTCGGACCTCGATATCTCGAGTTCTACGATAGCTAGAAATAAAAAAAATGCACGTAAACTAGATAAACAAGTCTATAACAGGAAATTATTTTCGAACATACAGGGTGAGTCAAGACGGAATTACAGGACTAAGTGCCTTTTTTAAATGGAATGTTATGTATATCAGTACATTTTTTAAGCCTCTTTCTAGGCTCTATTCATTCCTATAGCATTGAATATCTCCCAACTACTTGGATGTAATGAATTTTTTTGTTGAAATATTGCCATCTGCAGATGGATATTAAAAAAATCACCACAGTCACAATTATGGGTTTTAAGAAAAACTTATCTGAATACCAGTTACGCGACATCTAATTAATGTTTTTCAATCATTTTCATTTCCTAAAACTGTACAAGGTGGCCAAAAATTATTTTTCATTTAACTTTTTAAATTGAATTTTCTCAATTTTTTCAAATGGAACACCCTGTATATTTTTCAACGATGTGATGTAGAAACGAACATTTTTTGTAAGTACTTCCCTATGGCTAATTGCAACCAATTTCGTTTTATTGAGCAATAATTACAACATTCAAAAATAAATTAAAAAAAAGAGGTTTCTTCAAATAACTCAATAGAAAAAATTATAATAATGTTCCACATGTTGCCCATTTTGATTGACACACATCTCTATGCGCTTTTGAAATGAAGTTCCCACTGTTCTTAAAACTGCCGGTGTGATAGAACTAAAGGCAGTTATTATTCTTTCCTCATATTTTGTACTGTTGTTGGTGTGTCTCTATAAACAATTTCCTTCACGTATCCCCATAAAAAGAAATCCATTTTTGTAAGATCTGGGGATCTAGCAGGCCATTTAGTGGGTCCATTTTTTTTTTCAATCCATTGATGAGGGTAGGTATTACTTAAGTGGTCTCTAACTGCATTTAAATAATGTGGTGGAGCACCATCTTGCTGAACCCACATTCTATTTCGAATTCTTTCAGGGAGATTTACCAATAAATGTGGCAGATAGTTTTCCAAAAAATGAAGATAAATAGCTCCAGTCAATGTACCATCAAAGAAATGTGGCCCTATTGCATGTTCTCCAATAATTCCTCCACAAACGTTTATAGACCATCTGTGTTGGTTATCAACTTGCATGAAAAAGTGAGGATTTTCCGAACCATAATAATGGAAATTGTGCCTATTAACAAATTCATTTTTATGAAAAGTTGCCTCATCAGTGAATAAAACATTATTGAAGAAGTTGACATCATCTTGCATTTTACCTCTGGCTCAATTACATAATGGGCTTGTTCAGCATTTTTTTTTTTTAATTTCATAAATCGGAAGTGCAAGTATAAATTAATGGATGTGCAAAAAATTAGAATCTTATTCGCACGTTTAGTAGCTTAAAAACTATTACAAATCTCCATATCGCGAAAATGGGGCGTGGCCAGGCGCTACGTCACTATACGCATAGACTCGACGATCTCAATAGACTTGATGCTCCTTATTTGTTATAATTATGTGTTTTCAAAGTATTGTTTCTTTTGTTTACTACTTGACAGTAGAGGAGTACAATTTTTGGTGAAATGTCAAATAATTACAATTTTCTATCGCTCCTGCCGGGACGAATTTTTGATTTTGACCATGCAATTTACGATTAGAATTGATCGCCGACCTTCTCCTTTCCTTAGAGACATAGAACGAACTTTCACTCGACGTATTTATTTAGTTACCAGCGTTTAAAAATTCCATGTTTTTCGACTTTTCAGGTTAAATTTGAAAGGTCCCAGAAAGCCATGTTTCTTACGTCACTTACGTATAGTGACGTCACATATGAGCGCTCGGTTTTCAACTCCTTATATCTCGAGAACGGTAAAAGTTAATAATACTAAATTTTAAGTGTATAATGAGAATATCGAGGTACTACATGAAAAAGTACAAAAATCATATAAAAAGAATATCATGGAACAAGCCCATTGTAGGCGCTTTTGAAAATCGTCATCAGATAATTCCTGGTGCATTTGAATATGATATGCATGCAACTTATTTGTTTTTAAGATTCGACCTACAGACCGTCTACTTATTCCTACTAATGAGCTCACTTCTCTTGACTAACATGGGGATTCTCAACCGTTGCCAGCACCACAGAAAACTCATTTTCTTCGTTCACAACACGTTTTATTTTTTCACTTTCTTTATATTCGACATTTCCAGTTTCCAGAAATCTATCGAGAAGGTTTTGGAAGCTGCTAACATCAGGAATTCTTCTTCCAGGATAACGTTGGTGATAAATTCTATTGGCAAGTAAACAATTTCTGCCTGACTAGCCCAAAACAAAAGTCTTGTCTACAAGTTCTGCTTTATTAAAATTCATATTGTACAATTCCAAATATTTTATTCAAGAAAAATTGTAACTAGCGACCGATAAGTGTGATAAATGCTCCGTTGTATACGACAATTTATACCAAACTGAGGTTTTATTGCTTGTGGAATAACGAAAACGCCCAACAAATGTACAAAAAAACATTACAGTAAAGGACCTGTTAAATACTATTTACTCATTTCAATGAATTGGAAGAAATTGTCCCACTAAATGGCCTCATTTCAACACACCGAGCACCTAATTTTTCTAATGAATTATTTGAGACAACCTCTTTTTTAAGTTTATTCTTGAATTTGACACTTATTTATTTGTAAAACAAAAATGGTTGCAATTATATGGAAGTCTTACAAAAAATGTTCGTTTTTCATTTCTACATCACATCGTTGAAAAATATACAGGGTGTTCCATCTGTAAAAATAAACACAGCCGTACTTTGAATTTATCTGTTAATGTTGCGAAGGACGGGCAATGCGTCCCCAATGCAAGATATTCCTATTCCTATTTTGAGATAAAACAGAGTAAGATTTTTGTATTTACCAAAAATGTATTAAGTTTCTACCGAAACTCGATTTTTAATTCTCTAGTATTATTTTGTATTGTCAGTATCACAGAGAAATGCCGTAAAACGGGATCCTAATGCCATTATGGTTCCTTAATAAGATCGCTACGATTCTGTATATTTACTTCGGAAAATTTTTCTACTTTCAATAAGGCGAGATAACGGGCTTTGCCCCCTCCACTATTAAACGAATGGAGCTCTGTGAAATATACGCTTGTCTCAAACGTCCCAACTAAATTTAAATTCCATTACAAAGTATTTTATTTGACTTAACTTCATGTTACGTTTTAAAAAGTACAACTTATCTAAAGTAACCATCCACGGCAATTTCTCCAACTTAATACCTACGAATTAACATACTAGACGATCCATCCATCCAGCCCATCTCGGCAGACGCCCGAACATGTGTACACGTAAATTTTAATATTTCTTAATCCAGACGCACCCGCAACCGTTCTTCGGTTCGAGACTAGACGGTGCTGATGGATGTTGCAAGTTGACATAACATTAAACATGTTAATGGCATACACAACTTATCTGAACGCCCAAAGGTATTTTTATACGGTAATAAATATTAATGGGCTTCGAAATGAGAGTGGATCGGCATGCAAGATAACTACTCAACTTTAAATTTACCATAACTGAAAGGGGTTATAGGTCGATTTATTTGTAGACGCTATTTTTACCGAGCCTGTTACAGACCCAAATACTGGGAAGATTTTTTTTCGTGTTATTTTGGAATTTGTAATGCGAAAGCGGACTCATCCAAAGAGCGGTCAAATTTTTTGAATTTAATTTTCATGGGTTCCCTGCAATATAGTCATTTTTTAATTGTTAACATAACTTTTTAATTTGTTACAAAAATTTTATAAAACTCTTAAATAAGTGTATTTTATAGTAGTTACAGTAAATTAACAATTCAAATGGTAAATAGGAGAAATATTTTATAAAGTTTTAAAAATTTGGGTGTAGACTCTTAATAGACATCTAAATACAGATCAAATGAGTTCCCATCTCTCAGGGGGGTGCTTCATCCCCCTTTTGCTTCAGAAACCACCCTCTTACGTGACCTGGCGCCCGTTTTACGATTTTTCTCAAAAACTGTTACTCTGACGAGGAAAACGAATAGGACCTAAACTATTTGTTATGAAATTCTACATAATTTACGTCTTATATATTTTTTTCCTATATCCAACCCTAATCTCACAAATTACGTTTGAAGTTGGTTAATGCCGATAAAGATAAGACAAATGCCTTAACATTACGCTCGTTTTAGAGAAAAATTAATATCGGTGCTTAAAACTAAACAGCGGATTTTGGTACAAAAGGAACATAACAAAATAAAGCTTTGCCTAATAGCTTTGCGATCAATTTTAATATAATCCGAAGCGATACTAAGCATTTTTTGACAAAGGAAAAGCACAAACTGTAAACTTGATAAATACTAACAACCAACTTTGCCTCTCTTTACAACTATTTAAAAATAGTCCAAAATAGAAAATAGTAATTATACTGAAACCTGAACTTTAAGGCAATTTAATACCGCGCGTTCTATAAGCGGGCCAATAAAACGGTAAAACTAGAAGATTTCGTGCTGGCTTTCCCTTTACTTAGTATCAATGTTCTATTTTTACTTCTTAAAACCCCAAACGAAACCGCATACCCTCATACACACCCTATCCACAAAATGTTTCACTACTCGTTAAATTTCCATTTTATTTATCTGACATAAGCGGAAGAGGAAATAATTTTCGATGATTAAAATCATCGGCTATATATAGAAAATTGTTTTATTTGTAGGCCAGCAATAAAGAGAATAAAAGTACCTGAAATGGAAAAAAATGGATATTAATATTTAATCCAACAAAAAAATTGACGCAAAAGAATATAAAAATTCATAGTTCTTAATAAGTAGATATAATATTTACGAAGTCAATTGGAACAGCACGGAACTAGAGGATCTTACAGGGTATTGTTAATATATCGTTTCACATTGAATGAGAGAGCACAGAATTTTACAGATTTATATTCACCACTCCTCGTCTACAGTCCACATGGAGTTGATCCACCTGTCACATAGAAATATAGGTGGGATTAGATGCTTAGCGAATTTGATTTGTCAACACCAACCTTGTTCAGAGTTTTTGCATGCCATAATATATAAAACAAAAAATACCTACGAACTATTTGTATGGTATGATCTGTACGAGGCAGTGCAGTACAGCTAGGCAGCGTAGTGAACATTTGAACAAATTATTACTTTTATTACTGCGTTTGAGTGCAAAGGGGTTATTTTGAATATTTACTCATGTTTAAAAGGCGAAAATGTTGATTCTTCATATAATCAAATTGTGAAGAGGATTTGTGAATTAACCAAATTTAGCAATACTACGAGCGATTTATGCCCCTCGGCACATCAAAATCCAACCATTACAACACCTTTCAACCTCTGATCTCACGGCCGTGAGAGTGGAATGTGCAGTATCAGGCAAACCAACAACAGTCGTTATAGCATCAGTGTATCTCCCCCAGGACCAGGCAACACCACCGCCGACAAGGAAAATGGAGAACCTGGTAACTCATTGCCTCACCCAGAAACGGGAACTAATCATGGGATGTGACGCCAATGCTCACCATGTAACCTGGGACAACAAAGACAACAACGCTAGAGGTAAGTCACTTTACGACTATATAATCGGTAATAACATTAATATAATTAACCAAGGCTGTACACCGACATTTATTAACTCTAGAAGTCAAACCATAGTAGATATCACCTTAGCTACAAACCGTATATCCAACTCGATCCAAAACTGGCATGTGTCTGACGCCGCTTCAATGTCAGACCACCGCTGGATTCAATTCGGCATTAAATTAACCAAAGCATCAAGAAAACTCTTCAGGAACCCCCGAGACACTGACAGAGATGAATATCGACGTCAACTCAGGGAGAACTTGATGGATGTACACAACGGGGTGCCACAAAACAACGGAGAGATTGAGCAGTATGTTAAAACTGTTCAAACCGCTATGAAAAAAGCTTACGAAGCATCGTGTCCCTTGAAAGCCGTACAACAACAGCCTGGGGAAGCCACTAAATGGTGGTGCCGGACGCTGACCGACCTCAAGAAACAAGCTAGGACATCGTTTAACAGAGCGAAAATGACAAAACTTGAATCAGATTGGGAGCTATACAGAACCAATCAAAGAGAGTTCAAAAAACTAGTCAGGCAGAGACAAAGAGAAGCATGGAGAGCCTACTGTGAGGAGATCGAGGATTACTCGCAGGCTGCTAGGCTACATAAAATACTTGCCAAAAACAAAGACAATCACCTAGGTCTACTGAAAAAGGATGATGGTACCAGTACCAACGACCTACATGAAAGACTAGAGTTGCTTATGGAAACTCACTTCCCAGAATCTGTAGTGACAGATCGGAAGGAATGGCCAAATGAAACCGACACTCAACCCACCGAACTGGATTGGCAAACTGCCAAACAAATAGTGAGTGAAGACAGAATTAAATGGGCAATACTGGGCTTCTCCCCCTTCAAATCGCCAGGTACTGACGGCATTCATCCAGCCCTTTTACAATGGGGTCTGGATGAAATAGTGCCGCACCTGACAGTAATATTCAGGACGTGCCTAGCACACCTTTATATTCCGAAGGTGTGGAGAGAAGTCAAAGTAGTGTTCATACCAAAGGCGGGAAGAATAGACTATACTACCCCCAAAGCATACCGACCCATTAGCTTGACCTCGTTCCTTCTCAAGGCGATGGAAAAGCTATGTGAGCGATACTTGAGGGATGTTGCAATCACTGCTAATCCTACACATCCCAATCAGCATGCATACACCCCGGGCAGATCCACTGACACCGCCCTTCATGCGGTCAGTGGTCGGATTGAAAAGTCTTTGGACAATAAAGAGTCCATCCTGGGTGTCTTCTTAGACATAGAAGGCGCTTTTGATAAAACCACCTTTCCAAAAATTAAAGCAGCCTTCACGAGCAGGAACGTTTCTCCGATCGTAAGTGGCTGGGTATCCAACATGCTCTCAAAAAGAGCGGTACAGATTAACATGGGAGACATCGCTGTTAGAGGAATGGTCGCAAGAGGCTGTCCTCAGGGGGGTGTCTTATCACCTCTTCTATGGAACTTAGTTCTTGACAGCCTCCTGCGCCGCCTCAACTGCGAGGGATTCCACACAATTGCATACGCAGATGATCTAACGATACTGCTTAGTGGTAAATTCGAAGGAGTCCTCTGTGATCGAATGCAGATGGCCCTGAAAATAATCGAAAGATGGTGCAGAGAACACTCTCTGTCGGTCAACCCCAGGAAGACAGAGCTGGTCCTCTTCACAAGGAAAAGGAAATTGGGGCCAATGACGGCACCCGTTCTCCTAAATACCACACTAAATTCCGCATCAGAAGTAAAATACCTTGGAGTAACTTTTGATGCCAAACTAACTTGGAATCTTCATTTAGATAGAAGACTAAAGAAGGCTTACATCTCTTTTGAGCAGTGCCGCAGAACCATAGGGAAAACCTGGGGAATGAAACCCAAAGTGGCTATGTGGATTTACACTATTATAATAAGACCGATGATAGCCTATGGAGCCATCGTCTGGTGGCCTAAGAGTCAGCAGACTGTAGCGAAACGTAAGCTCAGCCAGGTACAACGAGTAGCCTGTTTAAACACAATTGGAGCTATGAGAACGACACCAACAAGAGCAATGGAAGTGATGCTGTGCGTGCCACCACTAGACATATATCTAGAAGAGGTGGCCCTAACTACTATGGCACGTCTCAAATCCGTTGTTATACAGCCAAACATAGGATGTGGAGTGACCAGATGCCGGCTGTGGAATGAGGCAATTAAACAAATGCCACTTCTGCAGGTACGTGCAGATGGTATTTCTCCACAGTTCATCTTTGATAGACCCTATAAAATACACACCAACAGTAGCAATGAGGCTGTCAGTGAAGGAACAGTTAACATCTTCACAGACGGATCGAAAAAGAAAGAAGGAACAGGTTGTGGGGTATACTCCAGGAACCTGCAAATTCAAATTAAATGGGCTATGGACAAACAAATGTCGGGATCTTTGTTCTTTACCGCACTATCAAAGGCGCCAACATTTTTTATACCCAGAATAAGTCTGAGATAAACTATAGTTAATCCAATAATGTGTTCGACTCACTTTCTGAACTTAGAATCAGTAGTTTGTAGTTGTAGAATTTAGATACATGAGAACGTTTCCATTCCATATTATCCTATTGCCTACTCAGTACTCATATCACCAACAAACAGTCACTCTTGCTTTCGTTCAAGTCGCGGCGATTCCTGCGTAGCGAATTCTTCCACAGTATACCAGAGTACAGTGATATTCACTCTAAATTCCACATCAATAATGATAAATTAGTTGCCACTGTTACAGATAATGGATCCAATTTCGTAAGGGCTTTTGGACAATTTGGTTTAGGCAGTAATGTCATTAATGAAAATACTTCCTATCACGACGACGCATGGCAATATGAAGAGTCTTTATTTTTACAGCTCTTCATATTCTATAAACCCACAGTCAATGAATTAATTTGATTTACAGTAAAACAAATAAACATACCGCACCGCTACCAAAAGCATTTCTATTTATTAACACGAGCGTAATGAATAATATTTCCAAACAAATATAAAAGCATAAATATTTGGAATACATAATCTTCCTGCATTTTTCTTGCACGGAAGTGTTTCGTAAATGGTAAACAACGTCGTATTATATCACTTTCTTATTTACTAACGCAATAACTATCTCATGTATGTCATCGATTTAATCTTGATTCAACGCTTATCATTCTCAGTTATTCAGAATGTTTGGAAGTTTACAACGAACTGTCTAACTTGTTGCTCGCATCCTCTGCCTCTGTTTAAATAAGCCAGATATTATAAAAGAGAGGCGTATTTCTAACTTTATCGAGTTTTTATCAGATATGGGCATTAAAAAGATATGTGGCTGGATACGCTCCACTTGACACGAATTTCACAATGCCCCGCTTTTTTACTCATCCGTATTTACTCAGATTTTATAAACCGTGGTTAAACAGGCGATTAAAAACTTTTTTTTTAAGCAATCTTTTATTAAAATCTCAGATCAAAGAACTTATCCCTAGATACATAATGCGTATTAGTTTATTTGTTGCTGGAATAACCACAGTCTAAGGCACTTCAATTGCAAACATTCCCAAAGTTCCTGATTGGCTAGTCGAACTATTCGCGGCTTTTATTATTAAAATGTGCGATAAATACAAACAAAATTACAGCTAAAAGAAAATAGGAAAATACAATTTTGTTCTAATTGAATGTTAAGAAGTAACTAAGGTAGCTTTGAGAACAATGAAATATTTATTGTGTTCATAATTCCAGCGATGTCATACGCGTCGACCGACAATTTTTAGAATCACTTTTTAATTATTGTAATAAATTGAATGTTGCTTTAAGTACAACTTTATATTAATTGATAGGCACGATGCAAATTATTTATTTATAATAAATAATTTTAGTTTAATGAACAACTCCATAAATGATTCAATAAAAGTAATATTAATTACCGGCAATATTAAGAATGAATCAAGAGCAGGTAACGGATTTGTAATGGTGAGCCAGGAAACAACCGACTACTTTCATTAGAGGTAAGCGCATAACATTTATGGTTAACTATATTCGTATACGGGATCGTTTGTAATATTCAAGCACGGTTTTGGGTCTTATTCTATTACACGCAGGCATTGTAATGATTTATCCTAGTAGCTACGTTTTAGACTGAATATCTCAATTCAGAACAGATATACTGTATGTACAATTTCAAGGCAATACACTAAGTGGAACTGGTTCAAAACTGACTTGCAAGATTTGATCTAAATTGACTGAATTTAAATAAAGGTTTGTGTGGCAAATTAAGTTTTGAACAGCCTAAAAACCTAGCATCAGTTTATTTTTCAATTATTGCCGGAGGCGCCGCTGAAACAAACGCCGTTCTCTGATTTATATAGTTCATTTTTCTATGGATTTTGTCTTAACATATTGCATTGTCATCCATGAGAAGACGTATTCCCGACTACTAGTCAGATATCTAACAGTTTTTGATATCACTAATAACAAACCATCGACAGTAGGCACAAAATCTGTAATCACCTCACCCCGTACATCAAAACAGCAGCGTCATATTAAAATGGCAAGTATATTCTAATTAATTAAAAAACATCGCATCTCCTGCCTGTTTAAAGTACCCGCTTATTCGATGCCTGCGGCGTGATATAAAAATGAGAGCCGTGACCCCTCTTTATTCCATTTCTTTCACACGTGCCACTTCAATTTAATATTTCAATTTAATGGACCCCCGCATCTTCCGCGCAATCAAATTTCATTGAGTGACGTTTGAACCCGCAGGACTCGTACTCTGCGTACGTCGGAAACAATACGGTTATGTTACGTAAGAAGTGCTGTATATAGTGGGTTTACGATTAAAGGAACAAATTCCGTAAAATTGTTATAAAGCGAGTGACAAAAAAATCCTTTCCACAGGCCGTTCTTAAAATACATTTTTCTATCTCAAAAATGCTCACGATCAAAAACATTTTTTAAAAAGTTGTCGACGTAATTTTTTTAAACAGCAACCTCCATATCTGATGGCACTATCAGAAATGGAGAGAAAACATTTTTCTACGTATCAAGCTGTAGATATTATACAGTATATATAACGTATTGCGAGCGTACAGTGGGGCAGAGTGCCTTAAAATTTTGGCAAAATACCCCAAAATGAACTCATTAGAATTATGTATCTAAATCCGTGCATCGTTAGGTAATAGTTCCAAGAATAATAAACTACCCTTACTACCTGTAATCACCCTTTGCAGCACGCACACAAGGTCAGTTTAATTACAGTTGTGAGAGCGTTGTTCAATCGGAATTGTAGCTGAGAAAGTTTCATAAAGTTTATGTGTGTTTACGCTAAACTTTGTCCTTTAAAACAGTTCGTTAACATGGATCAAATTCCTCAAGGTTTATACTCTTTAATGCTACTTAACATTGATGGATAATATTGTTTGATGTAAATGTACAATCATTTCTTTACTTCAATGAAATTCGCCGATAAAGATTATTAAATAACAAAACTCCCGTTGAGTAATAAAGTCAGATCCGCTCAGACCCGCGCAATTTTTTTAACCATATGAACCTTATACATTGAAAAACAAATGATGAAAAGTTTAGGCGCTTTGCATCGCTGCTGTTTGAGTTATTTTATATTAAAATCCTACGTGTTAGCTGCTGAGAAAAAGCGAAAATTAAATAATTTTAATTTATGTAAAGTTTTAATCTGCTTTTTTATCCTATTGACTGTACTCTAAATATTTTTTTACATCAGGTAGAAATGAAAAGGGACTAAGTAGAATCCCTATTTTTCAGATATGTAAATAAAAATCTGGCTGTGATTCTTCTGTCAAAGTGTAAGCACGTTGTAAATGTAATCTTAAACCAGTCACATTTGCCTGAGCATCCAGAAAATATTCAAAATGATATACGACATAATATACAGACTGTCTATTTTACGAGGGCCACACCAAATATCTCGCTTAATATCTATTGTAGAAGAATAAAGTTTTAGAAACAGTTATCCCATTTTTTGTGAGCTATATTTCAGTAAAAAGAAATTTGAAATCCATAGCCTACTTTATGAGATATATTACAAAAACCTGAAAAATAGGAAAACCACAAACGGTTATAGCTTCCTTATTTGAGGAGATACGAAAAAAGTTAAAGGAATGAAAGTTGACGGCAAAGACAATAAGAATAATAACGTGTAACAAAAAAATCGAAAAATGCAGTTGGCTTTGACATACGCTATTGTGCAAAAATGAAAAATATATATCTCAAAGTAGGCCATGACGCCATTAATTCCGTTATTTTTTTCTCATTCCAACGATATAACACATGTCACAGAAATTTTAACCGATAGTGTCAATATTTAATATTTTACGAATACCACAATTCATATAATTGAATCGTAACAATCAGCTGTGCCATAATTAGTGAAAAACAATGTATACAGTTATTAATAAATTTGACAGATTGTCACTGTTGTATGTTGCGTTGTCGAGTTCTAAGACAAATTTTATATCAGTAATTATGGTGTACACCAATATTAACAAATTCAATATGATTAGCATTTATTGTCAGTGCAATTTTGACGCTGAGATGGCAGTCACGGTTTACGGAGATAGATTTCCAGATGATCCGCAGCCAAATCGAACTATGTTTAGGAAGTTAGTTCAAAATCTAAAAACGCACGGTTCATTTTCAAAAAAAGTAGTAAGGCGAGCGCATGTTGCGGATAATGTAAGAAAAGTGAATAGAGTAATGAATTATGTTAACCGAAATGAGGAAACCTCTTTGAGACAAATTCAGAGAAACTGTCGCATAAAAAAAGAAAAATATTGAAAAAAAAAACGGATTTCGATGCTACAAAATGAGGAAAGTTCAACATTTAAATGAGGGAGATAAGCCAAGGAGAGTAAGATTTTGTAGATGGTTATTAAATAAGAAAAGGAATGACGCGCTGATATGTAGCAAAATTCTTTGGTCGGACGAATCAAATTTTTCTAATAATGGATTTTTCAATAGAAATATGCATTATAAGTGGACACGAGAAAATACACATTGGTGCAGAGAGACTGCTTTCCAAGAAAGATTGTCTACGAATGTTTGGTTGGGTCTTTTAGGGACTAAAGTAATTGGACCTTATTTTTATGATGGCAAATTAACCGCTCGTAGATACCTTAATTTCCTGCAAAACGAATTTCAAGATTTTCTTTATGAATTAACAGTGGCAGAAAGATTAAATTATTCATATTTTCAACAAGATGGGGCTCCACCTCACACTGCTGTAATATGTACAAATTATTTAAATCAAGTTATGCCAGATAGCTGGATAGGCACCTATGGACCCATTCTATGGCCAGCTCGATCACCAGATATTACTCCCTTGGATTTTTTCGTCCGGGGTTACATTAAAGACAAGGTATTTCAAACTGCCCCTGAAAATATTGAGGACATCAAAACCAGAATTCGAAACGCATGTGAGGCAATTACTCCTGAAATGCTCCAAAATGTAATGCGTGACGTGTCTCGTAGAGCACGTTTATGTGTCAGAATGCATGGTGCACAATTTGAGCATTTGTAGTTAGAAAAATAAATACACACAATTTCTTTTCAATATAGTAGTAGGTAGTACTGTTATACATAGTTTTTCGTTTTTTTCTTTGGATGTTCGTTTTGTACTTGTATTTTTATTTATGAGATATTTATTGGTTTGTATTAACTTGTAATAAATAATTACGGAATTATAATTATTATAAAGTGAATTTTTACTATTATGGCACAGCTGATTGTTACGATTCAATTATATGAATTGTGGTATTCGTAAAATATTAAATATTGACACTATCGGTTAAAATTTCTGTGACATGTTTTATATCGTTGGAATGAGAAAAAAATAACGGAATTAATGGCGTCATGGCCTACTTTGAGATATGTATTTTTCATTTTTGCACAATAGCGTATGTCAAAGCCAACTGCATTTTTCGATTTTTTTGTTACAAGTTATTATTCTTATTGTCTTTGCCGTCAACTTTCATTCCTTTAACTTTTTTCGTATCTCCTCAATTAAGGAAGCTATAACCGTTTGTGGTTTTCCTATTTTTCAGGTTTTTGTAATATATCTCATAAAGTAGGCTATGGATTTCAAATTTCTTTTTACTGAAATATAGCTCACAAAAAATGGGATAACTGTTTCTAAAACTTTATTCTTCTACAATAGATATTAAGCGAGATATTTGGTGTGGCCCTCGTAAAATAGACAGTCTGTATATGGAGTTTGAAGAAAAATTGGAGAACGATTGAACAAAACAGCAATAATGCTGACTGGCTGAAAGAAAAATACAATTTATATCACAATGTTGTGGCGGAAAATGATTTACCACCACTCTGGATTAGCAGAAACTGTCTTTTGATGAAAGAAGTGAAAGATCGAAACGCAGAAAGACCCAGAAATACCGTCAGGTATATTTCCTGCCCTGTAATTGATCTGTCTAGGCAGTTGTATTCATAAAATAAAATAAAAATAAAATAAATAAATAAAACATCTTTTGCGACGTTTCAAAACTTCATCAATTTTCTCCATCGAACATCGAAATTTGTTGACTGGAGTAACAATGCCACTAGCTCTCAGCCGACCTTCGCAAATAACTTTCTTGTAATTTTTCTCGAGGCCGAACATCCCAGAGAGTTCTCTCTTCATTTATTAGAACCTGAGCGCTATTCAGTTGGGAAATTGCCAAAATGCTTTTACTCATATCAGCCTCACTTTATCGATGAGCTTGTTTTGTTCCCTATGATTATGTTGTTTGCCGTCTCTCTAGAGGGTCCTGATTCGTGCGATAAGATAGAGCTCAATAAAGCGTGGGAGTCAGAAATTGTTGGAGAAAAGGTCGGTTGGCTTGTCCTTGTAAAAGCGAGTTATAAGGACATTTTTATAGTATCTAATCCAGACGTCGACGTCGCGTCGGGTCCCTTTTCTATAGTTTAGTTGCAGGGTAAAATTTGTTTGGAAAAATAATCCGTTCATTATACAGGGTGTTTGGTGCATCGTGTGCCAAATGAAAATTGCCGACAGAAAGGATTATCTTCAGGCCCCTTAATACTTCCCATGCCCTGCGGGATTTTTCATATCGACCTTTTATCTTTTTAATGAAAAAAATCCCAAATTCTACATTTAAATTCAAATTATAAAAAAATATTAGGCATAGACTGCGAATTTCATTTTTATTTTGATGTGTATTGTTGAAGGGTTTTTTTAAATCCAATATTACTGGCATTAGTCATCTAGTTGTTTTTTTATTCACTCGCAAACTTTCGGAATAGGTAAAATTTAAATTTAAACTTAAACTTTAGACGGCTATAAAAAAAAACTCAGAGCAACCGGGATCTTCCAATTCCCTCAAAAATTCTCTAGTCTATCCTCTTGCTAATGATGTGCCACATGTCACAAAAATCTTTTAATAACTTCGTGAATTCGCTAAATTAATGAATCGGGTCACATAAGGCTAATATTCAAAATTTCGAATAAAAAATTATATTTGCTTAAATTATGCATGGCAAACAGGTAAAATCTGTTATCTCACTCTTGCGAAGTAAAATCTATCTTCTATCTCTTTCCGTTCTATCCACGCATTTGGGAACACATTGTCTAGATATTGTCTTACAATCAATCGCCAGTGCGCGGGACAATCGTTATTTTGAAAAACTATAGGCGTATACGTAGATTGGGCGGGATGGCCCTATTCAATGGCCTCCACGTTCTCCAGACCTAACTCCGTTGGATTTTATGTCCGAGGTCGTGCCAAAGAGCTCGTGTACGCGACGGCGGTTGCGACTAGGGAGGAACTTGTCCTCTTGTCCAACGCATAGAAACGGCTTTCGGTACAATTATGGAGGAACTATGACTTCATACAACAACTGTCGAAATACGAAGCAGATGTCGGGCCTGCATTCGCAACAGAGACCAATACTTTGAGCAAGATTTTTAAATTTTTTTAATAAATGATAAAAATGTAACTGTTTCTTTATTTCAAGAAAACCAATGAACAGAAAGAGGTAGAAGATAGATTTTACTTCGCAAGAGTGAGATAACAGATTTTACCTGTTTCCCATGCATAATTTAAGCAAAAATAATTTTTTATTCGAAATTTTGAATATTAGCCATATGTGACCCGATTCATTAATTTAGCGAATTCACGAAGTTATTAAAAGATTTTTGTGACATGTGGCACATCATTAGCAAGAGGATAGACTAGAGAATTTTTGAGGGAGTTGGAAGATCCCGGTTGCTCCGAGTTTTTTTTATAGCCGTCTAAAGTCTAAGTTTAAATTTAAATTTTACCTATTCCGAAAGTTTGCGAGTGAATAAAAAAAACAACTAGATGACTAATGCCAGTAATTTTGGATTTAAAAGAACCCTTCAACAATACACATCAAAATAAAAATGAAATTCGCAGTCTACGCCTAATATTTTTTTTATAATTTGAATTTAAATGTAGAATTTGGGATTTTTTTCATTAAAAAGATAAAAGGTCGATATGAAAAATCCCGCAGGGCATGGGAAGTATTAAGGGGCCTGAAAGGATAGCAGATAACCCTTTCTGTCGGCCATTTCCATTTGGCACAAGATGCACCAAACACCCTGTATAATAGTACGAGAGCCAGTCTCTGGTACAAATTAGGTAGATCTCTACTAACAGGCATAGCGTACGTGACATTGCGCAAGTCGCAAAGAATAATTTAATATAAAGTTTAAAACCGTTCGTCCGTCCATTCTCTTTATCGGCACAAATGTTTAAAACTCAAAATTTTAACGTGTTGCTACTTACTAGCAATATGAAATTATGATTTGGCATCTAAAAATGTACAAGAATGCAAACTTGCCAGTAATTTTACGATGTCCATTTTGTTTTGTTGGAAGGATGTTCATAACTCAAATTTCGAATGAGTTGCTAGTACAAAAAACGACATCATTTGTTAATTTATAGTATCTACATTATAAAGCAACAAACGTCGGTTAAATACTCTCGTCCATCTTTTTTTACAAAATCTTACAGCCGGTTTTACAATCGCTAGTTAACTTCCAGTCAGAGTTAACTTTCAGGTTACTATAGAAATTGGGTTTTACAATAGCTGGTTATTTTCAAGGTGATGGTTATCTGGAAGTTAACTTTACTGGCAGATGAGGTGTGAGTAAACTGGAAGTTGATAGTTTACCAGCAATTTATAACCTACAAAATAACTGACACAAAATAATATTTTGATACTTCCTTCAAAAATGGACATGTATGAAGTGAATGCATATAGCAGTAATGAGGAGCCAAGAAGACCCAAAATAATCCGGTAGACCCAACTTCTTTGAAGAATACGATGGAAGAGATTTTTTAAATCGATTCAGACTATCACCCAGAACAGTGGAAATTGTATTAGATGAAATAGAGGAATTAATTGCCCGTGATGTAGTACTTAAAAAATAAAACACGTTTTTATTGTTAAAAGAAACGTTTCTGTTTCATAGAATGTAGAATAAATTATATAAAGATATTATTTATACAAAATTGCAAACATTAAATACTACATAGGTACTTACTTAATAAATAATAATAAACCACTAACTGATAAATTGCTTCTGATGTTTATATTTGTTAGTATGTGACGTGACTTTGACAAAAATTCATGCATTTTATGTATATTAATCATTTTTCTAGTACCAACATTATAAATTTTATTCACAACCTCTCGTTTACAAATCATGACTTATTGAAAAACTCAAGTGTCGGTAAAGTTGTAGTTAACCTGCAAGTAAGAGTCAACTAACATGAAAGTTAACTTGCGATTGTAAAACCGGCTGTTAAAATGTGAAATTGGACCAAAAACTTGAAAAATTTTTACCGTTTTTAAAAAAATTCATTTAGACAAGAAATAATGAATATTAAGACTCAAAACTTTATTTATTTATTCTTGGGGGTACATAAAACAAGTTTGTGAGGTCGCCAGTCAAATTCATACCATCCTCCCCTTCTCCACCACCTTTAAAATACGCATTTTGTAACAAAATGATGTTCAAAAAACACATTTTTTGAGTGTTTTTAATAAAAATAATGTTTAATATGGAGTCTAACGTATCAGTTTCAACTCATATTTGTATTATTATAATTTTTGGACGTTTTGCCGAAAATAACCCCTTTTCAACCATTATTAAAGGGTCGAAATATACTAAAAACATAAGTTCAAATTTTTATCTTCTATTAATGCCAATGGGGATTTTAGCTCGTTTTAAGGTATTTTCTTGTTAAACGTACATCTCTTAAAGATCCGTAACGCTACCTCACCTTCAACCCCATTTTAATTCTTTTCAACCCCTTACTGCAACGTACTAAGGAGTTAAGTAAAAATGACGCTTTTTTTGTTAAAAAAAAATGTTTGATATGATGATTTACGTATAAATTTTAATACGAATTTTAACCATTACAATTTTTTAATGTTTCAACGAAAATATTTCCTTTTCAACCCTTATTAAGGGGTCGAAATATACTAGAAATATTAGTTCAATTTTACTTCCACATCCACGTAGTGGATTGGAAGTATAGTAATCGCAAAAAAATTTTCAAAAATTTTTATTCGTGAAATAGGTTTAGAATGTCATGAAACGTCGAGATTTTAAATTTGAGCGAAAAAAAATTTTCTGTCTGTCTGTCGGTCTGTCTGTAACTTTTTTTGTCCGCACGCTTTCTCCGGAACGGTTTAACATATTGACCTGAAATTTTGTACACGTATATATTATAACGAGATCTGGAACTGGATTGTTTTTTGAGGAAATCCGGTGAAGGGTTGGGGGTTAAATAGGGGTAAATAGGGGGAAATAAGTAAAGCAAGCTTGTAAGAGTACAGAAACTTGAAATTCGGTGTATGTACTAGAAGTTAAGGCCTCAGATTTTTTTATAATATTTTTCAACCTCCGCACCACCCCTACCCCATTAATGGGGTTGACAAAATAAAGTTGATATATTTATTTGAAATTTCGTACACGTATGTATTATAACGACGTCTGGAATTAGTTTATATTTTGAGATGATTCCGTTGAAGGGTTGGGGGTTAATTTGGGGTAAATAGAGGAATATAAGTAAAACGTTGGTAAGACTACAGAAACTTGAAATTCGGTGTATGTACTAGAAGTCACAGCGTCAGATTTTCTTATAATATTTTTCAACCCAACCACCCCTACTCCAATATGAAAAGGGTTGATAAAATAAAATTGAGATATTCATTTGAAATTTGGTACACGTATGTATTATAACGACGTCTGAAACTAGATCATAATTTGAGATGATTCCGTTGAAGGGTTGGGGGTTAAATAGGGGCAAATAGGGGAAAATAAGTAAAGTAAACTGGTAAGACTACAGAAATTTGGGATTCGGTGTATATACTAGAAACCAAGGCCTCAGATTTCTTTCTAATATTTTTCAAACTCTACCACCTCCGCTTCATTATTAATGGGATTGATAACATCAAATTGAGATATTCACTTGAAAGTTAGTACACGTATGTATTGTAGTGACATCTGATTGAGATGACTCCATTGAGGTGGTAGGTTGTAAATAGTGGAAAATAAGTACGGTAAACTAGAAACTTCATTTTTAACGTATATGGTAGAAACCAACTCCTCAAACTTTTGTATGACATCTACCCCAAATATTTTTAAAATTCTATGACCAATAATTTCCACATACTAGAGTGCAAATATAGTCAAGATGTTTCCTTTAAAGTGACTTGGACGAATAATCTGGATGTGGAAGTAGTGATTCCTTAGGCAGCGGTTTTTTTTCTTTTATTAATGCCAGTGGCGATTTTAGCTCGTTTTAAGGTTTTTTAGCTCATTTTTCTATTTAAATTTACAAATACATGTAATTTTACATGTTTTTTTTTAACATCATTTTGTTACAAAAATGCGTGTTCTAAAGGGGGTGGAAAAGGGAAGGAGGGGATGAATTTGTTTTATATACCCCCAGCAATAAATAAGTAAAGTTTTTGTTCTGGCTAAATGAATTTTTTTTAAAATAAAAATGTTTCAAGTTTTCGGTCGAATTTCATAATATTAGTCCAATAATTATAAAGATTTCCATAACAAAAAATGTTGTCTGAGATTTTCCTTCAGTAACTGTTAGTAGATTGATTACACATCTGAGGGTGCCGCGCATCCCCCCCCCCCCCCCCCCCCCCAAAGAAATCAACCTCTCCATGAAAGAAGACTTAGTTTACTGATAACTCGTTAACCATTGTATACATATAAAAAAAATTGCTCATCATAGAAAAGAAAGCTGGATAAATTTCCTAAAATAGGCCCTCTTGTAATTTTTTTGTATATGTATATTGAAAAAATTGAATTACTCGAAAACCAAACATGCTAGGGAGAAAAAACAAAATGGGTGTTAAAGGAGATATAAAATACTCTTTTGTGTTTCCATTTTTGATGGCTGTTGATATCTATTAGTACATAAAAATAACAATATAATATAGTTACCTCTTTATTTTTTGCACTTTTAACTATTCACGGGCCCATAAACAATAACTGAGTTTAATATAAGTCATAAATGCATTATCTTTTAGTTCAATTCTTTATTGTTTTCTAAAAATAAAAAAAGACCCAAACATCTTGAAAATTTAGCTCAAAAAAATTTTGTTTGAGTTTATATATCATATAACTATTGTTTCTAATCATTTAACAGTTAAAAAATTGTACTAAAAAAATATAAAAAAATTGAATATGCAGCCTTTTTTGGATTTTTGTTTGGCTAACTTTGACATGCTGCTAAATTTGTAAATGTGAATATTTTTATTCCTAACTTTTTCTGCATTGAAGTACTACTTTGAACTAAAAGATAATGCATTTATAACTTGTATTATAGTCAGTTATTTTTTATGGGCCTATGAATAGTTACAGTGTTTACGAAGTCAATTGAAACTGGTCAGTGTTAAAGCACAGGACCGTGCGCACTTAACTTGATATTTTGTCCTATGTATTTAACAATGGTATCGAGAATCGAATAGTAGTTGAAACTGTGCAGACGAATCCGATACTGGCAATGTAGTCAGCCTGAATAAACCATCTACGACTGCACTGGTTTAAAGATAATAAAACGGACAGACCGACTAGCATAAAAAAACTTGTAAATCGTTTCTCAGCAGTCAACGTGGACTTGTGAGATGTGCTGCCATTGGCCTGGGTTTGAGGACGGGTGACGACGATTGGCTGCATGGGACCCGGGTATTCCTCAGTTCGATTGGTCAGTCGGTGTTATATCAGGTATTAGTCAACGTGGACTCGATATCACCTAGTTCTTTATAACATTTCTTCAGTGCAGTGCGAAAAATGGTTTTCAGAACAGCTTTTACCAAATATTCCTTCTAATTCGGTAATTCTATTAGATAATGCTTCTTATCACTCGCAAGTATTAAATAAAATACCAAACACCAGTACAAGGAAGACATTTTAAAATTCATGAGAGAAAAAATATGGAAATTCCTGTAAAAGTTCCAATAAAGCGCGAATTACTGAAAAGAATAAAAGAACAGAATTTCAAATGGGAATATGTTATTGATAACTTATCCAATATACACGGTCATACACTTTTGCGGTTACCTCCGTACTATTGCATATTTAATCCTATCGAGATGGTTTGAGCAACTTTAAAAGATCGCTTGAGAAAATGTAATGACCCTTTAACGTTAAGTGCGGTAGTAGTTGATCATATACGAGAAGTAATAAATGACCTCGACAATACTGATTTATGGAAAAATTGCGTTAAGCATGTAATTAAAAAAGAAAATCAATATCCAACACTACCCCCCATCGCGCCGATTATAATTCAACCGAATAATGATTCCTCTTCAGAAAGTGAAGATTCGGACGCGTCAACTTTTAGCATTTAACTTTTTTAATATATATTTTCAGAACAAAATATTTAGCTATCATATTAGGTATGAAGTTTACTTCTTTATTGTTTCATTTCTTGGAATATATTTTATTTAGTTGACAAGAAATTTTAATTTAAGTTACTTTTTTCTAGAGACGTATTTTAATTCTGTTTTTATTTATGTTTTATCTATACAAATATTTATTTTTGTTGTACTAATTCTTTGCTTCGGTTAACAAATTTACATTTTTATTTTTATTTCAGAACAAACTTAAATTTTATTTTTACTATATAACATCCTTGCCCCTCGCCAATCTAAGCTCCCATCCCCTCATCCCGGCAAGGATATGTTCATACCTTCTCGTTGGTCCTTGCTGAGCAATAACATATTTCAATATAGTATGGGATAACTTTAAAACTAAACGCAATAAATTTAAATATTTAGACTTTATATCTAAAACTGATATAATACTTCAAAAATATGTTATTGGATAAATGAACAAAAATGGCCTATCTAATAAACAAAAAATAATAAACATTAATACATTTTCTTATGACAAGCATTTTTTACCTCCGTCCGTGTACGACGAAGAGTTGCAGACTGTTTTTGCCGGCTTTTAGTTTTTATATGATTTCAATTGTGTTCGTATACACTTTATCATAAATTGCGAAAATTTCAAGCAAGTGTTTTAAAGAGTAGATATATTTTTTTAACTAAATTCAAATATTCATACAAAATAACAATTAGCAAATTTGTACTAGTCTGGCGAGCGTAACATGATTTTTACATGTCTTGCAACCATTTTCACCTTTTAAATTTGAGGGAGTTCGATGGGGTACCTCTTGTGTCATGGGAGCTCGGTCTATTACTGCTCCCTTAACATTACAGACGTAAATGTTAACTCTTAAAAGTAGGTATGCCTCGACAAGCTGCTAAAATTTGCAACAGGGGAGGTGAAAGGGAAACTCCAGTGGGCGATCCTTTAAAAACAATAAAATATTATTTTATGTGTTTATAGTACTATGTAGTAGTAAATAGAAATGAATGACCGCGATTCCACTTACGTATAAGCTCGAAATTAGTTCATGATTGTATATAAATTCTACCTGCCAAAGCTCAAAGATTATGCCGACACCCGACACATCTATCCTATCGTTCTAACCTAAATGCGTTTTTAACATATTATTCCTTCAATAAATACAGTATTTTTAATTTAGACGGCTAGGTATTATGCTTAATTTGTAATATGTAGTATACGAGTATATCTATATTTGTGCATAATGGAAAAGATATTCAATAATTAGTAATCTGCATTAATTAATAATAATCGTCAATAAGGAAATAATAATATTAAATAAAAAGAATAAGAGTTGATGAGGTCCGATAAAAATTATAAACAAAAATTAGTGCTATGCAATATTGCAGCTACGGACACACGTTTCAGAGTTATTGCTCCTCATCAGCGTAGCATGGCATAAATAATATTGTTATATTGTTAAAAGACCAACAAAGATAGGAAAGCACAGTATATTGTAGGTACTCTATTTTGTACCTCCGTACCTCATGTGCCATATATGAAGAGCAATAACTCCGAAATACGTGTCCGTAGCTGCAGTCTTGTTTGTTATTATAGTACTAATTCTTGTTTATAACTAAATGGAAAACTTAACATTTTAATGTTGTTTAGTTTTCGTATGTGTAAAGCTTTAGCTGTCACATCATTCAACAAATCAAAATTTAAACTCTTGGATCCTCAGGGGATTCCTCAGGACTTCTTCAATTTTTATTTTGTAGTCTCCCTCAAATAATGGTAGTTTACCAATAAACAAAAATTAGCAACCATTGTTAAAATCAAAAATATACACCACGCAAGTTGTTTTATCCAATAAGTGTTATGCGTATAGTATTAGTTATTTATTGGTCTAATTTATCTATACGCGATATTCTTAGAAACTGTTAAACAGAAAAAAAGTTTCAAATAAAAAAGGTGTCTCCATCTTTATTTCTTCTCAGCAAAGACTTAAAGGGTTTTCCGTTCGTTAACTGATCTTTGCAAATACTCACATTTTATCGACATGGTTTTTGGAAAAAACACGTATTTTTTACAATTATTAAAATTTGACCTTCATATTACCACAGTTCATTAATAAATATGTAGTGATGACATAGTAAAATTGAGATCCATTAATGTTTTCGTTTTTTGAATTATGGCAAGTTAAACAAAAAAATAATTTTAATTATTATTGTTATACATCCAATAGACGCCGAGAATAAGAGAAATGATTCGCAGAAAATCAGTGATAAGTAATTATTTATAAGCATTAAACTATTCAACGGATCATTATGAAATTCACTAGTTATCTATCGAGAGGTAAACCACCGTCGGCACTCGTTCTCCGAATTTTAGGCAGGCTGCAGCCTCGGCAGTTCGTGTAATTTCTACAAGTGGTTGACCTCTCAGGTTCTGTTTTGATAGTATATAGTATAAAATAAGAATTTCTTTACAACCCTAACCTGAAATTTTCAGACGTAAATGTAGCAAGTAAATGCCAATTTTTCGTCAGTAACAAGTAAATATATCGAGAATAAATAAAGATTAAGGATAGAGGCAACCTTTTATTTGAAATTTTATTTTCTAGGAGTAGTAGTCTCGATTTGACCAAGGAACTAGTGTTATATACTTAGCACATATCACATATTAGCACATATTATATAAAATAACTTGCCTGGTGTACACTTAGTTTTACGAATTATTATTCATATTTTCTTAAAAAATATATGGATGGGGAGAACTTACAAATTTGCTTTTATAGTGGACAAAAGTTTAATGATAGATGTTTTAAACTAAACCCCGCATCAAAATTTCATTAATAACTTTAGACATGGTAGGTTATTTCTCAAAAATATGGATATCTCTGGTTTTACTGGTTAGATTTTAAAAATCCAAAGCGTCAATTATTTGTATCAATGAAATTTAATAGTGCATTTTTTTAAAATACGAATGTCAGAGCGATTCTAAAAATTTGCAAAATGTTGAAAGTAAAAAAGATGGCTAAAATTTGTATTCAAAAATGTTTTCTCTACAAATTTTTAAAGCAGAGATAAAAACCTGCAACTTGAGTCTTAGAACGTCTACATTGGTGCGCGATCTCAACAAGAAAATATTTTCAACATCACCTTCTGGACAATACTTTTAGCTCTGATTTTTTAAATTTTCACGAAGTTGCTTTTTTCTGGAAAATATTTTCGGGTTTAAAGGAGTAAGTTGGTTTCTCTGTTTCTTTTTACATTTTGAGCCTAGATTTCATTATTTTGACCGATCGATAGATAACTTTACTGCCGACAGTTTTTATCCCAAACATTTCTTTCTATTTTTCCCAGAAACAAAAGTTATTACGAAAAAAATCCTGTTACTTGGTCTAATGCAACAAACTGATGCGTGTGACTTGATGAGAAAATGGGAAAATGTGCGCTTTACTTTTGTGTTTCTAACTCCTTTCATTGCAAATCGCATCGCCCCTTATAATTCTATATTCATGTGTTTACGACAAGAACACATCCTTAAAATTTAGTATCGATTGTATTGTCCAATAAATGTTTTCAAATATACCAGCATACCACCATTTTATAATGAAGAATTGAAACACAATTACACATTATTGTTAGTGCATGGGTGGCTACATATAACTAGTTACTATATTGTTATAATTCCGTACTTGTAGTATAATCAAAGAGTAGAGTACCTGTTAAGTATAATAGTAAATTAATGGAATTTGGTATTTTATTGGGCGTCCCGTGTTATTAGAAATGATTTGGTTTAATTTCTTATTTCGTTCCCTCGTTATATTTTCTTATTCATAAAATAATTATGGGTGAAGGGCGGAGCTTAAACAATAATAAATCCAGAGGGAGCTCGTATCAGTGTAACATTTGTTGCAAAATGTGCCTTTGCACGGTTCCGTGCTATACATGTTTTTGCAAAAAGTATTATGTTTTTTGGAAAAATAAAAATAGTACGATACACAGAAAACATGAATGAAGGTTTGTATCGAGTCCTTTTTCTCATATTTTGATTCTAAATATTTAAAAAAAAAATCAGCAATTTGCTGCTAATTAAAACAAATCTTATTAATTAATACCATTTTTTCTCAAAATATTAAAAAGATACAAACCTAGATTGATATGTTTTCTTCTATTTTTCGCCTGTACAAATTTCGTAACTGCAATGGTCTAATTATAATTTGTCGCGGACGGGGTGGCGTTTGAGAGTAATTTATTTCTGATTTTTAGACGGCATACCCACTCTTAATGGTTTTTCCGATTGCAGACTATGAACCTCGGAGGATCTGCTGACGGCTAACGTTATCTCGTATTATTTATAAACACTAGTCAGAAATTGTACTCGATAAATATTTAACAGGTCTTATCTCTCAGTGTTGTTTACCGTTGCTGTTTGCAGAATGCGTTCGATAATTTTAGCGACAATAAAAATTGCGACCATAAATAATACTTACACTTACAAAGGATCCCACTGTTTTATTGGCAACAAGTAAAGTTCCAACATGTGACATTTACCGAACCGACTGTCGTAGAGTATTACAGTCCAATTAAAAAGTCCTTATACTGGTATAATTAGCAGCAGGCTGCATTTTTGACAGTAAGTAAGTGCTAAGGGTGTTCTATTTTGAAGGGTTAAAATTGAAATGTAAATTTTTTTCAGACTTTACTTATGTCCCGATTCTCAGTAATGTAAATAATATATATGCCAAATATCAAGACGATGGGATAATATTTAGAGTTTGACACTTTGAACAGTTTGATAAAAGTAGGCTAAAAAATAAGATTTACAATGTTAATAATTTTTATTGTCATTTATTAACTGAGCCATTCTTTTGGAAAAATGACATTTTATGTAAAAATAGCTTACCTTTCGCAAATTCACGAGTAATGTTCCACTTTCTTATGGACTGATAAATCTTGTTGCCTACATGTTTGTCTTAGCTAGCATGAAAACATTTGACATAAAACAAAACAAAGAAAATGATAAAAAAAAAAACAATCACCCTAACAACAGAGAGATACAGGCCTTTTTGTGTAAAGCATCGATAACTTTTTTATTCCTGGCACGTCCGGAACATCAGTTTTGTGACACTTCTGAGACAGTGTAAAACTAGTGAATGCAATGCCACGTTTAAGTGAAAGGGAACGCGTAGAACTTTTGATGATGGTGGGATATGGTGATACGCTGAGAACTCATCAGGAAGCATGTGATGTTTTCACTGCAAGTAGATTGGTGGCTAGATATGATGAATCTGGCAGTGTAGCTGACCTCCTTCGATCTGATCGCCATAGCACAAGCAATGAAACCAAATTAAATATTCTTCTGGAATGTGAGGAAAACCATCATCTTTCGACAAGGCAGCTGGCTTTAAATCGTAACGTGAGTCAAACTTCTGTTGTACGTCTATCGAAAAAAGAAAAATACCATCCATACAAAGTGCAATTAATCCACGAATTGAATGAGGGCGATCCAGATCGGTGCTTACAGTTTTGTGAACAGTTGATGATCTTGTGCGATGAAAACCCAAATTTTTTAAAGAACATTGTTTTTTTTTTATGAAGCTATATTTTCTTTAAAGGGGACTGTACATCGGCATAACTGTAAGTATTAGTCACCCAAAAATCCTCGTTGGACTGAAGAAGCCCATACACAGCGACGAGGCAAAGTAAACGTGTGGGCAGGTATAATTGGTGATCGTTTATTGGGACTTTTTTTTTTTAAGAAAATCTTACGGCCGCAAGATATTTACAGTTTTTGCGAGTTGAGTTAGTGCCAGCTTTAGCAGTTATATTTCCGAACAATGAAGATGAAGATATTCCTGCTGAAAACGTCTGGTCTCAGCAAGACGGGGCCCCACCTCATTTTGGTATAGCAGTGCGTCAGTTTTTAGATGATACTTTTACTGGAAGGTGGATAGGTCGTCGAGGTCCGATTGAGTGGCCCCCGCGTTCACCGGATTTAACCCCCTTAGACTTTTTTCTTTGGGGTTACTTAAAGTCAAGAGTGTATTTTAACAGACCGGATACCATAGAAGATTTGAAAGACAGAATTGTCTTGGAGTTGAGACGAATTGCCCATGAGATGATTCAGAACAGCGTGCAAAGTGTCTACACCCGTCTTGGTCAATGCCAAATGGTTGGAGGGTCGCAATTTGAGTAACGGAGATGAAATTTTTCTCACAATTACTTATGTAAGGTATCAATCAATCAAAATATTTTTTCCAAAAGAATAGCTTAGGTAATATCAATTTTTACTTCCCTCGCATGCCGAAGGGAAGTATTGTATTCGAGAAAGAATCACCCTCCGAGATTTTTTCGGATTCTGACGTTTCAGAACACGTAGATTACGAAAATATAGGTTTTCCAATTCCGTCAGTCTGTCTGTCTGTCAGTCTGTTGGTGCATTTACTAAAAAACTACTTAAAGGATAGCAGTCAAATTTGGTAGATAGTTGACGCTACTGTCAGCGAAGACATGGTAGAAATTTCACTGGAAAATATACAGGGTGGACCGTCTAAACGGAATAAATAGTGAAAAAAATTTTTTTTTGCTCAAATTTTTTGAAAAAATTTTTACCATGAAAAAAATTTTTTTTTGCTCAAATTTAAAATTTCTACGTTTCATGACGCGCTAAACCTATTTCAGAAAAAAAAAATTTTTGAAAATTTTTTTTGCAACATTTTTGAAAAAAAATTTTACCAAGATGAAAAATTTTTTTTTTGCTCAAATTTAAAATTTCCACGTTTCATTGCGCGCTAACCTATTTCAGAAAAAAAAATTGAAAATTTTTTTCACCATTTTTGAAAAAAATTTTACCACTAAAATATGAGAACTTTTTTCTTTCTTCAAATTTAAAATTTTCACGTTTTATGGCATTCTAAACGTATTTCAAAAAAAAAAAATTTTTGAAAATTTTTTTACCAACATTTTTGAAAAATTTTTTACCACCAAAATAGGTGGAATTATTTTTTTGTTCAAATTTATAATTTCCACGTTTTCATGGCATTCTAAACGTATTGAAACAAATTTAAAAAATTTTCCGAAAAGTTTTCTTGAAAAAATTTATGTATTCATCACTAAGTAGGTACTTACTATAGAATAGAAGAAAATATTTTGTTTGCTCAAATTTAAAATTTCCACGCTTCATGACATTCCAAACCTATTTCGGAAGAAAAAAAATTGTAAAATTTTGAAACAAAAATACCACTAGAATAGATGGAACATTTTTTTTTGCTCAAATTTAAAATATACACGTTTCATGACATTCTAAACCTATTTCAAAAGAAAAAATTTTGAAAATTTTTTAACCAAGATTTTGGAAAAATTTCAAAAAAATTATTATTTTTTCTTCGTTCAAATTTAAAATTTCAACGTTTCCATAGCATTCTAAACATATTCAAACAAATAAAAAAATTGATAAAATCTATTTCACTACTTACTATAGAATAGATGAATTTTTTTTTACCACTTTGGAAAAAAAATTACCATTAGAATAGACGGAAAAATTTGTTTTTGATGAAATTTAAAATTTTCACGTTTCATGACATTCTAAACCTATTTCAGAAATTTTTTTTCACACACTTGAAAAATTTGTAACCACTAAAACAGATGGAAATTTTTTTTCTTTGATCAAATTTAAAATTTCCATGTTTCATGACATTCTGAACCTATTAGAGAAGAAAAAGGAGTGAACATTTTTAACCAAGTTTTGAAAAATTTCAAAAAAAAAAATTAAATTTTTAACCACCACTATACTTCCACTTCACTGCGTGAATGTGGAACTGTCTACTGGCAATACTATTTGACATATGCTATTATACTTTTATTGGAAAATATACAGGGTGGTCATCCCAAGAAATAATTTATGGGAGACCTGTTATTTAGTATTGAACTTTTGCTGTTGGATGAGCTCTATTTTTTTGAATAAAAGTTATCAGGATTTCTTTGTAATAATTACAATAACTATATTTCCATTATTATTCTCAATCTCATTTCGTATTTAATATTTTTTTAGTGATCGCCATGCACAAATAACGAGGGAAGTTCTGTGTAAATACCTTTACTGATTTTTTTTTCATGTCACCAGAAAGCTAAAGGAATATACCACCAAAAACAGTAAACAAAAATGTCTGTTTCCATTAAAGAAAATGTATGATGACGTCATAACTCAAAAACCAATGACGTCACAAATTTTGGTGTAGTGACAAATGTAGCATTTACAAAACTAACATCGACCTGTTCGAGGGATTTTTTTGACAAATAACACATACCAAAGGTATGAATTTTGTGCGTTTCTTTAGGTTCACGCTGTGTGTAAATAAAGTTGCTTTACTACAATTTTTTTTCTCTCTAACTTTCTGTACATCTGGTGATTGTGAATATTTGACCGAGTTGGTAATTCGGTGAGCTAAAGGGCGTTATGGGCAGCATATTTGATCCCACTGTCTAACCATAACTGAATTCAATTTCAATCTTCTACATGGTAATGTTGGCTAGTAACGAATGCATGCCTGTATTATTTGAAATACGTAACTCCCTCCCAACCAATCTTGACATTGAATGTGAGGCTTGTCTTGTTCTTTGATAGGAGCAAATTACAAGATTTGGCTTCAAGTACTTGGAAAAACAGAAAACTTTACTCATCGGGCGTCCCGTGCTTTTACGTGTATTAACACAATTATTGTTATTATTAACATTATTTTCTTCTTTTTGGTTCATTATTTAACAGTTTCGGTTTGTCTCTAAAATAGCGTTTTTTTATTTTTTAAAATTATTTATTTATAAAGAATATTTTCTCGAAAAATCAACAATAAGAAAATGGTACCCCATCCAGAGGCACACTGTATAGTTCAATAATACATTTTTCTACTCAAAAAGCAAGTGACAGCATATGTCTGTCAATAAAACCTCCAATTCCACGGTAGCAAGCAAACAACGATAATGAAACGGCAAACTTCATCTATAATTTTGGATCTGATTACATAAAGTAGCGTGTCCCCGGTCTAATAATTGCGTGCTTTCATCCACAAAACTTCCCCTGCTGCCCGTGACAGCGTATTGGCCTATAAAAGGGGGCTGATGCGTTCACAGCGGCCCTACTGTCGGTGACAAGGGGCCGCGCTGGGCAGGACATGTTTGCGCAACAGTCTGTCGGCTTCACGTCAACAGCATATGTTTGTGTTTCTTTTAGGTCGGCGGGTGGCTGCTCCAAATTAACAAGTGATATTGAGAAGGCACGTCCGACGCAGGATATTGCATTCATTGTTAATATTTTAGTGAAAAATCTGGTTCCTACAGCGAGGAGAAATTTATAGCGATGGGAAATATACAGTGTGAACCTAAAGAAACGCACAAAATTCATATCTTTGCTATGTGCCATTTGTCAAAAAAATTCTTGAACAAGTAATTGTGAGAAAAATATCATCTCCATTTCTCAAATTGCGACCCTCCAACCATTTGGCATTGACCAAGACGGGTGTAGACACTTTGCACGCTGTTCTGAATCATCTCATGGACAATTCGTCTCATCTCCAAGCCAATTCTGTCTTTCAATTCTTCTATGGTATCCGGTCTGTTAAAATACACCTTTGACTTTAAGTAACCCCAGAGAAAAGAGTCTAAGGGGGTTAAATCCGGTGAACGCCGGGGCCACTCAATCGGACCTCGACGACCTATCCACCTTCCAGTAAAAGTGTCATCTAAAACTGTCGCACTGCTATCCCAAAATGAGGTAGGTGGGGCCCCGTCTTGCTGAAACCAGACGTTTTCAGCAGGAATATCTTCATCTTCATTGTTCGGAAACATAACTGCTAAGGCTGGCGCTCAACTCGCAAAAACTGTAAATATCTTGCGGCCGTAAGATTTTCTTTAAAAAAAGGTCCCAATAAACGATCACCAATCATACCCGCCAACACGTTTACTTTACCTCGTCGCTGCGTATGGGTTTCTTGAGTCCAATGAGGATTTTCGCGTGACCAATACCTACAGTTATGCCGATGTACAGCCCCCTTTAAAGAAAACGTAGCTTCATCAGAAAAAAAACAATGTTCTTTCAAAAATTTGGGTTTTCATCCCACAAGGTCATCAACTGTTCACAAAACTGTAAGCGCCGATCTGGATCGTCCTCATTCAATTCGTGGATTAATTGCACTTTGTATGGATGGTATTTTTCTTTTTTTAATAGACGTACAACAGAAGGTTGACTCACGTTATGATTTAAAGCCAGCTGCCTTGTCGAAAGATGGTGGTTTTCCTCACTTTCTAGAAGAATATTTCATTTGGTTTCGTTGCTTGTGCTGGGGAGACCAGATGGAGGGAGGTCACCTACACTGCCAGATTCATCATATCTAGCCACCAATCTATTTACAGTGGATCTAGAAATTTGCTTTTCGGGATACTTGGCATTGAAAACATCACATGCTTCCTGATGCCTATCAGCTATGTTGTGACCTAAAGTAATTGTATACAGTGGAAGGTTTTTAAATGGACCAAATCAACTCAACCCAAGAAAGAAAAGGAAAGGAAATAAAACAAAACAGCAAAGAACAAGACGCTGCAGAAAGACAGACAAGCTATAAATTTATTTATTTTATTTTATCTGATATAATTGATATTATTCTATTCTATCTTTTTATCTGATCTTTACCATCTTAATTTTTATCAGCTCGATTTATTGATTCAAAACATAATATTTTATTATTATTTTAGAAGGCGGAAATTGAAACCGACTGTCTCAGAGAAACGACATACAGGGTGAGCAAACTATCCCGTCGGACCTCATATTTCTCATAACGCGCAAAAAAAATGTCACCGCGAGATAGGGCCCTTCCCAGCAACTCCACTGTAAATGGATATTTACCTGTGGAATGGTTAATAAATAAAAACAAAAAAAAAATAAAAATAAAAAAATGAAATTCTGAATCTGGCAGAGATTCAGAATCAGAAGAAACAGAAAATTTAGAAGAAAAAGACGGAGATGACGATAGATGGAAACTTAAAGGAAGCATGGAAACTGAATAGAAGCATCTCGCAAACACCTGCACACCCAAACAGATGATGACAGATGGACACTTAATAGAAGCATGGAAACTTAAAAGAAGCATGTCAAAAACACCTACACTTCCTATGCTATATTCCCACCCCATGCGCCATGCGGCTCTCGCTGCTGACAACAAGCATTTCCAATGTCCAACCCGGCGTATGCAGCCGGTCCGGCGGTATATAAAACATCCGAAATTTGGTTGCGGCCCGCGGTTTGGCCGTCCGTTGGGCGTGTTCGACGGACGACCAAGCTGCGTGTTGGAACGAACCTCCATGGATGCCCGGAATTGGCAGCGATGCCCACCTTACGCTGGCAAATCAATCAATCAATCAATTAAGGTAAAACTTCTAAACTCACAAGTGTACCCGTCTAACACTAATAATTACCACGTTGAAAGTGTGACAATGCTAACACCCCGAAAGCTAATCGAAAAGATGACTTATTTTCTACCTAAATTACTTGAGTCGAATTTTTTAATTAAGGCGGAATAATGCTGAAATAATTGGACCAATGAATGTGAACCTACCCCTTTTTAGTGGTTAAATCGACTCGCGTTTTCTAGTACTATATGGGCCAAAACAGCTTCGCATAAATATAAAACATTCTTTTAATAACGACTTAATTCATTCTATATATACAGCTATCTAATTTCCAGTGAGGTGAAAAGACCCTTTTGGTGTTTAAACTCTTTCTGACCTTTATCATTAAGGGAAAACCTACACTGGCCCCTATCTATTTTACAGGAAACTTGGGAATCTTTGGACCAATTACAGCATTTATGAGGCGACCTATACCCTAACTAATTTAAAAATTTGCTCAAACGGTGTCGTGTTACCCCGTAGTAATTAACCTCGCGTTTGTGACATTTCTAATAAAAACCATTTGACACTGACTGTGCTGAACTTTCCCAGGGTTCGGCGTTACTGGTTCTTGGAAGAGTCTGTTTGGGTTGTTGCAATAAATGTATTCCATTTTGAAAAATATACCACATAATACTTTACAGTTATCGCCGAAAAAGTTCTTATCGTCGGCACGAACGACCGTTAAACTATTACTTTTAAAAATCGTCTAATATCATATTGAGATTGTTAGGTCCTTGACTGGCATCCCAACTTTCTACAAAATACCGTGCGACTTTATGAAAAATAATTTTAATTTCTTAACCCTTTGTTACATTATTTGTTACAATCCTTCCCATGTTAAAATCGCTTACTTTAATGGATAATAACTGGAAAACTACACATAAGATCGTTCTCAAAATTCGACAGTGGTTTTAGGAAATTAACATCTACATCCTGTCAAATTTTGAAAACGATCCGACATTAACAACATCCTCATTAGACATACCTTAAAAACTCGTGCACTGTTGTATTATTTTACACAATATATTTGCGGTTTATTCCACATGGAAAGCGAATATAAACCAGAAATATAATTATGTGTAATTACGACTCAGTAAGGGAAAGTTGCATATTATACAAAGTTGAATCGAATTATCAGCTACGAATTATTTAGTGTTTACGCCATCAAATAATCTTAACTTTATTCCACGCGAACTCTGTATTTTCGAACGACGAGAAAGTTAATTTATAATATAGGACTATAGAAGATGTTCCGTTTTTATGTAGACAATAATTAAATAAAATGTTGCACCGTCATTATTCGCTACTAGTGGCAATCAAAATGTACCTTAATGATGTTTTAATTGCCTGCTTTTAGCAAATGAACACATTGGTCATTGTTTTATATCGCCGACTAATGTGGCATGTTGCAGATATAAATTGGTATGGACTCGTAGCATACATTCTCATTCTTTACAAATTGATTTCATATACAGTATATCCCACTTTCACGGTAACATCTTCGTAACTTTGTTTATTAACACATCGATTTATTTTAAACTTGGGTTCGTTGTTCAGGGCAACTAAAAACACATACGGTGGTGGCAGTTGCAACCCCCAAAGTTTTGAATGGGAAGTATGGGCTTGTGATACCTCATTTGAAAGGTCTTTTCAGTCCCTATTCAAGAAGGCTAATATTTACTGCAAAAATTAACGCTATGCTTGGCGAAATTCGCTACAACAAACTCAAAAAAACTTAATGCCAATGTAGGAAATGTTCAAAATTAGTTCCTTGAACGTCTTGGCAGCATCCTAATCGTAAATAAAAATGTCTTCTAACGTTTTCCAACCTCGTAGGCGTGACTGACCTAACCACATCCGTTATTCTTCTTCTTAAGTTAGCTATATCGCGTGGCTTAGTTTTGTACAGCATACTTTTCACATATCCCCATAGAAAGAAACAGTGGCGGCTCGTCAGGGGAGGCAGAGCCTCCCCTTGGAAGAACCACCATATCTTCAAAAGTAATATCTTAAGAAATTTCTATTAGGTATATCTCAATTTTCAATATTTTTTATTGTTTATTATTCATTAATTAATTTTCAGTTTATATATACCATTTTTGCATTTCCTTTCCACAAACATACCTATAACGTTACAGTCCGGATAGTCTTTGTATGCATATTTCCCGGTCGGCCGGTCTTTTACTGAATGAACACTGCGGTTCGCTGGAGGCTAATACGAAATAGCTTCCAACTTTACCGCATTTACTTATAACATGAATGACCTTGAATTTCTTTGCGCTGTGTAAAATAGCAACACTTGGAATAGCAAAGTATGAGGCTAGCCTCAGATCTCAGTTCTTTATCTAGCGCATGTGCACAGGTCATTCAAGAGTCAGGTGATTCACAAAGAAAACGAACTGACGTCTGACAGTTGCGTTTAGCCGGTTAAGAACAACTTGACGTATAAATACATAAAACATTTGATAGGCGGGCTAGAAATAAGTGCTCTAGGTGAAAATATTCCCAACAACATGTCTTGTTGTCCAGACGTGGTGGATTATTTGTTACTAAATGGATTTACTACTCTTATTTATGACGAAAAGGTAAGAATTAAAAGAAATGCCAGGCCTACACCAGCAATGCTTTCGTTAGTTTTTAAAAGTGGTAAACCAAACAGAGGGTTTTGTGATAACAATTATAAAAAAGTCGAGTGGTTAACGGCATCAACAGTTAGAAACAAATTATATAGTTGGAGATGTTTATTATTTACTAATGATCAATCCTCAATTTGGGGCAGGGCAGGGTTTAATAATTTGCAAAATTTGTCGCGAGGTTTAGAAAGGCACGAAAAATCCCAGGAGCACATTTCATCTTGAATTAAATTCGAAATGTTTTGGTAAACAAAATATTGTAAATTTCTTGGATTCTGCACATAAGAGAGAAATAGAAAATGTTAACGAAAAGGTCCGTGAGAATAGGGAAATATTAAAGAGGTTAATAGATGCCGTTATATAGTTATCTTCACAAGAAAATTCTTTCCGAGGACATGACGAAAAACGAGAATCGTGCAATAAAGGAAATTTCAAAGAGCTGGTAGATTTTTTAAAAACTTATGACCCAAAATTAGAGAACTTTTTGAATAACGCCACTATTTTTTGAGACAATTCCGGTAAGCTTCTGTAGAATAATCATTTTCAACACTTAAACGCATAAAAACATTTTTACTAGAAACAAAATGAGTCAAGACCGCCTTTCAAATGTATCGCTTATTTCAATAGAAAAACGTTTTTTGTCAGAATTGAGTAAACGCGATTCATTTTATGATGAAATAATCAACCATTTTGCGAGTTCCAAAAATCGCAGGTTACCACTCATTTATAAAAATATTCAGGCTTTAAAGCAGAGATTAATATAGGTAGTTGTTATTTTAGAAAAAATATTTATTTGTGTTATTTATTTTTTAGGAAATATTTTTTATAATTCTCCATAGTATAGAGTTCCGCGGTTATATTTTTTTTATATAACTTCTTTCTCAAAACTATTTTAATTTCTATTAAAACTTATAATTTTACACGCCTGGCAGTGATAATGAATACAATTTTTTGTTTGTAGAAAAACACTTTAATTTTTTTACCAAAACTATTTTTATTTTTATTAAAAGTTATATAATTTAATTACAAGTGGGATAGTAGGACTCCTTTGGATACCGATACTCGAGTCGTAGGAACGAGAATTTCATGAGAATGATTTTTCCATCTCATCATATTTTCTATTTCCTTTTCATTCTATTCTTTTATTAGTTCTATTCTCTCAAGTCATGAATCGGTATCCTGGCGAACAACCCATGGCACAAAAATGTAACGCGCCGTTGTAATACCTCAGGGGTGGTGGGGAAATGTACAAATTGTAGTCATATTGCACATCAGTTGTCGTTCAGAATATCAAGCCTCCTCTGCAGACAATATCACGAGCCGCCACTGGAAAGAAATCTGAGGGTGTAAGATCAGAAGAACGTGCTGGCAATTCTAGCGCCTCCCTATCCACCGATTTGGAAATGTTAAGTCGAGGCATCGAATCGGTAAAGTGGTCCTTCATCCTGCTGGAACCATTTACATCCGCTGGAACTGGTGGGTTTGCTTGAGCGGATTTAAGTTTGCCAAAGCTGGCACGACACTAGTTTTCAAATTGCCATCAATGAAAAAGGGATCAATGACATGATTCCAATTACTCCCGTCCAAACGTTAACCTTTTCAGGAATTTGCGTATGTAATTCTTTCATCCAGTGAGAAGTTTCATTAGTCCAGTAGCGACAGTTTGGACGATTAACATGGCCACGAAGAACAAAAGTGGACTCATCCGAAAACAAAACATTTTCTAGTTGGATAACATTGTTATCTAACCTTTGCATCATTTGTTCGCAAAAATACGTTCTTCTATCAAAATCGTCTTCACTAGGCTCCTGAGTTGGGGTCAGTTTATAGGGATGCGTTTTATTTTCTTTTCATACGCGAATAATTGACGAATGGGAAACATTCAATGCTGAAGCTTGTTGACTTGAACTATGTGAGTTTTTTCCAAACTCAAGCAATATTATTACATTTTATTAACACATCGTTGAATAGCGGAGAATTCCCAGAAATGTTGAAAACATCACTAATAATTCCTGTACCGAAAGTTTCAGGAACGAAATTAGCGGAAGAGCATAGACCTATAAACACATTACCGCCTCTGGAAAAAATTTTAGAAGTAGTAGTTCATGACCAACTTACTGAATTTATAAACAGTAATAAGTTGCTGCACGATAACCAATCCGGATTTAGAGAAAATCATTCATGTGAGACGGCTTTACAAAAAATAATTAATGATTTTAAATATTCCATAGACAAAGGTGAAGCTGTAGTAACTGTCTTTCTCGATTTAAAACGGGCTTTTGAAGTTGTCAATAGAGAACTTTTACTTAATAAACTTTACCAGTATTTTGGGATTGTTGACACGGCGCATCGATGGTTTAGGTCCTATTTGCATGGACGGAGCCAACAAACCAAAATAAATAATACTAAGTCTGAAAAACTTTTAAATAATAACGGAGTACCACAAGGCAGCGTACTAGGGCCCATGCTCTTCACGCTATTTATTAACGATATACTTTTAATCGATTCGCAAGAATGCAAAATACATCTCTTTGCTGATGATACTATCATATATTTATCTGGATCTGATCTAAAGCAAGTTATTCAAAAAATTAACAAGACATTGGAAATAATTAACGAATGGTTTACAACGAACGGGCTAGTGGTAAATGCTAACAAGTCAAAATATATGATATTAGGATCTAATAAATATCTAAATCAGAACGTCGATGATACTTGTGTTAAATACAACGGAGAACACCTTGAAAAGGTAATAACTATGAAATATCTGGGGATTATCATAGTCTGTAAATTAATATTTAACGACCATATAAATTACACAAGCAAAAAAATATCAAAAAAACTTGGATTCGCCTATCGTGTAAGTAAACATTTAACTTCAACTACCAAGAAAACAATTTATAACACAATAATAAAGCCACATTTTGAGTATTGTTCCAGTATATTGTATATGTGTAATGATACCCATATATCTAAACTGCAGCTACTTCAAAATAGGTGTATGCGATTTATTTTAAAATGTAATATATATACTAATATAAAAACAATGCAATGTACACTAAACTGGTTCTCGGTAAAAGATAATATAAAGTACAAGACACTGATATTCTTATATAAACTGCACAATAATTTACTACCAACATATTTGTCATCAAATATTCAACATCGTGGGGATATTCATAATTATAACACAAGGCAAAGAAATCATATAAACATTAATTTTTCAAACTTAATGAAAACAAAATCCTCCATATACAAGGGAGCGGCAGAATTTAATAAATTACCTGAATTTATAAAACAAGCGAAGAATGTCTTTCTGTTTAAAAAACATTTGTATAAATTCATGAATAAATAATTCTAGTTTACTTTATGCATTAGGCTGATTGTTAAATATTAAGTTAATTATAATTAATCCACAAATATTATATCCTAAACTAAATAATGAAATGAATTTCTTTTTTGTAATACGTAATAACTGTAAATGTATTTTTAAGTAAGTGTACTACATCTGTTTAATAGCTGTTTGTGCTAAATAAAGATTGTTATTATTATTATTATTACAAGTAATTTTGAGTATATCTAATTTGGGATGGCTACTCATTGAACTGGAAGCTTCTTTTTTATCCGCCGTACATGTCCATCTTCGCAAAACTGCTTTTTAATTTTGCTAATCAAACCAAATGTTGAAAATATTCTCTCAACCGGGGCTGAACTAGCTGCAGCAGAAAATAATTGTTTGATATTCGGGAATAATTTGTCAATAATATCAACATTTCTTTGGGATTTCCACCAGTCCAAGGATTTTGTATTTTTAAGAATTTCTTCATGAAATATAATATCGGCAAAAGGCTCAAATTTTGCCAGAAATGTAATAATCGGTGGTAGTAAACCACTTTCGGGATATAATTCATTAGCACGATTCTTTTCGTTTTCTGTTAATTTATTCTTTGTTTTCGTGGGGTCTAGAATGAAGACTAGCAAATGGTATGAGGTGATACACCGGTCGTATCGGTATCTAAATATTTGCATTTGCATTAAGGTAATTTCAGTTTCGTTAAAATGCGACTCAATTGTTATAAATTGTTCTACGACATCTGATAAAATTGCATCGTTTCTTTGAAGCCTATCAAGTGCAACAGATATAGGTTTTAGTAGTGATAAGTAATCTTCAGCAGTTCTTTTTAAATAAATGTCTGAAATTTTCTGTCTTACTATGCTGTCAATTTCATTTTTATGTTCCTCACTAATTTTAAAAAGTGTGGGTCATGATTTAACGAAACCCTCTAAGCAGTCGGCAAGTGAGTTCCATCTTACGTCAGAAGGTAAAGTAAGTTTTTTCCTCCTTCTTTTGCGTATGTCGCAGAGGCAAAATGATTTCACAACGAACGTAACGTGTTCCTTAATTTCACTAATTTCCAAATCCTTACGTAACAAGTTTAAAATGTGTGGAGCACAACCGTAAGTAATAACATTTAGTTCTGTTGACTTTTTAATTTGGTTTCTCATAGCATTCATATTGGCAGCATTATCCGTCACAAACCTGCTTACTGTACAGGTATAGTCAGTCTTTAGAGTTTTAATTAAGTTTGTTGCAAGTTCTGTTAAATATACAGATGTATGTGGATTTTCAGATGTGTCTATTATGTCTACTAAAAAGGAAGACCCATTTTCCGTAGTTGCAATTGCACATATTATTGGTTCATTGTGTATGTTGGACCATCCATCCAAATGACAGACAAACTGAACTTCCTAGTAAACATTTACTTTCTTCCTCGTTATACATTTCATCGAGCAGTCTTTTGAACACATCATGTCGAGATGGTGGTACATATCCAGGTCGTAAAAGCGTTATTGCCTTTTTACTTCAGGTTGTTCAATACATATGAAACTGCTGTTTGTTGCATAAAGAGCTCTAGCAATTTGTCTATCTATTTCTTCTTTATTAGACTTGGTCGTACGTACAACAAAATATGATAAAGATCCAGAACTGGAATTAGGCAGTACTTTTCTTTTTTTACTTAATGGCGTAGAAGATAAGAGCGGCTGTGGGGCACTATCCTCCTCTTCATCTTGTTCAACGTGTTTAATTGTACCTGTAATAAAAAAACAAGATTGTTATGTTGTTCATCTTTAAATCCAGCTACACACAGACAGTCATGGATACTATACTTTATTCTTAAAACTAGTAGTGAATGAAAAAGTCACATTTGTCCATGGAAAGTTACTAGAAATCTAGAAAATATACTAGATCATTTCAAAAATTTGAATCTACCTCGTCTCCTGGCATAATTGGCCTTAGTCACAGAAATAGACTTAACTATGTAAATTTTAAGAAAAAGGTTCTCTTAATATTTTGTCTTACTAAGAAGTTATAAATATAAATAAAATAACAGTATACTTACATTGGACACTGTTCCTGAAGTAGAGGGACCTACATTATTTGTTTCTACACTTTCTACATTACGCGAAGCACATTTTTTCCAGTGGGACTTTCAGTCGGTCCACAAGGCCTTGCATTTCTACATTACACTTTTTACATGTAGCTCTTACCACTTTTTCTCAAGCTTACTTGATTTTTGAATAGAATATTGCCAAATAGGATCTTCTTTCCTTCCACTTCTCTTAGAGGACATATTAAAAAATTATTTAATATTTAAATGCTATAAATATAATCACTCAGACTCGCTTTCTCACTTGTTACGCGGCAGATTAGCAAATAATACAGACAGGCGAGTTTTCAAGTTCTGACAGGAATTTTCATGTATACAGGGTGATTCACGTAGGCCATTCATTAGAAGTTTTTTAACTTGCAGTTGGATTAGAAACTTGAACTTTGGTATACAGCCATGATCGATCATGCCCGTTCTATCTAAAATATTTTCAATCCTCCAACTATACAGGGTGTGCCAAAAATTGGTACCAACTTTCTTATTTTAAATGGAAACCTATATTTTTCTTTACATGGTTCGATTGGTCTTCTAATTCTGAGTTTAGAGAACCTAAGTTATGTTAACTTATCTATTACAATTTTTGACATATGTCCAATTTTTTGAAAAAAATTGCCGCTGTAGTAGTTTACGAACAAATTTGTATCTCGCAAACCTTTCAAAATTATGAAACCAAATTTGTGAAGCAATTAGTTGGAAGTCCAGGCTAACTGTTGATGTCCCATCGGTGGTCCAATTTTTTACCATTTGGGCGCAGTCGATTTTCAAATGTCGCAATCAAAAATTGTCAAAAAGTCAATTTTTTCAAATGGCACCTACTATTTTTTTTCACACCATTCGAAAGAAAATTGAATTTTAGGGTTTTAGGAGTTACTTAAGCATTCCCTATACCCAACTTCACCCCATATCGAGTTATTCAATAAACATCAAGAAATACCTTATCTTGCCGAGAGATTCCTTACTTCATCAACTATTCCATGGAAACAAAAGACAGTTGTAATAATTTTTAAAGAAAAATATGGATTCTTATTTAATTACACACAACACCAACAAATTATTATTAACGAACAAGAACACTGTTGACGAAATTCTGACGTAAATGTTCAATGTGACCACCATATTTTTGTTCAAATATTCTATTATTCTACTTTCAACAGATTGCGTAGCACATCTTTGCGCCTACCATTTCTGACGCCAGAAATCAATGCAAAATTGAATTTTAGGGCCACTTTTATTAACATTGTGTATGTCTATCTACAGTCGTTTTTGAGTTATTGGCATTTTTTTAAAAAAAATATTGTTTTTTTTTTCTCAAGGGTAGTAGGCTTTGGAAACAATCATTTCATTTTAATTTTTATTCAAAAATCGTATTGCAATAATAAATAATAACAACAAAGTAACAATAAATAAACAGATTAACAAAATAATTATTTTAATACAAATGCTCAATGTGTGCACCGTATTCACTGACAGAATTTCGTCAACATTGTTCTTGTTCTTTAATAATAATTTGTTGGTGTTGTGTGTAATTAAATAAGAATCCATATTTTTCTTTAAAAATTATTACAACTGTCTTTAGTTTCCGGCAAGATAAGGTATTTCTTGATTTTTATTGAATAACTCGATATGGGGTGAAGTTAGGTATAGGGAATGCTTAAGTAACTCACCCTAAAATTCAATTTTCTTTCGAATGGTGTAGAAAAAGATAGTAGGTGCCATTTGAAAAAATTGACTTTTTGACAATTTTTGATTGCGACATTTGAAAATCGACTGCGCCCATATGGTACAAAATGGGACCACCAATGGGACACCAAAAGTTAGCCTGGACTTCCAGCTAACTGCTTCACAAATTCGGTTTCATAATTTTGAAAGGTTTGCGAGATACAAATTTGTTCGTAAACTACTACAGCGTCAATTTTTTTCAAAAAATTGGACATATGTCAAAAATTGTAATAGATAAGTTAACATAACTTAGGTTCTCTAAACTCAGAATTAGAAGACCAATCGAAACATGTAAAGAAAAATATAGGTTTCCATTTAAAATAAGAAAGTTGTTACCAATTTTTGGCACACCCTGTATAGTTGGAGGACTGAAAATATTTTAGATAGAACTGGCATGATCGATTATGGCTGCATACCCAAGTTCAAATTTCTAATCCAACTGCAAGTTGAAAAACTTCTAATGAATGGCCTACGTGAATCATCCTGTATACGCTCTAGCTTATTTTACAATTATAGATAGAAGGTACACAATTTATTCCATTTATAAGTTTAAACAAAAACTATCTTTGTTAATATAAGTACTAAATACATTGTTAATGTCAACTATTAGGATGTTTATGTAAAAAACTAAATAAAAATAAAAAAAATCATGACTTTTTTATTAAAAAAATATCGTGATTTTTTATTTTTATTTTTTTTAAATCAAGATATTTATCAGTCCTGACATATTAAGAACTTTTTTTTTTTTTGAAAAAATATCATTAAGAGGGAAGTTTTTAATTCCATGTCCACAAAATAACATTTGATATCGCGATATAATTCAGGAACCGTACGCCACTGCTCTCACCTATCCGAATATTTAAAGGGTGCGCCGAAACGTACTCGATTGCAATGATTCACCGCTGATAGTCATCTAACATTGCAATTAACATTACGCACCCCGACGTTGGCACAACAGCGGGGAAAATTGAATTTTTTCATGATTTGATAAAGCACCAATCAAGGTTTTAACTCGGTTAGCTCCCCGTATTAGCCGGAAATAAACACCTTCGCACATAAATCCGGTGTGGGTGGTTGGGCCAGACGGGCGCTATATCTACAAAAGAGGAAATTGCAATATGGAGTTGAAAATTACCAGTCCGGGAGTGGCCGACTAGACACAGACAGATGTTTTAATGATTACTTAAACGTAGACAAAAACGCAAGATATATTTGTAATCGGCAGAGATTGTATCGCAGGATGCACTTTACAATTATGACAGGCTTGTATGTACAAAAATATAATCCATGGCTTGTATTTAAAAATATATACAGGGTGTTCGGTAAGGCGATGCCAACCTGGAACAGGGTGGTAGAGGGGCCATTTGGCATCTATATGAACCAAACATACCTATATGAAAACTGTTACTGTTTTTTTTATATTGCCGATTTGTAGTTTTTTTTTAAATCTCCTTTTTCATCATGCATATAAGTATTACGCACCAAATCAAACTTTTGATGTTCTGAATGTAATGGGAATTAAAAATGTCGCAAAGTCTTGCAAACATTTTTTTTTTAAGTCATCTGGATATTACAATGGGCTTGTTCCATCATATTCTTTTTATGTGGTTTTTTTACTTTTTCATATAGTACTTGATATTCTCATTATACACTTAAAATTAACTTTTTCCGTTCTCGAGATATAAGGAGTTGAAATTAGTAATAGTTGCAAAAACCGAGCGCTCATTTGTAACGTCACTATACGCAAGTGACGTAAGAAAATGGCTTTCTGGAACCTTTCAAATTTAACCTGAAAAGTCGAAAAACATGGAATTTTTAAACGCTGGTAACTAAATAAATACGTCGAGTGGAAGTTCGTTCTATGTGTCTACGGAAAGGAGAAGGTCGGCGATGAATTCTAATCGTAAATAGCAGGGTCATAATCAAAAACTCGTCCCGGCAGGAGCGAGAGAAAATTGTAATTTTTTGACATTTCACCAAATTGTATTCCCCTACTGTCAAGTAGTAAGCAAAACAAACAATACTTCGAAAACACTTATAATTATAACAAGTAAGGAGCATCAAGTCTATTGAGATCGACGAGTCTATGCGTATAGTGACGTAGCACCTGGCCACGCCCCATTTTAGCGAGGTGGAGATTTGTAATAGTTTTTAAGATACTAAACATGCGATAAGATTCTGATTTTTTGCAGATCCATTAATTTATACTTGCACTTTCGATATATGAAATAAAAAAAAAATGCCGAACAAGCCCATTACTTTTAAAACTTCTCTATTTTATCCTCTTCCCGTGGCCTCATCATACATACCATCAAGTTCCACCAGTCATTAAAAAAATATGAAAGACTGCCAATCGACAATAAATTTTCATTTCATCAAAATTCGCCTTCTTTAAAAAAAAAAAAACAAAGCTATCGCACTATGGTGTCTGAGAATGCATTTCTTGGTCAAAATACCATTCTCTAATTTTCAGAAATAACCTCTTTGTACCCAAACGTCGATAATAAAGACCTCATTGGACAAGGTTCTCTATCTGCGCGTCTATTACATCCGCCTTTTTACATAACTAGGGCAATATAATTTGCCGTTTAGAATATAGGTTTCAATTATCGAGCGTAAGCCGTTGTGTAAATGACATGTGGGAAAGTGTGCTATTGCTGTTTTTCATTAAATTTGTGTGTCGGATTTTTATTGTCCGTCGGGTATGTAGTATCTGCAAATTTAATAGAAAATCCCAAGTCGTTCATTAGTAGTTACAGTAAAATTACAATGACGTTTCTGATATTTCTTATGGTGAAATTTAAATATAAAAATTTGAATTGGCTTATAAAAAATTGGCGGCGTTTGGCCGTGATAAATTTTACGCCAATGTAATCAGTCCTTATCAGTGTTTATTGTTCCGTATAGTTTACCCGCAACTATTTGCAACTTTTGATAAATTATTATATTTCGTAGAAGTATGCATCGTTTCAAGAATGAAGACCTTGTAGAAATACGGTTACAAGGAAGTAGCAAAGACGACAAATTCTCGGCAATTTAAGACTATGTAAAAAAATACGATAGGGGAGAATATTGATTCATCTAATGAGCAGACTACGGGAAAAATTACGTCGTTTGTGCCGGATACATTCCGGCACAAACGACGTAATGAACGGTGGACTCAAGCTTCTCGGCGCAAGGATTATTTTAAAAACAAAAATGCTACTTGGCTGAAAGCACACGTTTTTGAAATAGAGGAGCCAACGCCATCATCTTCTGGTCGACAGAGTCTATCATTCTCCAAAAAATCATCCAGATCACAAAGAAGGGAAGCTGCGCAATTATCACATGAAAAGAAAGACGAAACATCTTTAATTGTACAAGATGCACGTCAACAAGGAAAACACGATATAGCAGGCAGTTTTGAAAGAAGCAAACAAAAGTTCAACCCAATAACTAGCTAAAATTAGAAAAATAATTTTTTCTCCAGAAAAAAAAAATTGAATTACTCAGCCGAAGAAGCGCTAGAACTGATTTTAGATTCCAATTTAAGTAAGCCACAGTATCTTGATATTCAACGTGGAGCCATTTCAAGAAATTGTAAAATGTACCCCGACTACAAAGAGGTTTAGAAGGCTAAACAAACATGTAGGCTAACTGGGATCAAAATTTCCGATATTGTGGGAGATGTATCGTTAAGCAATTTACTGGAATATACGACAAAAAGAATAGTACTTTTGCAAGAAGAGCCAATTGTACAGTACATGGAATCGTCACAACTTACTGAAATTAATGCTGAAATAATTTTCACTTACGGCTTCGATGGAAGTTCAGGTCATTTAACATATAAACAAAAATCACCACTTTTGGTAACCATTCTAATGCATCTTTGTTTGCAACTACGGTAATGCATCTTCGCTTGTAGTCACACAAAACTATTTTGTGGAATAATCGAACTCCGCAATCTGAGATTTTGCAGGCCTTTTAAATTGAAGTACGTCAAAAAGTCAGCAAAGCATATATTAAAAGAAAAGCAAATTATCCATCTGCAAATTGGGAATCTTAAGGAACCGAAAATTTCTTTACCGAATGACAGAGAAATTAATATAAAGTTTAATCTTTTCATGACCTTAATTGACGGCAAAGTATTGGAAACTCTGACCGGAACAAAGTCAAGTCAAGCTTGTCCGATATGTGGTGCCACACCCCGTGATTTTTTGCCAATTGAGGATTTAAAAACGACAAACGTATTTGACCCAAAACCAAATACTTTGCAGTTTGGAATAAGTCCGTTACATTGTTGGATTCGATTTTTTGAGTGTATTCTCCACATCTCCTATCGATATGATATACGCGAATGGTAAGTCCGAGGCCAGAAAAATAAAGAAATTGTTGCCAAAAGGAAAAAAATTATACAAGAACGATTTCAAGAAAAATTTCTTTTACATGTGGACAAACCCAAAGCCGGGTTTGGGCATTTAATGACACTAAAAAATTTTCTGAAACTACCGATGTTGATGAAGACCTCGTTAAAAAATTTAGTCATTTTAATTTGCCTGTCCTGTAACTACCAAATCGATGCACCAAAATTGGAAGAATATTGCTACGCAACAGCCAGACTAACATGAAGAAATATTCCTGGTACCCAATGCCTGCAACTGTGCATAAAGTTCTAGCACACGGTAAACATCATTTAAAATACTGTATTGCCAGTGGGGTATCTTGGAGGAGAAGGATCTGAAATTAGAAATAAATTGTACAAACATGACAGACAATTTCACGCTAGGAAAACTAGTAGGCAAAATAATATAGAAGACATTTTCAACAGAGATACATCAGATCCTATTATTCCAAGTATTAGTTAACAAAAACGCATAAACCGTCAACGTATACTACAACTCCCTTTTGAAGTAATTAGTATGCTGCTGGAACCGAAACCTGAAACTTTACAATCTGAAGAGAACAGCGAGGTCGATGATGTCGAGGATGATGTAGAGAACGCCCTAAAAGATATATTGCCTATTGACCAATTAGACCTATTACAACTGGAAAACGATATATAATATATCATTTTTTTGTTACGTAAATCAATAAAACTTTTCCAAACAAGCGTTTGTTATTAAAATTTTTACGTTAAATACCCCTAAATGTATGTCTTTTTGTTATTAACTATCACAGGAAATAGTTACGCCACTTAATTTTTCCATAATATAATTTAATTAATTTTGACCAGATAATTTGGGCTCAGAAACCATAGTGCGACCGGCCTAACATCAAAAGTTTAATTCAGTACGTAATAAATATAAATATAAAAAAACAGGAGCACATTTCATATAAGTATGTTTGATTCATATAGATGCCAATTAAACAACCCCTCTACCACATTGTTCCCACAGGTCGGCTTCGCCTTACGAAACAACACCCTGTATATATAAAATTTAAAACAAAACGTGAAATTGTTAAAAAAAATGCACTAAAAAGACGAAAATAATGTTAATATTAATAGTATTTTTAAAAAAAGTTCATTATTACATTTAAAATGAATTTACTCCATAGATGTATAACCGTATAACTAAATGAGCAACCAAATGAGCAATAAGAGGATTAACTTCATCCATTTACGTTCATAAATACTTAAGCAGCACGTTTATATATTTTGGTCTTCCGAACAATAAAATAAAAATCATAAAAAGAGGCTTACATCACGGTTAGCTATCCCTTAAGCCCCCATAGAAATGTAAATAAATTCTTTACACTATAGAGCTTGTAAATTAATCCATTACGTGGACGGTTTAATATCAACCCAACTAATGAAGGAAGAAGTGTGAAAGCATCGCCTAATGAATTTTAATGTTATTTTTTATCTCCATAATATATTATACGATCAGGACGTTAATGCACCATCATTAACATAAGAGGCAGTACAATATACGTCATGCCAAGAACTCAACGAAATGTTCAAATGTAAATGGTAATGCTGCTCGGTACCATACTATAATAGTACTTACCACAATCATATCTGGTTGATTTACGGCTTGTGCAAGCTGTAGAGTAAGGTACAGTTACTAACCTGCAACAAAGAGAAGTTTGCTTGAATTTTATTCGCTACTATACGTTAGTTAGCACCTAGTTTCGAATGGTGCTAAACTTTTCAACTTATGAATATATAATGGGTAAATCCCAGTTCGTTTAAAGTCATTAAAGTTAGTCCTATATTTAAAAAAGGCTTTGCCGACGATCCAAATAATTAAAGGCCTATATCATTAATTCCTATACTATCAAAAGTCTTCGAACACTTACTAAAAAACCAAATCACAGATTATTTTCAGTCAAATAGTTTGATAAGTCCAAATCAATTGGATTTCAGCCAGGGAAGTCAGCTATCCTCGCTATAAATAGCCTAGCTGAGAACATAGTCAAACGCGTTTAGAATTAGGAATGTTTGTAGGCTCTTCCTTCTGTGATCTAAGTAAGGATTTTGACTGTGTATCTCATGAAATACTACTTAACAAATTAGAGTATTATGGATTTTTCCCAAATGCCATTTGTTTGATGACACGTTATCTGTCTGAGTCCTGAGTGCTATCAGAAAGCTGTATAACAATAAATATTCAGATCCTCAAAAAAAATTCAATACGGGGTACCTCAAGGCTCACTGCTAGGCCCAATACTGTTTTTAATCTATATAAACGATTTACCAACTGTTGGACCTGGCAGCGAATGTGACTATGTGTTGTTTGCTGATGATGCTACAGTAATAAATGTCGATTCAAATTATGATGCAGAACAATGGTTCCTATGTAATTTTTTAAAACTAATAAATAATGATAAAACTGAGGAAATGGTTTTCAATTTAAGGCATCAATCCATTATTGTCATATATTGGGGTTCTTAGGTGAATCAACTGTTCTAGAGGTATCGAAAAATAAAAACTACGATGAAAAAATTGCAGCACACGAAAGAGTCACTGGAGCTCAACCGACTTAATTTTTTTAAGCAGGAGGTTCAATGTGTATTGGAGTGGTTCTTAAAATCGAACTTTTGAATTTTGTTCGGCCCCCCTGTCACTTAGTTCTCTTGGATGAAAAACGAGCCCACGTAAAATTTAAATTAATTTCAAAACGTTCAATACAAATTTTATTTAAGTAAGTGTTGGATAGTGTCAAGAAGCAATCTGAATATCAACTTGATTTTTCGGGTTCTATCATTATTCTTGTTTCTTGCATGTTTTTCTAATTCGTGTTACTAACACAAAAAAATATATAGAAAATGAATACAATGTTTAAATATTATCTACAACAACATAAAATTACTAATTATTTAAGTAATAATAAATTATTATCGACGTCACAGAAACAAATTATAAATATATGCATCGTTACCAAAGTACATTAATTAAGTCATAATTGATATAATTATAAACACAGGGATCATTTATTAGATGATATAGTATTTATTACATCAACAAGAACACGAAAAACAAATATTAAATAAAACACCATAATGTAAATAACCACGCATATCTAACATTATCTCAAATTCTTAAGGAATATTTTTATCTATTTTAACTATTGAAATTTTACTCCATAATTTTTTTACTACTTTTTTGAAGATTACTTTTTTGCATTTTTTTCTATAATTCGTCAACTAGCTGAAGAAAACTCCGCCAACCGCGACAGGTGGCATGCTGTTGTTAGACGTACCATACAACGAATGGATGCTGACTGGAACAACGCATGCAAGGTTTACAAAAGGTCTGCCTAGATAATATGGAAAAAAATAACCTAGAAACATTAATAAACACGTCTTTAAAAACAAACTGAAACTTAATATAAAAAATCGGTAAAGGTATTTACACAGAACTTCCCTCGTTATTTGTGCATGGCAGTCACTCTAAAAAATTAATAATTACGAAATGACATTGAAAATAATAATCGGAATATAGTTATTGCTATTACTACAAAGAAAACTTGATAAGTTTTGATCAAAAAAATATACAGATTGCTCATCCAACAGCAAAAGTTCAATACTAAATAGCAGGTTCCACATATGGCAGGCTTGCGCAAATACCTTTACAAATGTCCATCATGACTGAATTATTTCTTAGGATGACCACCCTGTACATTTTTCAATAAAAGTATAATAGGTGCATATGCCAGATATTATTGCCATCTGTCACATTTTCAATCCAACATTCACGTAATGGAGTGGAAGTATATGGTGGTTAAATAATTTCATTTTATTTTTAATTTTTCAAAAGATGTTGGTAAAAATTTTCAAAATTTTTTCTTCTGAAATAGGTTTAAAATGTCAAACGTAGAAATTTTAAATTTGAGCAAAAAGGAAAGTTTCTTTCTATTCTATAGTAGTGCTAAAAAAGTTTAAAGATTAAAAATGACATATTTTTTAAAATAGGTTTAGAATGCTATGAAACATGAAAATTTTAAATTTGTGCAAATAAAAAAAAAATCGATTTATTTTAGTGGTAAAAACTTTTTGAAAAATGTTGGTGAAAAAAATGTTCAAAAATTTTTTTTCTGAAATAGGTTTAGAATGTCATGAAACGTGAAACTTTTAAATTTGAGCATTCTAGTGTTAAATTTTTTTCCAAACTGCTAACAAAATGTTGCAAATTTTTTTTCCGAAATTGGTTTGGAATATCATGAAACCTGGAAATTTTAAATTTGAAGAAATAAAAAAAATTCTATCTATTTAAGTGGTAAACAAATTTTCAAAAACGGTAAAAAAAAATTTCGAATTTTTTTTTTTGAATCAGACTTAGAATGCCATTATTTCATTTTAGTAGTAAAAAATTTTTCAAAAATATTGGTGAAAAAAATTTTCAATTTTTTTTTCCTGAAATAGGTTAAGCGTGTCATGAAACGTAGAAATTTTAAATTTGAGCAAAAAAAATTTTTTTTCATCTTGGTAAAAATTTTTTCAAAAATGGTGAAAAAAATTTCCAAAAAAATTTTTTTTTCTGAAATAGGTTTAGCGCGTCATGAAACGTGGAAATTTTAAATTTGAGCAAAAAAATTTTTTTCACTATTTATTCCGTTTAGACGGTCCACCCTGTATATTTTCCAGTGAAATTTCTACCATTTCTTCGCTGACAGTAGCGTCAACTACCTACCAAATTTGACTGCTCTCCGTCAAGTAGTTTTTTAGTAAATGCACCAACAGACAGACAGACAGACAGACAGACAGACTGACGGAATTGAAAAACCTATATTTTCGTAATCTACGTGTTCTGAAACGTCAGAATCCGAAAAAATCTCGGAAGGTGATTTTTTCTCGAATACAATACTTCCCTTCGGTATGCGAGGGAAGTAAAAAGGGCACTAAAGTCTTCATATAATTCAAGAAATTTTATACAGGGTGTAATTAGTTTCATGTCATTAAAAAAACTGGTAGTAGGGAACGACAAGACAATAAAAAAAACTTTATATAACATGGGGTCTAAAGCTCATAGTTTTGGAGAAAAAAAAATTCCAAAATACTTAATAACAGTTTGAGAACTGCTGGCATATTGGGGTAGGATTTATTGCCTCGCGTCTTGTCGCACATGATACTCTGACATTCGTGCAAATAAGTATGGTGAGTCTAAGAGATAATTAGGCCACGACGGGGGTCATCGAAAAGCATGCCGACAAAGCAGTTAAAAGCGACCAACAGAGGACACCGCCATGTTTTTTGCTTCTTCGCGGCCAAATTATCTTATTACGCGTGCTAGACTCTCCTTTGTAATATTCTCAAGTAAAAATTTCAGTTTGTGCCCTTACTTGGTAAACAACGTACACACGACGCGACCTACCCGTTCCTTGGTTTTGTCTGTTGCTCTTGTTCTTTTTGAATTTTGGGCCACTTATGTTAAGATTTATTTTATTGACTTATCGTTCAAGTCGTTAGTACTTGGTTACAGACACTACTTCTCGTTCGTGCGTTTTGTGTTACTTTTTGGATTTTGGACCAAGTTTTTCTTTTTGTTTTCTTATTGATAACGATAATTCACAGTTTAGTGTGGTATTTTAAAACGCAGATTTTGGACATTATGGGAGATTACACTTATCCAAAGCTCGCGGATATGCACTTGGTGTATGAAGAAAGTAGTGGAAATGCAGCTGGTGCATTGTGAAAAATTCAAAAGAATTGTTCAGTTACTGGGTGTTACCTATTGGGCATTAAAGGTATGATTATTATTATTATTAGTATTCGCTGTCTTGTTTTGATCTGTTTATTATTGTTTATATTGATTTTCATAGAGACCAAATACTCGATTTTTAGTTTTCGATACCTGATTGGGAAAAATTATGCGCTCAATTCGTTAAAAAAATCAGATTTTTTCCTAACTTAGAATACACAACTATTTTCTGGTATCGTATCTCGGACGTCTAACTGTTCGTTTTCCAATTTCATAAAATAATTACTAATTTTATAAGCTATTAACACAATGTTACAATTGTTAATAAACCACATTTAAATTTTATAAATTCTTATAAACGACAATAAAAGCTACAATAACTTTGTTCCAAATTAAAAAACACATGTAAACAAATCCTATTTAAACCCCTACGGCCATGCTATGCTTGCTTTGTGCTGAAAGAGAAGGAATTATTTACATTTTCATAAATATTGGTATAAAAAGTTCGATACAAATAATCCCATCAAAGTGCCGCACTTCTTCCGGCGGGAACACAAGTCGGATAATACAGTTTTTTATTATTTCTAATATTCGGAACCATAACATCCATTAACCCTGAAAAATAGTGGTTCTCAAACGTTTCCTACCTTAACATTAAAATGTTAAATCTAGGTCAGTTTTTTTCAAAGTGCCCCTAGAGGAAAAAATCACATAGGTTTTTTGTTTGTCTAGTCAGTCCCTATCACCAGTTTTTTTAATGACATGAAACGAATTACACCCTGTATAATATTGTTGCTGTGATTGATAACAGGCTGTACCAGATAGAGACTTACTCACACTATAAACGATGACATGTTACGATTTCTGTTAACATTGAAGTTTTATTTCAAAAATAAAACCGCCAGCTCAACCCCTTGTCATTCATCTCGAGACTTAATGGCTACATTGATAACAGAGTAACAAAGTAGGCTTTCGAGTTGTGTATGTTCAGCCAGAAGAAAGGTGTTCAAAGCGCGGTCCAACTAGTATTTATAGAAACCCGAACTTGAGACAAGATAAAAGTGCATTTTTATTTCCTTTAAACCGCCGGCTTTAAACTTCTACCGAGTGGGTTTCGTGTCGATTATACATTACCATAATTAAAACACCTCCAGATCGTCTTCGTTGCTCGAAGCTACGTCACATTAAACTGTCAGACAGTCAGGTGGTCTTCTTTATTTTCATCATTATAATGTAGTTTGTGTGGATTGTTTGTAGTCATTAACATATCAATCACTTTGGTATCCGGTTTCCCTCTAGAATACATTTTACTCTTGTTATTAGGACGCTTAGGACCTCTTTAGGTTTTAAATGGTTCTTCGGTTGTCATTTAGGAGAGGCTAATAATGATCACGAGTGCCTTATATTTATTCTTGTGCGATCTAAAAAGGTTTGACAACAAACTAACAGTTGTAGAGTCAACATCTGGATTTCTGAACAACAATTACTTTCCACGATTGTTCCGTCAAACACTTGAATTGATAGGGTTACTGTTACGTGTTGCCAGCAAAATCAAGACAATAGTATGAGATTGTCTATACTCGTTTTATGGAATGGTGCATAAAAGTGTATCAGGCAAAAATAATAAAAATGTGTTCCTGGCGTATTTTGAAGACAAATATAAAAAATTGAAGTCTTCAACACTTTGGTCGAATTGCTCTATCAAGGCGAGGCTGAATATAAGGAACAATCACGACATAAGCAAATATAAGCTTATTGGGTCTTTGAAAAGGAAAGCAAAGGATACAGACCAAGAAAATACAAAATACTGACTAAGGAGTAGATGGATAATTTTCTAACGTTAAAAGTGGTTACGATTTTCGGCATATTTGGAGCTTGTCGTCGTGAAGAACTGTGCCACTTGACTTTAGAAGACATCGAGGATAAGGAGACTGTAATAGTTGTAAATACATGCGACACAAAAACAAAAATAACACGGAATTTCGTTACTATATCTACATTATATAGAAAGTATGTAGCTCTTCGCACTCGGCGTTGTAGCCTCGTGTATGGACTGCTGTAAAATGCTCTCAAAAGAAAGCGCTAAAAAAACGGTAAAAACCACGTTAAACTAGATAAAATTTAAGCCACCGATGCATTAAGAAATTCTGCGCGAAGTGGATAGAAAAACAAAGTTCACAAGGACTACAGTTTATTAAATAGAATCAAATAAAGCAAGTGTATTTATTTGCCTATACCTATGCTAAGACGACCGAGCACCATTTTTCAAGCGGTTAGGGTGATAACGTAAACATCTGGTAATAATAATACACCATCAGCACATCCATCAGTGAAAAGCAACGGACTGGTTTCTACTGAGTGGAAGTAGTAACATAAGCAAGGCAAAGGATGAAAATGAAAATTTATTTATTTTTAAGTTCTATTTATTGGTTTATTAATCGTCGTCACAGGACGGTTTTTTACACAACAGAGAAAAAATTTAGTGGTAAAAATGAAAAGGTATTAAATATAGGTAATGAAACAGAAAATTCCCGGAATTGGAAAGCGACAGTTGAAAGTAATTATTGTAGTCACAAATATTCTCTTGGGCCTCTTTCTCATAACCAACTTGCCAAAAAAGCGTTTTTATTGCGAGATAGGGCACTTCCACCGTAAATGGATATTTACCTGCGGAACGGTTAATAAAAAAAATAAAAAAGCTCCCTGCGGCGGGCGAACACATGTATGTCTTGGAAAAATGCCTGTAGATATTACTAAATGCCTTAAACTTCCAGATTCTCGCTTACATACAAACATACAGGACACAGTATTTTCGCCAGTTTTCGGATAGTTTGTTTGCTGCTGTTGATGCAAATCTTACAACTACAAGAAAGCATGGGGATGGAAGTCCAGTACGGTGACGGAGGGATATAAAAAATCGGTAAAGGTATTTACACAGAACTTCCCTCGTTATTTGTGCATGGCGGTCACTCTAAAAAATTATTAATTACGAAATGATATTGATAATAATTATCGGAATATAGTTATTGCTATTATTACAAAGAAAACCTGATAACTTTTGGTCAAAAAAATATACAGAGTGCTTATCCAACAGCAAAAGTTCAAAACTAAATAAAAGGTGTCAAATATAGAAGGCTTGCGCAAATACCTTTACAAATGTCCACCATGACTGAATTATTTCTTGGGATGACCACCCTGTACATTTTCCAATAAAAGTATAATAGGTGCATATGCCAAATATTATTGCCATCTGTCACATTTTCAATCCCACATTCACGTAATAGTGCGGATGTATAGTGGTGGTTAAAAAATGTCGTTTTTTTTTAAATTTTTCAAAAATGTTGGTTAAAAATTTAAATTTTTTTTTTCTTCTGAAATAGGTTTAGAATGTCATAAAACGTAGAAATTTTAAATTTGAGCAAAAAGTAAAGTTTCCTTCTATTCTATATTAGTGGTAAAAAATGTTTACAAATTTAAAGATTATATTTTTATTTTAAATAGGTTTGGAATGCCATGAAACGTGATAATTTTAAATTTGAGCAAAAAGTAAAGTTTCCTTCTATTCTATATTAGTGGTAAAAAATGTTTACAAATTTAAAGATTATATTTTTATTTTAAATAGGTTTGGAATGCCATGAAACGTGATAATTTTAAATTTGAGCAAAAAAAAAAAATTCCATCTATTTTAATGATAAAAATTTTTTCAAAAATGTTGGTGATAACATTTTCAACATTTTTTTCCGAAATAGGTTTGGAATGTCATGAAACGTGGAAATTTTAAATCTGAACAAAGAAAAAAATTCCATCTACTTTAGTGGTAAAATTATTTTAAAAATGGTAAAAAATAATTAGAATTTTTTTAAAAATAGATTTAGAACGCTATGAAACGCGGAAACTTTAAATTTGAAGAAAGACAAAAAAAAGTTTTCATCTATTTTGTTAAAAATTTTTCAAAAATGTTTGTGAAAAAAATTTTCAATTTTTTTTTCCGAAATAGCTTTAGCGTGTCATGAAACGTGGAAATTTGAAATTTGAGCAAAAACAAATTTTTTTTCACTATTTATTCCGTTTAGACGGTCCACCCTGTATATTTTCCAGTGAAAGTTTAACCATTTCTTCGCTGACAGTGGTATCAACTACCTACCAAATTTGACTGCTCTCCGTCAAGTAGTTTTTTAGTAAATGTACTAACAGACAGACAGACAGACAGACAGACTGACGGAATTGAAAAACCTGTATTTTCGTAATCTACGTGATCTGAAACGTCAGAATCCGAAAAAATCTCGGAGGATGATTTTTTCTCGAATACAGTACTTCCCTTCGGTATGCGAGGGAAGTAAAAAGTGATTGGAAAATAAGAAAAGCATTGCGACGAAAATTTTTCCAACATACTTCCAACATAGCGACCGCAATGTCTTGCAAAGAAGTTACTGCCACAGGTGCCGCAGCTTTACAAAGTTCTAATTGTACCATCCACATTAATACTAATTAAATTTAAATGTTATCGTTTTTGAAAATAATAATTAAATAGTTATATGAATTCTAAATATTAAATTTACTTTTAACACTGGTGTTAAAGGTGAAATGATATTTTTAATATAGTTAGCAAACGTTAAAAAGTTGTCACACGATTAATGTTTGTTTCACATTTTTTTGAAACGGGTATAGTTAAAACCGAATAAAAAACTGAAACTATATCCGACCCTATTGTCATCAGCAAATAAAAAATATAACATATGTTAAGATGTTTATGTCTTCAGTGAAACTTTGGAAACGGCTTTTACGATTTACGGGCGAATGTGTTGACAGTGACATTTATTTTTAGCTTTAAATGTCAATACGAGTAGAAGCATTCATTTTTTAAAATTATATCTTCTTTTAGCCGCTGAAATATCGCTCTAAATATAGTCCAAGAGCCCATAACAGTGAAAAATACTCGACGTCTCGCCTATTTGGCGTTGTTATATTTTATTCAGTGTCAATTTGAAAATCGTAAAAAAAGACCGACAAAGGAATAGTTCATAACACCAGCAATGTCATAAGCGTCAACCGACAATTTTTAGAATTTTTTAATTACTGGAATAAATTGAATATGTTTTACTACTTTATATTAATTGATAGGCAAGGTGTAAATTATTTATTAATGATAAATAAGTGGTAATTAGTCGATAACTAAGGGTTATTACAAAATTACAATCGGCGTACAGCCTGGTTAGTGAAGGTCAAGAATCAGGCATAAATCCCGGTTATTGCAAGTACAGCGGCTGATATTTTGAACCAGTAAGGTATCCACTTTTAAGTCATGTTTAGTAAATGTCAAGCTAATTTTTTAAATAATTAATTTGATTTATAAAATGAGTTTACGCCACTGAGAAAAAATCTCATATCTTGTAATCTAGTCAAATTAGAGGGGGAAAAAATTGAAAATTTGTAATAATTACAGACCTTGAATACACTATTAAATGAAATGTCAAGTGCCATAAAAAAGCTTTTTATGGCGGGTTGGTTATGAGAAAGAGGCCCGAGAGAATATTTTGCACCCCCTGTATCTTAGTTTGTTTCTACAGTAATTACTTTCAACTGCCGCTTTCCAATTCCGGGTATTTTTTATTTCATCACCTATATTTAATACCTTTTAATATTTACCCCTAAATGTTTTCTCTGTTGTGTAATAAACTGTCCTGACAAGGATTAAAAAACCCATAAATAGAACTCACAAATAAATAAAAATAAAACTTATCTTTTCATCCTTTACTTTGCTTATGTTACTACTTCCACTCATTAGAAACCAGTCCGTTGCTTTTCACTGACGGTGTATTTATTATATTGCTAGGTGTTTAGTTATTACACTAACCGCTTGAGAAATTGTGCTCGGTCGTCTTAGCATATAGGTATAGGCACTTACACTTGTTTAATTTGATTCTATTTAAAAAACTGTACGCGTAATTATTAATTCCATATGAACTTTGTTTTTCTATTATGACATTTCACTTCGCGCAGAATTTCTTGATGTATCGGTGGCTTAAATTTTATCGAGTTTAACATGGTTTTTACCGCTCTTTTAGCGCTTTCTTTCGAGAGCATTTTACAGCACGTCTATACACGAGGCTAGTGCAACGAAAACTCCCATATCTCACGAATGATGAATTGTTGGAAAAAAAGTATAGAAACAGTGTAGATAAAACATTTTCTTTATAGGATTTTGCAAACAGTGGAAAGAAAAGCTATCTATGAGAACTAAAGGAAAAACTATATATATAAAAATATTAATGAAATCTTTGCATTCTTTCGATAACCTGACTTCTGGTTATGCTAGCAAGTAAAATTCTGATTTGCCATTCTCATTTTAACACTAGCATCCAACCTAGTCCCCTACGGCTAAGCAGGCTAAACTAGTATCTACATGATCCCCTACGATATGTAAATTCAGTTAAAAATGAGAACAAAGGCCTGAAATTAATTTATTTACGTACCTTATTGGGTACTCTTCAGAAAAGCCTAAAGCCACTTATAACGATGTTCCATGCAAAACTAAGACATTTTCCATGAATGGTATAAAATAATTATAATTGACACTGACTGATAAAAAACAACAGATCTTCACCTATCTATTAGCTAACTAGTATTGGAGCCTATATACTCTATGCATGTTTAAAAGTGAATTATTTATTATTTGTTTGCTTATAGCTAATAGATAGGTGAAGATCTGTTGTTTTTTATCAGTCAATGTCAATTATAATTATTTTATACCATTCATGGAAAATGTCTTAGTTTTGCATGGAACATCGTTATGAGTGGCTTTAGGCTTTTCTGAAGAGTACCCAATAAGGACGAAAAACGTTTCAAAGGCTAAGCATTTCCAAGAAACGGAATGAGATTTTATGAAAATGTAATTCATTTGAATGAAAAAAATTTTAAAGACAAGGTACGTAAATAAATTAATTTCAGGCCTTTGTTCTCATTTTTAACTGAATTTACATATCGTAGGGGATCATGTAGATATTAGTTTAGCCTGCTTAGCCGTAGGGGACTAGGTTGGATGCTAGTGTTAAAATGAGAATGGCAAATCAGAATTTTACTTGCTAGCATAACCAGAAGTCAGGTTATCGAAAGAATGCAAAAATTTCATTAATATTTTTATATATATAATTTTTCCTTTAGTTCTCATAGATAGCTTTTCTTTCCACTGTTTGCAAAATCCTATAAAGAAAATGTTTCATTACTATAAGCAAACAAATAATAAATAATTCACTTTTAAACAGTGTAGATAATTGCACGATCTACAAATTTTGTACGACCTATTTTTACGACAACACTTATCGTTTACAAGAAATATTCGAAAGTGATATTTGTGACCTTTGACCTTAAATAAAATTTTTAGCCGACATGGAATCGGTGGAGACTTTTAACATTTCATTTGTAATAGTGCATTCAATTTTCAGCTCTATGCAAATTATTACGAAGTTGAACGTCTAATTTGACTGGATTATTGTCTACCATGTTCTACCACGCTGGCTCCTATAGTAAATTCTTTCATAGTGTATATATACACAGTATATTAATAGTTTATTATGCGGCAGCAATCTGCGGAAAGTAATAATTTCAAGAGGATTGTCTGCAAAAATGACGGCTTGCAGACATGATAAATAGGTACTGTATATCGTCATAAGTTCGAGTAGCAAAGAAAGAAGGTTTTGCACATCACGTCGGCAGATATATGAAGGAACGTGCATATCCGCTATCCGTTTAGTGAAAGGTCTTTCCGGAAATAGACGGCGTCAACTTGAGCCGGTGTGGACTTTTGGCACGTGAACTGCTCTTATGTGATTTTAAGACGTTTAAAATAGCCGGCATACTGTGAGGTTTTCTTCCGGCGGGATAACTCATTAGGTCCATTTGTAACGCACATATTTATAATATAACAATTCCAGGGTCGTTCAGCTACATGCACATTCTAATCGAAGTACGACTTGTTTCAGTTTATGTAACATTACATAAATATCAAATATTTTAATTTTTTTTAATATTTGGCGAATGCGCCAATATTAAATATTAAAATAAAATTCAATACAGACGCGAACTCATGCGACGAATTTACGTTTCTGATCGTATCTTACAATAACAATAACAAAATTGATTTTGTTAATAAAATATTACACCGTGGTGTTTTGATGTGTTACAAAAAATAAATAAACAAAATATAAAAATACGTACAAACACCGCCACTATACAAGGTAATTCACGTAGGCCGTTCGTTAGAAGTTTTTCAACTTGCAGTTAGATTACAAACTTGAAACTTGGTATGCAACCATAATCGATTATGCCAGTTCTACCTAAAATACGTTTAGTCGTCCAGCTATACAGGATGTACCAAAAGTCGGTACCAACTTTCTCATTTTAAATGGAAACCTACATTTTTTACATGGTTCGATTGGCCTTGCAAGTCTGAGTTTAGACAACTCAAGTTATGTTAACTCATTCGTTACACTTTTTTTTTAACAAATTGCCGCTGTAGTAGTTTACGAACAAATTTGTACATCACAAACCGTTTAAAATTATGAAACTAAATTGATGAAGCAGTTAGCTGGAAGTCTAGGCTAACACCTGATGTCCCATCGGTGGTCCCATCTTGTACCATATGGGCGCAGGCGATTTTCAAATGTCGCAATGAAAAATCGTCAAAAAGTAAAATTTTTCAAATATCGTCTAGTTTTTTTTTACATTATTCGAAAGAAAATTTAATTTTAGAGTGAGTTACTTAAGCGTTCCCTATACCTAACCTAACCCCCAATCGAGTTATTCAAAAAAATTTCAAGAAATACCTTATCTTGCCGAGATTGCTTAATTTTTCAAGTATGTCATGGACACAAATGACAATTCTAACAATTTACTTTAAAATATGTATGTATATCTTCAATCGTATTTGAGTTATTGGCATTTTTTGAAAGAAATGCTATTTTTTTCCTCAAGTGTAGTAGGCTTTGGAAGTAGTCGTTCTATTTGAATTTTTATTAAAAAAACGCTTTGGAATTACAAATAATAACAAAATAACAAATGAAGAGATTAAGAAAATAATGCTCAATGTGTGCGCCGTTTCCATTGAGACAATCTAGAATACGTTCCTGAAGAGATTGCGTTGCCCCCCGAATTTAAAACGGTTCCAAGTGATCAAAAGCTACAGCTATCCTTATTCTCAAGTCTTCGTAATTTAAAATCAGACTTGTGTACACTAATTCTTTGACCCGACCCCATAAATAAAATCTAAAGGAGTAAGATCCGGAGAGCGAGCAGGCCAAAGTGATGGACCTGTTTCCCCACCAACGATCTTCAAAGAGTGCCGTTAATTTGGCATCTACGGCTCTAGTCGAATGTGCTGGAGCTCCGTCCATTTGATACCAACAATTGAAGTTGATCCTGCGTACGTAGTCCCCGGGATGTAAGTTTTGTAGCCTTATAAATTGGATGTAACTTATGACGACAAAGAATTTTTTGTAATGAGGTATAAGAAGTTCCTAAATCAGCGAATGCCGTTCTGATGAAAGCACGTGGATATACCTCGAAATATCCCAGAGCGATAATTTCAATATCTTCATTTCCTGTTTTAGGTTTAATTCTCACAAGAGGCTTAACTACCTTCCCATGATTTCAAAAATAATTTTTAAGCCTAAGAAATTTACTATTTGTCATTTGCGGTCGTTCTGGATACTTGAAATTGAACGCGCGGCATGGTCTGTCAACTATTCTCTTATTTTCACCATAAATTACAAACAAACAAAGACAACATCGTTCAAATAATGTTTCATGATGAGAAATGCAGGAGTTTATTGAAACAATAAGATAACAATGGCATAATAGTGGCTAGGTTTGACATTTGGCATTTTTTTCCAAAGCCTACTACAAAAAATGCCAATAATACATTGTTAGAATTGTCATTGATTTCCATGGCATACTGCCAAACCAAGCGATATCTCGGCAAGATAAGGTATTTCTTGATTTTTATTAAAAACATGATTCGGGGTGAAGATAGGTAAAGGGAATGCTTAAGTAACTCACCCTAAAATTCAATTTTCTTACAAATGATGTCAAAAAACAGTAGTTCGTCCTCCGTGGCCTCCAAGGCAACCTCAGCATAATAGATATTCGTGAAGAACTCCAAAGAAAAATTGAAATTAAAGATATTTTTGTAATGAAAACGAAATACAACCCACTATTTCTCGTTATAACAACAAATAACGTTGCGCCTAAATATTCATAAGAAGTGAGATTTGTCCTATATACACGTATAGAATGGGAAAGGAGGCGTAACGAGAGACAGATTACGCAATGTAGACGTTGCCAGTCCTGGGGCCACGCTACCTCTAATTTACATTGAAACCCGAAACGTGTTAAATGCGCTGGCATACATTTTCCTTATGAATGTAAGAAATCCACAGAAACATCCCCTAAATGCATTAATTGCGATGGCGACTTTTTGACGATTTCTCACTGCGACATTTGAAAATCGCCTGCGCCCATATGGTACAAGATGGGATCACAGATGGGACATCAGGTGTTAGCCTGGACTTACAGCTAACTGCTTCATCAATTTGAATTCATAATTTTGAACGGTTTGTGATAAACAAATTTGTACGTAAACTATTACAGCGACAATTTGTTTAAAAAAAATTGACGTATACCAAAACCTGTTACATATAAGTTAACATATCTTGGAACTCAGAATTGGAACGCCAATCGAACCATGTACAAAAATTTAGGTTTCCATTTAAAATGAGAAAGTTGGTACCGACTTTTGACACACCTTGTATAGCTGGAGGACTGAACATATTTTAGGTAGAATGGGCATGATCGATTATGGGTGCATACCAAGTTTCAAGTTTGTAATCCAACTGCAAGTTGAAAAGCTTCTAACAAACGGCCTACGTGAATCAATCTATATATGAAAACATTAAATTATAGTTCTAGTATAATAGAACAGTTTTATGAATGACAAAACATATTAGTAAGCTGACACATAATTAAAATTTGATAAATTGTAGCATACTTTGACTAAAAGATGTATGTAGGTAGTTAAAATTTTCATTGATGATAAGAGAATTGAATTCCATTGACAAATAATTTTGATTCTCTATTAGTAGTTCGTACACAACATATTGAATGACGTCTTGTCTCACAGCACGCGATATTTTGATTGCATGAATTAAAATTAAACGTTAAAAATATACCATACCAGGTGACTGGTGATATGACGTATACTAGTACGATGAGTTTCATAACATATCATGATATTGTTCTGCCGCAAGGTTGCATCGGCATTGGCTTTTCTCCGCATCAGGTGATTCTAGCGATCAAGCCATTCGTCGCTTGCTTTGTGTGTCACTTTGGAATTGTTGACCCTGCCTGCATACGCGGGCGGAGTTCGCTTCGAATTTTTCGGGAGGGGAATGTATACTATACTGGACGTTCTAAATTCGTGGAGGTGCAGTTGTTGATTCTACATAACAGAGTAATCAGGATGTTACCCATCTAAAATATTCCAAAATGCCGGGTGTATAAGTATTTCTATTAATTTAGATTTTTAGTCTAGAGCGTTGCTACCAGGATAAATCATTACAAAGCCTGAGGGGATAGAATAAGAGCCGAGACAGTGCTTTAATATTGCAAACGATATCCATATACAAATATAATTCACTAGATATGTTATGCGCTTACCTCAAACGCAAGTAGTCGATTGTTTACCTGGCCCGCCATTGCCCGTAGCATAGCCGTAGGTTACATGATATTTATTTACTTTTATTGAATCATTTATGAAGTTGTTAATTGAACTAACAATATATGAATATTGGTCCTTTTTTTTCTGAAAAAGGTTTAGAATATCATGAAACGTGAAACTTCTAAATTTGAGCAAAAACAAAGTTTCCATCTATTCTAGTGTTTTTTTTCCAAACTGGTAACAAAATGTTGCAATTTTTTTTTCCGAAATTGGTTTGGAATGTCATGAAACGTGGAAATTTTAAATTTGAGCACAAAAAAATGTTTCGTCTATTCTATAGTAGTGATGAATAGATTAAAAATGTTTTCATTTTTTTTTTTTATTTTTCAAAAACATTTTTAAATTTGTTTGAATAGTTTTAGAATGCCATGGAAACGTGGATAGTTTAAATCTGAACAACGAAAAAAAATCTATCTAGTGGTAAAATTTTTTAAAAATAGTAAAAAATTAAGATTTTTCTTTAAATAGATTTAGAACGCTATAAAACGTGGAAATTTTAAATTTGAAGAAATAAAAAAAAATTCCAACTAAAATGGTAAAAAAAATTTTCTAAATTATTTTTTTTTTAATCAGGCTTAGAATGCCATGAAACGTGGAAATATTAAATTTGAAGGAAGAAAACAATTTTTTTCATCTATTCTAGTAGTAAAAATTTTTTCAAAAATGTTGGTAAAAAAAATAGATTTTTTTTTAAATTAGGCTTAGAATGCCATGAAACGTGGAAATTTAAAATTTGAGCAAAAAAAAAAAAAATTTTTAAACTATTTTAGTAGTAAAAATTTTTTCGAAAATGTTGGTGAAAAAAATTTTCAAAAATTTTTTTTCCGAAATAGAATTAGCGTGTCACGAAACCTGGAAATTTTAAATTTGAGCGAAAAAAAAAATTTTTCACTATTTATTCCGTTTAGGGTCCACCCTGTATATTTTTCAGTGAAAATTCTACCATTGCTTCGCTGTCAGTAGGGTCAACTACCTACCAAATTTGACTGCTCTCCGTCAAGTAGTTTTTTAGTTAATGCACCAACAGACAGACAGACAGACAGACAGACAGACAGACAGACAAGACAAGACAGACAGACAGACGGAATTGAAAAACCTATATTTTCGTAATCTCCGTGATCTGAAACGTCAGAATCCGAAAAAATCTCGGAGGGTGATTTTTTCTCGAATACAATACTTCCCTTCGGTATGCGAGGGAAGTAAAAAGTTATGGGCAAAAATAATATTTCCCTATCGGATGTCTCTTTCTAGGGAATGGCCACCTTAAGGCAAGAATAATTAAAATTATGGCGTCAGAATCTTATGTACACCTTTCGAAGGTATTGTTTCACCAATGTGGTAATTGTTAAACACATACAACTTACATTTACGTCTCTATCTCGGAAAGTAAATATTGTACTCTTTTGAATAGGCACAGTTGCCGGTGTCTAAACAAGACCTCCAACACAGTGATCTGTATATGAGAAATGCGGACGTATACATGGCGTTTTTAAAATGCCTCAAATCCACAAATGGAAACAAATACATTCGAAACTGTCAATGATGGTGTATACTGTAATACTTTATAAAATACAAGGAAAAAAAGTTTTTTAATAACAAGTTTTATTTTAAAATATTCTAAAACTAAGAAAATTAATATCGTCTATTACATTACTTGGTGTAATATCTACAATGGACTAATACACTTAAGATTTTTTAAATATTTTAATTATGTGAACCCATTGGTAAGGTCAAAATAATACCAAAATAATTATTACCCCAATTTTTTAATATCTGGATTAGATAAAAATTAAATAAATTGGTGGTCGTGACGTCATTATCCCCGGTAATTCTACCTGCATTAAATTGCCCTTTAATTACAATTATCCTATAATAAACATAATCTCTATGAAGTTTTTATGCATTTACTTTCTATTGATATCAAAATAATTTACAAATAAGGCAAATAATTGGGTTTTAAATTATTAAATTTTTATCAATTACAAGAATTGACAACATCGCAATAGATTCTGTGACATTGAACGATTTGAACTACTTTAATATAACCCTGTATTTTAATATTTAGTTTTGTCTTTCCAATTTTTGCGTAAAAGAATGGCACATGGCACAAAACATGATTTTGTTTCCATATTTTGAAATTTGAATTGAATTAATACAGACCCAAAGTTAGTGTATTTTAACACGAAAAAAATCGAAAAATATTACTGACTATCATAACCTCAACACTGACAGAACTCTGAGAGACTTATTATAAATCTCTGATTGAACTACTGACAAATTAAACTAAAATACAAATTTAGGTATCAGGACAATGCACTGTTGCCGGCTTCATATCGTGACGTCACGGGCAAATTGACGTCAAAGTGGAAAGTTCTTCAGCTTTATTATTTTTTTCCGGCTAAACGGTAAAGAAAAAAAATTCGAAAAAAAATCCGTAAGTCTCTTTTATCAAATACTATCTGAAAACGTAGTCAATGGAAATTGGTGTATTAGTCCATTATAGAAACTGTCCTTTCTCAGAAAATACATGAGTATTTAGAAACTAATTGTCAGCATGATTTTATAAAATTTCATTCATCTAAAACTGCCACTAATGAATTTATCAGACAAATTAATGATAAAATGGATATTAACGATACTGTCATTGCCATTGGAATGTTCTTTAATTTATCTTAGAACCTTCGACACCCTTCATGTAGACTTCGTGTCAGATAGACTTAATAACCTAAGATTTCGTAGTGACATTAATAAATGCCTTTCATCATACTTATCTAACCGGAAAAATATAAAACATGACGTGAAATCAAAACACTTTAATATTAACATTGGTACACCGCAAGAGGGCGTTCTTAGACCGGTAATCCTCCTCCTGTGTGTTAATGACCTTCCTGACGGTTTATCGTGTTTCACTCGTCAAACGCTTTCATTTGATACCCATATCAAGGGAGTTGTGAAGAAAATGGTAATCCGCCATCTTGGGACGTCCACCGTATTGGATTTAATATACTATATTGTATTGTCACTGGACATACACGTGTACAAAATTTCAAAGCTTAATTAGAATTAGTCGAAATTTTGATTGCAAGATTTGTGCTCTCAAACAAATCAAGTTGAATAATACTTTTTGTCCACGACTATTACATAATGTACTCACTCATCATGTGTGTGTTTCTTCAAGGATAATGCTAGCCATTATTCCCTGCAGTGAATAATGACTTCATTATTCCCTGCAGTGAATAATGAGAACAGTCAGTTGTTTATAAGAAATTACATTAGCGACTTTTTACTAAAAATTTTAAATGTCAAAATTGCAACAGACAAAAGTGTTGTCTCTCTAAGGAAGCTGAAGAATAGCTATCCTTTTTTTTTTCCTCACGAGAGTACCTTTCTTAAATTGTAGAAACGAAAATAAATTAAATAAAAATTAAACATTTAATAGTCGTGGACAAAGTATACTATTCTACTCGCATATAAGGGCTATTATTCACCCTGGTAACTTACGACATTCGCCTGCGGCTCGTGTTAAACTTCTCTCTCGTGAATAATAGCCATCATTATATGCTCGTTGTATAATATCCCATTAATAAAGGCTTTTAATAATAATAAAAGGTTTTAAAATAGAATAACATATTATTTCTGAAGTTGGTTTGACTTTGCTCAATGATAAGGTTCATATAAAACAATAACATGCAATTAAACTACGAAAATTTATGCACATATATGTAAATTTCATGTAACTAACAAAAATACCTGTTCGAAATGCCGGTTTTTAAAAATAAATTATATTGTCTTTATAATGACATGCTAATTACTTGATTCAAGTTCAAGGTCAAAACAATATTGAATATAATAGCCTAAAAGTTTACCTTTATTCGCAAAAATGTTGCAATTCCTATTTTGCTGATCATCTTCTACGAATTTCAGAAAATTTAAAAAGAAGAAAGTTCTAAGTCTGATGATATACAGGGTGAGCTATTAGTGCGTGGGCGGAGGAGATCTCAACCACTCAACGTTTGAAACTTGAAAAAATGTCTCAGACAGAAATTGTAGATCAAGAGTAGCATATTTCAAAACAATTTTTAAGTCTACGTAAATATACGATCTCTTAACAACAAAACAACCTTTCCAGAAAGTAATGGACTGTTACAAGCGTGTTCACAGAAGGCGAATGTGACCAGACTTTAAAATTAGGTTAAAAATTATCGTTAAAGGAAACGCAAAAAATTGCTAAAACGCCAGCATATTATTTTGCAATTATTGACAAAAACAAGCAGGACAAGGCCAGAGACAAGTTGTAGTAAACCCCACAACGATAAAAAACATCGAGATGAATGAAGTGTCAAAAATATAAAAATACCGAGTCTATATTTCTGTAAAGCTTTTGGTACCATTTCTCCAGATAGTTTACTAGCAAAAATGAAATATTATGGTTTAGTTCAAAACACAATTAACTAGTTTTCCATATATCTGCATGACAGAAAACAGATGGTGTATATGACAACTGAAGACAAATTAGATATTTCAGAGGCAAAACGTGTAAGGAATGGCGTACCGCAAGGGCCAACTCTAGGCCCCACAACGATAAAAAAACATAGAGATGAATGAAGTGTCAAAAATATAAAAATACCGAGTCTATATTTCAGTAAAGCTTTTGATACCATTTCTCCAGATATTTTACTAGCAAAAATGAAATATTATGGTTTAGTTCAAAACACAATTAACTAGTTTTCCATATATCTGCATGAAAGAAAACAGATGGTGTATATGACAACTGAAGACGAATTAGATATTTCAGAGGCAAAATGTGTAAGGAATGGCGTACCGCAAGGGCCAACTCTAGGCCCGATATTATTTATTTTATATACAGCAGACCTTTGCAATATCCTAGAATCGGTAAATTACCAGTATTATGCTGACGAGTATCAACTTTATAAAAATTGCAATGTATCGAGTGTCGAGGAATGTGTGGAGACTATAATCAGCAATATTACATCAGTTCTTACAGTGAAAATCAAAGGCTAAAACTGCATGTGGATAAAACTAAAGCTATTGTATTTGGTGCCAAAAATTGGTGTTGCTGTGCGAAATTTAGTTTACACTGCAAACTGGACCTGCTGAAGTGCATCTGGAAAAGAACGTTAAGAACTTAGGACTTATAATGGTCAATAATGGATATTTAGATTTTACTGCTCATGTAACAGTGTTTGTCAGAAATGTTACATTCTGTATAACCTGTACAAGTTTAAGGATGTTTTCCCAAATAATTAAAAATTAAAATTATGTGAGAGTTTTGTTTTACCAAATATTGACTGTTGTTTAATAGTGATATTTAACGAATAGATTTACAGCAACAACAGAAAATACAAAATTATTGTGTGCGATATTCACTGAATGTATCAAGACGAGAACACATTACACCATTTCTATGTAAAATATGTTGTCTAAAAATTGAATATAGGTTTAGATATTTACTAACAATAATTGAAATACATAATATTCTATCAACTCAAATGGCATCATACCTTTATGAAAAAATTATATCGAGAAATAATATACATAATGCTAATACCAGAAATTCCAACAAAATAGAAATTTGTGAACAAAACATGGAAAAGTTTAAAGCTAGCCATTTTTACCTTGCCTTCAAATTATACAATGATGTACCTGATTTTTTGAAAATGTGTTCTATTTTTACGTTTAAAACCAAACTTAAACTCATGTACCTGAACGACCAAAAAAGAGCCCTTAATAATAAATAGTTTCTATCTATGGACAATATTTATATACTTATTTTTATTGATCGATCGATTGATTGCTCTGTAATCATATACATTAAAATCCTCTAATATGGGTTGAGAATAAAAACCATCTTCTGTGATGATCTCCTTTTTGTGATATATTCCCCGTTTTTATTTTCTTGAGTTAATTGTGAACTTACACTGTTGTATATTCTGTATTTATCTTAATTTTATGTACTTATCTAATGTCACAAATAAAGTCTCTTTTGAATTTGAATATATAACATCCTACCAGAAAATGTCACATGATATCTGACTGTACCCGGAGACAAACAAAATTTTAGGTCAACCAGTCTTATATGTGGACTGCATATAACTCTATACCGGCATCTAAATGATACTTGTCAAGATGCCAAAAGCTATGTAACTGTTTTAGAAAATCATACAGTAACTATTTACACCACGAGGCCACTTAACAACACTGAACGTTTGAACAATTATGTAATAATGAGGAATGCAAACATTTACAAGTATAAAAATGTTATTTAAACAGGAAAAGATATGCAATAAAATTAGTTTTTAGTATCTTGCCGACAAACATATTGTGGACTTATTAGCAGGTTATTCTACAGGTTAGCGGCCAGGTAACAAAAGAATGTAGGTAGAGATGGTAAGCAATAAGTCGCGTTATACACGGTTTCTAGATAAAGCTAACCAACGAGGGTTAAAAAAAATATCAAGTGGTCTATGTAAATATTAAGCATCGGCAACTGGATGGGGTTAGACACCCTCTATTTAACCTTCCCATCCAATCGCCTGCGGCTCCCACTGCAAACTTCATCTACGTGTGTTATTACCCAAGTAATAATTTAAATGCCTTTTAGATTTATTTAGGTTTTATCAGTGTTTTATAATGGGTACCTCACAAACCACTGATTTATGAGAGATTTATTAAATGCCAATTGGTTTTGTCTTAAATAAAGTTTTAAAAAGGCCTTCAAGAACTTACATTAAAACTGAATTATCTTTTAGTCTTTATTGGTTTATGATTGACTTATCAAGGCATTTGTCAAGTATTCAATAAAACTTTATAGTTGTTAAGTTCAAATTAGGAGGATCAAATTTTATAGAGATTAAGCAAATGTTGTGGTTTTATCATTGCTTTATGAAATTAATTTGAAGTGGTTGTTAATGCTAGGCGATAAATCTAATATGCTTTGAAATCGGTAGGTTTCAGGTCGAATCTTCATAAAACCAACTGCTTGCTAGAGGTATAATAAAGCAAACAAACATCTGTAATAAATCAGTCTTAAACATAAAAGGATTTGGTTTACCTTTGCACAGACTACAATGTTTTGAAACATATAGTTTTAAAACTGTGATAAAATATATATATATATTCGTCGGCATTTTGTTATGTGGATCAGTGATCGATGATAAATTAAAAGTAAAACCAAGACACTTGATAAGAAACGGGAGAGGCGAACATTTAGGGAACATATACCATAGACCCGTCGATTTTTAAATACATTTCTCAATCTGTTTATTTAAAAAAAACTGCTGCAAATATTTTTTAAAAGTTATGACGTCATCGCCATTTTTTTTAAATGGCAACTCCCATTTTTTAAAATGTCATTTGAAAGAGCACATTTTTCTGCATACATTACGTTAAATTCTGGGGCGTATTGCATGACGAAATTATCGAGAAAAAAATCTTAACTACTTATAACAATGTAATAAAACAAAAATACAAGAATCTAAGAATACAGCAAAAAACAATTAGATTAAATGTTCAAATTGCGCGCCATTTGCTTCTTGACAATGTCCAAGTCGAAACTGAAATTCTCGTAAAACGTTAATAATTGTTTCGGGTCCAATTCTTCCAATTTCGTAAGCAATTCTGTCTTTTAAGTCCTCAATATTGTTCGGCCTATTGAAATAAACTTTGGACTTAAGGTAACCCCATAAAAAATAATCCAATGGGATTAGGTCCGGAGATCGAGCTGGCTATTCTATTAATCCGCGTCTACCAATCCATCTGCGTGGGAAAATTTCGTTTAAATAATTACGCACTATTACCGAATAATGTGGCGGTGCGCCATCCTGTTGAAACCATATGTTTTCCGGTACGTTAGGGATTTCACCATTTGGATACAGTACGACAAGTTCTGGAATTATGTTTTGTTGGAGCAGCTCCAAATATTTTTCGCCATCTAATGAACCTTGAATAAAAAATGGACCCAATATTGTAGTCCCAACAATTCCAGCCCACACGTTAACTTTCTGTGGAAACTGAGTATGGGCCTCCACCATCCGGTGTGGATTTTCACGTGACCAATATCGACAATTTTGCCTATTCACAGTGCCATTTAAACAGAAGGTGGCCTCGTCAGAGAAAAGTACTCGACTTAAGAAATGTGGATTGATATTACACCGTTCCATCATGGTTTCGTAAAAATCTACTCTGCGGTCGAAATCATCTTCGTTAAGCTCTTGAACTAAATTCACTTTATATGAGTGCCATTTATTCTTCTTCAAATATTTTAAAACAGTCGACTGACTAATTGACTGCTCTGCTGCGACTTCGCGACTTGGTTTGTGAGGATTCTCCTCCATTATCAGTAAAACATCTAACTGTTTATTTTCTGAAATTGTAGGTCGACCTTTCGTGAAATTATCTCTTACATGACCACAATCTCGGAACTTCTTTTCTATTTGCTAACAGTTGATTGTGTAATAAGTCGTTAGGGTATTTACCATTAAATATTTCACAAACCATAGTTTGTGTTCGGGACTTGTCTCCATAGCCAATCATTATCAAAATTTCAATTCGTTCTGTCTCACTTACAGCCGGTTTTACAATCGCAAGTTAACTATAACTTTACCGACACATGCGTTTTTCAATATAAAGTTAAGTGATGATTTGTAAACGAGAGGTTGTGAATAAAATTTATAATGTTGGTACTGGAAAAATGGGTAATATACATAAAATGTATGAATTTTGGTCCAAAGTCACGTCACCTGCTATCAAATATAAATGTCAGAAGCAATTTATGCGTTAGTGCGTAAGTAAGTAGTATTTAGTCTCGATCTATTTAAAAAATCTCTTCCATCGTATTCTTCGAAAAAGTTAGGTCTATACAGGATTACCTTGGCTACTCATCACTGCTATATGCATTTGCTTCGTACATATCCATTTTTAGGCAAAATATCAAAAAATTATTTTGTGACAGTTATTTTATAGGTTATAAATTGCCAGTAAACTGCCAACTTCTAGTTTACCCACAACTCATCTGCTAGTAAAGTTAACTACCACATCGAAAATGACCAGCTATTGTAAAACCCAATTTCTATAATAACATGAAAGTTAACTCTGACTGGAAGTTAACTAGCGATTGTAAAATCGGCTGTTAAACGATGCATTATCGGCACTTTCAATACGATATCACAAGTAAATACTAATGAATGGGCCTACCCCTTTCAGCGTGGTGAGACTAATATAATTTAGTGAACTGTATTTAGGTATAATAAAAAAAAAAGAATGTGTCGGAAACTTACACAGTAGGTTTGATGGATTCTCCGTCGTCGATGTCGGCCCAGGCAATAGGAGGGACAAAGGGGGGCCAAAAGGAAAAGGAACAAATCTCCGACACACACACAATCAACGTAACAGTTATTAAATTAATTTAAGAAAGGGCAATTATAATTCACTTATCACTGATAAATAACTATAGCGTTCTGCAGCGTAAGTGACTATTGTCTTACTTACTATCATACTACTGTCTCTATGCGGGTTGCGCTCGACCCACACTGCGTTAAAAAAACTAGCTAAAAAAAACTTCTTAGTATTACCATGAAGAATTCAAAACATATATTTTTCTAGGTATAATACTACAAGGCGCGTAACCAACTAATGTGTTAGAGCCAGGTCCGCGTTGCTAAGTAAATGAAAAAAAGCGTAAACACAAAAAAGTGTAAGTTATAAAAAGGTTCGACGATAAGTTATGAATGTGTTCTATTGATGTTAAATGTTTTTTCTCGATAATTTCGACATGCCATACTCCCTAGAATTTAACGTACTGTATGCAGAAAAATGTGCTCTTTCAAATGACATTTTAAAAAATGGGGGGTTGCCATTTAAAAAAAATGGCGATGACGTCATAACTTTAAAAAAATATATTTGCAGCACTTTTTTTACAGATTGAAAAATGTATTTAAAAATCGACGGGTCTGAGCGAATTTTTGTCACTTGTTTTGTAACTATGTTAATGAATTTATTCCAACCTTACGTGCTCACTGTATTATCCAAGCACCATAAATTCTGTAGGTTTTAAACAGGTTGTGTTATTTGCACAAATGGTTTAAAACTGGTTTTAAGATAAGCCTACAGGTTTTAAAAAATATATTGAGACCAATGAGGCTTAAAATATACTTTTACAAGAATAAATCGACATACTTAAAGAGCAATTGGTAATATAAAAGGCATTTTAGGACAATACATGTTTGAAGTAGAATTATTCACAGCTTATAGGGTTTATACATACAGCCGCCATTTTTTTTCTAGCCGTCGACGAATATAATGGTCATCCGTATTGGGAATGCCCAGATTTAACAAAAAAATTTAATTTGTATCTAACAGAAATGTTTTCTAAAAACAATGTACATACTAAACCAATATTATGGGCAGATGCTAAAGCTCTATTTACCTTTTAAGTCATAAAACAAAGCTCTATCATGTTGCCAAAACATAAACCATGTAAATCAGATATTTTTACAATAACATGATACTGTTGAGAAGTAGTCCATTACAAATATCTCAGACTCTCTTGCTGCCGGTGCAGATAGAATACGTGGTATGTAATCGCTGTAGAAGTATGAATTTCGTCGGTATGATAATCATATATTAAAATGACCGCGATTTGATATACAGTGAGAAAGTCAAACTGTGGAAATAGACTGACTAGGCATAAGAGCCACTAAAGGCATGTTTAAAAAAATGCCAACCGGTTTTTTCAGCGGAAATGTGTACCTCTCTGTATGTACACATGTACAGCGTTATTCACTGTATATTGACCCTTTATTTCTGTTATTATTGAAAACAGAAAAAAAAGTTTCGTATAAAAGTTGTAGGATCTTACCTATATTTTATTGACACGTGATAAAGAAAAACAATTTCATGTATAGATCACGTGATACGAAATAAATATATGTTTTTTAAAATATTACATTTTCGAGAAGCTCTTTTCCCCTGATTTCAAATATGTCACATTGTAGAAGTCTATCTTAAATACTTCTTGATATATTTGACATTCAAAATGCAAATATGCTACTCTATTGTAAGAAGAGTGATCCATGCGTGTCAAAACACAAGTAAAACAAAAATAACAAGGTAGGCCACGAAAATAATTATTTTATTGTTTATTCAATTGCGACATTTCAAACCGTCATTAATTAACATTTGTTTAATCAAAATGGGTTATAGTGAGACTGAAAAGGTCGAAATATTCTCCCTTTATGTGAAAAATAACAAAAACAAGTGTCGCAAGAAGAGAATACATGACATTTTAGCCAAATCGAGCGATTCCTAGTGTAAATACGTGTTTGAATGTGTATCGATGTAACTAGGACCCATAGTTTTTCGAGAAAACGACGTAACGTTACAGCAAATGAGGAAGAAGATCTAGATATATTGTTATATTTTGAAGTTAAAAAAATAATTGATTATAAAAATAGATCGATACCTTATTTTAATATTTGTTTTAGAAAATTCGGTTCATAATTTATTAAATGCTTGTCGAGAAATGGGAAATAATTATTCCAAAATTCAAAGAACTTTGAAAAAGCATCAATATTGTGACGTGCTTTCTTCCAGTTGCCTAGCGCATAGGCAAGTGGAAGCGTTACTTTGGCGCTGAGCTGTATTTCGGTTAAATTCGGTAATCTCGAGCGCCATCTTTGCAATTTTTACGTGGGGCAAAGGTCCCACATTAGCCTCCTAAACGCAGCCTGTTGCAGTAGGGCTGGGATAGCTACAGTGGAGACACGGTATGTCCAGGGGTCTGGACCACTGGACGGCAGATTAGACTTTCACTCACATTCAACAGTAAAAGGCGGATGTCGGTAAATAACAAAGTTTATTAACATACAATGTAATTTTTACAAAACAATAAAAAAAAACGGTTTGGTACCAATATACGGAGTTTCTTATATTCAAAATTAAAAAACTTACGACATGTCATTTTAATTTAATTTGAATTAGGTAGGGCGCCATTTTGTGACGTACGGGTAACCAGGCGGTGAGAAGCTAGTTAGCTACTAGTTACTCATTAATGCGGAAGCAAGCGGTGGTAAGCAAGCAAACGGTGAAAGTGGTAAAAAAACAGTAGTAGGTGCGGTATAAAAAAAACAGTAAACGGAGAAAACTACACAAGTAAGTAATTTTTAAAAAACGGACAGCGTGCAAATACTAGGCAAAAGCAAGCGGTTATCTACAGCAATAATCATGCCTACATGATGCATTAGAGTGTGGGTGTGAAGAACTTGGCAAAACTAAATAAAACTGATACCAAATAAATAAAACGGTTGTCGGATTCGGTACGGTGTGTAACTTAAGTCACACTCGGTTCGGAAAATAAAACGGTTATCGGATTTGGTATCAGCTTACGGCGGAGATAATTCTGCCTAGATGGACAGACAGCAATAATAAGAACGGTGGTATTTCGGTTCGGTTCGGAAATGTTGAAATTACAACACTTGATGCGGTGTTTGCCAAGCGCGTCAAACCCCACAGCTGGGTGCCTTCATTAAATGCATTTCGGTTCGGCCACGTGGTATCTTGTCGGATTTGATGCAGAAAATTTCTATGTATCAGAATATTATGTTAGTTAATTTATTTACGGTAGCCTAGATTTTATTCTCAATTTCCGGACTATAATAAATTTCTACAAATTATTGCAAAGTAAGGAATTTTGTTCCATTTCGTATCAGTACAAAATATTGGAAACAAAATGAACACGGTAAATTAACAATAACACTACAATAAATTTCACAAAAATAATTTTTGCAAAGACAGATTTTATTTTGCTACGAACTAGCTAAAATAAAATATACGGTAATTGTAACTTCTACCCATTTGGTAGAACAACATATTATTTTTTCGCAGTACCATCACAAATGGTCTGGATTAAAATAATATAAACGGTAAACGGTACACAGTTTTCTCTCGAAATATCATCTGTGTTCTTTTTCACATTTGGAAATTCTTGCGAACATAGCTATTTGGATAAAATCGGAGAAGTTGACAGGTCCTAACTCGGACTCTCTTACTATATTGTAATAATTTAACTTTAAATTTATTTAATTTCGGCTAAGTCGGGAAATAATAATTATATTCTGATACATTTAAACGGAATCGGTTTCAAATTATTGTTTTAAAACACACATTTCAGTGAATTATTCTCATCGGTGTTAATATAAAAAGGTCGACAAGAAACCAGCGGCGATGATAAAACGGTGTACCTACATGTTGTGAATATACGGAATAGTACCCGACTGGGCTGTTTGACGGATCGGACAGAAGTGATCCCAAATGTGCTCTAATGAAACTAATTTACGCAGCTCTCTTACCAACGCCCTCATTGTTAATTTTTGTAATTAATGTCAATATTACGGATAGCCCTCTCACTGCCAGGTTTATTAAATTACCTATTTAAAGCAGAAATCTATTTCGCGGTTTAGCTAGCTAAATTAGGAGAAATCTATAATAATAATTTACAATACATATGATTCGAATGTAAGCGGAGCAAATAACGAAGTATATTATTAATTTAAACTGCATTTTTGGCAACGGAAAATTTACCTCGTTACAATATAGGTCTTAGAAAATATTACCCGTCCAGGAACAGAATGAAGACCAAAAACGTAGAAGATGTGAGTTTTGTCAGATCATGCTCCATGAATTAGATGAAAATCCTGATGTTTTTAAAGAAATTATGTGGGCAGACGAGTCAAATTTTCCACAGCGGGAGTTTTAATAGAAAAAAGCAGACATTCTTGGAAGGATAAAAACCAAAGACAGAAAAACGTCAAGCAAATAAAAAAATCGGGTAGAAAATCAATCCACGTTTGGTTCGAAATTTTTCAAAACAAAGTAGTTGGGCCTATATTTTATGATTTTACGCCATTGGCGTGCGACTAGATCTTTCCACATTTATAGAAATTACACGAGAAAAGTGATAGATTTAACAATACCAATTATAATAAATTTAAATCAAAATTAAGCTGACCCAGTGTTGATTAATTTAACAATAAGTATACGAGGACTTAAGATTTGAATGTATTGAACAGACAGATATAGTAGATCAGTTTCATCTTTTCTTCAAAACAAATAATTTAGTTTAAAGGATCTCAGCTAAGTTTACAAGACATTGACAAAATATTACATTTTCAAAATTAATTGTTTCAGTAATTAATGCACCAAATTTAAAAAGCTTTATACTGCTGAAAATAGAATCAAAATAGCTTTCAAACAAGGTGCCGCCCGATCCCCTTGCATTTATAACGAGCTATTATTACTCTCCTTCATGTCCAAATAGACTTTAGTACCTAATTTGTTACTATGTATCTAAAACTAATGTGCTCATTTAGAGAACATGGTATCTATTTTCTACACAATAAAGCAATTATTACATAAAACTAATCATGATAAGATAACTATTATTTTCAATGTACCATTGTTACGTTGATATTACTGTAATATATATATTTGTTTCAAACGTAATCACAATAAGCATTACAATATGGTTTTTTTTTCTATGGATTATCAGATCACTGTAAAAGGTATTATGGATATGATCAAAAGATTACAGAGTTTTGAAAAAAATATCTCATTTATTAATTACACAGGCGCACAAAAAGTGTTCACAGGGTTCACAGATACACTCCCATGTATTGTTGACCGCTGAACACGATCCCGATGTAGTACAGTCAATGAAGGCTTTTGCTTGTGTGGATGCCACCCCTTCTCGGGGGCTGAAATTTTTATGGCCCCGGGAGTCGATAGAGAACCTAATTCTAAGCAGGAAATGTTCTATGAAGTTTTTTCGAAAACTCCATACTTTTTACGTTATTCGTGATTGAAAACTCGCCATTTTCATTAAAAAATTACACTTTTTTCAACGGTTTCTTACGAATAACTCGAAAATTATGCGTCTAATGAAAAAAAGTGTAAGGGACATAATTGTAGCTTATAAAAAAACAAAGAGATTCGTTTTTTATAGAAATATCCTAGGTGCAATATAAAGGGAGATAAGGTTGACGAAAGGAAACTTTTTTTTTGTGATTGCTCGAATCGGTGCATTCAACTTGAAATAACTGAAAAATAATCGACTTTAGAGGTATAATGCTAATAACAATTTTTGTAGTGCTTGAAAAGACCAGTGAATGAGCGTAAAAAGTCGATTGCATTTAAATTAAGCGAGATACAATGCTAAAAAGATTGACTACTCAACTTTTTTAAGAAAAAATGAACAGTAAAATTAACCTCACGATCACCAGAATTGAAATGCATCATTTTCCTCCTACAATATGTTTTATTTTAGTGTTATTCATATGCTCAAAAAGTTTAACTGATTTAAAATGCACACTTTCTGAAAAACGTTAATTTTAATTTTAACGTGTTTTTTGAATTTTTATAAAAAATTTTCTTTTTAAAAATAACTTCGAAAGGGTGATAGATACGTAAAATTTAGTACAAAACAAAAATATAGGTTTTTTTTTCAATAAAAATTTTGTTTTTTTTTAAATTTTTATACGATGAAAAATAATGAAGATATAGGCGATTGAAGTTGATACAGACTTGTTAGTAACAGCTGTTCTGAGCCCTTTATCCTTTAGCTTTAAAAATCGAAGGGCGTCGAACCTCCGAAAAGTCCTTAGTCTTGTAGTCCATCAAATTGCCTTTAAAATGGTTTTTAGATGGGCTCAATAGCATGAAAATTGACGGAGATATCGTCAAAAAACCAATTTCAAGGGGTAGTTTTTAAGGGTTGAAAATTTACAATTCATAAATAAATTATATATAATGAGCACTAAACAATTATTAGTTTCGTTAATGTGCGATTTCACATGACAGAGAGACAAAAGAAACGATTTTTTCCTGATTTACGACTTTACGGGGTAGTTTTTAAGGGTTGAAAACTTTATGGAAATCATAAATCATGCTTCAAAATGTTAAAGAATATTTATTCTACATAACTAAGTAAGATTCCATTGATAGAATGCTTAAATTAGCATTTTTTTCAATTTTTCACAAAAGGGGTTGATTTCACCCCTAAAATGCAAAAAGTGCAATTCCGCACAATGTCACTTTTGAAGATAAGGGTAGAACAAGCCTGCTCCCAAATTTTCAGAAAAATCGATGACGGTTGAAAGATTTCGGAAGTAATAGCTTATGTTTACCTTCATTGACTGTACTAGTCCGTTTTGCTCCATCCGGTCAGGATTTTTTTTTGATAACCACGAAAAACAGGTTAGACAAAAACTGACCCAAGCGTGAAACAGTTTACCAAATGAATGCATTTTCACGAAACTTTGTGGAGTCTGTACGTTTTGATGTCCAGATCAAACTAAAAAAAAAAAAAAATTGCCGCTATTGCCGTAAAGTCTATACGAGCACAATTGAAATCGTATAAAAACTAAAAGCCGGCAACTCTTTATTGTACATGGGCGGATAATTTTTTGAAAATTGTATTAATTTGTATTATCTTTTGTTTACTAGATAGGCTATTTTTGTTCATTTATCCAATAACATATTTTTGAAGTATTATATCAGTTTTAGATATAAAGTCTAAATATTTAAATTTATTGGGTTTAGTTTTAAAGTTATCCCATTCTACATTGAAATATGTTATTGCTCAGCAAGGACCAACGAGAAGGTATGAACATATCCTTGCCGGGATGAGGGGATGGGGCAGGTAAGATTGGCGAGGGGCAAGGATGTTAAATAGTAAAAATAAAATTTAAGTTTGTTCTAAAATAAAAATGTAAGTTTCTTAACCAAAGCAAAGAATTAGTACAACAAAAATAAATACTCGTATAGATAAAACATAAATAAAAACAAAATTAAAATATTCTTGTCAACTAATTAAAACATATTCCAAGAAATGTAACAATAAAAAAGTAAACTTCATACCTAATATAACAGCTAAATATTTTGTTCTGAAAATATATACTAAAAAATTAAATGTTAAAAGTTGACGCGTCCGAATTCACTTTCTGAAGGGGGATCATTATCCGGTTGAATTATAATCGGCGCAATGGGGGGTAGTGTTGGATATTGATTTTCTTTTTCAATTACATGCTTAACGCAATTTTTCCTTAAATCAGTATTGTCGAGGTCATTTATTACTTCTCTTATATGATCAACTACTACCGCGCTTAACGTTGGAGAGTCATTACATTTTCACAATCTTTTAAAATTTCTCAAACCATCTCGATAGGATTAAATATGCATAGTACGGAGGTAACTGCAAAAGTGTGTGATCGTGTATATTGGATAAGTTATCAATAACATATTCCCTTTTGAAATTCTGTTCTTTTATTCATTTCAGTAATTCGCGCTTTATTGGAACTTTTACAGGAATTTCCATATTTTTTTCTCTCATGAATTTTAGAATGTCTTCCTTGTACTGGCGTTTGGTATTTTATTTAATATTCGCGAGTGATAGGAAGCATTATCTAATACAATTACCGAATATTTGGTATAAAACTGTTCTGAAAACCATTTTTCGCACTGCACTGGAAAAATATCGAGTCCACGTTGACTAATGACTGATATAACTCAAGCACCGACCGACCAATCGGACTGAGGAATACCCAGGTGCTAGCCAATCGTCGCCACCCGTCCTCAAACGCAGGCCAATGTCAACACATCTCACAAGTCCACGTTGACTCTAGAGAAACAATTTACAAGGTTTTTTTATGCTAGTGGACCTGTCCGTTTTATTATCTTTAAACCAGTGCAGTCGTAGATGGTTCATTCAAGTTGATTACATTGCCAGTCTTGGACTCGCCTGCACAGTGTCAACTACTATTCGATTCTCGATACCATTGTTAAATACATAGGACAAAATATCAAGTTAAGTGCGCACGGTCCTGTGCTTTAACACTGACCAGTTTCAATTGACTTCGTAAACACTATAACAATGATTTAGTTGATAATTTGTTAACTAGCAAAATTGAAAAATACCAACTTGTAAAATTTTCGAAAAAATGAGTATTTTCCGAGATACAGCGGTTCGAATTTTTCCAAAAAGGATGGAGGGGAATAGAAAGTGACGAGAACGTTCCAAGAAAATGGCAAGAGACCAAAATTTTAAAGAATATATTAACCTATACGTCTGATTTTTTCCAGATTTTTAAATTTCATAGTTTACGAAATTTTGCATTTTCCGATAAGTGTATAGCTCGGCACCCAGAAGTCCATCCCAGGGAGGAAAGCATGGGCGGACGGTCAAAGGGGTTAAGTTTCAATTAAAATAAAATCTTTGAGTGCATCTGTGAAATTTTGTGTAGTTATAGTTTTCAACTGTAGAAATAAATAAATAAATGCGATGTAATCTTAGGATAAGTCATATTAGCCAAAAAGTTCAAAACAAATTTTAAAAAAAGTACACTCGTATAGGATTCGAACCGAGAAATAAGCTGTGAATGTCGTAGCTTAACGCGATGTGCTACGGTCGGGGTAGACTTGAAATTTCAATTAGTCTCGTCGGAAAAAGCAAAACGTGAAATTTTTAAATGCTCATAACTAAAAATTAGGAGGAAGGCATCCCAATGTCGATATCCAAAGGTCGAAATTGACATTTTCACGGCATCGTTAAAATAGGCATTTCTTGACATTTCGCGAATTTGTTTTGTTTTTTGTTCCATTAATGTCACTGGTACGTTAATATCCGGAAGCCCCGGAAGAATAGAGAGGTTTTAAATATAAAAACAAAATCGCCAGAACTGCCCCTTGACCAACGTCAAATTTTAATAATTTGAACAATTTACTTACAACTTTACCGACTTCTGGCAATGTTTAATCCCCGACCTACACTTCTGGCAATAATTTTATGCTATTTCTACAGTTAAAAACTATGACTACACAAAATTTCAGAGCTGCAATCAAAGATTTTATTTTGATTAAAAATTAACGCGTTTGACCTCTCGCCCTTCCTTCCCCGAGATGGACTTTTGGCTGCAGAGCTGTATACTTTTGAGCTAGTAATAGTCCAGTCAATAAAGTAAAAAATACACCAGCAGGTCGCAAAAAATGTTATCTGAGATTTTCCTTCCGTAACTGTTAGTGCGAGGATTAAACATCACAAAATCACAAAAATCTGTTCTGGGGGTGCCGCGCATCCCCCCAAAAAAAACCACCCCTTCGGTGAAAAGTCTTATTTTACTGATAACCGTTGAAGATATAAAAAAAATGATCACAAAAAAGAAAGCTTGACTAATTGCCTAAAAAAAGCCCACTTGTAATTTTCTTGTATATGCCATGGTTTTCGAGAAAATCGACATTGACAAAAATTGCAAAATTTGTATTTTTAATGCGCGCGAATTTCCGTTTATTTGAAATTTTTTGCGCGCGGCCTATAAAAAAAATTAAATTGATGGGAAACCAAACAAGCTAGGAAGAAAAATCAAAATGAGTTTTAAAGGGGATATAAAATACTCTCTTGTGTTACCAATTTTGAGGGCTATTGATATTTATTAGTATACAAAAATAACAATATAATATAGCAATCTCTTGATTTTTTGTGTATCTAACTATTCACAGGCCCATAAAAAATAACTGACTATAATATAATGTTACGTTTATTCACCTTTTAGGAAACACCCTGTGTGAATCCGTGGGTTCTAAATAATTTCAACAAGAGATAAACACTAACACTTTATTTAATAATTTACTGTCTATACAATACTTCAAAATAAACTTTATTTACTTCTTATTTAACCTCACTTTTTACCGAGCGTCACTTCTATAAACTTCCTCTTCAATAAACTTCTGCTTCCGCGCTGGTAATCGCGCCTTATATACTCTGAAATTACCTCTAGATTGAACCAGAATATTCTTCCACCACACTCTAGAAAAGTCCTTGGCTCTTTCTAGAGTATTTCCAGTCACTATCAGTTGGCATAGGCGTATCATCTCCAGTTCCAAGGGGGTGTAATTCATAACAATAAGTTATAAATGCGTTATCTTTTAGTTCAAGGTAGTACTTTAATGCAGAAAAAGTTATGACTAAAAATATTCACATTTACAAATTTAGCAGCATGTTAAAGATAGCCAAAAAAAAATTCAAAAAAGGCTGCATATTCAATTTTTTGATGATATTTTTTTAATATAATTTTTTAAGTATTAAATGATTATAAACAATAGTTATATGATATATTAACCCAAAAAAAATGTTTTGAGCTAAATTTTCAAGATCTTTGGGTCTCTTTTTTATTTTTAGGAAACAATAAAAAATTGGCCAAAATCTGGCTAACTTCAACATGCTGGTAAATTTGTAAATAAGAATATTTTTATTCCTAACTTTTTCTGCATTGAAGTACTACCTTGAACTAAAAGATTTATAATTTATTTTTTATGGGCCTGAGGAGTTAAAAGGGCAAAAAATCAAGAGGTAACTAGACTATATTGTTATTTTTATACACTAATAGATATCAATAGCCATCAAAAATGGAAACACAAAAGAGGATTTTATATCCACTTTAAAACCCATTTTGATTTTTCTTCCTAGCATGTCTGGTTTTCGAGCAATTCAATTTTTTCTATAGGCCGCGCGCAAAAAATTTCAAATATACGAAAATTCGTGTGCATTAAAAATACAAATTTTGCAATTTTTTTCAATATTGATTTTCTCGAAAACCATGGGATATACAAGAAAATTACAAGAGGATTTTCTTTTAGGCAATTAGTCAAGCATTCTTTTTTATGATGAGCAATTTTTTTATATCTTCAACGGTTAATGAGTTATCAGTAAAATAAGGCTTTTTTCACCGAAGGGGTGTTTTTTCGGGGGGTTGCGTGGTACCCCCAGAACTGATTATTGTGATTTTGTGACGTATAATTCCTCCACTAACAGTTACTGAAGGAAAAACTCAGGTAAAATTTTTTGTTATGGAAATCTTTTAATTATTGGACTATAAGAAGGGTGTTTACATAAAAATTTTCACTGCACCTTATCGTTTTTATTTTCCGTAGCCAGCTCTTAGGCTAATAAGCCTTACGAATATGTCGGGTCTCAGTGTACTAAATTATTGCACTCTGGCCTATACTTAATTTGGAATTGCCTGAATTAAAATAGATTGACCGAGTCTGTCGATGACACCGAGAATGATGTTATGTTTTCAACTGCATAACTAATAGGCACTTTCAGTACGAATAAACAGTTATCAAAGTAATTCATCATTACTGAATCAAGAAAGTATTTTGTATAGCTACCTAATTATGAACTGGTCATGGTCTAATAATGTTAAAGTATCCATTGTTAACTTTCTTTTATCAAACGTTTCATTTTTGATACTAGTCAGGAGAATAAGACAAAAAACGAGCTTAACTTCGGAATTCCGAATTTAAAATTGTAACAAATGCTCTACGTATAAAAGTCCACTAAAAGGGTGGGCCGCTGCCTTCTTATGTTATAAACAATTATTGCAAAATTAAATGATAAATTGGATTGTGTGCTAAACTCAAAAGATTGAAGCCGGAAAAAATGCTAGTAGGGGGTTTTCGAGGTCGCTGATTGCAAATATGATGTTTAAAATTCAAAATGGCGGAATGATGAAACAAATGTCATATTATTGATATTGCGGGCAAAATTTAAAAGAATGAAAACGGAAAAATGCTAGTAGAGGGTTTTCGAGGCCCATTATTACGAATATGAAAGGGGAAATCGGATTTTTTTTCTAACTTCCGAAGGTCCTTTCTCGAAAACGGATCGAGACAGCGCCATTTCGATTTCACTCGCCTTCCTACGTACCATTGAATTTTTTCTGATTTTTCCGAGGACTTTAACTTTTTCGCACCCGATGATGATCACTATCACACCGAAAGCAAAATTCCACAAAACACATATCCACAAGAATATCTATGAATGGCTAACGAGTCATGAATATTAAAACAGAAAATGCATCGAAAACATGAGAAAATCATTAAAAACACCTATTCGGTGGTTGAGGAATGGAGGAATAATCTGAGCGTTAAAAGATATAGGCCTCAGTAACAATGTTTGTGTTTAAACGTAAATTATGCTCTATTTTACATGATTTTCAAAGAAATCCATATCTTTAATAAAATAATGATAGAAACAATTATTTAAAAAATCTAAAAAAGCACATATTGAAAGATCTGCTACAAATCTCAGCTACAACCTCTATGAATTTAGAACATTAATAAAAGTGTTTTTGTTTAATAACAGACGGTTAATTGCATTGAATAATCATTTTTTTGTTGGTATTTCATAAATAAATAATCAAAACTTTTATTTTTTGATAAAATAAATTATTCTCTCGTAAAGCACAAGTTTTCAGCTATATAATTATAATTTAATAAAACTAGTTATATAATGGTTGCATACTCTTTGGGATACTCTTCGCAGTTTTTTTGTAAATAATATTAGTTTTAGATATTAATTTGTTGTTTAATTACAAACATTAAAAAAAATTATTTAAAAAATTAATCACTTTTTTATTTATTGATCAATATTGTTCAAAAACAATAGGGTTCTTCCTCTAGCTAACACTAACTTACTGTCGAAATTTTAATACAATCGTACTTTTGGTTCTTAAGTTTTCGTGCTTACAAGACGCGTGACGGACGGACGGACGGGCATTTTGAAAGTTGTTCAGAATTCGAACACAGTGATATGAAAATTTTTCTCTACGAGCAATATTACCGGTTTTAGAAGTATGCCGATAGAATGCAACACAGTGTGAACCTAAAAAAACGAGCAAAATTCATATCTTTGGTATGTGTCATTTGCCAAAAAAATCCTCGAGCAGGTCGATTTTAGTTTTGTAAATGCTACATTTTGTCACTATACCAACATTTATGACGTCATTGATTTTGAGTTATGACGTCATCATACTTTTTTTTTTAAATGGAAACAGACATTTTTGTTTACTGTTTTTGGTGGTATATTCCTTTAGCTTTCTGATGATACGAAAAAAATTGATATTAAGTACCTACTTAAGCCATTCTTTTGGAAACAAATATTTTTATTGATTGATACCTTACATAAGTAATTGTGAAAAAAAAATCATCTCCATTGCTCAAATTACGACCCTGCAACCATTTGGCATTGACCAAGACGGGTGTAGACACTTTGCACGCTGTTCTGAATCATCTCATGGGCAATTTGTCTCATCTCCAAGCCAACACAATCTTTCAATTTTTCTATGGTATCCGGTCTGTTAAAATACACCCTTTACTTTAAGTAATCCCAAAGAAGAAAGTCTAAGAGGGTTAAATCCGGTGAACGCGGGGCCACTCAATCGGATCTCGACGACCTATCCACCTTCCAGTAAAAGCGTCATCTAAAAACTTACGCACTGCTATCTTAAAATGAGGTGAGGCCCCGTCGTGCTCAAAACCAGACGTTTTCAGCAGGAATATTTTCATCTTCATTGTTTGGAAACATGACTGCTAAGGCTGGCACTAACTCAACTCGCAAAAACTGTAAATATCTTGCGGCCGTAAGATTTTCTTCAAAAAAAAAGATCCCAATAAACGATCATCAATCATACCTGCCCACACGTTTATTTTGCCTCGTCGCTGTGTATGGGCTTCTTGAGTCCAATGAGGATTTTCGCGTGACCAATACCTACAGTAATGCCGATGTACAGTCCCCTTTAAAAAAATGTAGCTTCATCAGAAAAAACAATGTTCTTTAAAAAATTTGGGTTTTCATCGCACATGGTCATCAACTGTTCACAAAACTGTAAGCGCCGATCTGGATCGTCAATCGTGGATTAATTGCACTTTGTATGAATGGTATTTTTCTTTTTTCAATAGACGTACGACAGAAGTTTGACTCACGTTATGATTTAAAGCCAACTGCCTTGTCGAAAGATGGTGGTTTTCCTCACTTTCTAGAAGAATATTTAATTTGGTTTCGTTGCTCGTGCTAGGGCGACCCATTTCCATTTAAATAGTTTATTGCCTATTAATACATATTTATCTTATACTAGGGTATGCCAAAATGTGATACTACAATATATTTATTGCATTACATCATTTATATTTTATCTACGATAAAAACAAAAACGATGGGAGTCGTTGGATTGACTGGGGCACCTGTTTTGCATATTATAATTATCAACTTCCATTAAGCACTTCTTAGTAATTTAGGCGACCAGATCGAGGGAGGTCAGCTAAACTGCCAGATTCATCATATCTAGCCACCAATCTACTTACAGCGGATCTAGAAATTTGCTTTTCGGGATACTTGGCGTTGAAAACATCACATACTTCCTGATGAATTCTCAGCCTATCACCATATCCAACCATCATCAAAAGTGCCAGGAATAAAAAGTTATCGATACTTTACACAAAAAGGCCTGTATCTGTCTGTTGTTAAGGTGATTGTTATTTATTATTTTCTTTGTTTTGTTTGTATGTCAAATGTTTTCATGCTAGTTAAAACAAAAATGTAGGCAACAAGATTTATCAGTCCATAAGAAAGTGGAACATTACTCGTGAATTTGCGAAAGGTAAGCTATTTTTACATAAAATGTCATTTTTCCAAAAGAATGGCTCATGTAATATATTTTTTTTTATATCACCAGAAAGCTAAAGGAATATACCACCAAAAAACAGTAAACAAAAATGTCTGTTTCCATTAAAAAAATGTATGATGGCGTCATAACTCAAAAACCAATGACGTCATAAATTTTGGTATAGTGACAAAATGTAGCATTTACAAAACTAAAATCGACCTGTTCAAGGTAAATGACACATACCAAAGATATGAACTTTGTGCGTTTCTTTAGATTCACACTGTATACTCTTCGTTTTGTATTTGCGAAGAGTATAATAATGACCACTGTTGCCTTGGGATCTTGGTAATGTTATAACTATCCTTTTTTATTGTTATATAATGTGATTATGTTGGGAGCAAACAAGGTATGTATTGAAGAGATAGCTGTCATGTTTCTAGACTTCTTCTTTGATCGGATTGTCATTCAATGGTTTATTACTATCTCTTAGTAAGAAATGGACTATAGTAGTGAAATAGATGACACTGCGTTTACAACACTATTTAAATAAACAAGTGTATAAAGTTGTGTCCAAAATATAACATTCAAAGCGGCATCCCTTAAGAATTACATCGCAGAGAGCCGCACGCTTGCAAACGAACACCTGCTTAATGCGTTCAGAATCGGATTCAAGATTTTTACGACTACATTCGTATTTTACTTGTCGTATGACAACTCTCCATTTAAATATTTATTACCACAAAAAACACTACTGGCAAATTTTCCAATTTAATCTCATCAAAATACTAGCACTACACTACAGTTTTTTTTCTTCTTATCTGCAGTTTCAACAGAAAGGGCACGCACCACAAAAATTACAGAACGTTAGGTTCATATTTATTCAGCGAATAAAAAATTGCCGTCAAAGCAGTCATCGTATGTGCTTTATAAATATGAACTCAGCTTTTTAGCATTCCTTTTATTACTGTCAAATATGTTTGTTTTTAAATGTTTTACTTCCCTCGCATACCAAAGGGAAGTATTGTATTCGAGAAAAAATCACCCTCCGAGATTTTTTTGGATTTTCACGTTTCAGATCACGTAGATTACGAAAATATAGATTTTTCAATTCCGTCAGTGTGTCTGTCTGTCTGTTAGTGTATCATCTAAAAAACTACTTGACGTAGAGCAGTCAAATTTGGTAGGTAGCTGACGCTGCTGTCAGCGATGAAATGGTTAAACTTTCACTGGAAAATATACAGGGTGAACCGTCTAAATGGAATAAATAATGTGAAACATTTTTTTTTACTCAAATTTAAAATTTCCACGTTTCATGGCATTCTAAACCTATTTCAGAAAAAAAAAAACAAAGACCTAAAATGAATTTATTTATCTACCTTGTCTTTCCAGGAAACAGAATGATAGATTTCATGAAAATGTAATCCATTGGAATGAACAATTTTTTAAGACAAGGTAGATAAATAAATTCATTTTAGGTCTTTGTTCTCATTTTTAACTGAATCTTCATAATCGTAGGGGTTATGTGGATACTAGTTTAATCTGCATGGCCGTAGGGGACTGTGTGGATGCTAGTGTTAGAATAAGAATTGTCAAATAAGAAATTAGACAAATTCATTTTAGGATTTTAATTTGCTAGCATAACCAGAATTCAGGTTATCGAAAGAATGCAAATATTTCATTAATATTTCTACACAAAGTTTTTCTTTTAGTTATAGATAGTTATTTTTTCTGATGTTTGCAAAATCCTATAAAGAATGTTTCAATACATATTAAACAAAATTAAAAATCAATATTTTGCCACAGTTCCTCAACAACAACCGATTATAATAAATTCCAATGATTCCTCATCATCGTCATCTTCCGGGGAAGAAGAATTATTTAATTATTGGCGCATGCATTGCAGTAAGTAGGTTTAATGTAGATACCAATAATAATGTTGTCTTATACAACATACAAAAATAAAGATTTTTTTGTCACATATACCAAAAAAGAAACAACAATGTATTTTAGCTACACGTGCTTTGGCAATACACATGTATATATTAGAATTATACAACCATTGTTAGGTAGGTTCAATATAATGCTAGAATTAAATCCTAAATAAAACGAATGTAGGGTTGTTGTATTTTTATTTAATAATAGGTAGAACTGAGAAATCCAACATTTATGAAAGCAGGGAATATTTTACTTTCATTGTTTCATTACTTGCCAAACTCTGAAATTCTAACTCCGGCTCTGCAAGTCAACGTGGACTCTACATACTAGACTAATACGCATAATAAAATTCGACCAATCAGTAGATCTGTAGCAGAATTTGCCATCAATCAGATTTAGTGGGCGTAACTTATTTACTTAAATCGGCGGTAGTTTATAAAAAAAACTACTTAGTTTAATTTGTGGTCATTTTTTGTTACACCTCCAGACAATAGTAAAAAAAGAATAAAGGAAGCCGCAAATGCTCCTTATATTTTGGATTTGAGTTTACATGAATAGGTATTGAGTTTCCATTGGTTTTCTGCGACTCTGTATTAATCGTTACCTCTAATCTTTACGGTTAATCTGCTCGGCAAAAACTAATGAAATAATAATGTCGAACATGCTTTATTGGCTATGTAGCACATGCTTTAAAGTTCAAGGAGTTTTATTTGTATGCTTCTATATAAGTATCTTAGCTTAGAGAAGTGCATTGTGAATCGACGGTATAAATAGTACTATTTCTAATCTGTAGGTACACTGTTAAGTTAAGGATATTAACATTTATAATTGTTCAAGGTAATCGAAATATTCCAGTGAATTTTTTGCGACACGAGTGAAGAAAGCAAATATCTTGAAATATTATTTATAATATGAAAAAATCAAAAGAAAGAAAAATTGTGAAACGTTACGTGAGAAAGATTGCTTTTACTTAAAAACCGATAAAGCTACCATCTTATTTTACATAAGATTGATTGTTACGAAAGGGTAGATAACCCGATCAATAATGGTCCTTATAAAAAAATCCACTATCCAAAATGATCACCGAAGTTATATTTCAAGAGCCAGTGACATCCAAAAATTTGTCGACAAAAACTTTATGTATTTGGCACGTTTTCATAAACACTAAAACACTTCAACGCTACACTTGAACAATTTACGACACGTTTTCATAAACAATACAACACTACACTTGAACAATTTATCTACTCGACGCACGTTTCACCATTCGTGTATTAATATACAGACTGTCTATTTTACGAGGGCCACACCAAATATCTCGCTTAATATCTATTGTAGAAGAATAAAGTTTTAGAAACAGTTATCCCATTTTTTGTGAGCTATATTTCAGTAAAAAGAAATTTGAAATCCATAGCCTACTTTATGAGATATATTACAAAAACCTGAAAAATAGGAAAACCACAAACGGTTACAGCTTCCTTATTTGAGGAGATACGAAAAAAGTTAAAGGAATGAAAGTTGACGGCAAAGACAATAAGAATAATAACGTGTAACAAAAAAATCGAAAAATGCAGTTGGCTTTGACATACGCTATTATGCAAAAATGAAAAATACATATCTCAAAGTAGGCCATGACGCCATTAATTCCGTTATTTTTTTCTCATTCCAACGATATAAAACATGTCACAGAAGTTTTAACCGATAGTGTCAATATTTAATATTTTACGAATACCACAATTCATATAATTGAATCGTAACAATCAGCTGTGCCATAATAGTAAAAATTCACGTTATAATAATTATAATTCCGTAATTATTTATTACAATTTAATACAAACCAATAAATATCTCATAAATAAAAATACAAGTACAAAATGAACATCCAAAGAAAAAAACGAAAAACTATGTATAACAGTACTACCTACTACTATATTGAAAAGAAATTGTGTGTATTTATTTTTCTAACTACAAATGCTCAAATTGTGCACCATGCATTCTGACACATAAACGTGCTCTACGAGACACGTCACGCATTACATTTTGGAGCATTTCAGGAGTAATTGCCTCACATGCGTTTCGAATTCTGGTTTTGATGTCCTCAATATTTTCAGGGGCAGTTTGAAATACCTTGTCTTTAATGTAACCCCAGACAAAAAAATCCAAGGGAGTAATATCTGGTGATCGAGCTGGCCATAGAATGGGTCCATAGGTGCCTATCCAGCTATCTGGCATAACTTGATTTAAATAATTTGTACATATTACAGCAGTGTGAGGTGGAGCCCCATCTTGTTGAAAATATGAATAATTTAATCTTTCTGCCACTGTTAATTCATAAAGAAAATCTTGAAATTCGTTTTGCAGGAAATTAAGGTATCTACGAGCGGTTAATTTGCCATCATAAAAATAAGGTCCAATTACTTTAGTCCCTAAAAGACCCAACCAAACATTCGTAGAAAATCTTTCTTGGAAAGCAGTCTCTCTGCACCAATGTGTATTTTCTCGTGTCCACTTATAATGCATATTTCTATTGAAAAATCCATTATTAGAAAAATTTGATTCGTCCGACCAAAGAATTTTGCTACATATCAGCGCGTCATTCCTTTTCTTATTTAATAACCATCTACAAAATCTTACTCTCCTTGGCTTATCTCCCTCATTTAAATGTTGAACTTACCTCATTTTGTAGCATCGAAATCCGTTTTTTTTTCAATATTTTTCTTGCACTGTCTTTTTTTATGCGACAGTTTCTCTGAATTTGTCTCAAAGAGGTTTCCTCATTTTGGTTAACATAATTCATTACTCTATTCACTTTTCTTACATTATCCGCAACATGCGCCCGCCTTACTACTTTTTTTGAAAATGAACCGTGCGTTTTTAGATTTTGAACTAACTTCCTAAACATAGTTCGATTTGGCTGCGGAGCATCTGGAAATCTACGTAAACCGTGACTGCCATCTCAGCGTCAAAATTGCACTGACAATAAATGCTAATCATATCGAATTTGTTATTATTGGTGTACACCATAATTACTGATATAAAATTTGTCTTAGAACTCGACAACGCAACATACAACATACAACAGTGACAATCTGTCAAATTTATTAATAACTGTATACATTGTTTTTCACTAATTATGGCACAGCTGATTGTTACGATTCAATTATATGAATTGTGGTATTCGTAAAATATTAAATATTGACACTATCGGTTAAAATTTTTGTGACATGTTTTATATCGTTGGAATGAGAAAAAAATAACGGAATTAATGGCGTCATGGCCTACTTTGAGATATGTATTTTTCATTTTTGCACAATAGCGTATGTCAAAGCCCACTGCATTTTTCGATTTTTTTGTTACACGTTATTATTCTTATTGTCTTTGCCGTCAACTTTCATTCCTTTAACTTTTTTCGTATCTCCTCAAATAAGGAAGCTATAACCGTTTGTGGTTTTCCTATTTTTCAGGTTTTTGTAATATATCTCATAAAGTAGGCTATGGATTTCAAATTTCTTTTTACTGAAATATAGCTCACAAAAAAATGGGATAACTGTTTCTAAAACTTTATTCTTCTACAATAGATATTAAGCGAGATATTTGGTGTGGCCCTCGTAAAATAGACAGTCTGTATATCGAAGAAAGTCGATTTTATTAGAGATAAACACACGCTAGTAGTAATAAAAGACACATTTTTAGGGAAAATAAAGTTTTAACAAAACTTGCGGCGTGGCTTAATAAAATAAAGAAAATTATTACCTTTTAATAGAGCTTAAATAAATAAATTTAAAAAAAGTAGAAGTGAGGATCGAGAACGAACTCGCAATCACCCCATTTATTGCTGCTCGAGTATCTTACCGATTGAGCTACGCGATCCTATGTTCATTATAATTTAAAACGTGTAATATGTACATACTAGAAAATTATAAAACTTAGTGGTTTGACATTGTTCGTTTGACGGATGAATATCCACTATTTACCACTAAAAATACCTTATATATTTCATATAAAGACGTTTTTCATATTTAGAGTGGTGTTAGTTCACGGAAATAAATAATATTCGTATATGAAACGATAAAATAACTTAAAGGAATTAGTTCCTTTTACCCTGTTTTTTTTTCACAGTCAATAGCTTTATAGAATAAGCAACAATTATTTAAAATATCCAATAAATCAGCGAATACTATGAAGGGTATGATGTTTACTCTAGTTTTTCTTCGTCAAGACCTGAATTTACCGCTCTCTCTCGATATGAAACAGACTATAAGCAATAAGTGCCACGTCAGCTATATACGCCATATCCGAGCATCATTTTCGCCGCTGATAGCGCTAATAAAGAAGGCAGCAGACTGCGTGGAACCAGGTGCTATCTGATTTCGCGTATTCACATACGCGGCTCGCCTATGCCGAAGCCATCTGGGATCAGATAAGTGCAGATCTGTTCGACGTGCTAGCGAATATACGCGGACACATGTGGTGCACTTTTATAATGCATTAAACGACCGCTTACGTGCGCACCTTTGTGATTGCATTTACATCGTAAATTAAGGTGCTGTAACAAGGGTCTAGGTCACAGTCGTCGTTGTTGTTTTGTTCCGTGTCAATAACGTCAGTCAGCGGATTCCAAGCTTGCCTGCTGTTGGGTCAACCGTACGTGAGAACTGATCTTTATGGGGACTATCGTTGTACCTAATTATGATCTCGGGGATGCATGTAGCATTTTCTTTTATTATACAGGGTGTAATCAGTTTCATGTCATTAAAAAAACTGGTGGTAGGGAACGACAAGACAAACAGAAAAACCTTATATAACATGGGGTCTAAAGCTCATAGTTTTGGAGAAAAAAATAAACAAAAATTTCGCAAATTTTCAATAAAATTTTTTGAGAACTGCTGGAATATTGAGGTAGGTTTAGATCTAGATCTGATCTGAAGAAAACTATACTCTAACTCCCCCTTGTGCAATATTTTCGTTACTCTCGGTGTTTGGTTATGTACACACGTCGTTGTTTTTGTTATTTTTGAATTTCGCGTCATTGTGTATTTATAGTTAAGATTTATTTTATTGACTTACCGCTCAAGTTGTTAAATTCTTGATTACGTACAGACACAACTTACTTGTTCGTTCTTTTTGTATTCCTTTTTGGCTTTTGTACCAAGTTTTTATTTTATTTTTCTTTATTGACAACGTTAGTTGATAGTTTAGTGTTTAGTGTTGAACGAAGTGCGTATGTACTTAATTCGACGTACCGAACTGTGTATTGATACAGATGCAGAAATTTTGAATCATTTAGGTAGGTAGTAAGCTTTTAACCCAGGAGACTCATTTATGTTACAAATGTTAACAAACCACATTTAAATTTTCTAAATTATAAACAATCCAATATTTTGTTCCAAATTAAAAAACACACATGTAAAGAAATGCTCTGTTTAAACCTCTATGGCCATTATTTGCTTGCAATTGTGCACGAAGAGAGAACGAATTATTTACCTCTTTATACTTGCCTCAGTTCAGTTGAAGCGGTCTATCAAAGGCGGTCGATTGTCCTTTGACAACGCGTGTGCCGGCGAGTACTTTTTTATGACAATTTAAAAGTTGTATAATTGGGAAGTACAAGTCCATCGACCAAGAAAAGCAGTGGTTCTCAATAGTTGTCTACAATAATATTAAATATGTTAACCTAGATCAGTGTTTTTCAAAGTGCCCCTAGAGGGAAAAGTCATAAAGGTTTTTTGTTTGTCTAGTCGGTCCCCATTACCAGTTTTTTTTTTAATGACATGAAACTGATTATAGAGATACAATTTATCTTGACGAAACATGGTTTGACACCCATGATGTAGTTCAATACGGATGGGTAGATAACACCAATTTAAGTGCTCCATGTTCTAGGGGAAAAAGAATTATAATTCTACATGCTGGACGTAAAAACGATTTTATTCCCAATGCGTTGTTGTTGTCTGCTAAAAAATACCAAGCAATACTTTGATGACTACCACGAGGATATGACAGCCGAATAATTATTTGAGAAGTGGGCAAAGGAACAGCTATTACCAAATATCTCACCAAATTCTGTAATTGTTATAGACAATACGTCATACCATTCGCGGCAACACAGAAAAATTCCGAACACCAACACAAGAGAAGGCGATATCATTGAATTTATGACAGGTAAAGGCTTGGAAATACCAGAAAAAAACACAAAAAAGACTTTATTAGAACTGATTGGAAAGCATTCTGGCATGATTAAAATAAGAAATTAACGGAAACACACCTATTTCAAGTCTAATTTCAGATTATTTTGATATATAGACTCTCTCCTGCCGAAATTACTTTAGGGTGTAACGGTTCACAGCAAGTATGTAAACCCTACCCTCCACAGAGTCGAACTTAATATTTTCAGTGTATCATGGAATATCGAATTCGTCAATGCTCTACAAATATATAAGATATTATTCCTATCTTGACATCGGCAAAACAGTAATAAATGCGGCTCTGTGGGATATCCCTTTTTCTAACGAGACAGTGATTTACGGCCGCCTTTTATGGCTTTCTTATGTGCCTTAAATATACGTAGCGAACTATAAGTTTGAATCAAAGGGCACTTACGTTCGACGTAGGCGTAGGTAAACACGCTCCCAGGATAATTAATTTCCCATAGGCAGCGATAAAACTAGGCCCTTTGTAATTTCTGCCGCGTCACTTGACAGCATCGACGCTCGCTTAACCCCAATATTTGGGGTCGGTACTTCACGAGACGAGAACACAATCGGTCGTTATCGTGGCGAACGCCATCTGCTATAAAATAAATTAAATGCGCTCTGAGACCCCTCGTCGTTTTTTCTGAATGGCCCCGACAAGATATGAATAATTTACCGGCCAGGCACACATCGAATCTCGGTGGCATCATTTATTTAGAGTAGGTATTTGTTTAGACCATACAATATCGCGCGGTGGCTCACACGAATATCACACAATGGAGGATAATGATACGGGATTTACAATGGGATGGCACCGTGTGTAAACGATGCCACGAGGGAGGCGCCTTATTTCGTTTCATAGTTAGCTAAGTACAGCTAAGTCACCCGTATAGAAAGTTGCCTTGGGATTGTGTTAACATATTTTTCACCAAGCGCATGAAAAATAAGGGTTGTTTTTTAGATATAGATACATATATATGTTTTTTTGGACATTTTGGCGGTTTTTTTGCGTTTTGCTGCAAAACTATGCATTTTTGAGAAAATATGACCTGATTTGATATTGTAGATCTAGCGATTCTTTACAATTTTTGTTCTCTTCATTTTTTTGAAATTCCGCTTAGTTGCGCCGCTAGAACGCGCTGAAGTTTATGTAAATGTATAAATTTTTTTGGTGTTTGATTTTAAGCCAAAACTATGCATTTTATAAAAAATATCAAGATATCAAAGTTGTAGATAAAAAAAATTTTCGACAAATTTTGTTCTCTATTTTTTTTTCAAAGTCGCGTGGTTTTGTAGCTAGAGGCCGAAAAGCATTTTTTCAATAATCTTGAGCGGATAAAAAAAATATAGGCATCGTGAACAGCTGTAGTATTTTGCCCCTCCACCTCCCTCTACTAAATATTTTTTACCGGCTAAGTTAATATAGATGACATTAAGGATGACATATACAAAAAGGCCCATCACGACCACTACAGCTGAATGCGCGTAGTTCATACTATTAGATGGGTTTCAAAAAAAATTTTTTTTTTTGCTCTCCAAATTTTTATATAATTGACGAGTACTCTAAAAAAATGCACAGCTTTGCCTGTAAATCAAAAATATATGCGCAATATTTTTTTCCGCTCAAAAGTATTGAAAAAAATGTTTTTCGCGCTCTAGCGGCAAAACCGCGCGACTTTGAAAAAACGACAAGAAACAAAATTTGTCGAAAGTTTTTTTATCTACAACTTTGATCTTGATATTTTTTTTATAAAATGCATAGTTTTGGCTTAAAATCAAACACCAACAAAATTTATACATTTACATAAATTTCAGTGCGCTCTAGCGGCGTAACTAAGCGGAATTTCAAAAAGATGAAGAGAACAAAAATTGTAGACAATCGCTAGATCTACAGTATCAAATCAGGTCACATTTTCTCAAAAATGCACAGTTTTGCAGCAAAATGCAAAAAACCGCCAAAATGGCCAAAAAAGCATATATTTGTATCTACATCTAAAAAACAACCCTTTTTTTTCATGCGCTTGGTGAAAAATATGTTAACACAACCCCAAGATAACTTTTTATATGGGTGGCTTAGCTGTAGGGAGAATTTCCCAAAATCAGTGATTTTTCTTCTAATTTGAAGGGACTAAGTATGTTATCTATAATTAAAAAGGATATATCGTTAGTGAAACAAAAATGCACACCATAGTCTAAGAACCGGCAGCTGATTACAAAAAATTATTAACAAATACCAACTCCTTTTACAAAAAGTAAATTAAAAGGCAAGTAAAAAATAAGGCTTATCTAACTGTATAAATTTAAAATAATTTGTAAATATATAAGTAGTATAAAGGTATAATATATTGTTATGAATTACACCCCCTTGGAAAAGGAGATGGTACGCCTATGCCTCTGATGGTGACTGGAAAGGCTCTAGAAAGAGCCAAGGACTTTTCTAGCTTATGGTTGGAGAAGATTCTGGATTGATCTAGAGCTAATTTCGGAGTATATAAGGCGCGATTACAAGCGCGGAAGGGGAAGTTTATTTGAGAAGTGACACGTTCGGGAAAAAGTGAGGTTAAAGTAAACAAAGTTTATTTTGAAGTATTGTATAGTCAGTAAATTGTGAAATAAAGTGTTAGTAGTGTTAATCTCTTGTTGAAATTATTTAGAACCCACGGATTCATACAGGGTGTTTCCTAAAAGGTGGAAATCCGTAACATTTTGGTGTCGGAAGCGGAATTTTGACAAGAGGATTTTTCGGAAGTGTTCGAGAAGGTTTGGCAGTGTATTCTCGAAGTTGGTGCTAACACGGAGGCCCTTACAAAAACAGATATAGTCCAGCATCGGATAAATACTGGTGACTCACCCGCTATTCGACAACAACCTAGGAGGCTTCCGCTAGCAAAACAAGAAGAAGCCTCGGCAATGATAGATAAGATGCTACAAGATGGAGTCATTGAGGAGTCAACAAGTCCCTGGTCATCGCCAGTAGTTTTGGTTGCCAAAAAGGACGGAACGTTAAGATTTTGCGTCGATTATCGGAAATTGAACGATGTGACGAAGAAAGACAGTTACCCATTACCCCGGATTGACGACACGTTAAGTACATTGGCAGGCTCACGATGGTTTTCGACGTTAGACCTTAGGAGCGGTTATTGGCAAGTTGGGCTTCATCCTGATGATAAGGAAAAGACAGCATTTTCAGCAGGCAGTGGTCTTTACCAATTTACTGTGATGCCTTTTGGACTTTGCAATGCTCCAGCCACGTTTGAACGATTGATGGAATTTGTACTACGAGGGCTAACCTGGAAGACGTGCCTGGTTTACCTTGATGACGTGCTGGTTATGGGACGAGACTTTACAGAACATTTGAAAAATCTTCAAGAAGTATTTGGACGAGTAAGGAATGCACACCTGAAGTTGAACCCGAAGAAGTGTTTACTATTTCAGAAAGAAGTTAAATTCCTTGGGCATGTAGTGTCTTCAGAGGGAATACAAACGGATCCCGATAAAATTTCTGCCGTACGAGATTGGCCAAGGCCATCTAACGTTCATGAAGTACGAAGCTTCCTTGGCCTTTGCACTTATTATAGACGCTTTGTGGAAGGGTTTGCAGACATTGCGAAGCCATTACACCGGCTAACAGAGGAGAAAGTTCAGTACCAGTGGATACCGGAGTGTGAAACAGCATGGAGAAAATTGAAGGCAGCTCTATGCACTGGTCCTGTACTAGCATACCCACAACAGAATGGACTTTTTATTTTAGATACAGATGCCAGTAATTCTTCGATTGGTTGTGTGCTGTCCCAAATTCAGAACGGAGAGGAAAGAGTGATCGAGTACTTCAGCAAGGTGCTCTCCAAACCAGAACGAAACTATTGTGTAACCAGGAAAGAGTTATTGGCCATCGTCAAATCAGTGGACCATTTTCATAAGTATCTCTACGGGCGACATTTCAAAATCAGGACCGACCATGCTGCGTTGAAATGGCTGTTGCAGTTGAAAACCCCGGAAGGTCAACTGGCTCGTTGGATAGAACGGCTGCAACAGTACGACTTTAAAATCGAGCATCGACCAGGAAGATCTCATAAGAACGCAGACGCATTATCTAGAAGACCATGCAAGGACGACTGCAAGCACTGCCGCCACGTGGAAAAACAGCAGGGCATGGGAGTAGTCAACACTATTAAAATAGACGTTCCGGATGATTGGACAACTGAAGCCCTGAGACAAGAACAACTGAATGATGCAGAGATTGGGGCTATATTGAGAGCAAAGGAAAAAGGAACTCGACCGGAGTGGAAGGATGTTTCGGACAAAGCAGTTGGATTGAAGGCTTTGTGGGCACAGTGGGACTCACTTAGAGTTATGAATGGGCTGTTAAAAAGAGCATGGGAGAGCCCGGATGGGAAGCAAGTTGTTATGCGTCTAGTGATTCCCAGGTGTCGAGTACCGAAAGTACTTCAAGAAGTGCATAATGGAGCATCCGGTGGACACTTCGGCGTTAACAAGACCCTGAATAAAGTACGTGAACGATTTTACTGGGTAAATAGTCGTCAAGATGTTGAAGCTTGGTGTCGTAATTGTAAAATTTGTGCAGCCAGTAAAGGACCACAAACTAGAAGTAGGGGTGCAATGAAGCAATATAACGTCGGGGCCCCTTTTGAGAGGATTGCGATCGATATAGCCGGACCATTCCCAGTAACCAAGGACGGTAACAAGTACATACTGGTTGCCATGGACTATTTTAGTAAATGGCCTGAAGCCTACGCAATTCCGAACCAGGAAGCGGTTACTGTCGCCAAAGTCTTGGTAGATAACTTGATATGTCGGTTTGGTGTACCCCTGGAGCTGCATTCAGATCAAGGGAGAAATTTTGAGTCAGGGGTATTTCAGCAAATCTGCAAGTTATTGGGAATACACAAAACACGGACGACAGCCCTTCACCCTCAATCAGATGGAATGGTGGAGCGACATAATAAGACTATGAAAGAACATCTCTCTAAAGTCGTTCATAAAAATCAACGTGACTGGGATCTCCACATACCGTTTTTCCTCATGGCATATAGAGCTGCTATCCACGAAACTACAAAACAGACTCCGGCTCGTGTAGTATTTGGACATGAGATCAGACTGCCATGTGATTTGATGTTTGGAACACCAGGTGGAGAACGACTTCCTGTGAACAGCTATGTAGATGAAGTGAGTGAACGGCTAAGGAACGTCCATGAGTTAGTTAGAGACCAAATCACCATAGCCAGTGACAGAATGAAGGCTCGATATGACCGTAAGGGTAGTTCAGAAGGATTCAAGGCAGGAGACCTGGTTTGGCTGTACAACCCACAGCGGAAGAAAGGAAGGTCACCGAAACTTCAACCGCCTTGGGATGGACCGTATACTGTTATTACCCGAATTAATGATGTCGTCTATCGAATTCAACGAAGCAAAAAGTCCAAGATGAAGATCGTGCATTTGGACAGGCTGGCGAAATACATCGATGATTCTGAGTTGCCTGATCGGGACGATCAGGCTTAAGGAGGGGGCAGTGTTATGAATTACACCCCCTTGGAAAAGGAGATGGTACGCCTATGCCTCTGATGGTGACTGGAAAGGCTCTAGAAAGAGCCAAGGACTTTTCTAGCTTATGGTTGGAGAAGATTCTGGATTGATCTAGAGCTAATTTCGGAGTATATAAGGCGCGATTACAAGCGCGGAAGGGGAAGTTTATTTGAGAAGTGACACGTTCGGGAAAAAGTGAGGTTAAAGTAAACAAAGTTTATTTTGAAGTATTGTATAGTCAGTAAATTGTGAAATAAAGTGTTAGTAGTGTTAATCTCTTGTTGAAATTATTTAGAACCCACGGATTCATACAGGGTGTTTCCTAAAAGGTGGAAATCCGTAACAATATTAATAAAATTGGTTTTACGGAAAAATTATTGATTGATTGATTGATTTGCCAGCGTAAGGTGAGCATTGCTGCCGATTCTAGTGCATGGAGATTTGTTCCACCACGCAGCCCGATCGCCTGCCGAACGTCCATCTGCAGTCGCCCAGTCGTCTATTAGAGGTGTTTTAAAATCTCATGAGCTGTGACCTTCATATGCGCACAGACATAATCCCTCCTGTCGGCTCAGTTACACTTCTTAAAATTATTATGTTTATTGTTTAGAATTTATCCCGAGCTCTTATTTATGTATACAACAATTCAGCCGCCAGTGTCTTCAAAAAAATACTTATAAAGCAGAATGAACTTTGGCTTTTGCGCATTTCGGGGCTCATAAGATTCCCTAGTAGCACCAATTTTGCACCAATATATAATCCATATAAGACCAATATATGAATATAGGACGAATATTCATATATTGGTCCTATATGGATTATATATTGGTCCAATATGTTGTGCTACTAGGGTTCTGAAACACCTCTACATATTCGTGCGGTTCCACCCGACCGACTAACGGATCATCCCACCGTGTGCCGGAACAAACCCCCGGTGCTTTTATATACCGCCGGACCGGCTGCATAACGCTGGATTGGACATTCGACCTGCTTGTTGTCAGCAGTGAGAGCCGCATGACGCATGGGGTAGGAGTATAGGATGGAGCGTGTAGGTGTTTGTGAAATGTTTCTTCTTGTTTTCCTTCTGTCTTCATCGGATGGAAAGTGTAGGCGTTTATGAGATGCTTCTTTTAGGTTTTCGTGCTTCTTTTTACTTTCAGGTTTTTGTGAGATGCTTCTTTTTAGTTTCTGTCTGTGATCATCCTCTCTCCTATTCGACTTCTGAGTATTCTGTTTATGAGTCTGGCAGTGTGTATATCCTTGATGTTTCTTTATTGTATTCCGTTTTTTGTTGTGCCGATTTTTCCTAAGGTGTATAATTTTCATAATCCTCTCGATTGTTGTTATCCATGTGTAGCATGGCCTCCCTATTTTCAGTTTGTTGCTGTTCAGTCGCAGCGCTTTCTTTAGTGGTTGTGTCGTGTCTCGTCTTTGGACGTGTCCCCAGTATTTCATTGCGTATGATTCTATTCTTTTGATTATTGTTCTTTCCTCTAGTAATGTTGGCGTTTTCTGTCGTTTTTGTGGTTTTCCTGTTTTTGCTAGCAGTTGGATAATGTCCCTTTCAGCTCTTCTCAGGCTTCTTCTGTAGGCCTTTGCCGTTGCTGCGTTTTTGACTCCATATTATCATCGTAGGCATTATGATGGTCGTGTATATCTTTTTGGTTAGGCACCATGATGGATTATTGTCCTCAATGAAGGGTAGTAGAGCTTTTGTGACTCTGTAGGCTGTTTTGATTCTTTCCCTTACTGTTTCCCTCCTTTTTAGTCGATTGGTTAGGTACGTTCCTAGGTATATCATTCTATTCGTGGTTCTCAGGGTGTCTCCTATTTTGTATTCTTCCCCACTTGTTGGTCTTGTTTTTGTCAATGGGTCAAAGGTTTCATCAGGATCTTAACGAAATGAAATGGAGCTATTACGGTAGGTGGGATACAAGTATGTTGGCAGACCCGTCTTAGACTTAGGAAGGGGGTCGTTCAAAAGCAAGAGTTCGGTCTTATAGAAAGAAAGAAATTTAAATTTATTGTCAAAAAAGATATCCTATCCCTCTAACTATATCCCCAGCTATAATACATAAGATCGTGCGACTTCATCCACCCCCACACCCGGGGGAGGTTGTAGGGGGTGACCGGGTGGTTAGAATCTTTTCTAATCGTCATATTCGAATCAGCGCACCGGGGCACCTGACAATATACATACTTTTCATGCGTTTAGAATAAATGGAATTACAACCCATCCTGGGGGTTGTAAGGGGTTGTAAGGGGGTGCTAGGGGTGACCGGATGGTTAAAATCATTTTTTATCGTTATATTCGGTTTCAGCGGCCAAAAAACCCAAAAATAAACATACTTTTCAAATGTTTCTTAGAAAAATCTATGCATATTGAAGAAAATAACTTCTTCTTATTATCACCTTTAAGAGAAAAAAACTATAGCCTTTTTAGTTGTAGATTTTGTAAGCTAGATTTTGTATGTAATAAATGTTATCGACATAAAGCTAATAGTCTCAACTGTGTTTTTTTACCTTGTGACATTTAAAGCTCCCTACTATAAGGACTTTTGACGTTTGTTGTTCGTCTTTTAATAATGTTACAATACATCAGTTTCAATAGAAACTCAACCTAGTATAAAATGTTAAATGTATGTATTGTTTTTTTCCTTGTGACATTTAAAGCTCCCTATAAGGACTATTGACGCTTGCTGTTCGTCTTTTAATAATGCTGCAATACATCAGATGCAATAGAAACTCAACCTGGTATAAAATGTTAAATTTATGTAGGCTTAAGGGTGTGTGTGTAGTACTTTTGTTAACAAATCTAGCGTTCTAGAAAGATTATTTTGTTGTTAAAGGAGTTTACATTTGTTTCAAGAACGCGAAGAACTGTAACACTCTTCGAGATATTAGTAAAGAAAAACTAATTTATTTACCACGTATAAACATTCTAAGCTCCAGCGTTATCTATCTATAAGGACTTTGATAATTTGCTTGAAATGTTAAAAACATATTTCATGCAAAAATTTAGGTGCGTATAAATATGTATTCAAACAAAATTGAATTTGACTACTTCAAATGGGAAATGTAGGTTTCGATGACAGATGGTGGATATTTCTCGCATCGTTGGAAGGTAGACTGGCTAACTGCTCCGCTGCACGCCGAGTATACATTACATTACGCAAACTTCGGCCCCGTTCATTTTGGTACAAATCGCGCCTCTTACCGGGAGCGAATTCAAGAGCAATGACATTTCGAGGCCTCTCTTATGTGGTTCCGCCAGGCCGAGATGAATATGTGTATGAATTTACTTTTGTTATTACAGCGGCCGTTTTACATTTTACACGGCTTTCCCATAAAAGTAAATGGCGTGATTCTATGAAAAATTCAACGGGCATGTTTAGAAGTCGAGTTTTTGTCGGGCCGGCGAGCTTAACGTTTCTAGTGTCCTTGTCGGACGATTTGCCGAGGACGTGAATGAATCACACGTTTGTAAAGTAGGGGCTTAGGGCTGATAATGAGGTATACACAGCAAGCTTTTAGTAACTGTTAGTATGAGAAGAGGCAATTCAGTATTTGCCATGTCAGAGAGAAGCCGCAGTTTCATATTTTAAGTGAATCTATCCTTGGTCGAGGTCAATTTATATCTATCAGTTTTGTTTTGGTGCGAACACGGATCTCAATATCAGCTCTGATTTCTCTTCCTTGTAACTCATAAACAAATTTTTTTATGCGTTATAAAAATAAGTTAATGGCTACTTAAACAAGATTACTAGTGGCAAAATACCGAGAGAATGCTGATGTTAAAAGTATCGATCACAACATAACATAACATTGTAGAGAAGTTTATGCAGGGTCCGACAAACAGTTATAGTTCTCTACATATATTAAAGGCCCATAAAAAGTGTCGGCCCCTTTGACTTTGTGGTAAAGATCAAACACCCCGACATTTTTTATTTGCCTTAAATACAGATTGAGCAAATTTAGTTTTAGGTACGTAAGTTGTTTCTGCGCAGATAAACCACGCCCTGTCGTATAACAATGCAGGGCATTGGTTAATCGCTTGACCGCGACGACTTGAGAACAGCGCGAGCCGCGGCGAGCGCACCCATTCTGCTTTTAATAGCGTAGTTTAGACGTGTGGGAATAAAATAAATTAATCTCAATTTCGTTATTAAAACGCCGAGTGTTTATACAACTGCAGAAAAAGTGCAAATTGTGAAGTGGTACTTCGGGGGTCATTCCACTGATGACACAATAAATTTATTTACTGTGGCATATCAAGACACACCAATCCCCTCAGCTAGCATAATTTCATACATTATTTAAAAAATTGAGAATTTCGGGTGTGTCGTGAATTATTGTAAAAAATGCTGTCAAAAATGCCGAACCCCGTCATCAACAAATGAGCGAAGATCGTGAAATTCGCGAAACTAATGTCTGTGCACTTGTTGAAACTAGTGAACCTTGTTCTAGCAGACAAATTGCTGATGAAGTTGACATGAAGGAAAGAACTGTAAGAAATATTTTGAAAATAAATGGGTACAGTTGTTTTAAAGTTCAAACAACGCAAGAAATATTTCCCGAGGACAATTTCAAACGAATGGAATTTTGTGAAATCATGATAAATAAAGTGAATGGGAATGAAAACTTCTTAAAGAATATATTGTTTACAGATGAATCATCCTTTTCATTACATAGGAAGCACAATCCATCCGTAGTACGATATTGGTCTCAAAAAAATAAACATTTGAGTGTGGCTGTGCGAACTCAGTATCCTCAAAAGCTGAACGTTTGGGCGGAAATTTTAGACAATCATATTATAGGCCCACTGCTAATCGATGGCAATTTAAATGGCAATAAATATTTAGAGCTTTTACAAAACCAAATTATTCCTGCAGTTCAAAATCTTCCTGTCAACTTTGACGACATTTGGTTTCAACAAGACGGCTGCCTAAGTCACAATACCTTAACTGTTATTAATTTTCTGGAAAAAACATGTCTCAATCGTTTAATAGCTACGAGGGGAATGATAAAATGACCCCCCAGGTCAACTGGTCTAACATCCCATGATTTCTTTCTGTGGGGCTTTTTAAAGGAAACCGCGTACAAACACGCGTTTGAGCGAGCCAATAATTTAGTTGAATTACGGAAAAAACTTATCCAACTTTGTGCAAGCATTACTCCAAATCAACTCAATGATATAAGAGGTTCATTGTATAATCGGTTTGGCTATTGTTTGGCACAAGAAGGCGGTTTGTTTGAATCCTTACTTCATTAATTTATTATTTGATAATTATTAATTGATTTTAGTTTCTGAGGGTTATTTAATTTTATTTTAATGTTCTATTTTTGTAATTTAATAAGAATAATTAATTTTTTGATAATTATTAGTTGATTTTAGTTTCCGAGTTATTTAATTTTATTTTAATGTTCTATTTTCATTTCGGTTTTAATAGGAATTATTATTTTACTCCCATAGCATTTAGGGCTATAAAAAGAAACTGCTCAATAGAAGAAATTATTTGTCAAAAATGTGACAAATAACTTCTTCGCTTTTGACGAAGAGATATTTTCTCGTTCGTATAGAAATTATTACCTACGTCCGCATCCACCTTTAGTCATGCCGTACTAAATTCAATTCATTGTGTGTCTCTGAGTTCACGATTTATGGAACTAGCGGGGCGTGGTCAATTACATCGTTATTCCTATACCCTAAACTGCATTTTCCGAATCTGGATATGTAGACAACTATATGCAGAGATCTAATATATTAAAATGTATTGACCCCTCACTTTAACTGCGAATATCTCAGACACGGAGGAGTGAAAAAATTACAGCCTTAAACTTAAACCAAATTATTTTATGTTTAAGACTGATTATTGCAGATGTTTGTTTGCTTCATTAAAACTCTAGCAACCAGTTTGTTTTATGAAGGTTCGACCTGAAACTTAGTGATTTCAAAGTATATTAGAGTTGTAACCCAGCATTAACAACCACCTCAAATTAATTTTATAAAGCAATGCTAAAACCACAACATTTACTTTATCTCTGTAAAACTAGATCCTCCTAACTTGAACTTAACAGCTATGAAGTTTTATTGAAGGCTTGACAAATACCTTGATAAGTCAATCATAAGCCAATAACGACCAAAAGATAATTTAATTTTAATGTAAGTTCTTGAAGGCCTCTTTGAAACTTTCTTTAAAACAACACTATCTTTAAGTGCATTTGGTATTTAATAAATCTGGCATAAATTAGTGGTTTATGAAGTAGCCATTATAAAACACTGATGAAACCTAAATAAATCTAAAAAGCATTCAAATTGTTACTTGGGAATACGTCCACCAGGGCATAAGATATTCCTATCTTGACGCAAAACAGACCAAGATTTTTTAATCGTCATTAAATTTCTACCGAAAGCACGATTTTTAAATCTCTAGTATTATTTTGTTCATTCTAATACGCAAAAATTTGAAGTACGGCTCTGTAGTACTCTTGTCAGCAATCATTGAACCGACTTTGATATTTTAATGGCCGATTTTTTATGGCCTTTCTTATGTGTATTAAACAAATTGGGACAACTAGGTATACCATGATCTATTAATTATATTTCATCACTTTAGACAGCATACACATGCATTATCAGATCATGATTGTAATAAGGAGTCAAACTTAATCAGACAAATCGTGGTTAACACTGGCTTTCAAGTCTGTTTTATAGATAACTTATTACACAAAAAAACGTAAAATAACGCAGTATATCCAACCCATATAGACCATGATATTTTAAAATCTAAATTTAGGTCGTTAACATTCACTGGCCACCCATCGAAATTAGTAATTTTTTAAGAAGCTAACTTACAAAACTAATAATACATTAGGTTCTATTACTAAAAACAACAAAGATAAAAAATTTAAAGAATTAAATGTCGGATATGTATAATAAGCTGACTTGCTATAAGATATATGTTGGACAAACAGGCAGAAATTCAAAAAAATGCTTGGAGGAACATAAAAATTCTTTTTTGGGAAATTCCTAGCCATTGCCGCCATTTCTTGCCTGGGCTACTTAGTATAAATTTTTGCACAGGAACATTAAAATTTCGTAAAATTACCCACACGCCATGTCCATTCTGAATGTTTTAATTTTTAATTATGCTACACTTCACAAAATGGAGGTTTATTTTTTTTCAAACATTTTTGGTACCCACCACACTATAGACTGCACGTACTGCAGGGTCGCGTTTATCTCTTTCCATGATCCATGAATACATCTGGGTAGATTAAACGACTTTTTGATTACCAATTATAATTGTACCACAACCGTCCCGTATCTATATAAGTTGTATTTTACTGGTTATCGTATCGTAAAAGTGCAGTTAAAAAATGGTCAACGACATCGTTAAGCGAGAAAAATATATAAACAAACTACACATAAAAACCCTTATCGGAACATTCATAAATTATTTATGGTGTCACGTTTATTTGTCCTATGCAAATATGACATTGTTATCCCGTTCTAACATTTTTCAAGAGAAATAAACAAACAGCATAATTTTAACTTGAGTCACTCATCATAAAGGTACGTACGTAATAGTAATAACGTGATTAAATAACGTACGATTTAGATGGAAAAGCTAGATTAAACCCAACACGATTACGTTGAACGATACTGTATATTTCCTCAGTTCTATTCACGTGCGGAAATATTGTTTCTCTAACACTATTTCGGAAACTACAAATTTCACAACTAAAAATTGTGTCGGAACAAGTATACCGGGTGTAACAGGATCATGGCATACCCCCCTTTTCCCCTTTAGTTTTGAAGATAATTGATTGAAATTTAGGATATACCAGGTGAGTCACAAATTGCGCTCGCCCCGATATTTCCTAAAATATTTGGAATAGAAAATTGAAATTTGGAGGCTTTATTACACGACTAAAATGCCATCTTCTCAATAAAAAATCAAGTTCGGTGCACATCCGGTTTGACCGGAAATGCCCACAACTTTCGATTTTTAAATAGAACACCCTATATATTTTTACATTTTTGGAATCTAGAGGAAATTTTGAATACAATACATCCATTTTGGTCACTTTTTGATAAACATTAAAAATATTATTAAAAAATCTATTTCAGAATCCAGAGTGCTGTGGTGCCCAAAATATATTTTAGTTTGTGTGCTACGTTACTATAAAAATCAAAAGAGCAGTATGATTGCATTACTTAATTCTCTAGAGGCGTTTAAAATTTTTAAAGGTGATTATTACCCACTAACTCGGTTTTTTTAAATGGGAATTTAATCGTTCACCAACATTTTTAAATACCTCATTTTCATACGAATCTAATGATACCAAAATTTTGAAAATCCGCTCAGAAATATTTGAGATTTCAGCCAAAATACAATGCAACCAAGCTTTTAGAAACATGCGGCTAATAGATAATAGATTAGTGGGCTTTGGAAACTAAAATGGCACATTTCTGTGTAAATCTGGTAACCTAATAACATTGGAAAAATCATAGTAGCCATTGAATTGTAATAAACCAATATCAGCTGTCAGACAGATACAAAATAAAGCGTTGTGGAAATCTCTTTGAGTAAAAATTAAAGAAAATGAATAATTTTAGTAGAAATGAAAAGGTCGATATGTTACTGATATATGGAGAGCGTCTCAAAAATTCAACTGCAGCTGCAGAACTGTATCAGCAACGATATCCCAACAGACATCATCCAAGCAGACACTTGTTTGCCAGAGTGGAACAAGAATTAAGAAACGAACCCAATCAACAAGATGACCATCAAACATTTATTGTAAGTGAGGACAAAGAAATTGATGTATTAGGATTTGTGATGGTACACTCAACAACATCAACAAGGGAATTGTCAATGGAATGCGACATTAGTCAGTCTTCGGTTTGCAGAATTTTAAAGAAACACAAGTTTCGGTCTTATAAATACCAAATACACCAACATCTTTATGGAGATGATAACGACAGGAGGCTAGTATATTGCAACTGGTTCTTAAATGCAGTACAACAAAACCCAGGTTTTCTTTTTCATATTTTATATTCAGATGAAAGTAGATTTACGAACCAAGGTATGTTTAACAGAAATAATACTAGGTACTGGGCTCAAGAAAATCCGAGGTTGGTAGGGCGGGGTAATATTCAGGAAAGATTTGGGTTTAACTGTTGGCTTGGAGTACTTGGAGATCGAATAATTGGACCCATATTTTTTGATGGAACACTTACTGGCGAACGATATTTATTCTTTTTACAAAACCAGACAGCAGAATTTCTTGACTTACTTCCTGTTGCCTATTTACAAAATCTGTTTTTCCAACAAGATGGTGCTCCCCCACATAATTCCAGAAGAGTGATGGAATATTTAAACAACTTGCATGGTGAACGCCTTATCGCAAATCAAGGTCATATCAGGTGGCCTCCTAGGTCACCTGACTTAACACCCCTCGACTATTATGTATGGGGCACTCTCAAAAATAAAGTTTATAAAACTTCTTCAAATACCCGTGAAGAGCAGCAAAATAAAGTTGTACGGGCTCTTAATGAAATAACGCCGGCTGAATTGCGTAGAGCCATTCAAGCAACTGCACGCAGAGCCGAATTGTGTATAGAAAAAAATGGTGGACATTTTGAACAATATCTATAAATGTCAATTTATGGTTTAATTATATTAATTATTTTAAAGATACCTACTGTTACCTAGTTTAAGTTTAATTGTTTAAACGGAATTGATTTTTATTTATTTATAGGCCCGATATTTATGTTCATTTAAATAAAACTCTGAAAACCGAACTGATGTTGTATTCTATTGCAAATGTCCTTGTGGATGTAATTGTGTTTACCTCCACATACCTATGCTAAACTTAATTGTAACGTTCTTTGCGCTCACAATTATTAAATGTTTGATAGCTCAAGATTGCCTATAACTACACGAGTCTGTCTGACAGCTGATATTGTTTTATTAAATTCAATGGATACTATGATTTTTCCAATGTTAATAGGTTACCAGATTTACACAGAAATGTGCCATTTTAGTTTCCAAAGCCCACTAATCTATTATTATTATATTAGCCGCATATTTCTAAAAAAGCTTGGTTGCATTGTATTTTGGCTGAAATCTCAAATATTTCTGAGCGGATTTTCAAAATTTTGGTATCAGTAGATTCGTATGAAAATGAGGTATTTAAAAATGTTGGTGAACGATTAAATTCCCATTTAAAAAATCCGAGTTAGTGGGTAAAAATCACATTTAAAAATTTTAAACGCCTCTAGAGAATTAAGTAATGCAATCATATTGCTCTTTTTATTTTTATAGTAACGTAGCACACAAACTAAAATATATTTTGGGCACCACAGCACTCTAGATTCAGAAATAGATTTTTTAATAAAATTTTTAATGTTTATCAAAAAGTGACCAAAATTGATATATTATATTCAAAATTTCCTCTAGATTCCAAAAATGTAAAAATATATAGGGTGTTCCATTTAAAAATCGAATGTTGTGGGCATTTCCGGTCAAACCGGATGTGCACCAAACTTGATTTTTTTATTGAAAAGATGGCATTTTAGTCGTGTAATAAGGCCTCCAAATTTCAATTTTCTATTCCAAATATTTTAGGAAATATCGGGGCGAGCGCAATTCGTGACTCACCCGGTATATTGCACTGCGATTTATTCTAAATGACCCGTGTAATGCTACAAAAATCGAAATCCCGTAAAAATTAGAACTACATAACCTTTTGCAAGGTCGAATCCTTATTTGTGAATAAATTGACTGGCGTATAGATAATGAAACATATATTCTTTATAGGATTTTGCAAACAGTGGAAAGAAAAGCTATCTATGAGAACTAAAGGAAAAACTATATATATAAATATTAATGAAATCTTTGCATTCTTTCGATAACCTGACTTCTGGTTATGCTACCAAGTGAAAATTCTTATCAGCCATTCTCATTTTAACACTAGCATCCAACCTACGGCTAAGCAGGCTAAACTAGTATCCACATGATCCCCTACGATATGTAAATTCAGTTAAAAATGAGAATAAAGGCCTGAAATTAATTTATTTAGGGTCGAGGGAGGTAAATGTAAACGGTTTTCGCAAGTTTTTCAATTCAATAAATTCAGCTATACATTATGCCACCCTGATTTTTTTTCTTTTAGTATAATCTCAACTATATGTTACAAAACCTATTGTTTTATATAACCAATACATGCAATTTCAATAAAAATGAGTAAATTTTATGTGAATTTGTCTTTAAAAAAAAGTGGCATGTTTACATTTACCCCTGGGGTCCTGAGGTAAATGTAAACATACACTGGACGACCTACTAGTTTTATTGAAATATTCGCTGAGGTAAAGGTAAACATTTGGTCTACTTAAATTGTATCATAATTATAGCGAATTTTAATGTATGTTTACATTTACCCCTACCATACAGGCATGAAAATGAATATTTTTTGAAAAATACTTTAAATGTTTATTTTAAAACAACAAAATAAAGATACAAAGTATGAATGAAAAATAAAAGTAGATTTACAACATAAAGTTTAAAATAAAAATATAAAATCAACCGGTCCACACTTCAACAGGAGTTTTCATTTATGGGCACTTTTTTTTCAAAGTGATAGTAAATTCTTTTCCCCTTCATTTTTATTGTGGGAAAAGGAAGGAGCCCAATTAACTGTTCTTCGCTGATGAAACTGACATCTTTTGAATCAACAACAAAATCCATTTTTGTTTCGTCCGTGCTTTTTAAACCAACCACTTCAATATTAGACCTTCGACTTTTTCCACTGAGCAGACATATTTAAATGTTGCAGTATTTCGTTTCCCTCCTTTAAATTCCGCTAGGATGAAACTACCATTTTTTACCTCCAATATGTTGGTTGGTATGATCTCTAGCATGTCTTCTTCAAGTTCATTATCTTCACAGGAGCTGACACCATCACTTTGGCATTCTGGTTCACTCTCGTCACTGGAAGTTTCTTCATTTTTTTTTGATTTTTTTTGTATAGTTTTTTTGTTTTTTCTTTATTTTGGGACTTGGAAGATAGATCTGCTTTTAACTTTTTTAACGGTTGCTTCCCCTTATTAATCTTTCTTTTGAGTGCCGCTTCTGCCTTCAATTTTTTCTTTTCTTCTGCTTCTCTCAGTCTCGTCAATACTTCATTCGTGGTTAAAACTTCTCCATAAGCCAGTTGCTTTAACCTTGGGATGACCTTTTTCTCTCCAATTTTTAGAGGTTCTGGCGACGGTTTTCTTTGTTTGAAAAATATAGAACTTTTTTTAGAGGAATCGTTTGAATCTCCCATCGATATGGTTTCTAACTGATCAATAGTTTCTGAACGATGAGGGATTGGCTCTGGATTTTGAAGACCAGATGGGCCAGGTTTTGGACTTTGAACACCAGATGGGCCTGGTTCTGGACTTTGAACACCAGATGGGCCTGGTTCTGGACTATGAAGACCAGATAGACCTGGTTTTGAATGTTCATTAGTAGGTGTATTATTTTCTATTATTTGAATAGCCGAAGAATTTTTAAACTTTTCTTGAAGCTATTGTTGTTCCGAATTATAAGCTTCTAGGTCAGCTTTACTAAATTCAGACTGAGGAAATTTCATTTTATCCACCGGAAATATTCCAGTGGTTTTGAAACCTGATATAATATTTTCAGCTTTCATTGATTGCTCCCAAACTACTCCAATTAATTCAGTAAATTGCTGCTTAGACAGCCTTCCGCTTCCTTTTCCCATTTGACTCTTTCCATGGGTTATCAGCTTGTTTTCCCAGCAGGTTTTAACGGGCCCAAAAACACACTTGTCAAGTGGCTGGAGTTTATCTGTTAAATGGCTTGGTAGCTTCATCAGCACAATCTTGTTTCTAACAGCCTCTTCAATAATTCGAATACTAATATGACTCGCATGTCCATCGTAGAGGAGAACAGCTCTTTGATTTGTCATATTTTTAAGTTGTCTGACTTTTTGCACATGCTTAATGAAACCTTCTTTGAACCAGTGATAGAAATGTGGCTCCTCCATCCAGCCATTGCTAGAAGCGCCATACAGTGTGCCAGGAAATGATTTTTCTGATGTCCACCTAGCTTGTACACCTGCTCCTTTGAAAACAATGAAGGGGGGTAAAACTGCTCCATCAGCTGCAATACATGCCAAAACTGTTGTGGATTCTCTACCAGAGCCACCAGATACCCTACTCAGTGCCTTTCCCTTCTGCCCAATAGCTTTTATACGACTTGGATCACTACGAAATCCTGATTCGTCTGCATTGTACACAAAGCAGGCCTTATCTTCATGATTAATTTCTAGAGGCTCTAACGTTTCGGACAATTTTTGATAAAAATCGTATATAATATCAGGCTTTCTAGCGTCTTTCCTGCATTTCTGCAAATGTTCTGGCTTTTTTAAAGATAACTGCTTATGACGTCTTAAAAATGAGTAGTACCATTCAGTACCAGGACGTCCATTAATGAAGGGAGTTTTCAGATTATTGCTATTCACATATTCTTCAACTAAGTTAAGAAGCTCATTTTTATCGCAAGGATATCCAATATTAGCTCGAGTTATTAGACACTGTGCTATGCTATCTTCAACTTCTTTTGTAAAAACAGTACGACGACCGCGACCTAATGAGTCAATTGCAGTCTTCCTTCCATTCAGTCTTTGGGAGATTACAGCTATGGGTACATTATAGTATGATTGAGCCTCTCTATATGTTTTATTATGGTTTGCCACATCATGGACAGCATTGGCCAAGTCTTCCTTAGAGTAAGCTGGGCCAGTAGTCTTTTTAATATATGTTCGAGGCATCTGAAAAATAATTTATACCTAATTAGATGGGTATTTCATTTATAATATACGTTTACTTTTACCTCATTTGAACGTTTACGTATACCCCTCTGATAGAACCTAATGGGGTAAATGTAAACATGTGTGTATCTTTTTGTTATTAAATTAGCGAGCACACAAACAGATAAAAGTTGAAGAAAAACGTTGTTATCACTAGAAAATTATCACTTACCTTTGATAATCTCAACACAACAATTAAAAATATCCGATGGTCTCACTTTGGATTCACTTTGTTTTGCAGCACTCCAAACAACTTGCTGACAAATACTGAAAATGGCGGGATTACATCTATTAATATTTACAACAGTTTTGAGAAGGGGATAACGGTTTTATTTGCGCGCGCATTTTACTTCTAGCGCGAATTTTGAAGTTGATATTAGATGCGTTTACAATTACCCCTGTTTACATTTACCTCCCTCGACCCTACGTACCTTGTCTTTAAAAATTTTTTTCATTCTAATGAATTACATTTTCATAAAATCTCATTCAGTTTCTTGGAAATGCTTAGCCTTTGAAACGTTTTTCGTCCTTATTGATGACTCATCAGAAAAGCCCAAAGGTTATCGAAAGAATGCAAAGATTTCATTAATATATATATATAGTTTTTCCTTTAGTTCTCATAGATAGCTTTTCTTTCCACTGTTTGCAAAATCCTATAAAGAATATATGTTTCATTACTATAAGCAAACAAATAATAAATAATTCACTTTTAAACATGCATAGAGTATATAGGCTCCAATACTAGTTAGATAATAGATAGGTGTAGATCTGTTGTTTTTTATCAGTCAATGTCAAAATTATAATTATTTTAAACTTGTTCATGGATATTGTCTTAGTTTTGCATGGAACATCGTTGTGAGTGGCTTTGGGCTTTTCTGATGAGTCATCAATAAGGACGAAAAACGTTTCAAAGGCTAAGCATTCCCAAGAAACTGAATGAGATTTTATGAAAATGTAATTCATTAGAATGAAAAAAAATTTTAAAGACAAGGTACGTAAATAAATTAATTTCAGGCCTTTGTTCTCATTTTTAACTGAATTTACATATCGTAGGGGATCATGTGGATACTAGTTTAGCCTGCTTAGCCGTAGGTTGGATGCTAGTGTTAAAATGAGAATGGCTGATAAGAATTTTCACTTGGTAGCATAACCAGAAGTCAGGTTACCGAAAGAATGCAAAGATTTCATTAATATTTATATATATAGTTTTCCCTTTAGTTCTCATAGATAGCTTTTCTTTCCACTGTTTGCAAAATCCTATAAAGAATATATGTTTCATTACTATAAGCAAACAAATAATAAATAATTCACTTTTAAACTGGCGTATAGATTTTCAGTGTATTATTTATTTCTGTTATTTGAGACTAAACTAATATCAAAATCTAGTGCAGCATGAAATTTTCTGTAATTTGATACCACACACAATTTTTTATGACTTATAAAAAAAAATCCAAGATGGCGGCCAGAAAACAGCATTTTGCATACTTAGATTTTTCTAGACTTTTAGTATGTCAAAAAGATAACAACAACGAACTAACAAATGCAAACCCCGTCTTTGTGGGAATTAGTTCCACCTATCACCTATTTTTTGCATATATATCTACTGTACTAACAGGTCAGTATCTAATTCTTTAATATTCATGGCATATTTTACAAAATTCGACAATTAGAAGCGGTGATGTACATACGAAACCAAATATTTGCCGTGGATTAAGTACTGTCCCGGAAACTAGACATACGTTATTAAATAAATACAAGCAATCATTACTCCTATCTCTTAATTAAAATATTTAATTTGTTTTTCAGCTGCAAAGCAGTTCTAACTGATAAGAGGGACCTCAACCAAAACCAGATATCTAATTGAATTTAATGCACTTTTACAAGAATTCTGTTGTCGGGAACGTTTAATTACATCACGTGATTGTTGCATATTTTAAATTAAATATCTCACAAAGGAAAGTTGTGGATGTTTATTTTTTACATGATCAGGCATATGGTGCGGCAAGAGTACAGAAGATGGCGCTTTCCGCATATGCTGCTGTTAGTATTTGCAAATATCTCTTCGCAGATGGATTAGTCGACGAGAGTCAATGCAATGGCCATCTAGATTTCCCGACTTGGTCCCGCCAGACTTTTAAAAATTACCAAGGAATTTGCGTATTTAAAAAACTAAATCGACCTGTCAGCAGAGTTTTACTAGAGGTTTTATTGAAATTATATCATACTTTTGTTTCCAGAAAAAAATATATTTAAGACAACGAAAACAAATAGACTAGGTCATGACCATTTTCTGGACTGATGTTTTTGAGATTTAAAGCAGCAAAATAGGCCTCTTTAATCTGGTGGTATTCTCATGTCATCTGATAATTCTAAATTTTTTACTTATTGCCTATTGTTTTTTACTGATTGTCTACGTGACAATGCAAAGTATTTTTATGTGATGAGTTATAAATTTCAAGTACTACAACAACAAATTAAATAAATATAACTGGGATATGTGTAACAATTTAATACTACTCCCTTTATCGATAAGATAAATAACGATTAGCCGAGTATTTGTTGAATTTTTTTATGCGGTTATATCGAAACTAGGCACACATAATGCTGTTCAATAGGTTTCTTGCCGAAAGAGAATAAGGGTAAAAAAAAAAAATATTTTGAATTCAAAAAAAAAATTTTTCAGCCGAGTTTTCAAGATGTTTGGGTCTTTTTTTATTTTTAGGAAACCATAAAAAATTGGCCAAAATTTGGCTAACTTCAACATGCTGGTAAATTTGTAAATGTGAATATTTTTATTCTCAACTTTCTCTGCATTGAAGTAAAGATATGCATTCATAACTTATAACTTATATTAAAGTCAGTTATTTTTTATGGGCCTGTGAATAGTTAAAAACGCAAAAAATCAAGAGGTAACTATATTATATTGTTATTTTTATATACTAATAAATATCAATAGCCATAAAAAATGGAAACACAACAGAGTATTTTATATCCCCTTTAAAACCCATTTTGATTTTTCTTCCTAGCTTGTTTGGTTTTCGAGCAAATCAACTTTTTCTATAGGCCGCACGAAAAAAATTTCAAAGAAACGAAAGTTCATACGCATTAAGAATACAAATTTTGCATTTTTTTTCAATATCGATTCACTCGAAAATCATGGCGTATACAAGAAAATTACAAGAGTACTTTTTTTTAGGAAATACAGCTTTTTTTTCATAATGAGCAATTTTTTTATATCTTCAATGGTTAACGAGTTATCAGTAAAATAAGACTTTCTTCGCCGAAGGGGTGGTTTTTTGGGGGGGTTGCGCGGCACCCCCAGAACTGATTTTTGTGGTTTTGTGATGCATCCCTCCACTAACAGTTACTGAAGGAAAATCTCGGATAACATTTTTTTGTTATGGAAATCTTTATAATTATTGGACTATTAGGAAAGTTGTTCGTTGTGAAATTCTCTAAAGAATGAGCTGCGATAAAGGTCGCTAGGAGCTTTCAAAACACGTTATTTTCACTATTTCTTTACTCGAAAACAACTGCACGTAGAGGGCTAAACATTTTTTAAGATATGGTGTTTATGTTGTCTCAATAATGTACAAAAAATTTCAGCCGGATCGATTTATTACTTTTTGAGTAATTAACGATCTATTTTTTTAAATCCTTAATTAACAATTGTGCCATATTTTATAAAATCCATTTATAATTGGGAAACTCATTTAGAAAATTCAAAAAACTATTGAAAAATGATATCCCGTTGGAATTTTTGAAAAATCGCAATTTTGACCGATTTCTACGCGTGAACCTTTTTATGCACGGCCATAATATGCGACGTATAATATGCCATCACAAATTTTTTGAAAAAAAAAATTATCTCGGCTTCTGCGCATGCTCAGACAAACTTTTTTAATTTGTAGAAAAATAGCAGCTTTTTAGATATGCAAGAGCAGATTTTCTAAAGTTAAAATATAACAAGGTTTATTTGATTTTTGGACCTTTGAACTAAATCAATGACTGTGAAAATAAAATACTCTGCATGATATTTTGAAAATATAAGCAATTTTAGTTAGTTCATAGGGTACTTGTTACGCATTTGCGCCCCCTAGGGACTGATAGCATAAGTAGAATGTCTCTACATCTGGATTCATTCACTTCATACAAGCGTGTAATGTGCACCATCTCTGATACACCAAGAAGCTGGAAACTTGTAGAATATGGACCGAGACTTTGCTATATTGTTCTAGATACCGCACGAAAAGGTTATGGACTTTGCTGGAATTTTTCAGATGTATTTTGTGGGGTATATAAGGCGACCGATACACGCGGGAAGAGAGTTTTAACTGAGTGAAGAGTAGAGTGAAAATATCAAATAATAATCATTATTTAAGGTCCTATTTTTTAAAAAACGTCTGTTGTAAATAATAAACGTATTGTGGGGTTGAGTTTTCAAGAAGTTTTTCAATAAAGAGTGTGTTAGTATTTTTATATCTTGTCATAATTTTTGAACCGACGGATTAAGAGAAGTTTCCAAAGGATGGAAACTCGTAACAATATTTTCACTTAAAACTGTAACTTTATTAGGATAGAAAACAATTAAAAAACAATCGCTTGTTGCATCGGTACCTCAGTTTTCCCTTCTTGGCGATGCAAAGCAGAACAAACATAGAAAACTGTAAGTACCATTTACCAATTCCCTTTCTCGCCTCAACAACATCCTGTTCCCGCAAGAGATTAAGGCCATTCATCGAAACATGTACTTATTTCATTCGGAATTTATTGTTCCTCTTTTATTTTCGTGCTGGAGGTTGTAACAGGCCAAACAAAAGGAGTTGAACGTGCCTTGCCGGCCGTTATGATGTATGCGTACGATCTTGACGGATTTAATTTAGTTCCTCTTGGAGCCATTTCTGTCCCGGCGGGGGTCCTAATAACGTAAGTAATGTATGCTGGGTCGCGTCTTCCTCCCGAGATTTACACATTATGCATACGCGCACACGTGGAGTTGCAGCTATTATACCGAGTGTGAGCCGTGACGAAGCCGTTCGTGCTGGTGTCCGGCCCCCATATTATGATTTGTATGTTAATTTTGTTATCCCTATTATGGGCGGGCGATCGTAAACGGAGTATTTGAAATTTGTCACATCTCATAGATCGAAACAAAAAGCAATGTAATTTTTAACACACGCTTTTATTATACCCCAGTCCTCGGGAGGATGAGCTAGGATTGAATTTAGATTTTTTGGTAAATTTTTAGACATTTTAAAGGGTTCTTAAGGCCACCGTGGGTGGAACAAAACAAAATGGCGTCAAACTTAAAAATGGTGAATTAAAGAGTAATAAATATTTATAAGTTACTGAAAATTAAATTTGTTATTACAAAATATTGAGCACTTTAATATTTAGAAAAAAAAAAAAGTAAAATATTCATAATAAATGTTCAACAACGAAGGCTCTTAAGTGTTGAATAGTGTGCTGTGATATTTCTTGAACACCTATCCTAATTCGATCTTCCAACGACTGAGGCTTGGTCTTATAGACAACGGATTTTAAATGACCCCAATGAAAATAATCTATAGGATTTAAATCTGGCAATCGCGGTGGCCATTCAATATGTCTACTTCGACCTACCCATTTCTTTTTTTCTGAAATAGGTTTAGAATGTCATGAAATGTGGAAATTTTAAGTTTGAGTAAAAAAAAATTGATTTCATATATTTTATAGTGGTAAAAAAAGATTACAAACTTTAGAATGCCATGAAACGTGAAAATTTGAAATTTGAACAAAAAAAAGTTTTCATCTATTCCAGTGGTAATTTTACTTCCCTCGCATACCGAAGGGAAGTATTGTATTCGAGAAAAAATCACCCTCCGAGATTTTTACGGATTCTGACATTTCAGATCACGGAGATTACGAAAATATAGGTTTTTCAATTCCGTCAGTCTGTCTGTCTGTCTGTTGGTGCATTTACTAAAAAAAACTACTTGACGGAGAGCAGTCAAATTTGGCAGGTAGTTGACGCTACTGTCAGCCCAGAAATGGTAGAAATTTCACTGGAAAATATACAGAGTGGACCGTCTAAACGGAATAAATAGTAAAAAAAAATTTTTTTCGCTCAAATTTAAAATTTTCACGTTTCATGACGCGCTAATCCTATTTCGGGGAAAAAAAAATTTGAAAACTTTTTTCACCAACATTTTTACCAAAATAAAAAAAAAATTTTTTTGTTCAAATTTAAAATTTCCACGTTTCATGACACGCCAAACCTATTTCTGAAGAAAAAAAAAATTTTTTTCACCAACATTTTTGAAAAATTTTTTACCAAGATGAAAATTTTTTTTTTCTCAAATTTAAAATTTCTACGTTTCATGGCATTCTAAAACTATTAAAAAAAAATTTAATTTTTTTTAACATTTTTGAAAATTTTTTTTCTACTAAAATGATTTTTTTTTCTTCAAATTTAAAATTTCCACGTTTCATGGCATTCTAGGCCTGATTTAAAAAAAAATTGAAAATCTTTTGAAACTTTTTTTTACCAACATTTTTGAAATTTTTTTACCACTAAAATAGACGGATTTTTTTCATTTCTTCAAATTTAAAATTTCCACGTTTCATAGCGTTCTAAATCTATTTAAAAGAAAAATTAGAAATTTTGTTTACTATTTTTTAAAAATTTTACCACTAAGATAGAATTTTTTTTCTTTGTTCAGATTTAAACTATCCACGTTTCCATGGCATTCTAAAACTATTCAAACAAGTTTAAAAATGTTTTTGAAACATTTTAAAAAAAATTTGAAAACATTTTTAATCTATTTATCACTACTATAGAATAGACGAAAAATTTGGTTTGTTCAAATTTAAAAGTTTCACGTTTCATGACATTCTAACCTATTTAAAAAAAAATACATAATTTTTAAATCTTAAACTTCTTTTACCACTAGTATAGAATAGACGGAAACTTCCCTTTTTGCTCAAATTTAAAATTTCTACGTTTGACATTTTAAACCTATTTCAGAAGAAAAAATTTAAATTTTTTTTTTTAACATTTTTGAAAAATTTAAATAAAACGAAATTTTTTAACCACCACTATACTTCCACTCCATTACATGTTGGACTGATGTGGCGGATGGCAATAATATCTGACATATACACCTATTATAATTTTATTGAAAAATGTACAGGGTGGTCATCCCAAGAAATAATTCAGTCATGGTGGACATTTGTAAAGAAAGGTATTTGCGCAAGCCTGCCATATGTGGCACCTGTTATTTAGTATTGAGCTTTTGCGGATGAGCAATTTGTATATTTTTTTGACCAAAACTTATCAAGTTTTCTTTGTAATAATAGCAATAACTATATTCCAATTATTATTCTCAATGTCATTTCGTAATTATTAATTTATTAGAGTGACCGCCATGCACAAATAACGAGGGAAGTTCTGTGTAAAGACCTTTACCGTTTTTTTTTTCCAAAATGGTAAAAAAATTTTCTATTTTTTTTTCCCCAAAATAGGTTTAGAATGTCATGAAACGTGGAAATTTTAAATCTGAGCAAAAAAATTTGTTCATTCATTCTATAGTACTTAGTGAAGAAAAATTGCTCTTTTTATTTTTAATAGGTGTATTTGAACAAAGAATTTTTTTTCATCTGTTTTAGTGGTATGCTACACATGGATAACAACAATCGAGAGGATTATGAATAAGCTAGGAAAGGATTATACACACTGGGAAAAGCTGGCACAACAAAAAATGGAATACAATAAAGAAATATCAAGGATATACACACTGCCAGACTCAGAAACAGAAGAAACAGAAAACTCAGAAGTAGAATAGGAGAGAAGATGATCACAGACAGAAACTAAGAAGAAGCATATCACAAAAACCTGAAAGTAAAAAGAAGCACGAAAACCTAAAAGAAGCATCTCACAAAGGACTACACTTTCCATCCGATGAAGACAGAAGGAAAACAAGAAGAAATCTCACAAACACCTACACGCTCCATCCTATACTCCTACCCCATGCGTCATGCGGCTCTCGCTGCTGACAACAAGCATGTCCAATGTCCAATCCAGCGTATGCAGCTGGCCCGGCGGTATATAAAAGCACTGGCGGTTTGTTCTGGCACACGGTGGGATGATCGGTGGGCGATCGGGCTGCGTGGTGGAACAAATCTCCCTGCGCCGGAATTGGCAGCAATGCCCACCTTACGCTGGCAAATCAATCAATCAATCAATCAATCAAAAATGTTTTTTTCTTTAAATAGGTTTAGAATGCCATGAAACGTGGATATTTTAAATTTGAACAAAGGAAAAAAGAAATCCATCTATTTTAATGGTAAAAATTTTTTTCAAAAATGTTGGTAAAAAAAAATTTCAATTCATCAACAAACAGACAGACAGGCAGACAGACGGAATTGAAAAACCTATATTTTCGTAATCTACGTGATCTCGGAGGGTGATTTTTTCTCGAATACAATACTTCCCTTCGGTATGCGAGGGAAGTAAAAAGTGATACAGCATCGCAGAGTACATTAGCCGCGTTATAAAATGTAGATATCCTATTTATTAACGACGTTAATGCCATTTGAATTTAATGTATGAGAGGAAGAAATATATTTTTTAAATTGATGTTTTGAAAATGGCTGTATTTTCGAAAATAAATTTTTGTAATCTTTTTCGCCACATACATCTTGTAACTTCGTGTTTTGGAAGTGCGATCTTACAAGACGAAGTCAATTAAAAAAACAGTAAGAATTTACCGATGAACTAAGTAATGTAGCATTTATTGGACAAAACAACTTGCGGCGGGTTGTGCACTTTAATTTTACCAACATTTTCATCCGCAGGTTTCCGCAGACGCCTCCGAACGTGTCGTTCGAGCGAGGGTATGATTGACAGCACCTTTATTAAAATTTATCTAGGTCGCCTTGATAATAATAATTGGGCGCTAAGGACACTCGCGTTACAAAATAACGCTATACCAATAACGGAACAGTTGACAACAATAGATAATTTATTAGATTAATGATTCTGTGGGCAATAGGGAAAAAAAAATGTTTTGTGCCTTGAGGTATAATAAATACTACATCGATGAAATGTCAGAGTATTATTGATAACTACGGTCAAACATCGCTTTTTGTATAATTCAATAGCGGGTAGATGGCCGTTTAATTAAAGGGAATATTTTTCGATATACAGGATGATCCACGAACTCTTACCAGATTACTTGAATTATAAAGATAATATATGATGAAACCATAGCTGAATGTAATAATAAAATAATAATTAATAATAAAAAAGAAGAGAAGGTCCACTAGCGTGGGTTAATGGGCTTGTTCCATGATATTCTTTTTATATGGTTTTTATACTTTTTCATATAGTACTCGATATTCTCATTATACACTTAAAATTTCGTATTATTAACTTTTTCCGTTCTCGAGATATAAGGAGTTGAAATTAGTAATAGTTGCAAAAACCGATCGCTCATTTGTGACGTCACTATACGCAAGTGACGTAAGAAAAATGGCTTTCTGGGACTTTTCAAATTTAACCTGAAAAGTCGAAAAACGTGGAATTTTTAAACGCTGGTAACTAAATAAATACGTCGAGTGGAAGTTCGTTCTATGTGTCTACGGAAAGGAGAAGGTCGGCGATGAATTCTAATCGTAAATTGCTGGGTTGAAATCGAAAATTCGTTCCGGTAGGAGCGAGAAAATTGTAATTTTTTGACATTTCACCAAATTGTACTCCCCTACTGTCAAGTAGTAAGCAAAACAAACAATACTTGAAAACACTTATAATTATAACCAATAAGGAGCATCAAGTCTATTGAGATCGCCGAGTCTATGCTTATAGTGACGTAGCGCCTGGCCACGCCCCATTTTCGCGAGATGGAAATTTGAATTAGATTTTAAGATACTAAACGTGCGAATAAGATTCTGATTTTTTGCAGATCCATTAATTTATACTTGCACTTTCGATTTATGAAATAAAAAAAAATGCCGAACAAGCCCATTCGAGAGTTAATTACGAATTGTATCTTTTTTATTTTTGCTCTGTTATTTATTGGAAAATGTTAGTTCTACAACAAATATTACTTTCATCCACCGATTATCTAATATATAGTATAGTAGAAACCAGCGTGTATTTATCTGATCAAACACATTTGTATCAATAAGAGACAATAAATGTTTTGTCTTAGAACATGGCAAACAATGAAAGTGATACGAGAATTTTTAGTATCAGTGGAGACTGCACTAGATAATTCTTGAAACTCGAAATATTTTTCCTGGTTCATGCAAGTATTTGTACTTAGCTGACATTTTTTTTATCGATTACTTACACGTTATCAGTACAAAAATTCGATTGGCATACGTTTCAGTCAGTGAAAGTCCAGAGGCAGAAATTCCTAACCTGCAAGGTATTTTACTGACATTTAATTTACTTAGAAATAGCATAAGGGGTATGTATATACCCAAAAATACCTTACCTATGCAATCAGTAAAGGAAACGATGTTTACAAAAATGCCGCGGAAAGAAAAAGGAAGCCAACCCACAACATAAAGTTATTTCGAAACCATGTACAAAAGCTGTAAAAAGATGAAAGGATCTACTCATATAAAATAGGTCTACAAATGCATAACTTTCGCTTTGATTTTAAATTAAGTACCTACTTCTTTTTAAACGAAGACAGTTGTGACATAACAACAAATCTCAAAGCACACAGAACAATCATTTTTGGGAAATATATCCGGAAATATATTTGTATTTAAAAGTTGTTAATTAGTTTTTTTAAATTATTGTGAAATAGACTATACCACTATTAGCTGTGAAAATATCTTTATCTCGATAATATGTACCGGGTGGCCACGAGTCAATGTACGCCCCCAATATTTTGGTTGTTTTTGTATTTAAAAATTTGGTTTTTGGTACAGAGAAATTAGACAATAATAGGCTACTTTTAGACTAACAGGAATGAAAATATCACTTCAGGTCGAACCGGAAGTGACATCAACTTTTTTTTCTTAAATGGAATGACTATATTTTTTTGATGGTTTCTCATTAAGCATAAATTTCTAAGTGCAACAGTTTTTTCAGATGTAAAAAATTCCCAAAAATAACTGATACGAACAATTTTTTAATGTTTTTAAAATGGCCGTGTCAGATGAATGCGATGTAAGAAAATTACTAAGTAGGCTACGGAAATTATTAGTAAGGTTGTAGACTTGTCTGTAAAGCAGAAAATAGTTGTTTGAATTACTGATAGGTGCCGGTATTTTAAGTTTTTTTTTTTTCAAAAAAAAACAGAATTTCATTTTCATTTCCGTAGGGGTCCTATGGAATTTTTTTTAATGGAACTGTGTTCTTTTATTAATCAGAAATAATGATTCATAAACTATAATTTTTTCGCCATTACTCATTTCTTAACGATATCCTTCGTAATAATAGAAGTATTTTTAAAAAGTAAACACAAATTAAACAAGAAATAATTTTAATAGGTATAACGTTACAACCATGAATAAATTACCAAGAATAACAAAACTATTTAAAACCTAACTTATAATAAACCATTATAAAAATTGTTCAAACTGTTCACCGTTATGATTAATACACAGAGTAGCGCGACTTATCGTTGCACGTCTAACATTCTGTAATTGAGGTGTTATTTGTGCAATTTCGTGTCGAACTCTTTCTTCCAGATCTTGCCTTGTGGTTGGAGCAGTCATGTAGACTATTTTTCAAATGCACCCAAATAAAAAAATCGAGTGGGGTAAAGTCAGGCGACCTTGCAGGCCATCTGACTAGACCATGGGTCCCAATCCAACGATCCGGAAATAATTGATTTAAGTAATCCTAACGATAATAGCATTGTGTGGTCCAGCCCCGTCTTGTTGGAAGTAAACCTCGTCAATATTGGTATTGCGAATTTGATTAATCTGTGGAATTATTATATTTTGGAGAAATTCTAAATGTATTGGTCCAGTCAGAGTTTCGTTAAAAATTACTGGGCCTATGATATGGTCGCCCAGTACGCCTAACCAAACATTGAAGCCAAACCGCTTCTGAAACCGCCCCTGTCTCATAATGTGAGGATTATCACCCAATATCGAGTGTTGTTTCGATTAAATAACCCAAGGTTTGTAAATCTCGATTCATCAGTGAACAAAATGTTTTTGATAAAATTCTCATTTCTTAATTGGTGTAACTGTAACCAATTACAAAAGGTTATTCTTCGTTGATAATCATTCTCATACAAAAATTGATGCAATTGATATTTATAAGAACGAAAGCCGTGTTTATTTAAAAATTTTCTGGCTGATTCTTTGGAAACTGGTAATTCATGTTCAATTTGTCTTATCGAAATGGTTGGATCAACATGCACCAAAGCTAATACATTAATTTCCATTACTTCATCCACAATAAATCTTTCTTCGATTTCTACATTAGCTTCAGTTCTAAATTGTTGCTACAACGGGGCGGAATAGTTTCTCGGAGATTGTCTTCTTCCTGTATATCTCCGTCCATACAGACTTTGTGCTCTAGTTGCATTACGTCGAGTCTATCCATAAATAATGATCATGTCAACTTTTTCATCTCTTGAATAATTTTCAGCCATTGTATATTAATTTTTTCTTGTTTATAAGTCGAGACTAATTCAATTGTTGCGAATGTCTGTCATTTTCATGGCTATCTGCAATTTTGGATTTAAATGTAGATAGGTACCTTATTAAAATGATTTGTTGGCGCTAATTTTTTTTTAAAATACTTCTATTATTACGAAGGATATCGTTAAGAAATGATTAATGGCGATAAAATTATAGTTTATGAAACATTATTTCTGATTAATAAAAGAAATAGCACAGTTCCATTAAAAAAAATTCCATAGGACCCCTACGGAAATGAAAATGAAATTCAGCTTTTTCGAAAAAAAACTAAAAATACTGGTACCTATCAGTAATTCAAGCAACTATTTTCTGCTTTACAGATAAGTCCACAACCCTACTAATAATTTCCATAGCCTACTTAGTAATTTTCTTACATCGGATTCATCTGACGCGGCCATTTTGAAAAAATTAAAAAATTGTTCGTATCTCACTTATTTTTTGGAATTCTTTACATCTGAAAAAACCGTTGCACTTAGAAATTTATGCTTAATAAGAAACCATCAAAAAAATATAGTCAATCCATTTAAGAAAAAAAAAGTTGATGTCACTTCCGGTTCAACCTGAAGTGATATTTTCATTCCTGTTAGTCTAAAAGTAGCCTCTATTATTGTCTAATTTATTTGTAGTAAAAACCAATTTTTTAAATACAAAAACAACCAAAATATTGGGGCGTACATTGACTCATGGCCACCCGGTATACTAGAAACCAAGGCCTCATATTAGATTTATTTCTAATATTTTTCAACCCCATCTTCGCTCTATTATTAATCTGCCCCATGAATGATATGAAAATGTTCTCTATGAGCGATATAGGTCCTACTCTCCCTATTCATATTTGCGAAGATAATAATAATGAAAATAAAAGTATTTTAAAATATATCTGAAAGAAATGAAATAATAGTTTTAAATCCCAATATTAAGTACGAGATGGCAATAGATAAATCGAACAATGGCATTTGGATTAAGTAGCTCATCTGGAACGGTTTTAATTCAAAAACTGAACGTTAAGAAATGAAAAACAAATGTTTATAGAGATCAAATAAATGATCTTAAGTCGTGACAATTTTAGACTTTAGACATTGATTAATAAGGAAATGGCCGATGATTATTATAATATTATAGTTATGGTAATGCACAATACCTTAATACCTACTTATAAAGCAGGAAACAAATTAGGTACCTATCTAAACACCAAATATAATTAATGTTTAGCACTTAATAATACAGGTAAATAAGCATCACTGCAGCAAAACAACAGGAAGTCTAAGCTAAAAATAAAATGCAACAAAATTTCGATCTCTTTAACCGTCTTCAAAGAATTTTAAAAAGAGGAGGTTAAACTTAGGTTTTAAAAACCATGGATAATACTTTATTTTTAAGGGATATTAGAGCGCTTTAAAAACAGATCCAAGCTAAACAAATTAAAAGCATTAAGGTGGCCATTCCCTAGAAAAAGACATCCGATGGGGAAATATTTACTATTTTTAGCTATAACTTGTTTTTCTTAGTACGTATATTTAAAAAACTATAAGAGTACCTAAGTAAAACCATAACAAGACTATTACTATGAATTATCACTCAATAATTTTAGTGGTTTGCAAAATAGCTCCATTTAAATTTAAAAATTGGGTTAATCTTCCTATTTCGTAGTTTTAAATCGAGCTATTTTGCAAATCACTGAAATTATTAAGTGAAAATTCATAGTAATAGTCTTGTTATAGTTCTACTTAGGTACTCTTATAATTTTTTTAAATATACGTACTAAGAAAAAAAAGTTATGGGCAAAAATAATAAATATTTCCCTATCGGATGTCTCTTTCTAGGGAATGGCCACCTTAAGTAAATCAAAATTTGAACATAGCTTTAATAACACAATTTCAACTATTTGGTAAACAAATGATTAGAATTGAGATGCTTTTAATATGCTGATATTTTGGTTGTTTGTTTTCAAAAAATAAATTATTTCTAATTTTTCATTAAGTAGTCCTTTTTTAAAGTTTTTTATGTTGATTACCATAAGAGTGGGCTGTGGAGTAAGTACCTACCAATAAAAAAAGAATAAAAATATCTAATTTTTTGCCTGTAAGTCGCAAAGTAAGCTTTTGACAATTTGTTTTTACCACAGAACACCCCATCCAATGAACTTCAGACCTGGTACGAAAACATTTTCATATCTTAAATACCAATGGAGAAATTCAGAGCGGCAGATCTAATTCAGACACACAATATACGCCTACCACTGTAAACCACACACTTTATCAATATTAGAAAATGTAATATTATAATATTCAATATCATACTCAATGCGTGCAAGAGAATTTGCTACACGCGTTTAGATATTTTATTAGCTTCAATTTTAGATAATTTGTTAGGACTATGTAACTGCTTTCTAAATCATTAACGCGTACTTTTAAATGACCTACCTTGATCCATGATAAAATACTAATTTCTAAACTTAACATTTCAATTACGACAACCTTGTTTACTGTTTAGTATTGACCTCAAATATGTACCACAATTAACTAAATAACCATTAGCTTCGAATCAACTTTAAAATAAATGATAAGTTTTAATTTCTCTTCATTAGTAAATAAATATCTAGTCGCACCTGGTAGGATTTTAAATCCCAGTTTTACCTGCCGATTGTGAGAAACAATCCAGCCTATCTACTTATAACTGTTGTATCCACATCAACTGTAGGCATTTCGCGGAAAAGTAACAGGTACGGAATATCCTTGTTTGTGTGGAAGAATTATTTATGGAGCAATTATCTCACAGCTAAAGGATAGATCGAAATGGAATGATCAATGTTATTTTAAGAACATGATTATAAGTATTCGATTGTTGTAATTTTTTAGTATTTATCGCAGCAGGCGAATGAAAAATCGATGTATTCATTACTTGGCAAGAGTTTCTCAGTGACGACACTGCATTTAAATTTTTGTTTCGGAAATGCTCTGAACTTCTGAACTCGCTGAATAGAAGGAATATTCTCAAAATAATAGAAATAATCCTGATAAGCTTAGCGACGTAAGCTTAGTACATTTTTTTAAAACAAATTCGGAGGACAAATATGCTACCCTGCTAAGCAAAACGCTGTAAAATCATTCTTTGTTGAAAGTGAGTTAGAATCAGTTTCTTATAGCTGGTATCAAGATCTACTTACTCACCAGGGTTCGAAAAAATCATGATTAAAAAAAATCAACGATTTTTATTTAAAAAAATCGGTAAAGGTATTTACACAGAACTTCCCTCTTTATTTGTGCATGACGGTGACTCTAAAGAATTAATAAAAATTACGAAATTACATTGAAAATAATAATCGGAATATAGTTATCACTATTATTACAAAGAAGAAAGAAAACCTGATAAGTTTTGGTCAAAAAATATACAGAGTGTTCATCCAACAGCAAAAGTTAAATACTAAATAACAGGTGCCAAATATGGAAGGCTTGCGCAAATACCTTTATAAACGTCCACCATGACTGAATAATTTCTTGGGATGACCACCCTGTATATTTTTCAATAAAAGTATAATAGGTGCCTATGCCAAATATTATTGCCATCTGTCACATTTTCAATTCCACATTCACGTACTTAGTGGAGTGGAAGTATAGCGGTGGTTAAAAAATTTCATTTTTTTTTGAAATTTTTAAAAAATGTAGGAAAAAATATTTTCAATTTTTTTTCTTCTGAAATAGGTTTAGAATGTCATGTAACGTGGAAATTTTAAATTTGAGCAAAAAGGAAAGTTTCCTGCTCGGTTTCCTGCTATTCTATAGTAGTGGTTAAAATTTTCATTTTTTTTTTTTAGTAGGTTTGGAATGCCATGAAACGTGATAATTTGAGAAAAGAAAAAAAATGTTCCATCTATTTTAGTGGTAAAAAATTTTGCAGTTCGTGAAAAAAATTTTCTATTTTTTTTTTTTTCTGAAATAGGTTCAGAATGCCATGAAACGCAAAAATTTGAAATTTGAGCAAAACAAAATTTTTCCATCTATTCCAGTGGTAAAATGTTTTCCAAAACGGTAAAAAAATGTTGCAAATTTTTTTTCCGAAATAGGTTTGGAATGTCATGAAACGTGGAAATCGAGGTGGAAATTTTAAATTTGAGGAAAAAAATTCATCTATTCCATAGTAGTGATAAATCGATCAAAAATTTTCAAAACATTTTTAAAACTTCTCAAGAACACTTTTAAATTTGTTTGAATAGGTTTAGAATGCAATGGAAACGTGGATATTTTAAATCTGAAGAAAGAAAAAAAAATTTACATCTATTTTAGTGGTAATTTCTTCAAAAAATTTTTTTAATAGGTTTAGAACGCTATGAAACGTGGAAATTTTAAATTTGAAGAAAGAAAAAAATGTTTCCATCTATTTTAATGGTAAATTTTTTTTCAAAAATGTTGGTAAAAAAACTTATTTTTTTTTTAAATACCTAGGTTTAGTAAATTTTAAATTTGAACAGAGAAAATTTTAGTAGTAAAAAATTTTCAATTTTTTTTTTCTGAAATAGGTTTAGAAACGTGGAAATTTTAAATTTGAGCAAACAAATTTTTTTCAAATTATTTACTCCCTTTAGACGGTCCACCCTGTATATTATCCAGTGAAAGTTTAACCACCTCTTCGCTGACAGTAGCGTCAACTACCTACCAAATTTGACTGCTCTCCGTCAAGTAGTTTTTTAATTAATGCACCAACACACAGACACACGGACGGACGGACGGACGGACGGGCGGACGGACAGACTGACGGACTTGAGAAACCTATATTTTCGTAATCTACGTAATTTGAAACGTCAGAATCCGAAAAAATCTCGGAGGGCGAATTTTTTCTCGAATACAATACTTCCCTTCGGTATGCAAGACTTCCCTCCGGTATGCGAGGGAAGTAAAAAACTTAAAAATCGTGATTTTTTTGAGTTTCTTAATTGTGAATATTGTGGTATGGTCTATTTTTACGTCCAAACAATAAAAAAATAGCATTTTCTTGTTTTGAGTTTTGACACTGTCTCGTATTGATTTATTTAATCAGACCTGTCTGAGAATTTCAGTTCCCCACAATCAGTATCAATATTACTTACATGTTAGGACTAAACATATTTTCAATTTGTTACAATTCGAACGTGAAATTTCAAATAACAGACACTTAATACCATTTAATGTTAATGTTATCAAAATTATATTATATCATACAGTTCACTTATTCAACTTAAAATATGAAATATATCGGTCATAAGTCATAGCATAACATGTACGTTATATTTAACAACATAAACAATCGATCAAATCTTAGGGCTGAATGCTATATGAATGTCTATATTTGGCTACTTTAGAAAATACCATGGTTCTTAGTTTCTTATTCTTAGTATACACTTCGGTGCTATTGCGCGAATTTTTCTGTTAAATCCTGTAGAAAATTGTCTGCACAATGTAATATAAATGGGTGACCAATTCGTAGGGTGCTTCATTTGACAAATTATCTGTACTCGTGCTAGTCGTGCTCAAGTTAATTAAAATTGAAAATGAACAAGTGAAGTGTAAAATAAAAATGAGTGGAAGGAAAAAAGACACAATTTGGAACTGTTTTATAGAAAAAAAATAGAAAAGGGAAAGACTGATAGTAGAGCGTAAAACTGGCAGAACAGAAATGCAAGAACTTGTTCAAAGATTAAAAAAACATGAAAAGTGTAAGACATTATACGTAGATCTAGATACCGCTGGACCAAGTAATGAAAAAACAAGAAATAGATAAACAAATCGCAAAAGCTGTATTCGCAACTAATACTAGCTTCAGGTGTTTAGACAATCCGCATGTGATAAAGGCTATCGATATGTTAAGACCTGGTTATAGCCCCCTTCAGGAAAAACCATTTCCACGACCTTTTTAGAACAAACATATAAGGAGGAAAAATCAAAATGTTTTAGAAGTCTTTCTGGACAGAGTGTAAACATGTCTATTGCTGGTTGGTCTAATGTTCACAATGAGCCTGTTGTTTGTGCCACTATAACCACTGAAAATGGGCAATATTTTTTATTTGAAACAATAGGTACGTCTGGAAATCCCCACACAGGCGATTATTTAACTGAAATTGCTTAGTGCTTGTGTAAATCTAAATACAACTGTGACGTGAAATTTTTTGTAACGGATAATGCCGCGAACATAGCACTTATGAGAAAAACTATAACAGAAAAACTAGACTCTATAATCATAACTTATGGATGCACAGCTCATCTTTTAAACTTACTCTGCAAAGATTTAGAAATAGAAGATATCAAACAGTATGTTTTGCAAATTGTAAAATACTTCAAAAATAATCATCTGGCTAGGGCAAAATACGTGCAGGCTGGTGGAAAACCATTAGTGCTTCCGAGTGACGTAGGATGGAATAGTATGTTATGGCCAAAAATAATAAATATTTCCCTATAGTATGTCACTCTCCTGAAAATCGCCACCTTAAGAAAATATTTATTTTTGGAGTTTTTTCTCCAAAGAAAAATTAATTTCTACACTTTTTTATATGTAAGTATATTTTTACAATTGTTATTTTTAGAGTAGGTAAATTGAGAAAATTTTCGTTGAAATCCGTGACATACAAACATTCAAAGTATTTCCGTAATAACACACTTTTTTCATCTAAATTCACTCCACTATAAGCGATATTGGAAAAACATGTTTTCAAAAGGCTTTAAATGTTATTTTACATCCAATTTTGCAAAAATAAAAGGAAATACGCTAGTTATTTTATGTAAACAAAAAACGTACTAGATATAGATACTATTTATTTGCATAGCAATAGTTTTAAAGAAATATTACATAGACTTGAAACGATTTGAAAGCTTAGTAGGTACCGATATCTAAAGTTTTCTAACACGATTTAATGTTATGATTTTTTTTGCACACACTTTTTATGAGATAGCTCACAAGCAAAATGTGACAAAGTCAACAAGTAGGTACATTTCGGAGACCTTATGACTAAAACACATATTAAAACTCACCTGCAATTGTGAATCTATCCATGTAGTTGATTAAATTGACAAAACATAATACGAAAACTGCTACCCACTCCCGAAATTTCACATCTTTGATAGTCTTTTCCCTCTGATCACCGGTCTCTCTAGCGTGTCGCACCAATTCCTGTTGGGAATTATTCTGTGGTATATCGGACTCCATTTTAAATTTTTGCATAACAATTTTAGAACTTTTTTCTAATTTTTCGGACGGCATGACCGGTACAGGTGAGTTAACCTAACTTCTTGACACTTTGAACACGAATGAGGCCGGTTTCGTATGTTATCCATGTTGGCGGGTTCACAAGACGCGTGCGCGAACAATCACCTGATGATTAGCGTTATTTGTGTCAAGTCACTTTTGGGCCTACAAATGATTAAACGTATTTTAATTTGGAACTAATAAAATAAACATTGATCGGGGTAGGTGCTACTTACAGTTATATGGCGTTTAATCACTCAATAATTATAAAATAAACATAGAACATAATAGCAGACTTCGAAGCAGCTGCTACTGTGTCAAATCACAAATTTGAAGTTTACGTTTGACTGCTGCTGCACTCTACGCAGTTTGCCTGGCACTTTTGACAATAGCCGCATTCGATTCATTTCGGAGCTCCACCGGCGAGACGGTCGGTTTTGATCCGGTAGTAGATTGACTGGACTGACGTTTGATATCGAAATACAGTAGGTTAAAAAACGAGGAATATGTTTTACACTCGAGCAAAATTTACACACACATTTTCACATGTGGTTGTTACAAATACAGGGTGTAATTACTTTCATGTCATTAAAAAAAACTGGTGGTAGGGAACGACAAGACAAACAAAAAAACCTTACATAACATGGGGTCTAGCTCACAGTTTTGAAGAAAAAAAAATAAACAAAAATTTCGCAAATTTTCAATAAAATCTTTTGAGAACTGCTGGAATGTTGAGGTAGGTTTAGATCGTCGCGCGTGTCTTTGCCTATGATACTCAATATTTGCGTAGATAGCTATAAAATGTCGGCGGTCTTTAGCGGTGCGGTAAATAAGATGAAAGACGTCGACGTTTTCTGAGTGTTTAGTAGATCTGATCTGAAGAAAACTATACTCTGACTCTCCCTTGTGCAATATTTTAGTTTCTGTGGGTGTTTCGTTACGTACACACGTCCAACCCCCGCCGTTCGTGGTTTTTGTTATTTTTGAATTTCGGGTCGGTGTGTGTATTTATAGTGAAGATTTATTTTATTGACTTTACCGTTCAAGTCGTTAAATTCTTGATTGAGTACAGACACAACTTACCTACTTGTTCGTTCTTTGTGTATTCCGTTTTGGATTTTGGACCAAGTTTTTCTTTTATTTTTCTTTATTGACAACGTTAGTTGATAGTTTATTGTTTAGTGTTGAACGGAGTACGTATGTCCTTAATTCGACGTACCGAACTGTGCATTGATGCAGATGCAGATTTCGAATAATTTACTTATGGTGGTAAGCTTTTAACCCAAGACACTCATTTGTGTTACAAACGTTAATAAATCATCACATTTAAATATTCTAAATTATAAACATTAATCCAATATTTTGTTCCAAATTAAAAGACGCCCATGTAAGGAAATGCTCTGTTTAAACTTCTACGGTCATTATTTGCTTGCAATTGTGCAGGAAAAGGATAACGAATTATTTACCTCTTTATAATTGCCTCAGTTCGGTTGAGGCGGTCCATCAAAGGCGGTCGATGATCCAAGACCTTTGCACTTTTTTATGACAATTTAAAAGTTGTATAATTGGGAACTACAAGTTCATTGACCAAGAAGAGCAGTGGTTCTCAATTATTTTCCACATTAATATTTAAAAAAAAAAATATTAAAAATGTTGGCCTAGGTCAGTTTTTTTCAAAGTGCCCCTAGAGGGAAAAGTCATAAAGGTTTTTTGTTTGTCTAGTCGGTCCCCATTACCAGTTTTTTTAATGACATGAAACTGATCACACCCTGTATAATATGAAATCTTAGGATAGCGCCACGATAATGTTATATTCGGATTTCGATTTTGCACTTTTCAAAAACATTAATTTAAATAAAAGAGTATTTATTATTATGTGGTTATAACGTTGATTTATAACTTGATTTAAAAACTAGGTATTGAACTGAAAACTATATTAATCCAAGGCGCAACAATAAATTTACAAAAACATAGCCAATGTTTCAGGCCAGTGAATATAATCATTTCACTACACCTATTTAATGATATTGTTACGTGTTTTCCACCCTTATGGGAAACACCCTGTATGAATCCGTGAGTTCTAAAATAATTTCAACAAGAGATAAACACTAACACTTTATTTAATAATTTACTGACTATGCAATACTTCAAAATATAACCTTTACACTTTGTTTACTTGATATTATTTAACCTCACTTTTTATCGACCGTCACTTTAATAAACTTCTTCTTCTGCCGGTAATCGCGCCTTATATACTCTGAAATTACCTCTAGATTGAACCAGAATCTTCTCCCACCACACTCTAGAAAAGTCCATGGCTCTTTCTACAAGTTTCCAGTCACTATTAGTAGGCATAGGCGTATCAATTTCCAGTTCCAAGGGGTGTAATTTATAACAATATGATAAGTTATTGGATTGTTTTTGGTGAAAAGCCGTACCTACAATTCACTGTGAATTATCGATTCATTATTCACTGCATCCGGCCAATCACAAATACAAATTCATAAATCACTGTTTCACACTGATCCAATGATATTTTAAATTGACTGTGATCAACTCTTGCTGCGGATGACAGTGACACAATGACAAGTGTCTCACCATATTGTTTGTTTACGTTTTCCAACGTATGCACTTCTTCCGAGTAGGTATTGATTAATGTTATCAAATTTCAGTCTCATTTATTTGTTTAATAGGAGTAGGAAAAGCATAATATTACATTCGCGATTATACCCACGAGCCGTAGGCGAGTGGCTAAAATCATCTGAGGTGTCATAATCGCTCATATAGTAATATACTAAATTATTCTTTTTTAAGGATTTATTTTTGGTGTTGGGGGTTTTAAAAATTTTTAATGTAACTTTTAAAATAACAAGTTGAGTTAACTGAACGAAGTAGACTGAAGGTCGTCGATTCCGTCGAATCAACAGACTAGTCCAATTGAAACAAAATTAAAAGGAAGAAAATAAGTGAATAATTTTAAAAAATTTAAAAACCCGATTTTAAAACGACTTCAACAAGGCTCTTTTCCTATACTAGACAATTTCATTTTATATATATTTGAAAGCCTTTTACAAGCTATAACTTACTGATCATAACCAATTACACTTTAACCACAGGGCTTACAGCGCAGTATGCGAAGCTTACTAATCGAATGCGCTTACCTGAACATTCAATCCCGCCGGTAGCTTGATTACATGTAGGATCTGAAACGACTAACGGTGTGTATATGTAGCCCAGTCGTCAGGGGTTTTAAGGTGTCACTAAATGTTATATATTTTTCAGAATAAGTAGTTTTGTTAGTGTAAAATACGATAAAAAAAAGATTAGAGCTGTAAGGTGCCGGCGACCCCTAAAAAAATCGAATATATTTGACGAAATTCGGTTCTTCGCCAATAACTCAAAAAATTAAAAAATATAAAAAACTAATGGCACTAGGCGATAGAGGGGGAAATTTCAGATCAAAATCGTATATGAAATTTTTCTGTACGATCAAAAATGTAGGTTCCAGTTATTTTTAACGCACGAAAATGGAACAAGGCGACACAAGTACATATAATGGGCTTGTTCCATGATATTCTTTTTATATGGTTTTTATACTTTTTCATATAGTACTCGATATTCTCATTATATACTTAAAATTTCGTATTATAAACTTTTTCCGTTCTCGAGATATAAGGAGTTGAATTTAGTCAATTCAATTCAATTCAAATTTCTTTTATTCAATTTAGTAATAACATATTATATGTACATACTCAGAGTCAGCCAGACATGCGCGGCGCGAAGCGCCGTGGCAATTGAATGGTTGGATGAGTGAGTGAATATAAAACTTAAAATAATTAACAATGAAACTAACTCCTGTCTCTAAAATAAAAGATTTACAAAAGCTGATGGCAAAATTGAACATATAAAAGTGTATATTTAAAATAATTTGTAAAACATGTATATAAATATGGTTAAAAAGACAAGCTCAGTCGTTGGTGGTAGACATATACAGGTGAGTGCTAAGGCGTCTCACCTGCTCCATGCAATTCGTTCAAGACTTACACATTGCTAACAGTCGACGATGCCGCAGAGTTTTTGGTTTAAAATAATTTATGTTTGGATACATTTTTAAATTAATAAAGTTCTGGTTAGTTGAATTTAGTAATAGTTTCAAAAACCGAGCGCTCATTTGTGACGTCACTATACGCAAGTGACGTACGAAAAATGGCTTTCTGGGACCTTTCAAATTTAACCTGAAAAGTCGAAAAACATGGAATTTTTAAACGCTGGTAACTAAATAAATACGTCGGGTGGAAGTTCGTTCTATGTGTCTACGGAAAGGAGAAGGTCGGCGATGAATTATAATCGTAAATTGCAGGGTCGAAATCGAAAATTCGTTCTGGCAGGAGCGAGAGAAAATTGTAATTTTTTGACATTTCACCAAATTGTACTCCCCTACTGTCAGTCTGTCAAGTAGTAAGCAAAACAAACAATACTTCGAAAACACTTATAATTATAACCAATAAGGAGCATCAAGTCTATTGAGATCGCCGAGTCTATGCGTATAGTGACGTAGCGCCTGGCCACGCCCCATTTTAGCGAGATGGAAATTTGCAATAGTTTTTAAGATACTAAACGTGCGAATAAGATTCTGATTTTTTGCAGATCCATTAATTTATACTTGCACTTTCGATTTGTGAAATAAAAAAAAATGCCGAACAAGCCCATTGTGGCTATTGGATTATCATATTTTCAAATATAAAAATGAGTGTATGTAGGAATAGTACATATATGAAGTCGGAACATATAGAGATATTTTCGAAGAAATCGTTAACAGCTCTACCATTTCTACAATTTTTAAGATAAAAATCTGAAACTTTCACATATTACTCTTGAAGTAATGTATAAAAAGATCCAATGAGTGAAAAAAATCTCAAACATTTATTTTTGAAGATGTACACTACCAAAATTTCAAAATCTTGAGAAAGAGGATAACATTTGATATGTGCAACTTTAACCAGCTATTACTTTGGTTTAAATCGCGTTATTAGATTTCTGTAGGTGCAATTTTTAAAGCTTAAAATGTGTACTTTAAGAGGTTTTAAGAGGATTTACCTTAAAAGTTGAATTAACCTTCTTTATTTTAGGAAAATAAAAGAAAACTTTTTCTTTGTTCCAAAATTCGTGAAACATGGGGTAAAATAAACGTTAATATCTTTTATCACAAAAATTATTTGGCATACTTATCCATCGGACCTTTTTATACACTACTTCCGTAGTAATATGTGATAGTTTCAGGTTTTTATCTTAAAAATTGTAGAAATGGTAGAGCTTTTACCGATATCATTGGAAATTTCTTTTTGTTTCAACTTCATATATGTACTATTCCTACATATATTCATTTAATACTTGAAAATGTGATAATCCAATAACCACATGTTTCTCGTTTCATTTAAGCTTTGTTAAGCTCTCAATTCCATTAATTAGTTCAAAAGTTACAACAAATTTAGTGTAGGGGGTCCGTGACCGCGCACGCTTCGCGAGCCGTACTTATGTGTCGCCATGTTCCATTCTCGTGCGTTAAAAAAATTGACGTCCACATTTTTGGTAGTACAAAAAAATGTCATATACGTTTTTGATGTGAAATTTCACTCTCTATCGCCTAGTGCTATTAGTTTCTTTGATACATTTTTTTTTAATATTTCGAGTTATTGGCCAAAAACCGAATTTTGGTCAATATTTTCGATTTTTTTAGGCGTCGTCGGCACCTTTTTTATCGTATTCTACACCAATAAAACTATTTTATCTGAAAAATCCAGCCATATAACATTTAGTGATCGGTTTTTATCAGTTTCTGTCTCTGACAACTAGGCTAATGGTGAATTCTAAACGATGAAAAATTAAAAACACTGATTTATTTAATAATTTATTGGAATAATACACACAGATGTATTACAAAATATAAAGAAATCAATTGAAAATAAACATAGTAAATATAAATATTAATAATAATTGGTATTATAAAACACTTAAAAGTGCATCACAGCTACATACACTATAATAATTATTTTTCATATAGAATAGCACAGATATAGATATATTCAGAGAAATCAACTCTATTATAATCAACAACAGGTAGAATATGTTAGATCTTATTTAGTTCATATTGTAAAATAGTTTGACATTTAGTATAGCTAGCAGTGTATGTTGAAAATTAAGAAATATATAGTACTTTAGATTTTTATCTCGCCTCCTAAAAAACTGTACCCGTATACAAAGAATATGCCACAGAAACATATTTGCAATTTGTTTTTTTTAATTACCTTCGAAAAACAAATGGCTTACAGAAGTCTCGAATCAGTCTAAATTTATTTGTGTGTTAAAAGCACAGATATTTTCATGTATATAAGTCAAATCACTAAAGCTTGCAACAGTTACATTCAGTAAATAAGTATTTTATTACTAATCCTGCACTGCCAGAGAAAGATTATAGTAAATAATCGAGTGTGTATTGAATAAAATTAAAGACAACATAAATAAGTAAGTGATCCAATCACATTAGGAACCATAGCGGAAATATTCAGATTTATATTAAATATCTCCTCAAATAACATGCGAGTTCCCTGAGACAGAGTTATCTTCGCCATTTTAAAAAAATGGCCGTGAACAAATTAAGTATTCCCAGAAATGATTTATTCTTAAATGTATAAGTAGGAGTAGGTACAAATTTTACTGGAGGATACACAATGTAGGTAGGTATCTATTTCTCAGATTGTCAGGAATCCTTCAATCCTGATCAATACATTTACGGAATTCATTGTCCAATTATGTTCTTTACTAATTTAATGTTTGAGAAAATCATGATTCTGAATAGCAAAGATTTTGATTTAAAGATTCAATGTTATTTGTAAAAAACGGCTCTGGTTAAAACCGGTCAAGTTTTAAAATGGCGGTGGTAGCACCCCTGTCACAAGGCTCTGTATTCAGTAAGATTTGGCTTGGTGCACCTCAGGCAATTGTTTCTGCTATTCATCTAAAATAGTAATATAACTGTTGTACATCACATTGTTTTGCAGCAATAAAATATTACTTTTTCTTAAACATTCAGACTTTTTGTAGGTATTTCTGAAAAAAATATCTTACACTCAAAATACATGTAAGATATTCATTCCATTCACGAAAAACGCACGTGTTGGCTACCCAACAATTTGAATTTTTCTTTTGCCTTTTAGCTATGTAAAACACATTCTCACACCCCAAGGAAGCTCGACTGAAATCCAGGTAGAGAGCCGGCTGTGCAGATTTCCTATGAATAAGATACATGAAAAGCTTTGTGTGAGTAAGTACTACCACAGACCTACAGGGAGCTACTTTTCATATAATCAAATTTTGCCAGCGTCATGGAATTTTACCGGAAGTGACGTCAAAAATACTTTAATCGATGGTTTTTCAGGGTTGCGAGCAAATTAAGCCTGGCACCCCACTACAATCTCATTGTATACCTTAAAACCTACAATTTGACGTAAGTTTTATTCATGTATTCGATGAGACAAAAAATCGTGACCGGAAGTGACATCAAAATTCCATGACGCAGGCAAAATTTGCTTATATGAAAAGTGGCTCCCTATATGTCTGTGGTAGTATGTACTTACTCACTCACATAAAGATTTTCATGTATCTTATTCATAGAAAATCTGTACAGCCGGTTCTCCACCTAACTGCAGGGATGAAGTAGTATATTTCCAGTCAAAATGTTTTGGCGATAAGGAAAGTACATTAAGGCCATTAACCTCTGGCGAATCGGCAAACCACTTTATTTCAGGCTAAACATTACTCATACATTGTTTTAAAACTTCTACTGATTTTTTGTTTCATTGTTTGTTGTGTTGGATTCAACATCTGAGGTGACAAATAAAATTCATAAGAATGACGTCACAGGTGAAAGACCGTTCGAATTTCTGAACATACTCCTACCCGAGCGAGCGTCAGTGCTCTGTTGCCGCGATTGTGTATGTGTTAAGCGGCGTAAGTTAACGGTATTCCTGATTATTAAGTTTTATTGTAATTGTACCAACAATGGGACTGATTGTATGTGCAGAAATTTTCATTTCTATAAAATATAACAGAATGTCCATCTGCAACGTTATTCTAATGAAAATTATTATTTATCCACTTCTCTACGATTTAAATTTTTGGCACAGCCCTTATAATATGTGATGTGTACCTATTATTATTTGTACCTACTCAGTGTAAAAATCAGCAGATGAATTGGAACTTTGTCATTGGTAAAGAAGAAACTGATTTCCAAATCAACAACAACCTGTCTTATCCCTGGTTTTGACACTGCATTCACTTTGGACGCCTAACGTTTCTGTAAGTATTTTTTATAACATGTCATAAATTTCGATAAATATGTGGTATAACATTTAATTTAGTACAATTCCCAGGTGAGAGAAACACTCATCGAAAATACAGTTATCAGCTGTCAGAGGTTATAAATACAGTTATTACATAAAGAAGTAAAGTAGTATAGGTATAATTATTGTAACTTTATTTTGAAGATTAGAACGTTATCACATTGCACTTATGAGTTTTACCATTGCTGTAATGAATAATGCCTTTAATATACTAAGTCTAAGGTCAAGTAGGTACATATTTTTTTGGTAATGTACATCGACCATTTACACTGCTCTAACAGAGGGCATGATACGAAAGAAAGTGTCAATAAGTAACAGAAAAGTATCCCCATTTTCATATGCTGCGTGAACATTCAAATAACTGTACACCATTAAGCATTTCACTGTATTCGCAATGGTGAATTTTGGTTAGAGGTTGGCATTAACCTCTTGCCTTAAAAGAGCTTTCAAAACTCCAATTAATGCAAGGTGGACTCGAATTTCGTCCCTTAAGTCGTCATCATCAGGACAAAATTTTAATTGGGATTGAAAAGGATCTGTTACCACACACTAATTTGCCGACATCAAAAATCATAACAAGAGTGTTCCATACGTTTGTTGTTCATTGCGTCTTCGATAATATTTCTACTATACCAGAAAGCAGTACCTATTTGAAAAAGTAATCAAAAAGTGTTGTTCGCTCTCAAATATCGAGTGATGTAATTTTAAGCGACCAATATTTACGTTTTAATGATGTCCGATACAGAGATGTCATAGAGACGTTTTTTGAACGAGATTTTCAAACAATGCACGTGTGCTATACTCGTACCTAATATGCCACACGATTCGAACAATAAGCTTTATAGTAGGGGAACACTCGACCAGGATTTTAGCGTCATCGCGGAATGAAGATTTCGATCATTTTTCAATAGTTTATCTCTCCCTGAAGAAAAAGTTCAATTACTATACTCACATTTCTGACGTCGCTAAAGGGGTCAATTCGTTTATCAAACATGTAAAATTAAATGATCCATTTTTTTATCGCGGCACGTCAGTTTCCTCGTTTTTCTATTAAAGGCAATGTTAGATCATGTAGGGAAAATAATAACTGACATTTCCCGCCTCGTTCGCCTCTCTAGTGGGGGAAAAGGTTCAATTTTCCGACACTTGCAAAAATCTTATCATCACAGCACATCAGTTTCCAACATAATTACATGTTTTTGGTGCCATGGAAACTAGGAAAAATAGTAACCGACAATTTTCAGACGAATCGGACAATAGATGATCTAATGTATCCGGTTAATCGTGCCGCCATTTTGGATTTCCCAATTTCGATCATAATCGTAACATGCTACTTCAATCACCCCCACATACCGATTCTCAGAGGAATCTGCCCATAAATGATAAAAATCATCCGCCATTTTGGCGCCGTCATTTTGAATTTCTCAATTCCAATGTCATATTCGTAATCAGCGATGTCGTAAACCCCCGCATACCGAATTTAGCGGAACCGGACGACAAATAAGGAAATTATTTTAATGCAAATGTCGGTAATTTTTTTACATCCTGTATATGGTGTAAACATGAGAGTTTTTCAGGACCCTGCCTTACCCGGCCAGTAATTTGAAAATTTAAAAACATGATTTTTATCAGTCAATGTCAAATATAATTATTTCACACTTACTCATAGAAATTGTCTTGTATTTGCATGAAACATCTTTATGAGTGGCTTTATGTCTTTCTGATGAGCTCCAGAATGAGGGCGAAAAACGTTTCAAAGGCTAAGCATTTCCAAGAAACAGAATGATAGATATCATGAAAATGTAATCCATTAGAATGAAAATTTTTTAAGACAAGGTAGATAAATAAATTCATTTTAGGCCTTTGTTCTCATTTTTAACCGAATCTTCATAATCGTAGGGGGTTATGTAGATACTAGTTTAATCTGCATGGCCGTAGGGGACTGTGTGGATGCTAGTATTAGAATGAGAATTGTTAAATAAGAAATTAGTGTTTCTTTTAGTTATAGATAGTTATTTTTTCTGCTGTTTGCAAAATCCTGTAAAGAATATGTTTCAATTAAAAACATGGATTTTTCAAACGTCCATAACTAAGTGAATACGTGGAATGGAGGGTCATTTTAGGTCTCCATGGAAAGAGGAAAGTTGGCATTTTATTCTAATACCAAATCGCAATGATGGAACCGGAAATCCGGCTCGGAACGAACGAAAGAAAAATGGCGTTTCACGTTAAGATTGAAAAACATGGATTTAAAAAAAAATTCATAACTAAATAAAAACGTCGAGTATGAGGGCGCGAGACATCATATACGTCATCATTATATCAGTACGTCTTGAAAATATACGTTCTACAAATTAGTTTTAATTTCCTCCTGATGTCGCTCGATTAGGAAGCGATTTCTGTTTAATATACAGTGAATTACTTCTTGGTGTTAGAGTATCAAAGATCACTTTCAATGGTATTACTAACAGCAGAGCCGTCGAGAGAAAATCGAGGCCCGGGGGTAGTGCATACGGGCCCCCCGCTCCTCGGCACAATTTCGAAGAGCGGGGTGGGGTGGCATTTTCTTATTATTACGATTTTCTACATAAAAAAACTATATATTGCCTCTTATCATTTGCAAGTATGCCTCTATTGCTTTAACCAACGCAAATGCAATCAAAATTTACATATACATCTCCAACTTTTCCAGAATTTCGAAAGTTCAGAAAAAATCCGGGCCCCTCAAAAACTCCGGGCCCGAGGGGAAACACCCCCTACCCCCCCCTCGTCGGGCCTGACTAACAGTGACTACACAGCCCTATGGAGAAGTCCTTTGATTACTGTGAAACAAACCATGATTTTAAACAGGAATATATTAATACTTGTTGAAAATACAATCATTTTTAATATGTGCCGGTCTTTTTTGAGCCAAAATAGTCGTACGTTCCTTGACATTTTCCTCCCGAGCTAAGCTGGTACAAGCTACCTCTTTAGCAAGTATTTTTTTCTCGGTAAATGACTAACCAACGCCCAAGCTAAGAACACTGACTTAACTTGCACCGTTTGATTCTCTCTACATAAACGAGATCGTGTCAAAAACAGCTGGGAACTCTATATATCAGTATTTATATTAATAATTACTTAAATACGTAGACAGCCTTAAAAGCATCATTTACAAAAAAAATCATAAATCTTCTTTCGCATATTACGTCTGCTTGGCGTTTTTCTGCCCGCCCCTGTACTTTCTCCCGTCCCCATTGTGGTAGTGGTTGTTGTTCGACCCTCTCCTGCCCTGGTACTGCGTTCCGTTCTGGCTGTCTGCCTGCAGGTTGGGCAGAGCACCCGTGCCATCCATCGAATGGCTGTTCCTCTCGTTGGGCCTTCCTCCTTGCCAGTAGCTCTGGGAGTGGAGGGGAGGAAACCAATTTCCTCTGTAGTGTCCGCTGTTATTCCCTCTGTGGCGGCCTCCTCCCCCGTTACCCCTCCCCTGGTTCTGTCCGGAGCGGGGGGAGGTGTATCCGTTCTCCCGCTGTTGGTTGTGCGACACCTCCCTGGGTTGGTAGTGGGAGGTGTTGGCGGAGTTTTCGCGCCGCAAGTCGGAGTTCTCGCGACGGAGTCGTCGGATTATGACCTCGGCGTCGTCCAGCTTTCGGAGGAGCTCGGGATCTGGTTGGCAGGCGCGCTCGCGCTCCTTCTCGCGGTCTCGTTCGTAGCGTTCCAGTTTCCTGAAAAAGAAAATGTTTCATGAGAATTGTTAGCGTCGAAGTACAACAGCTATTTTTAAAAGAACGCTGATAAGAAGTTGAAGATGTGGTGTAATAACAGTTATACATGCTTTGGTAAGGCTGTGTGCCCAACAGGCAACCGCGACACGGCGGGATGCTGACAGGACAGGAAACGGAGGCCAACTAGGATAATTCATGATTCACAAAACGTCTGACAAGACGTTGTGCATAGAAAAGGGGTAATTATTGTTTAATTGTTTAAATTAATTATTCATCTACATCATGTTCAATTTTCATCGGAGAGAAACAAAAAGAAGCCAAATTATGATAATTTACCTACAAAAAAGCATTATTTACAGTTCTGTTATTCCAAAATTAGATCAACAAAATACGACACAGACGATCAAAAATTCACAATTAAATCGAAGGGTATAGTATTTCTATTGTCAATTTAAAAATTCAGTCTACCAAGACGAGTCATAACAAAGTCTGTTTGTGATAGAATAACACTCAAGACCGCGTACTTTAAGATTGCAAACGATATCCGTATACGAATTTAGATATATTATGCGCGTACCTCAAACGAAAGTATTCAATTGTTTACCTGATTCACCATTACAAGCCCCTTATAAGCTCTTGATTTATTCTTGATATTGCCGGTAGCATAGTCGTAGGTTAAATGATATTTATTTACTTTTATTAAATCATTTATGGAATTGTTCATTAAACTAATATTATTTATTATAAATAAATAAATAATGCATTATAAATTAATAATTTATATCATGCCTAACAATTATCAATTAATATAGAGTAGTAAAAAAATATTTACAATAATTAAAAAGTGATTCTAAAAATTGTCGGTCGTCGTTCGCATTATCAACTATTCCTTTTGTCTTTAGATAAACTATACGCACAAACATCAATTATTTTACTACTTACTTTTTCTGCTCATCAACGATTGCCGAAAGATAGACGTTTCGGCTTTCAGTTTCTTGCAGTTGTAACTTCAATTCCCCCAGTTCCTTTTCTAATATCTCCACCTGGAGAGGAGTCATGTTGAAGGGCTTAGGACTCGTGTACACCTATAAATAAAAAATCAAGTTTTAAATATGATTTTAATTTCTCGGGCTGAAGGCTGAATTATTGGCTATTTAGAAACTTGAATGATTTATGTAAGAGGATTTTCGTGGGCTTTCTTATAGGGTTAGGTCGCACGCATGCCAGTACCTATGAAACGACCGCCCATGTAGCTTTTAACTTACGACAAATGGTGAAGTGAACTTAGGCCTGAATTTGCCTATACCTACATTTTTTTAACAGCCTTCTATAACCATAACACAAGATTTTCGCCACTCCTTGCGACACATTTTTGATTTGAAACTTCAAAAAACACGTTTTGTTATGAATACTTATTTTGAAAATGTCAGTACTCGAAACAATTTGATTATCTTGACCCGGAAACAGTCGCCTAGAAAGTTTCGCGGTCGGTGGTATTTAAAAAATTAACAGATATAATAGCGGCTCCAAAATGACCACATTTAAGGCCCAAATCATCCAGAATTCTGTAAATCTTTATAAATATTCAAGCCGTAACGCTTTTTGACAAAAGTCATAAGTTTTAAGTTTTGTAGAGTGAATTTCTTATTCAAAAATAACAGTAGGACGTTATGGTAAAAAATGGCGGATGATATTCACTATAATATTACATGTTCTATTTCTTTAATGTATCAACTAATTAATTATTAGAGAGAGTGCTACTAATTGTAAACGTTACCTTATGCTTGGTATCGTCTTCCGGAGATGAGGGGGAACTGGAATTCGGCAGCGTGCCTCTCACAAAGACCAACTGGAACTGAAGCTCTAAAAACATACAATCTGAAAAACATGCGGCCCAGTGGCGAATCCAGTGGGGGAGGGCTATGGGGCTACAGCCCCCCCCCCCCAGAATGGAGGCAATTTTGAAAAGAAATCGCTAAACTTGTTTTTCCTTAATTTGTTTTCTTTTTGAAAACTTGGCAACATAGCTTTATTGCTTGACAGGTGACAGATGAGGTGTTCAACATATGGAGCCAAAAGAGTCGTCGTATGAATATTATATTGTAATTTGTTGCTATTTTCTAACTTGTTACGTTTAATAATAATTAATAATAGTATATCACATACCGAGGTGGAAAGTGTTTCATTGTTGTCGAGAGATGAGATAGCGAAGCGCCGAGGTCAACTAATTCTCGAGACAGTAATGAAAGTTTTCACCAAAGTTTGCATACTATTTTATTCACAATCATCCTCCTTAATGAAGAAAAAGCCAAATAAACCGTTTAAAATTCTTATGTCAAAGGACAAATGTCAAAGTGACGTACCGTCGTTTTTAATATTCAGGTTGGAAAGTGGCCACTTTCCAACCCGAGATATTACTTTCCAATCCGGCATATCCCTTTCCAACCCAGTATGTCATATTTCAGTTCAATTGTCGAATCAAATTAAAAATGTCATACTTTCTAACTTTTGACATGCAATGCAAGACAATTTGATTATTACTGAATGTGAATAATAGTATATTATGTAACAAGTTTTATAAACGTCATTTTAGTCACGAGTTTTATTAATCGCGAGCGACGCGTAGCGGACTAACAAGTTTATAAAACGTGTTGCATACTATACTTTTTCTACGACAGCAAATATCTAAATAAAAAATTTGGAAGTTATTTTAATATTTCATTTATTAACGTATCAATAACATGGTAACAGTAAAAAGTTTATATGCACGTTCGTATTGACTTTTAGATTCTTCTGGCAGCAAACTAGCAGTTGCCGATGCCGCTGCTTGAGTAATTTCGGGCGGAGTACCAATGAAAACATCTTCCTCACTTTCACTGTCGTTTAGGCTCATTTTTTCCAAAAAATACAAAATTACTTGTCTCTTGTCACAACGCGTCGATTTATTTTGACAGATTGATGACAAGAATTACGGAAAACTAACTTGATTTTTGCCATTAAAATATCTAGAATTAACTTCAGCCGTGACTAATATCTCGTTGCTAAGTTCAGCCTGTGACTAAAATGCACGAAGTCACGGTTTGTCGAAAGCGTGTTTAAAGGATTATTTAGCGTCATGGAAACGTATACGATAAACGCCATTTTAAAGATGGAAGTAGAAAAACAATATTTGATACCATAGGTACTAGTTTTTATATTTATAATTTTTAGCATCGTTTCTTTTGTTAAATAATAGCAAACAACAATATTAACTAATACATATACATATTACATATGCACCACAAATCAAAAGATTATGTAAAATAAGGATCTAATCTTATTAGAAGAGTAAATTTTCGATATGGTCTCCACCTACTTCTATGCCTTTTCCAATTCTTTTCAGAAAAGATTTTCTTACATTGAAAAATATATTTTCCTGTCCTCTAATAAAAAAATTGGCTGTGATTTGTATTTTGTCCACAGTTCTTCTCTTGAATTGATAGTATTTGCATAGACTTAGGACGTATGTTCCCACACATAATAATCTGATTTTTTCTAATGTTGCCTGTTTGGAAATCATGCAAGCTTTAGATGATCTTATTAATTACACTTCAGAGACCTCATAAAAAAATAAATCATCTGCCTCCGAACATGTTTCAGATTTATAGACAAAATTAGCTACACCGCCTGGACTAGAAGTGAAATAGTTTTCCACGAACACCAGAAATACTTCAACCCCACATTCAAATGCTATCACTCGACGCGTATTTCGCCAACCATATTGGTATCATCGGGAGATGATTAAAACTTTTAATAATCATAGTAATAAAGAGCAGTTGGTGCGAGCCCCTTCCTCTTTGCGATCTTAAGGTACATGCTGTCGAGACGCGCTTCATTTCGTCGGTCCGTGCCCGCCTCGAAAGTGATCGGGACGGAATTCTACAGTGTATAGGCTATACTCGGTTCCGGTATTTTTCCGGGTTTTTCCGTTACAATCGGACGAAAGTCACCTATCTCTCTCGCCTGCTTTTTTGGGGAATGAGGAATCGAGGGGTAAAAGAGAAAATAGGGGAAGGCGATTTGGTATTTCGTAAACGTCAAAAATGTACGATTTCCTTTCGCTCCTGCCGGGCTTAATTTTCGATTTCGACCTCGCAGTTTGCGGCTAGCTATAACTAGAATCTCTCCCCGTTCCGCCGCGATGCCGCACGGCGCTCCAAAATATGTATTTCCAAAAATACGGACGTTTTAAGATTGCACGTTTTTGCACTGTTTCGGCTCCGAAGCGCGTCTCATTTTTTCGGTTTTTCGCCTATAACTCGAAAACGGTCGGAGCTAGCTCAAAATAAAAAAATCTCAAAGGACAAGAGCGTTTCTTTCCGCTTCCTCCGGTATCTTCAAAATTTCCGTACGTGTCTTCGTTTCGGAGATATCGGCCGTAAGGTGCGGCGGTGCAAAAAGTCGGAAAATTGGACATTTTTACCTTTAAACCTCCATAACTTCTAAACGGGGCCTCCTAGAGCAAAATACTTCGCCCTAACGAAAATGTAGAAAAATGAATTATCTAAAAGTCTTTTTTTTTGTTTTTCTCCAGCTCCAAAGATTAACGAGCTACGGGCGGTCAAAGTGGAAGAATTTTTCGTAATTACGTGATATTTTAAATTTAAAAGATTCCAGAAAAGCTACTTTTGTCGCGCTCGCCGCGGGCCTAATTTTCCATTTTTCCGGTCAAACTTGGTATCGCCAGAAAGCTACGTTCTTCTGCTTTCCAGAGAGACGTCGAACACCGTTTCACTCCCGATTTTTATTTACTTATGAATTTTTAAAGTACTTACGGTTTTCAATTTTTACAAAAATATCCATTCTTATTTCGCACAGAACTACACTAAATTTTTTATTTAACCCAGAGCACGTACTGCGTGGATAAAATGCCAATCTCCGTGTTCAAATAGAGACTAAGATCGAGCTTTTACGTCAAGTATTAACTAAAATATGAGTGTTTTAAGATTTCATGTTTTACAATTTTCTAGGTTACGTTTTAACACACTCAAATTTGTCACATTTGTCTCGCCCCTGTGAGGCCGAATTTTCGATTTTCCCTGTAAATTTTGGGATCACGGGAAAGGGCCAAGCTCCCCCTTTCCATCGATACACAGAACGAGCTTCTATTCTATGTACTTGCTTAATTATGAATTTTTTTGTACGTAGACGTTTTTCACTTTCTCACAAAAAACCCAACTTTCACACGCCCGTGTCGGGCCGAATTTCCGATTTGGCCCGCACACTCCACCATCACAACAAAATATCGTCCTTTATGATTAATTTGAGACCTAAAAAGCCTCTCAACTCCCATTATTTCCTGAAGAATCACAGTTTTTAAAGTCTATGTTTTCCTTTCAGACATAAATTTTTGTCGACAATGCAGAGCACTGTAATAGGTGGTAAAAATTATGTGTGTGAAGTTAGCACGCGTTGCTGGCAACACGGCGTTGCCAGCAACGCGGAAATAAGTTTTGATGTAAAATCTTTACAAATTAAATAGAATGCCAATAGTCGGGTGCCCAAAACAAATCTCGATATAGGGTGAGCCAAATTTATCGAATTAAATTTATTTGTCGTCTGATTGGCCTGAAATTTGGTACTCGGGGATTATCGACCACGGTGCTCACGAATGTGACGTCGGAATCGCAAAATTCAAAATGGCGGCGCCAAAATGGCGGACGATGTTTGTCGATTATGGCGTCACACCGCTCAAAATCGGTATGTGGGGGTTTTCGAAGTCGCCGATTACGAATCCGAAATTTAAATTGAAAAATTCAAGATGGCGGCGGAGCTGCAGGACACATTTTGCCATTTACGATGCTATTTGACTGAAAATAAGTACGTATGTGTTATCGAGGTCACAGATCACGAATATGTTATCGTAACTCAAAAATTCAAAATGGCGGCGTCCCCATAGCCTAATATTCATCATTTACTTTAACTTCCTTATTTTTCAATCGATTCAAATGAAACTCGGTATGTTGAAGTTACTGAAGTAGCTGATTGTGAATATGACGTCGAAATTGAAAAATTCAAAATGGCGGCGGAGTTGCAGGACCTATTTTACCATTTACGGTGCCATTCGTCTGAAAATAGGTATGTATATGTTATCGAGGTCACAGATCACGAATATGTTATCGTAACTCAAAAATTCAAAATGGCGGCGTCCCCGTAGCATAATATTCATCATTTACTGTAACTTCCTTATTTAAAAGTGAATTATTTATCGTCCGATTCAAATGAAACTCGATATGTTGAAGTTACTGAAGTAGTTGATTGTGAATATGACGTCGACATTGAAAATTTCAAAGTGGCGGCGTCCCCATAGCCTAATATCCGCTATTTACTGTAACTTTCTTATTTGCCGTCCGATTCAGCTGAAACTCGGAATGTGAAGGTTGCTGAAGTACCTAATCGAATATGAAAGTGAAAACTGAAACTAAAAAATTGAAAAACTGAAAAACTAAAAATCTGAAAATCTGAAAAACTGAAATAATGAAAAACTGATAAACTTGAAAACTTGAAGACTTGAAAGCTTGAAATTTTGAAAACTTGCAAACTTGAAAAATTGGGAAATTGAAAACTTGGAAACTTAAAAACTTGAAGAGTTGAAAACTTGAAAACTTGAAATCTTGAAAACTTGCAAACTTGAAAAATTGAGAACTTGAAATCTTGGAAACTTGAAAACTTGAAAAATTGAAAACTAAAAAATCGAAAGGTGAAAAACTAGAAACTGAAAATCTGAAAACTGAAAAACCGAAAAACTGAAATGAAAGGCTGACAAATGAAAAACTGAACAATGAAAAACTGAAAAACAAAAAACTGAAACACTGAAAACCTGAAAAACTTAACTTAAAAACTTCAAAACTTAAAAACTGCAAATCTTCAAAACCTAAAAACTTAAAAACCTAAAAACTTAAAAACTTAGAAACTTAGAAACTTAAAAACTTAGAAAATTAAAAACTTCAAAACTTCGAAACTTTAAAACTTTAAAACTGAAACTGAAAAACTGGGAAATTGGGAAACTGAGAAACTGAAACACTGAAAGACTAAAAGACTGAAAAACTGAAAAACTGAAATACTGAAAAACTGACAAACTGAAAAATGAAACTAAAAACGGAAAACCACAAAAACTGAAAACTGAAAAATTGAAAAACTAAAAACTGAAAATTGAAAACAAAATTAAAAAATTGAAAAAGTGAAAACTGAAAATTGAAAAATTGAAAAACTAAAAAACTAAAAACTGAAGACTGAAAAACTGAAAACTGAAAAAATTAAAAACTGAAAACTGAAAAACCGAAACACTGAATGATAAAAAACCGAAAAACTAAAAAACTGAAAATTAAAAAACTGAAAACTTAAAATTTAAAAAACCCAAAAAAAGTGAAAATTGAAAACTAAAAATCAAGCTTTCTACAATGATTCAAGCGTTACCTAATCGAGTGCGGAGCACTCGCATTGACAGCTTCAGCTGTCACCCCTCCGGAGGAGCTAGAATGGGCGATAGCCCATTCTAGTCGTGTGATAATATTCGAGTGTAGTGTTCAAGTGTTTTTGATGTTCAGGTCATGGAAATCAATATTATAAATAGAGTGACAGTTTATTTCATTTTTCTGTGAAAATAGTATTAAAACTATAAATAAAACCACGCTTATGAGAATAGCTTACCTCTGTTCCTGTTCTTGAGAGTCTCTATCTCATTGTGTAAACCAGTCAGCATAAGTTGGTGTTGTTCCTGCAAGAATCTGATATTTTGCTCCAGTTGTGCCACTCGAGCGTTCTCTGGTCCTTTGGGCGTTTCCGCGTTCCTAGGAGTGACGTCTTGGGAACGAGATACAACTATTTCCCCGTTGATGCTGCCCGACTTCGTTTTATTCACCTTGAAGAAAGAGAACATTAAATTCAGAAGTGGGATTTTCGGAATCTCGTTGAGGGGCAAGAACAGACACCAAAACAGGTAATATTAAACACAATAGAGGGAAAGCGCGTGGTGTGAAAAAACAATTTGGTAAATAAGGCAAAGCAAGAAAAAAGTCACGTATGTTATGTCGCAAAGGTTTAAATTTAAAAAGTTGTTAACGTATAAACATTGAAAACATTTGTTTTTAGCCTTATTAACTTTAATAACTTTGGAACTGAAAGAAATTTTTTAGATTTTGAAAAAATAGTTTGAAAATGTAAGACTTTAACTTCAAAACGCTGAAGGAATTATAAAAATTACATCAATATAAAAGTTGCACCGATTTCAAAATTGGGAGTTTTCGGCGCAGCGCGCCATGCTATTGCGGTTACAGACCATGTCAGCAGGTAACCTACGCATAGCAATCATAGCGTCTATAACTTTGGAACCATTGATGTAGTTTTTATAAATCTTTCGGCATTTGGAACTTGAAGTTTCCGATTATTTTTGTAGAACCTTAAAATCTATTTTCATTCAAGTTACTAAACGTCAAAAATACTAAAAATCTCATTTTCAATGTTTAAACGTTAAGAACTTTTAAACAATACATTTTTCCGATATAACATTATGTCGGAAAAGTGGTATACATGTTATTAACATATACAGATTCAGCGAACTTAGTTTTAGGTACGTAAACTTGTTTCTGCGCAGATAAACCACGCCTTGTCGCAGAAAAATGCAGGGCATTGGTAGCACCATCGCTTGACCGCGACGAGTTGAGAACAGCGCGAGCGCACCCATTCTGCTTTTAATAGCGTAACTGTTTAGACGTGTGGGAATAAAATAAAGTAATCTCAATTTCGTTATTAAAATGCCGTGTGTTCATACAACTGCATATCAAGACAGACCAATCCCCTCAGCTAGCATAATTTCATACATTATTAAAAAATTTGAGAATTTCGGGTGTGTCGTGAATTATTGTAAAAAATGCTGTCAACCCGAACCCCGTCATCAACAAATGAGCGAAGAACGTGAAATTCGCGAAACTAATGTCTGTGCACTTGTTGAAACTAGTGAACCTAGTTCTAGCAGACAAATTGATGATGAAGTTGACATGAAGGAAAGAACTGTAAGAAATATTTTGAAAAGAAATGGGTACAGTTGTTTTAAAGTTGAAACAACGCAAGAAATATTTCCCGAGGACAATGGGCTTGTTCCATGATATTCTTTTTATATGGTTTTTGTACTTTTTCATATAGTAATCGATTTTCTCATTATACACTTAAAATTTCGTATCATTAACTTTTTCCGTTCTCGAGATATAAGGAGTTGAAATTAGCAATAGTTGCAAAAATCGAGCGCTCATTTGTGACGTCACTATACGCAAGTGACGTAAGAAAAATGGCTTTCTAGGACCTTTCAAATTTAACCTGAAAAGTCGAAAAACATGGAATTTTTAAACGCTGGTAACTAAATAAATACGTCGAGTTCGTTCTATGTGTCTACGGAAAGGAGAAGGTCTGCGATGAATTCTAATCGTAAACTGCAGGGTCAAAATCGAAAATTCGTCCCGGCAGGAGCGAGAAAATTGAAATATTTTGACATTTCACCAAATTGTAATCCCCTACTGCAAGTAGTAAGCAAAACAAACAATACTTCGAAAACACTTATAATTATAACAAGTAAGGAGCATCAAGTCTATTGAGATCGCAGAATCTATGCGTATAGTGACGTAGCGCCTGGCCACGCCCCATTTTCGCGAGATGGAGATTTGTAATAGTTTTTAAGATACTAAACATGCGAATAAGATTCTGATTTTTTGCAGATGCATTAATTTATACTTGTACTTTCGATTTATGAAATAAAAAAAAATGCCGAACAAGCCCATTAATTTCAAACGGATGGAATTTTGTGAAATCATGATAAATATAAAGTAAATGAGAATGAAAACTTCTTAAAGAATATATTGTTTACAGATGAATCATCCTTTTCATTACATAGGAAACACAATCCATCCGTAGTACGATATTGGTCTCGAAAAAATAAACATTTGAGTGTTGCTGTGCAAATTCAGTATCCTCAAAAGTTGAACGTTTGGACGGGAATTTTAGAGAATCATATTATAGGCCCACTGCTAATCGACGGCAATTTAAATGGCAATAAATATTTAGAGCTTTTACAAAACCAAATAATTCCTGCAGTTCAAAATCTTCCTGTCAACTTTGACGACATTTGGTTTCAACAAGACGGCTGCCCAAGTCACAATTCACAATACCTTAACTGTTATTAATTTTCTGGAAAGAACATTTCCCAATCGTTGAATAGCTACGAGGGAAATTATAAAATGGCCCCCCCAGGTCACCTAATCTAGCACCCCATGATTTCTTTCTGTGGGGCTTTTTGAAGGAAACCGCGTACAAACATGCGTTTGAACGAGCCAATAACTTTGTTGAATTACGGAAAAAACTTATCCAACTTTGTGCAAGCATTACTCCAAATCAACTCTATGATATGAGAGGTTCATTGTATAATCGGTTTGGCTATTGTTTGGCACAAGGTGGTTTGTTTGAATCCTTACTTCATTAATTTATTGTTTGATAATTATTAGTTGATTCTAGTTTCTGAGGGTTATTTAATTTTATTTTAATGTTCTATTTTTGTAATTTAATAAGAATAATTTATTTTATGATAATTATTTACTTGATTTTAGTTATTTAATTTTATTTTAATGTTCTATTTTCGTTTCGGTTTTAACAAGAATTATTATTTTATTCCCATAGCATTTACGGCTAAAAAAGAAACTGCAGAAATGCTTTCAATAGAAGAAATTATTTGTTCAAAATGTGACAAATAGCTTCTTCGCTTTTGACGAAGAGATATTTTCTCGTTTCGTATAGAAATTATTACCTACGTCCACATCCATCCTTAGTTCATGCCGTACTAAATTCAATTCATTGTGTGCCTCTGCTTTCACGATTTATGGAACTAGCGGGGCGTGGTCAATTACATCGTTATTCCTATACCCTAAACTGCATTTTCCGAATCTGTATAAGACTTCTTTTCTTGTATTAACCCATACTCTTCGATAAAAGTGTTTTGGAATCGAAAATCGCGTTATTTCATTTGTTTATAAAATTGTTTTAAAAACATGGATTCCAATGAGATAATTTCGCTAAAAATATAAATTCAAACCAGGTTTTAGAAACTGATATAAAAATGAGTAAAACACCCTAAGCAAACCATTCGCCTAGAAAAGAAACCCTGAACCCATTATACATTAAAGTATACTATATGATCATATACGTGCCTCTACCTACCTATGAGTTTACGAGTATTGAACTCGCTATTCCCCGGGCATCTGGGGTTTAAGTCGCCCGTCTGCGGTTTACGAGTATTAACCTCGTTTCCCCCCGGGCATCTGGGGTTTAACTCGCCTGTCTGTGGTTTTACTAGAATTGCAAAAAGGCCACGTTCAAAATTTAGCCAGAGGCCCCACTAAGTCTTAATCCGCCCCTGCCTAATTGTATTGAAAACCTTTGACTTGATTGGCGTAATTGTCATACTTATTAATTTTCCCGATTTGCCTTAAACAATTTAATGAGGCGGTCAGTTGCCTAATTTCAAAACCAAATATATTTTTTTTTAACTTTTAACCCTTTCAGCACTGCTCTGATTGGAGTTGTTGTACTGGGTAGACGGGAGTTTTTTGCGTTCCAGGTGGTCGGGCGACATATATATCGGCCGCAATTTTTTTTATTTAATTTTTAGAAGAAAATCGCTGGTTGAGCTAGGAGTGCACCCTATATGAATAAAATAAAGGCAAATATACTTTGAAAATATATTAAACTGAAAACATACTCTCAAAAACATTGGTTATAGACATATCAATACTATTTAAAATTTAGCTTTAGTATGGTAAATTCGGAAACATGGGACGACGCACAATCCCACATTACACAAATCACACATATATCTTGACACTCTTCTTTTCTTTTGGCCTTCCTCGGTATGGGAACATACAATGCATCTTCTAGAAGCTACTTTAGACTTTTCAGTTTCTGGAACTAAGCATGGAAAGTGCCTCTCCTTCAACCTAGATGAATCAGATAACGTCTCCATAGGCATAACTCTGGGATTTTTAGCATTACTGAATCTAAAAGTAAATTGAAAGAACACGATTAGTGAGTAACTGAATAAAATACGGACAGCAAAAACAAACCTTTCAAAGATTTGCCGAATGAGATTGAGTTGAAATTTTGCAAGAGGGATCTTTATGGGATGTCTTGTACAGAATTTCGCATGGGACTTAAGTAAGCAGATATCAAGGGTGTGAAAAAACAATTTCCTATACCATTTTATGGTTTTACGCATGCAGTTAATGCTACTCATCATCATGTCGGTACGATCTACAGCTCCCATTTGTTCATTGTATTCAACAATACACAATGGTTTTTTGACTTTTTCGTTTGTTACCCTATCGATTTTATCAAGGGTAATGAATTTGTTCTCATGTAATGTGGTTATCATGATGACGTCCCGGCGGTCTTTCCACTTCACAACTAGAAGCTTGTCAGTGCTTCTCCAGTCAATTTCACCTCTTTTTAGTTTATTTTTAAGGCTTGGCATATGTCGCCTATTTGACTTCACAGTGCCGCAAGAATTAGTTTTTTGTTCCCAGAGAAAAGTTGACAGTATGGGACTGCTGTAAAAATTGTCAGTAAACAGCGTGTGTCCCTTGTTCAAATAAGGCTCCATAAGTCCTACCACAACATTTCCCGTTGCTCCCAAACCCTTTACATTGCCTTCTGGAATATTGGTGTCCTTGCCAGTGTATACTACGAAGTCCAACACAATACCAGTTTCACAATCACACAACACATACAGTTTTATACCAAAGCGGTGCCGTTTGGTTTTAATATATTGTTTAAAGGCTAAGCGACCTTTAAAAAGTATCATGCTTTCGTCTATTACAAGGTTTTGAAATGGATAGAACTGTGACCTAAATCTCTCCTTGATTTGCTCAAGAACACTTTTAACCTTGTAGAGGCGATTATTTTGTGCTTCTTGGTTATTTGAAAAATGCAGATTTCTAAGAATTTGAAGATATCTGTCTCTCGACATATGTTTCCCAAAAACTGGAGAATGTAGCAAAGGATCGACGGACCAATATTCCTTCATGCTGAGTTTCTTATTTCTTGTCATAAGCATAGTTAAACCAATAAAAGTGTAAAACTCATGTACATCCAGCTCCTTCCATTTTTTTTCATTCTGCTGCGCAGCATACCGATTAGTTTCTAAAATTATATACTGAGCAATATTTTCCGTAAAAAGATCAAAAAAATAATCAATTTCGGGCGAACATTCCTTCAGGTCATCATTTTTCACTCCACTGTTGTTGTCATCAAAGGAATGTATTTTACCCACAAAGTCGTCTTTTGTCCATGTTATGGTGATATCGCTATGATCTTTTTCATTTTCACCGACATCGTGATTGTCACTTAATTCTCCAGACGTTTCTGGCCTCTCGTCTATAGTTTCATCTACCCCACTTTCTTCGCTCTCCGGATCGCTAGTTTCTTCGCTCGGCAAATAATCACTTCCACTATCAATAAATGGCTCATCTTCATCGCTGTCATCTACATAAAAATTTTCATCTTCGACAATACTATTAATATGTAACACTTCCTGTTTACTTAGACCGCAATAACTATCAGTTTCACACACTCTCAGCCTTTTTGAGGGACCCGCACGTGCTTCCGAAGCCATCTTTAACGATACTGGGCGTGGTAGATTAAAATGAAGCCACAAGTGAAACTTCGACATGCTGGTTCGGCGAGTGTCGTATATAATCGCCAGTGTCAGATATATCAGACGCCCGCCTGTAAGACATGAAAACCTGGTCACGATATATGCGTCAGTCGTCTGTACAGTAAGTAAATTTTTATTTCGTGTCCCATAAAACGGTCGGCAGTCCGTACAGTATGGTTAACATCGTGTCATATATATCAGTCAGCCGTCTGTGAGCCAAATATACGAATGGCAGGTATATCGGTCAGCCGTGATCAAAGGGTTTTAATAATGACGATCGATTCTAACCGTATACAGGGTGTTACTTGATTTTACTTCGAGGGCTTATAGGTGAATTCTTAACTCTTCTTTTTAGAAAATACATAATTTCGCTTTTTTAAGATTGATTTAATAGAAATAATACAAATATAATTGTTTTTAGATTTATTGGTATTTTTTTAGCATTTGTGGTCATTTCAAATTGGTAATTACCAGAGCCCGGCTCGGAGGTAGTTATGACGTAAAAGCCAGAGTCGGCTTTGCGGAATATGAACTATATAAATATTTTCATGCGCAATAATACAATATTTTACCTTATGATTATATCTAGTGAATTCCGTAATATTTAAGGGTAAATGGCCCCGAAACGGTTATAAATCATACCTACTTTGATGCACTTATTGTTGGATGCACAAACACAAACGCCCAGTTACTATACCTTATTACAATAATAAAAATATATTATTTGCACTCGTTCTAAATCGTCCGAAATAAAACTTCGGCACCTGTCACTGAATATCCCACTTGTGTTGTGAAAAAGAATCGTTCAACCGTTCAACGTCTACCGATGTAATCGGCGCATATTTAAAATAAGTATAGTTTCTTATAGATGGCAGATTTATGTCCGGCATTGAACAGTCCACTTCTTTGCCACAAACAAAAATGTTGAAAAACCGGGGTTGTTTCTCAACACTGTTATGTATCCAATTTGTATTTCACTCAGCAATATCACCTGAAATATATTGACGTAGATCAAATACCTGTAATGTTTATTGCATCAATTACTGTATACTGATCTGTTTTCGGCCTACGTTGAACGTTGCGTATAGCTAGAGGGATCCGTGAGAAATATCCATGTAAATATGCTAAATTTTAGTTTATATGACATTCAGATGAAACTTGTTTTAGAATGTTCGAATTGCATGTCCACGAAAGTGTTTTTTCATAGCTGGCACAGAAAAGTTCTACACCGTTAAACCGCAGTTCCAGAAAATCTTTAATCTACGAAAGTACTATTTCATTTAATGTAAAAGCCACTCGACGCCATAACAAATCACAACACATTTACTTCTACCAAATGTACTGACAAGTATTAGTCTGTAGTGTTGACTCCATAATGCGTATGTGCATATGAAACAATCTCACATGTCATAGGTCATTGTGTAATAAATTAATAATAATTGTTGGACCTTTTTCATTTCAAATGCTTTCTGTATGTTTGAAGTCTTCTGCAAAATATAAAACGCAATCTGCTGTTCATTTTACTATTATTTTTGTTTACCGTGTCCTATTTGCTGTCGTAAAAAAGCAGAAAGAGAGTGACAAGCGGCGGTGACTTTGTGGTGTCGAAAATTCTCCTTATATCTTTTTAAATTATAGTGCCTCATATTTTGTGCACAGATAAAAATTATATTTTAAATTGATAATTGTTTAATATAGTTGGGAAGAAACATATGGGAGATGTTTACATTTCCTTAACTGATATAAAAAGTTGATGTGGCCTATGCCGTTTAAAGTGCCGAGTTTTTTGTTTTCGATTAGACAATCAGACCGGCGCGCGACGCTAGAGGTATATATAATGTGCGGCCGAAGTCTGGTGTTTTATATCCACCAGTTTCAGTAAACATCTCTTACATCTACTTGCTCAACTATACCAAATAAATAATTTCTCCAAACCAATAATAAATTATTTATTTATTGTTTTATGAGTTTTATGAAATACTTTTAATTTCTCACCGCAAAAGTAGGTATTTGTTTCCTATAAATAATGTATTTATTTGCTTATGTGAATCATACAAAACATTATATTTATCTGTGTGTGGAGACCGTCTCTGGCATAACTACTTTTGCGCCGGGCTCTGGTAATTACTGATCATTTTCAAAAAACTAAGAACAGTGCCTCTTTTGGTTTTAAATGACGATTAATTTGAGACTTGCTAAACCTTTTTACGATTCTTCCCAAGCTCGCCATTTTTTTGGGATTTCGAACAGATCTGGAGAATTAAATTTTAAACTTGATTTTTTAAGCCATCCTAAACTTGTGTCATATCTAAGTTTACCATCCGAGGACACGACCAACGTTAACAATGACTGTATATTCCTATACACTTTGATTCTTGTATACTATGCATAAATCGTTTTGCATGCTACTTGTATCATAAATAATCCTTACTTCATGCCATATTCTATTTTAGTCCTGAATATTACCGAGAGACTAAAATAATTTAACACAATCTATTAAAATTATGGTATTACGTGTATCTATTGGTATCTCCATTTGGATTTACAAGGATGCTTAAATATAAAATTTTGCATTTCTAATTCGGTATCCACCTAATGTTTGCAAAATGGATCAAACGTTTGTGTTGAGGTAACCAGCAGAAATAAGACTAAAAAAATAACCATGGTTGATATCATCTCTATACTTACTAAATGCTATGTATAGTTCCTCTCATCTATATGATAAGTTGAAAAAACGTGGCAAAAAAACATTAAAGATACCCGCGTTCCTGCTAGTTAGGGAAGTGTCGAGGAGGAACAGGGCTTTAGTTTTCCTAAACATTGACAATTAACTTTGAAACATGCTTGGATACTTCAATAATTTATTATTTATATCAAATAGAGAAGTGTTTAAAAAAATTTAATTTAATACTGTTTAGTGTTAATTTTAATCATATGAAACTGATTAGAAAAATTTAAATCTTTTAATTGCACCATTTAGCCAATAACAAATACAGAAAACTCCTTTCAAATAGTACGCGCATTTTGTGCGACCTTGAGTCGATTTGATTCGGAAATTAAAAAATAATATATTTATTTATTTATTTATTTATTGCAAACATTGTTCAACAGGTAAGATACCCAATTACAGAACAGGAATAAAGGCATACAAAGCATTAATTACATAATATACAACAACACAGAAAGAAAGTAAAATGAAGAAAAAATTTACTTAAATGTACGAACTATGAATAACTAATGATACGAAGAGAGAAAAATAACATGGAAAATGTTAAATATAAAAACTTACATATATCGACATATGTGATTCAAAGAAAATTAAGAAAAAGAAAGACACTCATTGGTTATTTAATTCAGAACATTTTGTTTTATGTCACTAAGGCTGCAATTAAAAATGTCGAAGTCGCTACATAATTTGTTAGAAGTACTGCAAATCGTATATAAAGGTGAATTATTTAGTACGTTGGTACGCGGCGTAGGTAAATAGAAAACTTAGTGATTACGAGAGGTTAATCTGGGAACGTGAAAATTAAGCTACTAATTATTTCGGGTGCGTCAATATCATTGTGTAGTAATTTAAACAAAAATACTTGAGAAAAGTACGTACGCCTATCCTCAAGAGTAGTCATAGAATATCTTTCAAGCAAGTTATTTTGCGGAAAACCAATCACTGGATAGGTACCGTCGGATTTGAACCACAGTAATTTAAGAAATCTACGTTGAACTGTCTCCAAGTTATTCTTGTGAACATCATAACTGGAACTTCAAATTAGCGATGCGTACTCAAGTTTCGATCTGACGAAGGATTGATAAAGAATTTTCAGAGTATCAGTATTAGTGAACTCTCGACTAGTACGAACGATGAATCCAAGGGCCTTGGAGGCTTCAGACACAATGGTATCGATATGATCAGTGAAGGATAATTTACCATCAAAAGTTACGCCGAAGTCGCGAAATGTTATAGGTCTTTGAAGTATGACATTATCTAACCAGTAATCAAAAATAAAAGGTGATGTTTTTAAAGAAAAGGACATTACGTTACATTTACTAGGATTCATGAATAATTTATTTACTATACACCAGGTGTTTATTTTGTCAAGAGAAGTCTGATTTCATCAATTACTGTGAAAATTTTTAGATCGTCGGCATATAAAAGGCGAGGCAAATTAATTTCGTTCACTATGTCGTTAATAAATATGTTAAAAAACAAGGGCCCCAGAATAGATCCCTGGGCAACTCCAGATGTGGCAGCAAATTCGATCGGTTTGAATCCATTTAATGCAACGTACTGACTCCTATTCATTAAATAAGATTTAAACAAAAGGAGCAAAGAATATGAGAAGCCGATTTTTTCTAATTTATTAAGTAACAACTGGTGATCAAGTCTATCAAACGCTTTGGAGAAATCGGTATATATGACATCTACCTGCCCACGTTCATCTAAGGATTCAGAAATATATTGAGTTACACAGAATAAATTTGTTGTTATTGAACGCCCTTTCATAAATCCATGTTGATTAATAGAGATTTTGGTGTTAATTGAATGATATATTCTATCATGAAGTAATATTTCTAAGACTTTACAGAAGTTACAAATTACAGAGATTGGTCTAATGTTCTCAGTATCATAATGACGTGAACGACAACATTTAGGATTTCAACTGTACATAGATCCATAAAATGTGTGTCGAAATGTTCGGAATAGGCAGGAGTACTTAATTTTATCCTTCCCCTTCTTTAAAAAGAGTTTCCCTGGTTTCAGCTACTCGCCGGTTTTCAAAAAGGTAGTCAAATGAACATTTTCTAAAATTTTTCGCCTTTATACAGGATGTTTCATGAGAAACTGTACATACTTTCATGAGCGGCAGATGACTACTTGGGTAGGAACGGCCATTGAAATTTTCCTGTCGCTCTTAATTTTTGAGATACAGGGCGATAAACTGATTTTGGTCTAAATTTATTTTGGCCTGAACGTCCTTACTATTGATCGGATTTTGTTTAAATTTTAGACACTTTATACACTTATCACAGTTGATAAATTGCTACTGTAATTTTTTTAAATTCCAGTGCCGGACTTTAATTTGATTTTTCCGAAAACAACCCTCATGCTATAAGTCCTCGGTAAGTGTTTGGTGTGGTATGATTAACAACCTAATTGGCCCAAATATTCTTCCGGCAAGACTAACTACAGAGGTTTACTTAGATTTCTTACAAAATATTTTATCTGGTTTAATGCAAGATATTAATGTAAGAGAACAATACTTCCAGCATGATGGAGCTCCTCCTCATTTTGGTATTGAGGTTAGAAGACATTTGGATAATAAGTATCCAAACAGATGGATTGGGCGTGGAGACCTCACCCTTGGCCGGTTAGATCACCAGATTTCAACCCCGTTGATTATTTTCTATGGTGATATCTCAAAACTGAAGTCTACAGTGTCCCAATAAATCCTGGTTACTTCAGCGAATTTTCCTCTGTAGTGACCAAATTAAAAGCAATCGTGCGCAAATTAGAAAATTTATTGACAATTTAAATAAACGCCAACAAAAATGTATGGAAGCTGGAGGTTCTCATTTTGAACATTTGCTCTAAGTATTTGTAATATTTTTAAACAATTTTTGTAAATAATTGACGCGACCATTTTTAATTATTTGGGCAATTAATGTAAGCAAATAAAGCTGTTTTTCTTCAAGTTCCCCTTTATGTCAAATTCAATCGTTTGTAAAAAATTCAACAAAGGTGCAATATAAAACCTAATTACATGTTTATGTTTATTGATGTTTGGATTTTTATAATTGGCACCTGAATGTTAAAAAAATATTACAGGGTGATCTTTTTTACAGGAATCGGAAAAATCAAATTAAAAAGGCCGGCACTGGACCTTTAAAAAAATTATAATAGAAATCTATCAACTGTGATAAGTGTATAAAGTGTGTAAAATTTAAACAAAATCCGATCAATACTAAGGACGTTATGGCCGAGATAAATTTAGACTAAAATCAGGTTATCACCCTGTATCTTAGAAATTAAAAGCGACCGGAAAATTTCAATAGCCGCTCCCGAATACCCAAGTGGTCCTCTACCGCCCCTGAAAGTATATACAGTTCCTTATGATACACCCTGTATGTGTTTACTTTTAATTTTCTTGTACTAATCCCACATTTGAGAAAGAATTTTCTTTTTCAATAAGTAGTTGTAACTTCAATATATTAGAAAGTATAGCATTTGTTCTCGCCTTGCCGCATATTTCTACAGCATTTGTTTCTTCCTTAACAATATCCTACGCCCAAACCCAATAAAATCATGTTTTTATAGCGAATGACGTAAACCACGCAATCACGTCCAAATTTATTCATTTATGCACGGGCAAACGACCGCTTGAGCAAACACATCAATAACATAAGGACTTAAACAAAGAAATACGTCATATTCCGTTGGACCCAAGCACAGTTTATCAGAGTCAAATTAAAGATTTGCGTTTTACTGCTTAATAGTTATTATCAAAGGGTGTAGCAGAATAAGTAAGCCCAGAAGCCTTTGGATACTATTTAGTCCGTGGTTTGGATCTAATTCGGTGTCAGGAAAATAATAATAAATACTTTATTGCCCAACAGAATACAAAGTAATCCAATTACAGGACAAAATTTTAAGTTGTATGAACTAAGTTAATATAAACTAAACTAGACTAAGTTAAAGTTATTTAAATTAAGTTAATATATTAAGACGAATTAATCAGGATCAAGAAAGATGAAGAGAAAGAAAAGAAGTGAAAAAAAAAGTATTTATAGCAACTAAAAAGTATGTCAAAATGACAAAAAACTGGATGAAATTAAGTCAACTAACTTAAGCTAGGTAAGGATATAAATGAATGTTAAATGAGGTTGATATGATCCGAGCTCGCTTATTATGATGTATATCACAATACATAGCAACGCCATTAACACTATTGCACATTGTATATACAGGTGATCGTGACAATATATTAGTTCTAGCGATAGGTAAGTGAAAAGTAGTCAAGACTCTTGAGGATAATCGCGGAACCCGAAATATTATTTAGTTAACAAGGTCTATGCAATCAATTTTATTATGCAAAAGTTTGTAAATAAATCCTACTGCAAATGACACTCTTCTTAGATGAAGTTATTGAAAACTCAGTGAGTGTAACAACAAGTACTGAGAGTAGCCCCTTTCGTGGTAGGGTAGTATTATTATGAGAAGATGCTTGGGGCGGAGCCAACGTGCGCGAATATTTTTACCAGTGACAGCATCATCTGGGGTAGAAGGATGTATAATAATTGTAATCAAATTTTCGAGGTCGAGGAGCTGTGTAATGCAGTAGATTAAAACCTCGTCACACTCTGGTGTTTACGATGAAGGCATTTTTTACTGAAAATAAGGTTATTTCATTTAATTCAATCAGAAACGGCGAACACAACAAGTATACTGCAGCACAGACTCTGTGACTGCAGGTTGACGGTTTATGACTGGAAAAATAAGTGGACTTGTATTTTATTTTTATTTTTTGAATCCATCCAATAATTTTAGCCAGACTCAAAAATTCTTGTTTATTGTCACTAAGAGAACAGATTAAAACATATACACCGATTGGGAAAATAAGTACGAAAAAAATTCACTGCCTCCCGGACTATAAGCGCCGTTGTGGATCGTCCTTATTCAATTCGTGGATTAATTGCACTTTATATTGATGGTATTTTTCTTTTTTCAATAGACGTACAATAGAAGTTTAACTCACGTTATGATTTAAAGCCAGCTGCCTTGTCGAAAGATGGTGGTTTTCCTCACTTTCTAGAAGAATGTTTAATTTGGTTTCGTTGCTTGTGCTAGGGCGACCAGATCGAGGGAGGTCAGCCACACTGCCAGATTCATTATATCTATAGCCACCAATCTACTTACAGTGGATCTAGAAATTTGCTTTTCTGGATACTTGGCATTGAAAACATCACATTCTTCCTGATGAGTTCTCCGGCTATCACCATATCCAACCATCATCAAAAGTTCTACGCATTCTCTTTCACTTAAACGTGGCATATGCATTCACTAGTTTACACTGTCTCAGAAGTATCACAAAACTGAGGTTCCATACGTGCCAGGAATAAAAAAGTTATCGATACTTTACACAAAAAGGCCTGTATCTCTCTGTTGTTAAGGTGAGGTGATTGTTTTTTATTATTTTCTTTGTTTTGTTTTTATATCAAATGTTTTCATGCTAGTTAAAACAAAAATGTAGGCAACAAGATTTATCAGTCCATAAGAAAGTGGAACATTACTCGTAAATTTGCGAAAGGTGAGCTATATTTACATAAAATGTCATTTTTCCAAAGGAATGGCTCACGTAATATCTTTTTTTTTATATCACCAGAAAGCTAAAGGAATATGCCACCAAAAACAGTCAACAAAAATGTCAGTTTCCATTTAAAAAAATGTATGACGTCACAAATTTTGGTATAGTGACAAAATGTAGAATTTACAAAGCTCCATCGACCTGTTCGAGGATTTTTTTGAAAAATGACACATATCAAAGATGTGAATTTTGTGCGTTTCTTTAGGTTCACACTGTATATAAAATGGTGAATGTGAAGGTCATAGTTCAAATTGGATTTATCTTTTGGGCTGCGTATATCTACGTTTAATGCCATACGCGCTCAGGATTATAAACAATGTATTGCAGTATAAACAATTAACGTATCGTAGATCATCGTCTGTTTTACTACTAAGTGCCCAGAGAAATAAAGCTTGAAATTAATGTGCATATAGTGATACACTTAGCGGTATTTTCATCAAGACAAGCAGAAAAACTCACCTGACCAAAAGGCGTGACTGGTATTTTAACAATAACTTTAGAAGCCATCTCGCTAGCACTTGTTTTCTTATTACCGTCGATAAAACTAGCACTCCGTAAACAAAGCAGTTTTATAGAACCGGCCTCCGTCGATTTATGATTCACCGAGACGAAAATATTACATTAGTGTTTATTCACCTCTATTTCTAACAAACGTCGCAAAAAGCTCGCGAGCCGGCGAAATTTTCCGGATCCTCACACCTTCCACAACAGGTTTGGCGATTGTTTAAACAATCTGGGGCCTCTCACTTCACTTTATTCGTTGTCAGCGACTGCCGTGTGTGGATTTTTCGCTTTCTACGATTGTATATTCTCTTCTACGAGCTTTTTCGGTGTATTTATTTTCTTGAATCACACCTCGTCGTCGAGTATTGATTGCTGTGCCTTTGTGTTTGACATGCTCAAAATGATGGCGCTACGTGGTCGCGGAAAGCGCAGGAAGAGACGCTGGAAATCGGAAAATGTTCGGCGTGATGCAATCGAATTAGAAAGGGCTGAATGTCTACCTCTACGATGATATTTCATATATTATTCACTAATAGAACTATTATTCTAGTAAGTTTGTATTTTCACTGGTTCCACTAAATGCCAATGTCGGCGATTAAATTGGTAGATAGAAATATACTATGGAGCTAGTACAGAACCGGGCTGCGCATAGACTAGTTCTCAAACGGGTTAAATATGAAATATTTGCGAACTAATATTTTCGGAATTTTCTGGTGTATGTTAATATCCTACGTCATTTTAGCAAAGCTAATATTTTGACAATAGTGTGATATGTAGTTAAGTACGTAGGCATACTTGCTAGCTTGAAAGCTAGGTAACAGGTACAAAAGTTACATAAAAGCCTTACTCACCAACGTTAAATGATAGCTGGTTTTCATATACAGTGTGGACCTAAAGAAACGCACAAAATGCATATCTTTGGTATGTGTCATTTGTCAAAAAAATCCTCGAACAGGTCGACTTTAGTTTTGTAAATGCTACATTTTGTCACTATACCGAAATTTGTGACGTCATTGGTTTTTGAGTTATGACTTCATCGTATTTTTTTTTTATGGAAACAGACATTTTTGTTTACTGTTTTCGGTGGGATATTCCTTTAGCTTTCTGGTGATATGAAAAAAAAGATATTACCTACGCCATTCTTTTGGAAAAATGACATTTTAGGTAAAATAGCTTACTTTTCGCAAATTCACAAGTGAGTAAGTGACTGATAAATCTTGTTGCCTACATTTTTGTTTTAACTAGCATGAAAACATTTGACATAAAAACAAAACAAAGAAAATAATAAAAAAACAATCACCTTAACAACAGAGAGATACAGGCCTTTTTGTATAAAGTATCGATAACTTTTTACTTCCCTCGCATACCGAAGGGAAGTATTGTATTCGAGAAAAAATCACCCTCCGAGATTTTTTCGGATTCTGACGTTTCAGAACGCGTAGATTCCGAAAATATAGGTTTTTCAATTCCGTCAGTCTGTCTGTCTGTCTGTTGGTGCATTTACTAAAAAACTACTTGACGGAGAGCAGTCAAATTTGGTAGGTAGTTGACGCTACTGTCAGCGAAGAAATGGTAGAAATTTCACTGGAAAATATACAGGGTGGACCGTCTAAATGGAATAAATAGTGAAAAAATTTTTTTTTTGCACCAATTTAAAATTTCCACGTTTCGTGACGCGCTAAACCTATTTCAGAAAAAAAAAAAAATTTGAAAATTTTTTTCACCAACATTTTTGAAAAAATTTTTACCAAGATGAAAAAAATTTTTTTTTGCTCAAATTTAAAATTTCCACGTTTCATGGCATTCTAAGACTGATTAAAAAAAAAAAATTGAAATTTTTTTTTACCATTTTTCAAAATTTGTTTACCACTAAAATAGATGGATTTTTTTTTTATTTCTTCAAATTTCCACGTTTCATAGCGTTCTAAATCTATTTAAATGAAAAATTAGAAATTTTTGTTACTATTTTTTAAAAATTTTACCACTAAGATAGAATTTTTTTTTCTTTATTCAGATTTTAACTATCCACGTTTCCATGACATTCTAAAACTATTCAAATAAATTTAAAAATGTTTTTCAAGAATTTTAAAAAAAATTTGAAAACATTTTTAATCCATTTATGTATCACTACTATAGAACAGACGAAAAAATGTTTTTGCTCAAATTTAAAATTTCCACGTTTCATGATATTCCAAACCAATGAAACATATATTCTTTATAGGATTTTGCAAACAGTGGAAAGAAAAAGCTATCTATGATATTTATAGGTATATATAGTTTTTCCTTTAGTTCTCATAGATAGCTTTTCTTTCCACTGTTTGTAAAATCCTATAAAGAATATATGTTTCATTCCAAACCAATTTCGGAAAAAAAATCTGCAACATTTTGTTACCAGTTTTGAAAAAAATTTAACACTAGAATGCCCAAATTTAAATGACATTCTAACCTAGGTATTTCAGAAAAAAAAATTTGAAAATTTTTTTCATCAACATTTTTCAAAAAGTTTTTACCACTAAAACAGATAGAATTTTTTTTTTATTTGCTCAAATTTAAAATTTTCACGTTTCATAGCATTCTAAACCTATTTTTAAAAATATGTAATTTTTAATTTTTAAACTTTTTTTAGCACTACTATAGAATAGAAGGAAACTTTCCTTTTTGCTCAAATTTAAAATTTCTACGTTTGACATTTTAAACCTATTTCAGAAGAAAAAAATTTGAAAATTATTTTACCAACATCTTTTGAAAAATATTTAAAAAAATGAAATTTTTTAACCATCACTATACTTCCACTCCATTACGTGAATGTTGGATTGAAAATGTAACAGATGGCAATAATATCTGGCATATGCACCTATTATACTTTTATTGAAAAATGTACAGGGTGGTCATCCCAAGAAATAATTCAGTCATGGTGGACATTTGTAAAGGTATTTGCGAAAGCCTGCCATATGTGGCACCTGCTATTTAGTATTGAACTTTTGCTGTTGGATGAGCAATCTGTATATTTTTTTGACCAAAACTTATCAAGTTTTCTTTGTAATAATAGCAATAACTCTATTCCGATTATTATTCTCAATGTCATTTCGTAATTATTAATCTTTTAGAGTGTCTGCCATGCACAAATAACGAGGGAAATTCTGTGTAAACACCTTTACCGATTTTTTTTTTATGGAAACAGACATTTTTGTTTACTGTTTTTGGTGGTATATTCCTTTAGCTTTCTGGTGATATGAAAAAAGAATGATATTACCTACGCCATTCTTTTGAAAAAATGACATTTTATGTAAAAATAGCTTACCTTTCGCAAATTCACGAGTGACTGATAAATCTTGTTGCCTACATTTTTGTTTTAACTAGCATGAAAACATTTGACATAAAAACAAAACAAAGAAAATAATAAAAAAAAATCACATTAACAACAGAGAGATACAGGTCTTTTTGTGCAAAGTATCGATAACTTTTTTATTCCTGGCACGTGTGGAACCTCAGTTTTGTGACACTTCTGAGACAGTGTAAAACTAGTGAATCCAATGCCACGTTTAGGTGAAAGAGAACGCGTAGAACTTTTGATGATGGTTGGATATGGTGATAGGTTGAGAACTCATCAGGAAGCATGTGATGTTTTCAATGCTAAGTATCCCGAAAAGCAAATTTCTAGATCCAATGTAAGTAGATTGGTGGCTGTGGCTAGATATGATAAATCTGGCAGTGTAGCTGACTTACCTCGATCTGGTCGCCCTAGCACAAGCAACGAAACCAAATTAAATATTCTTCTAGAAAGTGAGGAAAACTACTATCTTTCGACAAGGCAGCTGACTTTAAATCTTAACGTGAGTCAAACTTCTGCTGTACGTCTATTGAATATTGACAAGAGAAAAATACCGTCCATACAAAGTGCAATTAATCCACGAATTGAATGAGGACGATCCAGATCGGCGCTTACAGTTTTGTGAACAGTTGATGACCTTGTGCGATGAAAACTCAAATGTTTTAAAGAACATTGTTTTTTCTGATGAAGCTATATTTTCTTTAAAGTGGACTGTACATCGGCATCACTGTAAGTATTGGTCACACGAAAATCCTCATTGGACTCACGAAGCTCATACACAGCGACGAGGCAAAGTAAACGTGTGGGTTGGTGATCGTTTATTGGGACTTTCTTTTTAAGAAAATCTTACGGCCGCAAGATATTTACAGTTTTTGGGAGTTGAGTTAATTCCAGCCTTAGCAGTTATGTTTCCGAACCATGAAGATGAAGATATTCCTGCTGAAAACGTCTGGTTTCAGCAAGACGGGGCCCCGCGTCATTTTGGGATAGCAGTGCGTCAGTTTTTAGATGACACTTTAACTGGAAGGCGAATAGGTCGTCGAGGTCCGATTGAGTGGCCCCCGCGTTCGCCGGATTTAACCCCCTTAGACTTTTTTCTTTGGAGTTTCTTAAAGTCAAGGGTGTATTTTAAGAGACCGGATACCATAGAAGATTTGAAAGACAGAATTGACTTGGAGATGAGACGAATTGCCCATGAGATGATTCAGAACAGCGTGCAAAGTGTCTACACCCGTCTTGGTCAATGCCAACTGGTTGGAGGGTCGCAATTTGAGCAATGGAGATGATTTTTTTCTCACAATTACTTATGTAAGGTATCAATCAATACAAATATTTTTTTCCAAAAGAATGGTTTAGGTAATATCAATTTTTTTCATATCACCAGAAGGCTAAAGGAATATACCACCAAAAACAGTAAACAAAAATGTCTGTTTCCATTGAAAAAAAATATGATGAGGTCAAAACTCAAAAACCAATCATAAATTTTGGTATAGTAACAAAATGTAGCATTTATAAAACTAAAATCGACCTGTTCGAGGATTTTTTTGACAAATAACACATACCAAAGATATGAATTTTGTGGGTTTCTTTAGCAGTGGCGGCTCGTGATATTGTCTGCAGAGGAGTCTTGATATTCTGAAAGACAACTGATGTGCAATATGACTACAATTTGTACATTTCCCCATCACCCCTGAGGTATTACAACGGCGCGTTACATTTTTTTGCCGTGGGTTGTTCGCCAGGATACCGATTCACGACTTGAGAGAATAGAACTAATAAAAGAATAGAATGAAAAGGAAATAGAAAATATGATGAGATGAAAAAATCATTCTCATGAAATTCTCGTTCCTACGACTCGAGTATCGGTATCCAAAGGAGTCCTACTATCCCACTTGTAATTAAATTATATAACTTTTAATAAAAATAAAAATAGTTTTGGTAAAAAAATTAAAGTGTTTTTCTACAAACAAAAAATTGTATTCATTATCACTGCCAGGCGTGTAAAATTATAAGTTTTAATAGAAATTAAAACAGTTTTGAGAAAGAAGTTATATAAAAAAAATATAACCGCGGAACTCTATATTATGGAGAATTATAAAAAATATTTCCTAAAAAATAAATAACACAAATAAATATTTTTTCTAAAATAACAGCTACCTATATTAATCTCTGCTTTAAAGCCTGAATATTTTTATAAATGAGTGGTAACCTGCGATTTTTGGAACTAGCAAAATGGTTGATTATTTCATCATAAAATGAATCGCGTTTCCTCAATTCTGACAAAAAACGTCTTTCTTTTGAAATAAGCGATACATTTGAAAGGCGGTCTTGACTCATTTTGTTTCTAGTAAAAATGTTTTTATGCGTTTAAGTGCTGAAAATGATCATTCTACAGAAGCTTACCGGAATTGTCTCAAAAAATAGTGGCGTTATTCAAAAAGTTCTCTAATTTTGGGTCATAAGTTTTTAAAAAATCTACCAGCTGTTTGAAATTTCCTTTATTGCACGATTCTCGTTTTTCGTCATGTCCTCGGAAAGAATTTTCTTGTGAAGATAACTATATAACGGCATCTATTAACCTCTTTAATATTTCCCTATTCTCACGGACCTTTTCGTTAACATTTTCTATTTCTCTCTTATGTGCAGAATCCAAGAAATTTACAATATTTTGTTTACCAAACATTTCGAATTTAATGCAAGATGAAATGTGCTCCTGGGATTTTTCGTGCCTTTCTAAACCTCGCGACAAATTTTGCAAATTATTAAACCCGGCCCTGCCCCAAATCGAGGATTGATCATTAGTAAATAATAAACATCTCCAACAATATAATTTGTTTCTAGCTATTGATGCCGTTAACCACTCGACTTTTTTATAATTGTTATCACAAAACCCTCTCTTTTGTTTACCACTTTTAAAAACTAACGAAAGCATTGCTGGTGTAGGCCTGGAATTTCTTTTAATTCTTACCTTTTCGTCATAAATAAGAGTAGTAAATCCATTTAATAACAAATAATCCACCACGTCTGGACAACAAGACATGTTGTTGGGAATATTTTCACCTAGAGCACTTATTTCTAGCCCGCCTATCAAATGTTTTATGTATTTATACGTCAAGTTGTTCTTAACCGGTTAAAGTTGTCAGACTGTCAGACGTCAGTTCGTTTTCTTTGTGAATCACCTGACTCTTGAATGACCTGTGCACATGCGCTATAAAAACTGAGATCTGAGGCTAGCCTCATACTATTCCAAGTGTTGCTATTTTACAGAGCGCAAAGAAATTCAAGGTCATTCATGTTATAAGTAAATGCGGTAAAGTTGGAAGCTATTTCGTATTAGCCTCCAGCGAACCGCAGTGTTCATTCAGTAAAAGACCGGCCGACCGGGAAATATGCATACAAAGACTATCCGGACTGTAACGTTATAGGTATGTTTGTGGAAAGGAAATGCAAAAATGTTATATATAAACTGAACATTAATTAATGAATAATAAACAATAAAAAATATTGAAAATTGAGATATACCTAATAGAAATTTCTTAAGATATTACTTTTGAAGATATGGTGGTTCTTCCAAGGGGAGGCTGAAGGGGAGGCTCAGCCTCCCCTGCCTCCCCTGACGAGCCGCCACTGTTCTGGGACCTTTCAAATTCAACCTGAAAAGTCGAAAAACATGGAATTTTTAAACGCTGGTAACTAAATAAATACGTCGAGTGGAAGTTCGTTCTATGTGTCTACGGAAAGGAGAAGGTCGGCGATGAATTATAATTGTAAATTGCAGGGTCGAAATCGAAAATTCGTTCTGGCAGGAGCGAGAGAAAATTGTAATTTTTTGACATTTCACCAAATTGTACTCCCCTACTGTCAACAAGTAAGCAAAACAATACTTCGAAAACACTTATAATTATAACAACTAGGGAGCATCAAGTCTATTGAGATTGCCGTCTATGCGTATAGTGACGTAGCGCCTGGCCACGCCCCATTTTCGCCAGGTGGAGATTTATAACAGTTTTTAAGATACTAAACGTGCGAATATGATTCTGATTTTTTGCAGATCCATTAATTTATACTTGCACTTTCGATTTATGAAATAAAAAAAATGCCGAACAAGCCCATTCCGAGCAAAAAAGCTTTATTGAGTCCACTAGGTATAAGCTACCCTTAAAAAACTTACCATCACTGTTCCTATGAGTTGTGCACCGCTTTCAGGAAGAGGTGGTGACAGTGGGGGCAGTATAATCGTGTTTAAGGGGACCTTCCTGCTGTCTACCAGCGAACTCCGCCTGGAAATTCCCATGTGTCTCATCCTAATCGAATAACCTTAAATCTATTATATTGGAGATTGTCACAAGAATTCCCTGAAATGTGCCTCGTGTGAGTATTGCAAGCTCGTTAGCGAACTACATGCATCACCTTGAAATTATCGACATTAAATCTAACGCTAAAACTACACAAAATGCACTTAAAAATAAAATATTGACATGAAATATCTTTCAAACCATCTGTCAGATTATTGTCAACAATTGGTAGTTTCCCCAAGGGAGGTTATCCACCACGCATTGTCACCTCGTCTCTATTCTACTCCCAGTCGGCATATAAGCCCGTCTCGCTGGAACGAATCATGTGAGTGGCGCTCAAGCCGAACGCGACGCGTTGCTAGGCAACGGCCGGCTGTCATTTCAACGCTCGCTAGCAACAAATAAAGTAGCGGTTGCTATGAATGTAATTGAAGGTTAGACGTGGTGTTATGACAATTATTTTTTTAAATATTTTCACTGGAGTTTTGTTATATTATTATCGATTTGTGTGTCAGTTTCAGTAGAGCCGCTAGCAGTATTTTGTTATGAACAAATTTAGTGAAATTAGGCAGGTACGTGAGGTATATATTTTGTTTGTTTTTAGGTGCTTCAAAGCCGTTATTTAGTGCAGATGCCTGTTTTAAAAACTGAATTTTAAGTGGTTCCTCTTTTACTCAGTGAATAATTTAAAACCGAGTTTACTAATTTAGATGATGATCAGAGTTTAACAATAATTTTTTTGTAAGAGGTATGTTTTCAACATTTTAAATATGCTAAAAGTCCTTATACTTACCTATAGTGGAGTCAAATAGTGAAAAAAAAGGTCGGATTGGCAAATTTTTGAAGATGGAACGCGACACGGTGGAAAGTGTTTATTTTGGTCAGAATAATAAAATTCCGAAATTTCTCCTTCCGCGAAGGGGTATTTTGGATATTTTTAAGGGTGAATTTAAAAAAAAATGTTTTTCACCAGTTCCATAATGAGTTAAGAAACCAAAATGGCATCCTTTTATTGTCAATGTTGAGGGAACTTCCAGTTCAAATTTGGCGACGATTCGACAATCCCCCTCATGATATAGATTTATATATATAAAACAAAAAAGAAAAAATCAAATTTTGGCTAATTTGGTCAAATCTGATTTGGCTAAAATTTGAAGAGAAAGTAGTCATTATCGCAGAAAAACTGCCCTCCAAGTTTCAGCTAAAAATATTGAATAGTTTTGCTGAAATTCCAGTTTCATGAGGTTTCTTCAAAAAACTCAGTAGAAAAAATCATAATAAATGTTCCGCATTGTTGTCCATTTTGATTGACACACATCTCTATGCGCTTTTGAAATGAGGTTCCCACTGTTCCTAAAACTGCCGGTGTGATAGATCTAAAGGCAGTTATTATTCTTTCCTTCATATTTTGTACTGTTGTTGGTGTGTCTCTATAAACAATTTGCTTCACGTATCCCCATAAAAAGAAATCCATTTTTGTAAGATCTGGAGATCTGGCAGTCCATTTAGTGGGTCCATTTCTTCCAATCCATTGATGAGGGTGGGTATTATTTAAATGGTCTCTAACTGCATTTAAATAAAGTGGTGGAGCACCATCTTGCTGAAACCACATCATATTTCGAATTCTTTCAGGGAGATTTACCAATAATTGTGGCAAACAGTTTTCCAAAAAACGAAGATAAATAGCTCCAGTGAATGTACCATCAAAGAAATGTGGCCCTATTACATGTTCCCCGATAATTCCTCCCCAAACGTTTATAGACCATCTGTGTTGGTTATCAATTTGCATAAAAAAGTGATGATTTTCCAAAGCATAATAATGGAAATTGTGCCTATTATCAAATCAATGTTTATGAAAAGTTGCCTCATCAGTGAATAAAACATTATTGAAGAAGTTGACATCATCTTGCATTTTACCTCTGGCCCAATTACAAAATTGTAGTCGCTTTTGAAAATCGTCATCAGATAATGCCTGGTGCATTTGAATATGATATGCATACAACTTATTTGTTTTTAAGATTCGACCCACAGACCGTCTATTTATTCCTAATAAGCTCACTTCTCTTAGACCAACATGGGGATTCTCAACCGTTGGCAACACCACAGAAAACTCATTTGGTTCGTTCACAACACGTTTTATTCTTTCACTTTTTTTATATTCGACATTTCCAGTTTCCAGAAATCTATCGAGAAGGTTTTGGAAGCTGCTGACATCAGGAGTCTTTCTTTCAGGATAACGTTGGTGATAAATTCTATTGGCAAGTAAATAATTTCTCTCTGACTCGCCCAAAACAAAAGTCATGTCTACAAGTTCCGCTATATTAAAATTCATATTGTAAAATTCGAAATATTTTAAATTCAATACAAATTGTAAGTAACAACCGATAAGTGTGATAAATGCACCGTTGTACACGACAATTTATACCAAACTGAGGTTTTATTGCTTGTCGAATAACGAAAAGAAATGTAGAAAAAAACATTCCAGTAAAGGACCTGTTAAATGCTATTTACTCATTTCAATGGATTGGAAGAATAGTCCCACTAAATGGCCTCATTTCAAAATTGCATAAAGACGTTTGTCATCAAAATGGGCAACACGTCGAATACCTATTATAAATTTTTCTAATGAATTATTTGAGGGAACCTCTTTTTTAAATTTATTCTTGAATTTGATACTTATTTATTTATAAAACGAAAATGGTTGCAATTAACCATAGGGAAGTACTTACAAAAATTGTTCGTTTTTCATTTCTACATCACATCGTTAAAAAATTAACAGAGTGTTCCGTTTAAAAAATTTGAGAAAATTCAATTTAAAAAGGTCTTAATTGAAAAATAATTTTTGGCCACCCTGTACAGTTTTAGGAAATGAAAATGATTCAGAAACATTAATTTGATGTCTCGTCACTGGTATTCACATAAGCTTTTCTTAAAACCCATAATTGTGATTGTGGTGATTTTTTTAATATCCATCTGCAGATTGCATTATTTCAACAAAAAAATTCGTTACATCCATGTGATTGGAAGATATTCAATGCTAATATAGAAATGAATAGTCCTAGAAAGAGGCTTCAAAAAATGTGCTGATATACAGGGTGCCCCAAATTGCTTGATTTTGGCTGGTTTTCCTATTTTCAGACCAGGTAGAGAAAAACTGACTTATGGGTCTAGAGCTCGATTTTTGTGAAACGCCGATTGGTGAAAACCGCATTTCGATATCTCTAACCGTTTCCGAGATATCGGCAAAAGTTGACATTTGGCAGATTCCGAAAAACTATCATAACTTTTTTATTTGTGAATATTTTTTCAAACGGTAAAAACTTTCTACATGCACTTTTTGACGTGGAATAAGATGCATTTGTCAAAAAAAATATATCGCTTTTCAATTGTTCGATATCAAAGCTAACTTTGTTATTTCAAATGGAAACCATAGTTGGCTTTGACTTTAGAAAATAGGAAAAAAAATAAGCTTTCCAAAAATATATATGCCAAGATATGTCTAGTCATCCTTGCTGCCAATATAACACATTTCTATTTAAAAATGACATTTTAGCAGAGTTGGCCATGGAAAACAAGAGTTTCAGTTATTCAAATTAAAACAATAGTTTTTCTATTAAATCAATTTTATTAATTAAATATATTTCATTAAGTAGGTAACAAATCTTTAACGATTGAAGTATCACAAATAGTGTTCAAATTGTCTCTCATTTTGGTCGATGCACAATTGACATTTCTTCTTTACTGATTTCTCGGCATTTAAGAGTTATAAAGGTGTTATCCCAGCGATTGTATTTCTCACTCGTTGCTCTAAATCTTGACGCGTTTCTGGTATGGTTTTAAATATCTGGTCTTTGACGAAACCCCAAATAAAAAAATCCAAAGGACTTAGGTCCGGAGATCTTGCAGGCCATGGTGGGCCCCCTTGTTCCCATTCACCGATCCTCGAACATTTGATTTAGTTTGTTCCTTGTAACCGCCGTTATTGGCTGGTGCACCATCTTGTTGATAAAACTTTCGTACCAAATCGGCAATGGGCAAGTCTTCTAAATATGGTTCAACAATGTTTTCCAAAATATTAACGTACCGTTGGGCGTTAAGGTTTTCGTCATAAATAAAAGGTCCAATCATTCGTTGCCCCACTATTCCAATCCAAATATTGAAACCAAATCGTCCTTGCATATTTCTAGGTTGGAAAACATGCTTATTATGGTCCGACCGACGATGCCGATTATGTCGATTAAATATTCCGTTGCTGGTTACTCTTGCTTCGTCGGTCCAAATGACATTTCGGTGAACATTTTCATTTTCATTGCATTTTCTGATGAACCAGTTGCAGAAATTAATCCTGCGTTCTTGATCACCAGGGAATATTTGATGAGTGAGCCTGATTTTATAAGGTATATATTTATATTTCTTGAGAATTTTTTGGCTACGGCTTTTGCTCACACCCTTAGTTACAGTTATTTCTCTGGTTGAAATTTCAGGATTTTCTAAAACCGCTCCAATTACTTCTGCCTCCACCTCGTCTCTACCTTCAGTAGCATACTGTTTAGGTCTGGGCTTGACAAATAAAATGAAATGATTTTAAGCGTGTATGAGTAACAGATTCAAGAAAATCCTATATTACCCAAAGATGAAATTGTGTGGCCGCAGTGTCTACAAAATTGTCAGAGAGTATACCACTAACCATAAATTTTCGGTGCCAAAAACCAACCAAAACCGTACAAAAATTGTTAGACTTTGATCGAAATGCAATCAGGAGAAAAGTTCATCAACATTTCTTTAGAAACGAATTCTCTACTTATTATGCTCCCGCTTAACTTCTGCGTTACAACTTTCAAGGTATCAACTGACGATCTTTCCACCGAGGTACAGCCAGCTGACATTTATATTCATTCACAGTAGCATATAAGCTATCATCAGGTTAATTTTTAGTTGAGAGGAAATCATTGAATGTATTTTCTTTCATGTTCAAGCCACCGGCTGACGTATAATACACCATGTTATAGTCAGCTGATTTTTTGTTCAATATATTGGATTAGCTATAGTTTCACAAATTTTTAGTCATGAGGAAATGACTAAAAATATGTTTTTTTCTCCGTGCGTGGGAGGCTACCGCCGCTCATCCCACCCACGGAACCGCAGACTTCCACGAGGCTTCATAATACTACTCTCTAATGCATTCCACTAATTACCGCTTGACTTGGTCATGAAAATCTGTCGCTGGCTCCCGGTCTACTACCTCGACTCATTTTCGAAATTTCGTCAAAATACTGGAGAAACAAAGTTTTCATTTTTTTTATGTTGCCGTTCTGGAAATCATGCTAACTTTACGTGATGTTATTACTTACTATCCAAAGAACTCATTAAAAAAAATTATCCGCCTCTGATTTGTTAAGAAGTAAATATCTCAATTTTAATCAAACTAAGCACTCAGCACTCCTAAAATAGAGCTAAAATTCCTATTTATTTCAGAGTGGAATTCGAGATGATTTAATGTTTGTAAAGCGTATGGGTTTCAATAAAAAAAAGATAAGTAACGATTTTTGGTCCAAGTTTGATACAACTCCTAAAAATGAGGATGAGGAAATAGACAAGAATCGAAGGAAGAAATTCATGTCGCATCCCAAGCGGTTGGATTCAGACAGCGATGACGACTCAGTGTTCAGTACACCAAGGCGTATTTCTTTGTCGTCCAGCACCTTAGATCTAAACACAGACATCGGAGCAAACAAGGTATCGTATTTCTATTATTAATTTGGAAATTCAGTCTAAAGCGTTAATATCAGGATATGTCAATATAGTTGTCTTCATTCGTTTAATGCACATAACTGTCGATTTTCGAGCTAACACTTCGATAACATATTAAATATTGAATATATTATACTACTTAATACATAGAACATCATGATTCACATATAAAGTATGTTCTGGAATGATTAAAGTAACAAATTGACGAAAACATACCTGTTTCAATTATTTAATTTATTTATTTTGTTCATATTTACCAACTCGCCCCTACGGAAAATATTTTACGACCTAGTGGGGACGCCAGAGTCGAACTTTTAATATTGTCAGTGTCACAGAATTTCAAATTAACCGCATCAGTTAAGTTTATATTTGTATGTGCTTTATAAAATAAATATAGTTGGTGATTTGTGTTTACATTATATTTATTTAGATTGTGAGAGCTTAAAAGGGTAATACACTTTAACAGGTACATGATGTTTTCCTTTATTGTGTCTTAGCGTATTTTATGCAATTGTGTTGTTATAAATATTTTGGCGGGTAGTGAATTATTCGGGTGTTTTGTGTTTATAAGTGGCTGTTTTAAAAATAATATCCTGAAAATGTTTAGGCCTTGGGAAGGTTCTTTACCCAGCACTAGCAGAGAATGACAGGAAAGTATTGGGATTATTAACAGCTCGCAAATTACAGAGAAAGTTTCTAGACAACATTTATGTGAACATACCCAAAAACTAGTTTTAAATGTTTATAAAAATATAAGAGAAAGTGAAGGAACCGGAGCTGTGGAAAAAAAAATTCCAGAACAAACTATTTATAAATTAATTAAGGAAGGACCTTATAATCGAAGTGCTAAATTGGACAAAGGAAAATCAAGCGCATTCGATTTGTCTGTGGTGAAGTTGTTAAGAGATTTAATTTACAGTAAGTATAAGGAAAATGAGATACCAACAGTACAATCATTACATATGGAACTGAGAACAGGTGTAGTGTCATTTAGTGAAAAAACACTTAGGCGATGGCGATTAAAGATAGGATTTAACTTTAAAGTGATTCATAAAAGAGTAAGTATTATGGAAAGCTACAGAATTGTACTGTGGCATAATGAATGAATATTTGCAACGTATTAAAAAGTTTCGAAGTTGCTCGAAGTTCTCTAGAATCGAAATTATTTATTTGATACTTGTTTGTTTTCTAGAATTGAATTTATTTATTTAATCTGGGTCAATTAGATCAAGTTAGGATTATTGATATAAATAGCAATAACCTTAACTCTGAACCCACATATTTTTGGCAAGGAATTGCTCGTACCTCCTCGTGGTCCTTGCTTGCCAACAATAATAATTCACTAGATTAAATTATTATTGCCGAAACTGAGCAATAAGAGAATATTTGATAATTCTAATTTAGACTCAAAATTCATCATTGCCCAACAGATTTAAATTTCTATCAGTGTGCACAAAAATGTTAAGTACGGCTCTGTGTGATATCAGTTATCGTAACGAGTCAAACCGGTCCGTTTTTTACAGCTTTTTTTACCTGCACTAAACGAATGAAGGCAACTATACTACTTTTAATTGCTTTGTCCGGTACTCCTGATTTTGCTATGGCTCTAGGGTCATTTCAATTCTTGTCAACTGCTTTTTCTACTAGTTTTTGCCATTGCTCGCCGGGCAGTAATAATAATTTCTCGTTTTAATCTGCTACAACAGCTTGCAACGTATTCCGAATAGCAAAATCGATTGGATTCAAGTCTGAATTATTAGGTGGTTTATTGCGGTGGCGTTCGAAAGAGACACTGAGAAACTTTTTGTTTTCAGTTAAAGCCAAAAAAGAAGTTGCATAAGAACTTGACACAAACTGGATTCAGCGAAACAAGTCCTGTAGATATTGGCATAGGTGATAGTGATTCTGTAAGTCTAAGGTACGCCGCATCAGGGCAAGTCCATTTTGAGAAAGAAAAACATGGGAAAAACGTATTGCAAATCGGCAAATCTAAAACAAAAAATGCCAAAACGGCCCCAAACACGAAGCTAAACCTATCTAGAGTACTTTCGGTGCCAGCTTCCCAAAGGAATGTAATAACTGAATCAGTTTTCGAAAGGAAATTCAAGACATTCGTCGAGAGAAGTTTACATATTATAAGTGATGTAAGGTAGGCAACTTGAATATGCTTTTATTTGACTATTTTACGACGAGAATACACCATTTTAGGGCTATACTGGACAAGGGGATACCCCCTCCCGACGGCGACGAGGACATGTCTAGAAGAACTATAAGAGTTAAAGAATTTTCAAACAGATTTTCACGAAATTGTTTGTACCCTTTGGCGCGAAAGGTGAGGAAAATATATTTATCTGCAATCGACATATAATCTAGTAAATAAGTCGTAAAAAAGTGTAAAATGTAGGAAAGTGGTGGAACATTCCTTTTTTTCAAGTGTTCCCTGTACCCCCAGGAACGTTCGCCAGCATTGACCCCTGTATTATCTCTGAAAATAAGAAAGTTAGGGGGTTTGAGTGCTCCAAAAAATAGCTATCATAAAAAAAAATATAAAATTAATATTGCTCCCCGGAAATTGGCTCTATGGGGTTTTAGGCGAGTCTGCCTGGAGTAAAAATGAGGTGATTTTACAAATTTTGTATAACATGTGAGTTAGCAACGGGTTCTTATAGGAAAAATTCCTCTGAACAAGATTTACTTATGAGAAATTTTCCTAAATCGCGAACTTCATGGTCAAATAATTGTTTAAACAATTTTTTTTTCGTTTTTCTTAATTAACAAATTGATTACTCCGAAATTAATGAGGTCAGGGTATTGTTTTTTTCAAAATACATGCCTTTTATACCCTTAAAAAAATCTCCCGCAACGTGAAAATAGTAATGTTTGACGCGCAATGGGCTGGCGTGGTTCGATCCTCGGTGTGGCAAATTTTTTTTTCGTGAAATTTGCTTTTTTTCATGTTACCAAGTATTTTTTATGATACCAAACTTCACTTTAACAAACTCCTCCTGCGCCGGTAATCGCACCTTATATACTCTGAAATTGCCTCTAGATCCATCCAGAACACAATCAAGAATCTTCTCCCATCACAGTCTAGAAAACTCTATCTCCTTCTACAAGTTTCCAGTCACTATTAGGCATAGGCGTATCAATCTACAGTTTCAAGGGGGTGTAATACATAACAATATTATACATTTTTTTATGATAGCTATTTTTTGGGGCACTCAAACCCCCTAACTTTCTCATTTTCGGAGGTAATGCAGGAGTCAATGTTGATGAATGTTGATGAATTTTCCCTATAAGAATAGTCAATAACATTGCTGTTTCAAATTTCTGACAAAAAAAATACGACGACCATCCTAATAAATAATATGTCTCTTGTTAGATGGACGAGTTGAGCAAACTGGACGCACATCACGACAATCTTCACCACAAGCTCCTGTCAGCTTACAATATTATCCTCAATGGTCTCCAAGCTTACCACAATCACCTGCCTTCCTCTACCGGTGCTTGCTCTTCAGATAAGTTAAAAGTACTACTAAAACAGGTACTGCGACTTTGTGATATTCATAACGCTTTCGTTAGGCAACCTGATGAAAATGGATTTTCGGATTTTGTCAGCGTAAGTATAAGTAGTTTATTACTTGGAAATATTTATGTCTCAGAGCGTGCGCGTTTGATATTGGCCGGTGTTTCTAGTTACCACTACTCGGTAGATAAGTCCCATGAAAACAATTTTTGGTACTGCCGTAAGCAAAAAAAAGAATAGGACAAATTATAACGTATTTTTTCTAAAATCTAGTTGTGTACATCTGACTTTAATTTTTGTGACATTGTCAGTTAGTTGTCAAAATTTATTTCAAGTGTGTCAAAACTAATATGCCCATATAAGCGATTTAGTTAAAGCTGGAGTTATTGCTAAAGCAGGTGATGGATGGTCAATGAGACAAATTGCACTGCGTTATAATATTAACAAAAATTCTGTGTTTAACATTTAAAAAAAGTGGAGAATAAACTGTACGATTAGTAGAAATCCTGGATCAGGGCGACGAAGGATATCCACTCAACAGCAAGATTTGCAATTGGTAAATACATTAATAGAAAATCCACTTCACTCAGTAATTCAGGCTGCTGAAGAAACGAATTTTCCAGGATCGAGTAGTAGTGGTCGCCGGCGAGTAAAAGAATCGGAGCTATGCTGTCATCCAGCAGCACAGAAATACCTACTTAAAGCTGAACATAAAGAAGCTCGACTGGGATTTGCGCTTGAATTTTTAATGCATGATGTAAATTTTTGGAACAATGTAATCTTTACAGATGAAAAAACTTTCCAGTCTACACACAGCGGTCGTATTCGTTTTTACCGACCTCCGAATACTCGATTCGATGAGAGGTATATAGCTAACAATGACAAAAGTGGTAGATTTTCCGTTAACATGCGAGCTTGGATACCGGCACGTGGTGCTGGTGTTTTGTGGCATATTGAGGAACGATTTAATTGCGAAACGTATATTAGGATTTTAAACAATATTATGCTCCTTTCTCTGTCACAATTATTTTCTAATAATGAATTCATATACAAGATAATTGTCCAGTTCACACTGCTCATACCGTGACTAACTGGTTTCAAGATAACAACATTAGTGTTCTTAACTGGCCCAGTTATAGTCCAGATGTTAACCCTGTGGAAGACGTTCGTAAGAAGTATCCAGTAACAAAATGTGAAAAGTTTATTTAATTCTATGCTAAACAGACTTATAGAACTTTTAAATAGAAATGGTGCAATAACAAAATATTAGTAGTTAGTTTCTTGTTAAATTTGAAATCCTTTGTTGCTCTCATCCAGGATTTCTATTAATCGTACCATTTATTCTCCCCTTTTTTTTATGTTTATCACAGAATTTTTGTTAATGTTATAACGCAGTTCAATATGTCTCATTGACAATCGATCTTCTGCTTTAGCAATAACTACAGCATTACAATAAAAAAGATAATAAAAGTGCTAACTGTCTTATTTCGGCTACTGAAAAAAATTGTTGTCCTATTACTTCCCTCGTATGCCGAAGGGAAGTATTGTATTCGAGAAAAAATCACCCTCCGAGATTTTTTCGGATTTTGACGTTTCAGATCTCGTAGATTACGAAAATATAGGTTTTTCAATTCCGTCAGTCTGTCTGTCTGTTGGTGCATTAGCTAAAAAACTACTTGACGGAGAGCAGTCAAATTTGGTATGTAGTTGACGCTACTGTCAGCGAAGAAATGGTTAACTTTCACTGGAAAATATACAGGGTGGGCCGTCTAAAGGGAATAAATAATGAAATTTTTTTTCGCTCAAATTTAAAATTTCCACGTTTCATGACACGTTAAACCTATTTCAGAAAAAATTACACCAACATTTTTGAAAAATTTTATACCACTGAAATAGATGAATTTGTTTTTCTTTGTTCAAGTTTAAAATTTCCACGTTTCATGGCATTCTAAACCTATTTCAAAAAAATAAAATTTTTGAATTTTTTTTACCGACATTTAAAATTTTTTTAATAAAATAGATGAAAAAAATTTCCTTTGTTCAAATTTAAAATTTCCACGTTTCATGACATTTTAAACCTATTTAAAAAAAAATTGAATTTTTTTTACCATTTTTGAAACATTTTTTACCACTAAAATAGATGGAAATTTTTTTTCTTTCTTCAAATTTAAAATTTCCACGTTTCATAGCGTTCTAAACCTCTTAAAAATAAAAATAGAAACTTTTTTTACAATTTTTGAACAAATTTTACCACTAAAATATATGAATTTTTTTTTTTCTTTGTTCAAATTTAACATTTTCACGTCTTCATGGCATTCTATACCTGTTCAAACAAATTTTAAAAAAATTTTGATAAATTTTTTAATCTATCTCTACTTACTATATTTTTGCTCAAATTTTAAATTTCTACGTTTCATGACATTCCAAACCTATTTCAGAAAAAAAAATTTGCAACATTTTTTTGCCATTTTGGAAATAAATTTTGTCACTGGAATAGATGGACAAAATTTTTCTATGTTAAAATTTCCACGTTTCATAGCGTTCTAAACCTATTTAAAAAAAAAAATACTTAGAGTTTTTTGTACCATTTTTGAAAAAATTTTACCACTGAAACATATGGAAACATTTTTTTTCTTTATTCAAATTTAAAACTTCCACGTTTTCATGGCGTTCTAAACCTGTTCAAACAAATAAAAATGTTTTTTGAAAAATGTTTGAATCTATCACTACTTACTATAGAATAGATAAAAACATTTTTTTTTTTGCTCAAATTAAATTTCCACGTTTCATGACATTCCAAACCTATTTCGGAAAAAAAATTTGCAACATTTTTTTGACCATTTTGGAAATAAATTTTGCTTACCACTGGAATAGATGGAAACATTTTTTTTTGCTCAAATTTAAAATATTCACGTTTCATGACATTCTAAACCTATTTCAGAAAAAAAATAGAAATTTTTTTTCACCATTTTTGAAAAAATTTTTGCCACTAAAATAGATGGATTTTTTTTTCATTGCTCAAATTTAACATTTTCACGTTTCATGGCATTCTAAACCTAGGTATTTAAAAAAAAAAAAAATTACCAACATTTTTGAAGAATTAAAAAAAAAAGAAATTTTTTAACCACCACTATACTTCCACTCCACTACGTGAATGTGGAATTGAAAATGTGACATATGGCAATAATATTTGGCATAAGAACCTATTATACTTTTATTGAAAAATGTACAGGGTGGTCATCCCAAGAAATAATTCAGTCATGGTGAACATTTGTAAAGGTATTTGCGCAAGCCTTCCATATTTGGCACCTGTTATTTAGTACTGAACTTTTGCTGTTGGATGAGCACTCTGTATATTTTTTTTACCAAAACTTATCAGGTTTTCTTTGTAATAATAATGATAACTATATTCCGATTATTGTTTTCAATGTCATTTCGTAATTATTAATTTTTTAGAGTGACCGCCATGCACAAATAAAGAGGGAAGTTCTGTGTAAATACCTTTACCGATTTTTTTTTGCCCACAACAGTACGATAACTGTAACTGTGCCCATAGCAGACAACCACTTCAGGTGGTATGTTGCTGTGAAACGTGTCATACAGCAATAAGGGGTCAGAAATGTGTAACAATGTTTAGAAATAGCTCATTTTCCAGGGACGTATTTGTTCATTGACCCCTTAGTGAAGTCGATAAATTCATCAACAACTTCTCGGCTAATGTTATTTAATTTTCATAGACGTATAAACTGAATGCCGAGCTCACTCTGAAGAAAATCGACGACTATTTCGCCGTCGCCTCCACTGACAGTATATTAAAATCGGCGACAAAACTAAACCTTGCGGGTTTCGGTGCCGCGAAAACGAATAAGCCTAAGAGTAAAGAGAAAAAGGTCGCCTTAGAATCAAGATTGTCCATGTACTCTGTTACGGCGGCATTCAGGAAGGACTCCCAGTGGAAAAGGGCCGTCGATACCTTCACTAGGAGAAAGTAAGTATCGAAAAGCCTACCCTACAACCCTTAATTTGAAGTTTTTGTTTTATTTTACCTTAACTCGGCTTCAAACTTTCAGAAAATATACCTTTTGTTGAAAACAAAACTGACATTTTTTTTGGTGCCCAAATATTGAATCTTGTGGACACAAATGAATTTGATATCTGAAATTTGAATTGAGCGCCATTTTGTGCCATTTTTTTTCAAAATGTAGATCTGGGCGCCAGCTTTCCGGTGACATTAGAAAACGTTATTTTAAAGTCATTTTAGCCACATCTTTATCATTTATTTATAATCCAAATCACAATACATTGATTTTCTCGACCATTTTGAAAACATTTTTGAGAAATTTGTATCAGAAAAGAAAGAGAATTGCGAATTTACGAAATTCGGTAGTGCTATATGCCCCATTATTTAGAGATTTTCAGGGCAAAGCGGCTACCGTATCCTGGCAATCTTTTTTTTGTATTCGTTACACAGTTACACACCCTTCATATTAGTGAAAAAAAAATGATTTAGGTTGGCTAACTATTTCATGTTTTGATGAATTTTGTTGTTTGGAAAATGTACTTAGGACTAATTTGTAGGTTCAACGTCAAGTCTCGCTACAAGACAGCAACCTATAGGCACAGGCCGCCGGTGGAAAAAGGACCGGAAATCGTAGTACTACAGAGGAAAGGTAAATTTTTTGGTAGAAGGTCCAATATTACATTAAAGAGAACCCCCCCGACGACACCCACAGGAGATAATATCACAACTATGGTTCAGATAGAAAATGGAAGGATTGTCCGAGGGGAAAGGGACATCAACTGCGATGACGCGGACGGAAAATCAAACACGAACGAGGTGGGTGATAATTTTTTTTCCTCCATGTTTTCGAATGTATACAGGGTGTCCGTAATTTCCGCATTTCCCTTTAGGTGCTGATTCTACGTGCAAAAATAATAGCTTCCTATAAACATGTGTCCGGAGTTGCTTCCTAAGAGAGCTACGACCCTATGAAGATGGCGCCTAAATAGAGGTTTTAGCTGATTTTCTCGAAAATAATTTGACACAACTTTTTGAAACTGGTTCTAGATTTAGTATTATATTGTACGGTACTTACTAATTAAAAAATGTTGGCCTTGAATTCTAGTATATACACCAAATCCCAATTTTCTGTACTCCTGCCAGCAACTTTACTCGTTTTCCCCTATTTACCCGTACTTAACTTCCAATCCTTCAACGGAATCATCTCAAAATATAATGTAGTTCCAGATGTATACGTGTATTAAATTCCAAGTGCATATCTTAATTTTATTTTATCAACCCCTTTAATAATAGAGTGGGGGTGGTGGTGGGGGGATGGAAGATATTGTAAAAAATAGGAGGCCTTGGTTTCTAGTTTATACAGCAAATCTTAGTTTCTGTACTCTTACCAGCAAGTTTTACTCATTCTTCTCTATTTACCTCTATTTAACCCCCACCCCTTCAACAAAATCATATCAAAGTATAATCTAGTTGCATATGCCGTTATAATACATACTTGTATCGAATTTCAAGTGAATATCTTCATTTAATCTAACTCAATGATTTAATCTTATCAGCCCCTTTAATATACCGGGTGAGTCAGGAATTGCGCTCGCCCCGATATTTCCTAAAATATTTGGAATAGAAAATTGAAATTTGGAGGCCTTATTACACGACTAAAATGCCATCTTTTCAATAAAAAATCAAGTTTGGTGCACATCCAGTTTGACCGGAAATGCCCACAACTTTCGATTTTTAAATGGAACACCCTATATATTTTTACATTTTTGGAATCTAGAGGAAATTTTGAATACAATACATCCATTTTGGTCACTCTTTGATAAACATTAAACATTTTATTAAAAAATCTATTTCTGAATCCAGAGTGCTGTGGTGCCCAAAATATATTTTAGTTTGTGTGCTACGTTACTATAAAAATAAAAAGAGCAATATGATTGCATTACTTAATTCTCTAGAGGCGTTTAAAATTTTTAAATGTGATTTTTACCCACTAAGCGTAGAGCCATTCAAGCAACTGTACGCAGAGCCGAATTGTGTATAGAAAAAAATGGTGGACATTTTGAACAATATAAATGTCAATTTATACTTTAATTATATTAATTATTTTAAAGATACCTACTGTTACCTAGTTTAAGTTTAATTGTTCAAATGGAATTGATTTTTATTTATTTATAGGCCCGATATTTATGTTCATTTAAATAAAACTCTGAAAACCGAACTGATGTCGCATTCTATTGCAAATGTCCTTGTGGATGTAATTGTGTTTACCTCCACATACCTATGCTAAACTTAATTGTAACGTTCTTTGCGCTCACAATTATTAAATGTTTGATAGCTCAAGATTGCCTATAACTACACGAGTCTGTCTGACAGCTGATATTGTTTTATTACATTCAATGGCTACTATGATTTTTCCAATGTTATTAGGTTACCAGATTTACAAAGAAATGTGCCATTTTAGTTTCCAAAGCCCACTAATCTATTAGCCGCATGTTTCTAAAAGCTTGGTTGCATTGTATTTTGGCTGAAATCTCAAATATTTCTGAGCGGATTTTCAAAATTTTGGTATCATTAGATTCGTATGAAAATGAGGTATTTAAAAATGTTGGTGAACGATTAAATGCCCATTTAAAAAAACCGAGTTAGTGGGTAAAAATCACATTTAAAAATTTTAAACGCCTCTAGAGAATTAAGTAATGCAATCATATTGCTCTTTTTATTTTTATAGTAACGTAGCACACAATCTAAAATATATTTTGGGCACCACAGCACTCTGGATTCAGAAATAGAGTTTTTAATAAAATTTTTAATGTTTATCAAAAAGTGACCAAAATGGATGTGTTGTTTTCAAAATTTCCTCTAGATTCCAAAAATGTAAAAATATATAGGTTGTTCCATTTAAAAATCGAAAGTTGTGGGCATTTCCGGTCAAACCGGATGTGCATCAAACTTGATTTTCTATTGAAAAGATGGCATTTTAGTCGTGTAATAAGGCCTCCAAATTTCAATTTTCTCTTCCAAATATTTTAGGAAATACCGGGGCGAGCGCAATTCATGACTCACCCGGTATACAACAAAGCTCAAGTTTCTATACTCTTGCCAGCTTGCTTTACTTATTTTCCCCTCCCAAGTAACAATTTAAATACTTAGATTTATTTAGGTTTTATCAGTGTTTTATTAAAGAGAAAGTTTTAATGCCTTCAAGGACTTACATTAAAACTAATTTATCTTTTAGTGTTTATTGGCTTATGATTGACTTATCAAGGTATTTGTCAAGCCTTCAATAAAACTTTATAGCTGATAAGTTCAAGTTAGGAGGATCAAGTTTTATAGAGATCAAGGAAATGTTGTGGTTTTATCATTGCTTTATAAAATTAATTTCACGTGGTTGTTAATGCTGGGCTATAAATCTAATATGCTTTGAAATCATTAAGTTTCAGGTCGGACCTTTATAAAACCAACAACAAGAATAAATCGACAAATTTATAAATAAGCCCTAGTAATACAAAATCAAAACCAAGTTTCACGAAGTCGTGTCGAATTACTTCTGAGATAATCAGTTAAGACCTCATCTATTTGAACGCCAGCTTCCAGAGGGAAAGCATTTCCGAATACATGTTTATAGGAAATTGCCTTACTATCTTTGTACATAGAATGAGCACATAAACGGAAATGCGAGAATTTGGAACACCCTATATATCCCTGTATATGTACTAGTGAAACAGAAAAATAATTACCTAGTATTTAGTAACCTTCGCAAAGGCGTACCTCGGGGTTCTATGCTACCAGCTGAATATTTTTTCTCATCTGAAGTAACCATTCTTTGTCCACTTTATTCTTTCCGGTTGTGAGCTTATATTTGTGGTTTATAAGATTATTAGAGCCAGTTCCACAAAACTGGATTAGCTATGGTTCAGTTGAACTTTGTTTAAAACTCAACCAGTCATTTGATTTAAACTAATTAACTTTTTTTTGAACAGTAAGAGATGGATTAAATTTCAGTATATGTTTTAAGGTCTTCCGCGTACAGTAGAAAGTTGTGTTATATCATTAATAAAAATAACAAAAACGAACGGTCCCAACATTGAACCTTGTGGAACTCCTGACGATTACGTGAATTTTTAAGACTTGAATCCACGATATTGAACACGCTGCGATCCGTCGTTAAGATAAGACTTAAAGAGTATCTGTCAAATTTAATAATTGCGATGGGTGTTGCTGTATTAATCCTTTATTTAAACATGCAAAGCGGTGTACATATCATATAATAATATATGTAAATAACTAGCTAGTAGATGTTGTGTAGAAAAATATTGAATATATAAAGGATGTTGTATTATAGTATTTATGAATCTAATTAATATTAATAATAATAATAATAATTTAATAAGATGTTATCAACAAGAAGCCAGTAGTGTGTAGAAAATTTAGCATTTGACGCAATGAGGTTTTCCTCCATCTACTTGGAATGATTGATCTTTCATGATTGGTTTGGAGCATTTCTGAAAAAAAAACAAACATATTAGTTGGTAAAAAGCACAACAGCAAGTGTTGACGATTAAAACTTGTCTGTCTAAATGTTATTAGTGGCATTATCTTAATTTTTTTCTTCTTTGGGATTTCCTGCCACATGTATTTTTTCTTTTTAAGCGGTGCTCGGGAAATCTACAAAATATCACAATTAACCAGTATGTTATTGGTAAATAACCTCTACGCCTGTGATTTTTACGTCAAAGGATCAGTTAGAGGTTGCCTTTTTTTTAATAACACAGAAATAAGTATAAAAACTTGAAATTAAATATTTCGCCGACGTTTCCTTTCTCAAGACTTTTTTGAAAAATCTTTTTTACTGTGTAGGGTAAGTACACAGCTCTAAGAATGTTTGTTTTATTCAATATCCATAGATACTTACTATTTACATAGAACTGTTGATATGGTTAACAGTTTTTTTAATTTTCGTACAATGTTAAGTTTGTGAAGTTCTCCTTTTAACATTGGCAACCAAGTTGTACAGACATCTACGGAACAATTCGACACACATCTCTCCTCATTCAATAGTGTTATCGCGGATTCTTTTTTTTTTTTTCTTTTTTTGCTATCTGCCTCTTTTGTTAAAATTTTACACTCACACGGAATACTATAACTGCATTTATAGTATTCCGTGTGAGTGCAACAAACATTACGTGGGTGAGTCATCCAGACCTTCTAGTGTAAGATTGAGCAAACATCAAAATTATACCAGAAAAAATGAAATTCAGAGGTCCAAGATATACGAACACGCTTCGGAGAACAGGCATAGAATAAACTGGGACTCGGCAAAAATTTTAACAAAAGAGGCATATAGCAAAAAAAGAAAAATTAAAGAATCCGCGAAAATGTTATTGAATGAGGATAGATGCGTGTCGAATTGTTCCGTAGATGTCTGTACAACTTGGTTGCCAATGTTAAAAGAAGAACTTCACAAGCTTAACATTGTATAAAAACTAAAAAAACTGTTAACTATATCAACAGTCCTATGTAAATAGTAAGTATCTATGGATATTGAATATAACAAACATACTTAGAGCTGTGTTTATCATACACAGCAAAAAAGATTTTTCAAAAAAGCGTTGAAAAAGGATTAGATTTCCGAAACGTCGGCGAAATATTTAATTTCAAGTTTTTATACTTATTTGTGTTATTTATTTAAAAAAGCAACCTCTAACTGATCCTTTGACGAAAAGTCACAGGCGTAGAGGTTATTTACCAGTAACATACTGGTTAATTGTGATATTTTGTAGATTCCCCGAGCACCGCTCAAAAAGAAAAAAAACATGTGGTAGGAAGTCCCAAAGAATTGAAGAAAAAAAATAATAGAAAGGTTTTATCAATACAATTTACATATACTAAACCATATTATGGGTAGATGCTAAAGCCGTCTTTATTTTTTAAGTTACAAAAAAAAAAATATTTATATATTTTTTAAAAATTGTATTTTCAGGGAGCGAACGAATTTTTAAGAACTATCTAATACATGTTTTACAGTAAACTTAGCCTGGTGGAAAATTTTAGCCCACTATAAGTAATCCAAACACTTCATTACAAGTAGTCCATCTTTAACTGATATTCTGAACTGTTCTTAGTAGTCGCCAAAGTCGTCTGCGGTAGGTAGCATAATATTTTGCAGTACAAAGCAGCAACGAAAAAGAAATTTAGTGAAGCTTCACGCTTAACAGATAACCACGACAGATGGCGCGATGCTATCAGACGTGCCATGCAGCAAAGGCGGACGACTAAAATAACGTACAAATATTTTCATATTGCAAAACGTACAATTGTTTAATCGCGAGTCAAACTGGCAAGTAAACAACTTTTATTACGAAGTGTACAGATTTAATTAGACGTGAAATTTGGCGAATAGTTACCTCCTAATGTGTTGTTTGAGAATAGTTTATTATTTCTTTTAAAATAGCATTAGACATATCTTTATTATGCTTAATAATTGCTTGTCGTTGTTATTATTTTTAAAACAATTGACAAAAATTTAATTTACGACATTATTTGTGTGACCTTTTTACGCGTGCGTTTGTTATGACGACAATAGATAAATGATATGTTTCATACGTTTTTATTTGCCCTTTTGCCCGCACTCTGACTATAATAATAATAGTACAATTAAATATGGTGGTAACAGATATGGATAGAAATAAACACATGCTGTTTTTAACTTTATTGTTTTAGAAAAAGTTGCAGAGAAAAATACTCTCTTTATGAAAAAATAATAGTCTCTACTTTATGTAGGTATCAAAATACCGTTTTTCGTTTGGTATTTTTTTACTATAAAAACTGCCACAGAAATACATTAAACATGAAATTGTTTTGCCACCTGGTAAAGAAGAGAACGTACTGCTTATATATCAATTATTTTATGCTTGGTGTACAAGCAACCGACAAAAGCCAGAAAATTTAGTTGGCGTTCTGTCAACACGAATGATCTTACAGTGGCGTCCCTGTTAGTTTTATACAGGGTTGGGCAAATGTGTGGAAATACTTGACTTCTGGCTAAACTAGAATACCCTTAACAAAAGTTTTTGTAGTGTTTTTATGTAGTGTTTATGTGATGCTTTTGTAACGATTGTGACAATGTTTTTCAAGTTACATCGGCAATCATTTGCACGTGTTTTTGATTCTAGAGATAATACCGGGTGAGTCACGAATTGCGCTGGCCCCGATATTTCCTAAAATGTTTGGAATAAAAAATTGAAATTTGGAGGCCTTATTACACGACTAAAATGCCATCTTTTCAATAAAAAATCAAGTTTGGTGCACATCCGGTTTGACCGGAAATGCCCACAACTTTAGATTTTTAAATGGAACACCCTATATATTTTTACATTTTTGGAATCTAGAGGAAATTTTGAATACAATACATCCATTTTGGTCACTTTTTGATAAACATTAAAAATTTTATTAAAAAATCTATTTCTGAATCCAGAGTGCTGTGGTGCCCAAAATATATTTTAGTTTGTGTGCTACGTTACTATAAAAATAAAAAGAGCAATATGATTGCATTACTTAATTCTCTAGAGGCGTTTAAAATTTTTAAATGTGATTTTTACCCACTAACTCGGTTTTTTTAAATGGGAATTTAATCGTTCACCAACATTTTTAAATACCTCATTTTCATACGAATCTAATGATACCAAAATTTTGAAAATACGCTCAGAAATATTTGAGATTTCAGATAAAATACAATGCAACCAAGCTTTTAGAAACATGCGGCTAATAGATAATAGATTAGTGGGCTTTGGAAACTAAAATGGCACATTTCTGTGTAAATCTGGTAACCTAATAACATTGGAAAAATCATAGTAGCCATTGAATGTAATAAAACAATATCAGCTGTCAGACAGACTCGTGTAGTTATAGGCAATCTTGAGCTATCAAACATTTAATAATTGTGAGCGCAAAGAACGTTACAATTAAGTTTAGCATAGGTATGTGGAGGTAAACACAATTACATCCACAAGGACATTTGCAATAGAATGCGACATCAGTTCGGTTTTCAGAGTTTTATTTAAATGAACATAAATATCGGGCCTATAAATAAATAAAAATCAATTCCGTTTGAACAATTAAACTTAAACTAGGTAACAGTAGGTATCTTTAAAATAATTAATATAATTAAACCATAAATTGACATTTATAGATATTGTTCAAAATGTCCACCATTTTTTTCTATACACAATTGGGCTCTGCGTACAGTTGCTAGAATGGCTCTACGCAATTCAGCCGGCGTTATTTCATTAAGAGCCCGTACAACTTTATTTTGCAGCTCTTCACGGGTATTTGAAGAAGTTTTATAAACTTTATTTTTGAGAGTGCCCCATACATAATAGTCGAGGGGTGTTAAGTCAGGTGACCTAGGAGGCCACCTGATATGACCTTAATTTGCGATAAGGCGTTCACCATGCAAGTTGTTTAAATATTCCATCACTCTTCTGGAATTATGTGGGGGAGCACCATCTTGTTGGAAAAACAGATTTTGTAAATAGGCAAGAGGAAGTAAGTCAAGAAATTCTGCTGTCTGGTTTTGTAAAAAGAATAAATATCGTTCGCCAGTAAGTGTTCCATCAAAAAATATGGGTCCAATTATTCGATCTCCAAGTACTCCAAGCCAACAGTTAAACCCAAATCTTTCCTGAATATTCCCCCGCCCTACCAACCTCGGATTTTCTTGAGCCCAGTACCTAGTATTATTTCTGTTAAACATACCTTGGTTTGTAAATCTACTTTCATCTGAATATAAAATATGAAAAAGAAAACCTGGGTTTTGTTGTACTGCATTTAACAACCAGTTGCAATATACTAGCCTCCTGTCGTTATCATCTCCATAAAGATGTTGGTGTATTTGGTATTTATAAGACCGAAACTTGTTTCTTTCTTTAAAATTCTGCAAACCGAAAACTGACTAATGTCGCATTCCATTGACAATTCCCTTGTTGATGTTGTTGGGTGTACCATCACAAATCCTAATACATCAATTTCTTTGTCCTCACTTACAATAAATGTTTGATGGTCATCTTGTTGATTGGGTTCGTTTCTTAATTCTTGTTACACTCTGGCAAACAAGTGTCTGCTTGGATGACGTCTGTTGGGATATCGTTGCTGATACAGTTCTGCAGCTGCAGTTGAATTTTTGAGACGCTCTCCATATATCAGTAACATATCGACCTTTTCATTTCTACTAAAATTATTCATTTTCTTTCATTTTTACTCAAAGAGATTTCCGCAACGCTTTATTTTGTATCTGTCTGACAGCTGATATTGTTTTATTACATTCAATGGCTACTATGATTTTTCCAATGTTATTAGGTTACCAGATTTACACAGAAATGTGCCATTTTAGTTCCCAAAGCCCACTAATCTATTATCTATTAGCCGCATGTTTCTAAAAGCTTGGTTGCATTGTATTTTGGCTGAAATCTCAAATATTTCTGAGCGGATTTTCAAAATTTTGGTATCATTAGATTCGTATGAAAATGAGGTATTTAAAAATGTTGGTGAACGATTAAATTCCCATTTAAAAAAAACGAGTTAGTGGGTAAAAATCACATTTAAAAATTTTAAACGCCTCCAGAGAATTAAGTAATATAATCATATTGCTCTTTTTATTTTTATAGTAACGTAGCACACAAACTAAAATATATTTTGGGCACCACAGCACTCTGGATTCAGAAATAGATTTTTTAATAAAATTTTTAATGTTTATCAAAAAGTGACCAAAATGGATGTGTTGTATTCAAAATTTCCTCTAGATTCCAAAAATGTAAAAATATATAGGGTGTTCCATTTAAAAATCGAAAGTTGTGGGCATTTCCGGTCAAACCGGATGTGCACTAAACTTGATTTTTTATTGAAAAGATGGCATTTTAGTCGTGTAATAAGGCCTCCAAATTTCAATTTTCTATTCCAAATATTTTAGGAAATATAGGGGCGAGCGCAATTCGTGACTCACCCGGTATAATAATAAAATAATAAGAGCTATTAACATTTTTATTAACAAAAAAGTAAAGTTAAAGAAGCAGTTGAAAATGTCTCCTGCCATGTTCAAATCAAGTTAACGCTAACTGCCGGTCGATTGTTCTGATGTTAGTCATTTGAACGACAAATTTTGAAAACAGTTTTTTCTTAAATTATCTTTTGAGCAATTCCAGCTAGCTTAAAATAAATCGCGAGCCTTAACCCAGTCGATAATCGATTTTGATCCTCGTCTGAAAACCCCGGCAAATTTTTTAATCCGTAATCGAGAAAAGACAACTTACCGAGCATCTGAAGCACATTTGATGCCATTTGGCGTCCAGAGCTACGATGGCCTTATCTGCGATGGGTTTGCTGCATCCTTTGCATTTGTCTGCGTGCTTGGCGATGTAACACTTCTGGCAGTATGGGACTCCGCCAAGGTCCATGAATTGGGTGCCGATCAGCTTCTGTTTGCAGTCGTTACAGACGAAGTGATCTTCGTGCCAGTTGGCGCCCATGGCTTGGACACATTTCTATTTTTCAAAAAAATGTATTAGATGTGTTATATTGGGAACAAGTAGCTTATTTTCACAGGCCAGGTAACCAAGGAGAATGTGCATCGATTGGGTCATTTTTTTTAAAGTCTGTTTCTAAGTAACATTAAATCTCTTCAAATATTAGCTTCGAGATGTTCTTTTTTCACATTTTTTTTCTGAGATTTGGCGATCTTTAATGTTACTTAGAGAGTGATGTAAAAAAATAACCCCATCGATACAGCGGCACATTCCTTGGCTGCGTGTAATGTCCTGAGTAGTAAAGAACAAAAACAGAGCCTTATCTATTAGAAACTTGGCAACAATGCTTATTAGATTGACCGCCCGCTTTGTTAGACATTAGTTAGAGTCGAATTTCTGCAATATGTCAACGTTTTTCTCATAGTATTTTGGGAATTTACTGATATTTGTATAAACCCATTAGAGTTATCCAAAAACAAAAACTTTCTCCGATCGCCTACTTCCTTTACCATAATCTTCAGAATGTCACCTAAAATTTCAGCCATTTTTATGCAGGTTTAGAGGTCATCCAACCTTCTGTGCACTTTCAACGCAGTTTTCTCCATTTAGCCCTTCGTGATGACATTAAAAATTCACAGATCTTGCATCTTTCGCAAGTATCTTAAGCGTATTGAAAATACCAGATGCAGCTATACTGCTCTTGGGGTCCAAGGATGGATAGCTAGGATGATATTTTCAGCATTTGCATAAGTACCATTAGCGATTAGTGATAAAATAAAAAAAATAAAAACTTTTATCAAATTTAATCACTTGGACTCATTGTAATTGGACCCATGTTCATTGATAATTTTTTTTTTAGATTAACCCAGCTATCATCTGTCAAATTTTGTCATAAAGCTTGTAAAACACCCCGTATAGTGCTTTTCTACTGTACTTTTTTATATCATACTTAGATGTGTTTGATAATTTTATTTACATAATTTTAAATATATTTGTCCATACGATCGAATTAAGCTAGTCCATGTTTTATTGGGTTATTTTGTTTTTTAATGTTAATTTGAACGGTGTTCTGTAAGAAATAACGCAAGTTATGCAAACTGAGTGACATACGATATGGCAGTGTCGGCATGTATCACAAGAGACCATTAAGTTTAGGAGTGTTTATGAAGTAGTTTCTTCCGGGTTATGCCGCGGTCGTCGAACTTTACTTGACGTTTCGCTGATCATGCTGTCAGCTTCTTCAGAAGGGTTCCAAAGACTGAAGTTGTTGAGTTCGGCTCCTCGTTATATACCTGGGCGCTGCTACGCTTGGTTGCACATTCGTCGTGCTCCGTTGATCGTGCAGAATCAAGGAACATCAGAGATATACTAGACTCGGATACACAGATAAGTCGGCTGTAGCAGAACATGTTCATCATAATGAGAACCATAAGATCAAATACGAGAACGTTAGAACATTGGACAGAAGTGCACGTTATTACCCAAGAATTATTAGGGAATCACTGGAAATTATGAAAAATAAGAACAATTTCAACAGAGAAGATGGGTATCGACTAAGCAATACATGGAGACTAGCTTTGCCAAGTACCAGTAATGTAATCGGTCACGATCAACGGAGCACGACGAATGTGCAACCAAGCGTAGCAGCGCCCAGGTATATAACGAGGAGCCGAACTCAACAACTTCAGTCTTTGGAACTCTTCTGAAGAAGCTGACAGCATGATCAGCGAAACGTCAAGTCAAGTTCGACGACCGCGGCAAAACCCGGAAGAAACTACTTCATTGGACAAAGGCCGTGAAAACCTGCATTGCACTATAGGAGTGTTTATGTTTATATCTTAGTTTCCAGATACTGCTTGGATTGTTATTGAAACGTGATATCCCTAATAGCATGGCGTTGAGTGAACGGTACGGTTACAAGGCCGTTACAAGATGGGTCCTATATCATACGCCCAGTAGTATTTTCAATACTGAAAATCCATTCAGGCTAGAGCCGTCCAACCTCTTCCTCCAAGCGTCGGCATAATGGCCCATATCATAATATATTACTAATTCTGATGAAATAAGTTAAATTCTCATATTTAAATTTTATTTTAAGTCCGCTTCGACCCCGCCCCGCCCGCTTCTCAACAGCCACAGCGCCTTGCGCCATGGATGTCTGCCAGGCTCCGGCCACGGATCGGAAATTTCATCTCTACTAAATTATTAATAAAGTGTTGATTGATTTATTGGTAACGCCTAAATTAAAAATAATAAAAACTGTTAAGGGAACTTACATCCAAAATGGGCTCATCGCAAGCATGGCATGTTTTAGCGAAAACTTTAATATGGCAAGGCGTGCAATAAGGCTTGTCATCGTTAGTATGGAATTTGCTTTCGGTAATTGGCAGCTTACACTCCTCACAGATGAAGTGGTCGGGGTGCCAGGTTTTACCTAAGGCTGTTAAGACCTGAAATAAAATTGTTAGTCGGCCACACACGAAAAGTAAAAATACAAACAAAAAAAATCTCGGAAAGAAACTCAAAATGTTAGTTTGTAAATTCACATCAAAATTTTATATATTCTAGATTACTTACACCGCCCTGGATGACTTGTTTGCACTGGTTGCAGGTCTTTGGTTCTGTGGCTGCGGAACTCTGGAAAAAAAAAGAGTATATTTTAAAAAATTAAACATACAATGTGGGGATCATTAAATAACATCAAAAGTGATAGGTATTTAACTATGAACATAATACTCAGTGTGGAACAGACAAATGGAAAAAATTCAGTATTTCAATTATTGTGCATATTGAAACATAGTCTTTAGAGGAATTTGCAAACAGCAGACAAAATAAATATCTATGAGAACTGAAAGAAAAACTGTGTGTAACAATAATAATGAAATCTTTGCATTCTTTCGATAACCTGAATTCTGGTTATGCTAGCAAATTAAAATCCTAAAATGAATTTGTCTAATTTCTTATTTGAAAACGCTCATTCTAACACTAACATCCACACAGTCCCCTACGGCCATGCAGATTAAACTAGTGTCTACATAACCCCCTACGGCCATTTTCCGTGATACACTGATAATATTAAAAGTTCGACTCTGCGTCCTCGCTAAAAAACTGTTAGCTTGCCGTTAGGTCGTAAATATATTTTCCGTGGGGGCGAGTTGAGTAATATGAACAACATAAATAAGTTAAATAATTGGAACATGTGTGTTTTCGTCAATTTGTTATTTTAATAATTGCGGGAAATATTTTATATGATAATAATAATGATATTCTATATCTATGTATTAAGTTGTACAATATATTTAAAATTTAATATGTTATACAGGCGTTGTTAGCTCGAAAATGGACTTGTCCTGATCTCCCCTCAGTGCTGTAGTTATAATTCAGTAATATTACGGTCCAAATTGCGATATATCCGACAAAATTCATAAAGTTTTGAAAATTGGTGGAAATAATCAGGACAGCATATGTAATAATAAACCGAAAAGTTCCCACCCCTAAATTGTGTGCTTCATCCCCTACGACATAGTATTCACCCCAATTTTCGCTTTTTTAAAATTATCCATGAAATGGTGCAATTTACGACAAAAATACCTATGTACAAAAGTGTTCTACAGGAAATTCTCTACAAAAAAGGTTTTTAGACCATTTCTCCTCAAACGAATAGTACGTTGGTAAATCAGGGCCGTAATTAGCGCAAGTCATATAATTCGTTATCTATTTACCATCACCGAAATGTTCGGTATTCCTAAGTAATTTGCTTAACAAAGAACGTTTAATTACAGAGCTAGTGAAAAGGTTTAGAACTGAAGGTATAGATGTGTTCGTTGCTGCGGATGGCGCCGATTTATTAATAATACAAACTGTTATAGAAAAATGTAAGAATTGCGATACAGCTGTTGTCGTAGGGCAAGATATTGACCTGCTAGTCCTTCTTATTGCACTTTCTCCCTCTGACAAGGACATTAAATTTTTAAAAGAAAAACAGGGTAATGCCTGTAAAAGGATTTACAGTTCTCTAGATTTACAATCTGCAACTTTCTTAAAAAATTGCAAATCCGCCATTTTATTTGCACATGCCATCAGCGGTGACACAACCTCGCCGGTTTTTTCCAAAAGGAAAGTAAATGCAATCAATATATTTAATAAAAGAAGTGATTTACAACATATTGTAGAAACTTTCAACAATGAGGAAGCTACTCATGAAGAAATTGCAAACATGGGAGAGCGATTTATTTTAGCTTTATACAACTGTACCTCGGCAGAAAAAAGTCTAGATGAATACAGATTTATATCTTTTAACAGACTAGTTGGTAAAGCCAGCAACACTGTTATGTTGTTAAAACTTCCACCAACTTCTGCTGCCGCTTGGCAACACTGTTATCGAGTTTTTCACCAAATTCAAACATGGAAAAACGTGACGCTCAAAGCTACCGATTGGGGGTGGAAAAAAGTTGGCGGTATATTAGTCCCAATAATGACTATAAAAGAACCAGCTCCCGAATCTGTTTTAACGCTTATTTCATGTTCATGTAAATTAGGGTGCGAATACGGGTGTAGTTGCAGAAGAGCAGGCTTGCGTTGCTCTACAATGTGTTATCATTGCCATGGACAATCATGCTTGAATGTTGAATCTGTGGAAGACGACCAAGATTTATAATTAACATTTGATAATTAGTGGATTAGGCCTACAGGGGATACCACTTAAAAAAAACGCGCCAAGTACTTTACTTCTAGGGTGGTGTGGAAATAAGTACAGCACAGTCTTTTTATAGAGGTGAGGGGGTGGAAATTGTATATTTATTAAAATTGTAAATAAATTTTAGTGCCTACTGCTATTTTAAGCGTTAAACGTTAAACTTTAAGGTAGATCGTACTGTAGAGAGTGCTAGTCGGAACCAACCCTTATGTTTGCGCCATATTTCCCACGTTATTATTAATTTTAGGAAAAAAGTGGTAAAAATCTTTTTGCTAGAGAATTTTCCAAGGAACAATTTTGTATATAAGTATTTTTGTCGAAAATTACACCGTTGCCGAGATAATCTAGAAAAACTTAAAATGGGGATAGAAAGGACGTCCTGGGGGATGAAGCACACTATTTAGGGATGGGAACTTTTTGTTTTAGTGCTATTCCCAACATACCCACCAATTTTCAAATCTTTATGAATTTTGTCGGAATAAAAACGTAATATTCCTGAACTATTAAGTCAAAGCGGCATAGCTTTGAGATTTTTTATGTGCCTTAAAAGATTGAAGGCAACTATAATTTTGTTGTCGGCGGAATCGGTGCAAATTCAAGGCATAGAATTCTTAGGTCATTCTTAATGAAAACAGTTATGGATAATTGGATAAAGTTCCAAAATGTTTTTGTTTTAAAAATACAGCAGGTCGAAGCTACAAAATTCAAAACGTTTAAAAACGCAATTCTACTTATAGTGGAGTAGATCTGGCATTTGAAAAACAAGTGCCTTTTTCAAAACAAAATTTTTCCCATCTTAAAGAGGACGACTTCCTCCACTTCCCTGACACTTTCACCTCCGAGATCTAGGTGGGGAGGGGGGCTGTTAAACATATGGAAAATCGGTTTTTCTCAGTTTGCACGCGATCGGGGAGACGGACAAAAAAATGTTTCGGATAAAAAAGAAAGGCCTCCCCGAGGCGCGTAAACTGATTTTTGGATTTTTAAAATAGGCCAATTAGGGCCGGAGATATGGCCGTTTGAAAGGATTGAGTTTCAGGGTAGGAAAAGGGATCGGGCAGGAGGTATGAGGGGTGTTTAAGAGATAAGGAATGGGGTTAGGATGGTAATTTTTTTTTCTTTTGTCGGTGGTTATAGGAAGAGGTCGAGGCCTCGGGGGGGGGGCTCTCTAGAGCAATTAGGGGAGGAGATGCAGGGGGGAATGTGCAAAAAGGGAAAACGGCCATATCTCCGGTTCTAATAGGGCGATTTTAAAAAATCAAAGTTGGATTTTTTCCTTTTTTGATCAGCTATAATGCTGGATAGGAAGGAAATAATTTTCGCCGAAAATGTAAAAATGGAGGGCAAGAGAAAAAATGTATTTTTTTTTCAAAATGATTTTTTTTATTAAGGGAAAATGTCAGACTCACCTTTCTGACCTTCGATTTCCCTTTGTGTGTGTGTAAGTGAGAGAGTAGAGAGGGTAGAGGCCACGCCTACTCTCCCGCCGCTGCACCTGCTGATTGAAAAGAAATACATTTATAAGTGTAACACGCGCGCGTAGCGCAAGTTAATGTCCGATCGAATTTATTTTTTTTTTAATAAAAAGAGAAATTTGTTCTCTTTAAAATGAGCCCTGGCAGAAGGGCGTAGGACTTTCCTTTTCCCTTCTGCAGGGCTTAAGCTTCAAGTTGTCGCCCTGCCTGTCGTAATAAAGAAATTCGAAAAATTCTTTTTTCATTTTAAATTGGATGAGAATCCCCGTCTTTTATGAGCAGTTTATCCCCACCACTTACCCCCTTCATAAAAAAAATCGTATTGAAAAAAAATACAATTTTTCTTTTGCCCCTCGTTTTTACATTTTCGGAGAAAATTATTTCCTACCTATCCAACATTATAGCTGCTCAAAGAAGGAAGAAATTCCATTTTGATTTTTTAAAATCGCCCTATTAGAACCGGAGATACAGCCCCTTTTGCACGTTCCGCCCTCCCTCTTCTTTCCTAATTGCCATAGAAAGCTCCCCCCGCGGCCTTGATCTCTTCCTATAACCACCCACAACAACAAAAAAATGACCATCCTAACCCCATCGCTTATCTCTTAAACACCCCTCATACCTCCTGTCCGATCCCTTTTCCTACCCTATCCCTTTTCCTACCCTACCCTAACTCAATCCCATCAAACGGCCATATCTCTGGCCCTAATTGGCCGATTTTATAAAACCAGTTTACGCGCCTCGGGGACACCTTTCTTTTTTATTTGAAACATTTTTTTTTTCCGTCTCCCCGGTCGCGTGCAAACTGAGAAAAACCAATTTTCCATATGTTTTACAGCTCCCCCCCCCCCGCACCACCTAGATCTCGGATGTGAAAGTATCAGGGAAGTGGAGGAAGTCGTCCTCTATAAGATGCAAAAAAAGTTTTTTTGAAAAAAGGCACTTGTTTTTCACCCCCTTTTTTCTGCCAGATCTACTCCACTATTATTTTTTATCGAAATGGTAAATACTTTTAATATTTAATTTGCGTTAAGAATGCAATACTAATGTAAAGTGTAACATAGGAAAATACATTATTCTAATATTCATATGAAATGAGATTTCAGCATTTTAAAGTAAAATTTATATTTTTATTGCATAGTATTTGAAAACACAGGACAAATTCACATCACGTTGCTTAGTTAAAACCGCTGCCCAAGGAATTACTACTTCCACATCCATATTTTCCATCCAAGTTGCTTTAAAGGAAACATCTTGACTATATTTGCACTCTGGTATGAGGAAATTATTTATCATAGAATTTTAATAATATTTGGGGCAGATGTCATAGAAAAATTTGAGGCTTTGGTTTTTACCACATACGTTAAAAATTAAATTTCTAGCTTGCTCTACTTATTTTCCCATATTGACAACCCTCCCCACCTCCCACCCCCTCGGAATCATCACAATTAGATGTAATTACAATACATACATGTACTAACGTTCAAGTGAATATCTCAATATTAGAAGGAAATCTGGGGCTTTGGTTTCTAGTGATACACCAAATCCTGTACTCTTATCAGCTTGCTTTACTTATTTTTCCCTATTTATCTCTACTTAGCTTCCACTCCTTCAATGAAATCTTGTCAAAATGTAATCTAGTTTCAGATCTCGTTATAATACATACGTGTACCAAATTTCAAGTGAAAATCTCAGTTTAATTTTATCAACTCTTTTAGGGTGTGGGGGTGGTGGACAGATAGAAAATATTATATAAAAAAACTGAGGCCTTCTCTTCTAGTATATACACCAAATCCCAAATTTCTGTACTTACCAGTTTGCTTTGCTTATTTTCCCCTATTCACCCCTGTTAAACCCCAACCTTTCAACGGAATCATCTCAAATTATAATCTAGCTCCAGATGTCGTTATAATACATACGTGTACCAAATATCTCAATTTTAGTTTATCAACCACTTCAATAATGGAGTGGGGGTGAAAGGGGAATTTGGAGAAAAACAGTTTTATTTGCTTACGTTAATTGTCCAAATAATTAAAAATGGTTAATTTAAACTCGGAAAATAATGTTCAATATTGACAAGAAATTTAAAACCAAGTTTTTTTTTTTAATTCCAAAGAAAGTGTAGCTAGGTACATTTTATGATAGTAATCATTAAACAATTTTCTTAACATAATTACATAATTATTAGTAGGCCGAGATAGTTTGACTTTTCTTGTTTGTTGTCGTAAACAGTAGAACAAGTGTACTTGGTTAACTTCGTCTGCAAATAATCATGCCTTATAAATTTACAAATGAGGAATATGCCGATATTATTTTTGTCATGGATTTTGTGAAGGTAATGGTAGAAAAGCTGCAGAGGAATACAATATTCATTTTCCTAACAGAAGAACACCAAATCACCAGACATTTTCAACTGTGTATCGCTATGCAAGGGGGTGCGACAGTTCTCTATCATCAAAAGTGGAACGAAATATTGTTCAAAACGTTGAGGATCAAGAAACTATCATTAATATTGTTCAAGAAAACAAGTACCCGACGAATAGGTCTCATTTAGGAGTTCCTCATGTCGGATTTGAACTCTAAATAAAGAAAGATTACATCCGTATCATATTCAGCAAGTGCAAAGGCTTCAACAGGTCAACAGGGTGACAATGTAAATAGGTTAGAATTTTGCAGGTGAATTATTGCTCACAGACCGGCTACATATCGAACTTTATTCACAGACGAGGCCCAATTTACACGGGGACGGGATGGCGTATTTAATTCAAGAAATTCGCATAACTGGGCCGAAAACAATCCTAATGCTATAAGAGAAGCCCATTCTCAACATAAGTTGTCGGTATATATTTAGTGTGGTATGATTAACAACAACCTAAATGGCGCACATATTCTTCCGGCATGACTAATTACAGAGGTTTATTTAGATTTCTTACAAAACCTGGTTTAATGCAAGGTATAAGAGGACAATACTTCCAGCATGACGGAGCTCCTCCTCATTTTGGTATTGAGGTTAGAAGGCATTTGGATATTGAGTATCCAAACAGATGGATCGGACGTGGGGGACCTCTTCCTTGGCAGGCTAGATCACCAGATTTCAACCCCGTCGATTATTTTCTATGGGGATATCTCAAAACTGAAGTCTACAGTGACCCAATAAATTCTAGAGATCGGTTATTTCAGCGAAGTTTCCTCTGCAGTGACCAAATTAGACACAGTCTTGCGCAAATTAGAAAATCTATTGGCAGTTTAAATAAACGCCAACAAAAATGTATGGAAGCTGGATGTTCTCATTTTGAACATTTGCTCTAAGTATTCGTAAAATTTTTAAATAATTTTTGTAAATAATTATTGTGACCATTTTGAATTATTTGGACAATAATTAATGTAAGCAAATAAAGCTGTTTTTCTTCAAATTCCCCTATTTGCCAAATTCACTGTCTTGTAAAAAAAAATCTAATTACATGTTTATGTTTAGTGATCTATGGACTTTTATCATTGGCACCTGAATATTAAAAAAATATTACAGGATGGTCATTTTTACAGGAATCGGAAAAATCAAATTAAAAAAATCCGCTGGAATTTAAAAAAATATGTATAATAGCAATGTATCAACTGTGATAAGTCTATAAAGTGTCTAAAATTTGTACAAAATCCTATTAATAGTAAGGACGCCCTAGTCAAAATAAATTTAGACCTAATTCAGATTATCACCCTGTATCTCAGATATTAAGAGCGACAGAAAAATTTCAATGGCCGTTTCCTGAATACCTAAATGGTCCTCTACCGCCCCTGGAAGTATGTACCAGTTCCTCATGAAACATCCTGTATAATTTTATTTCCACATACTGGAGAGCGAATATTCTTTAAAGAGACTTGAATGGGAAGTCTGCACGTGGAAGTAGTGATTTGTTAGGCACCAGTTTTTTCGTGTTGTAAAGATTATTTTCAGTCTGTTCATACAATTTCAGATATTTGTCCACCTAGGGGTGAAAAATGAACCACTGTGCAACGGGTCGTGGGAAAATATTGTCGTAGGGAAGTTTTAAAATTTATTAGCGGTTGCTGCATGAGAAAGGGTAGGTGCGTGTCACAACAATTGCACCTACCCCTCTGAATGAGTATGAATCATTAAAATTTTTATTTTATACGATCAATATGTTGATAAAACGATGTGCCAAATGAAATTTAATGGATACGCGCTAATGTGTCATGCGATACGGCAATAAACACCTAGAAATGATTAAGATATTATTACCTCACCGCTTTATTTATAGGTTAATAGGTCACATCATCGGAGATTATCATGGCGTTATAAAACATTTATGTTGGGTATACGTTTATTACGTACGATGCGTTCATATTGTTTTTATGACTGTTTTAACGGCGAGGAAAATTTCTGTTTGTTGATTTTGCTCAGTGGCGGCTCGTGATATTGTCTGCAGAGGAGGCTTGATATTCTGAAAGACAACTGATGTGCAATATGACTACAATTTGTACATTTTCCCACCACCCCTGAGGTATTACAACGGCGCGTTACATTTTTTTGCCGTGGGTTGTTCGCTGGGATACCGATTCACGACTTGAGAGAATAGAACTAATAAAAGAATAGAATGAAAAGGAAATAGAAAATATGATGAGATGAAAAAATCAGTCTCACAAAATTCTCGTTTCTACGACTCGAGTATCGGTATCCAAAGGATTCCTACTATCCCACTTGTAATTAAATTATATAACTTTTAATAAAAATAAAAATAGTTTTGGTAAAAAAATTAAAGTGTTTTTCTACAAACAAAAAATTGTATTCATTACCACTGCCAGGCGTGTATAATTCTAAGTTTTAATAGAAATTAAAATAGTTTTGAGAAAGAAGTTATATAAAACAATATATAACCGCGGAACTCTATATTATGGAGAATTATAAAAAATATTTCCTAAAAAATAAATAACACAAATAAATATTTTTTCTAAAATAACAACTACCTATATTAATCTCTGCTTTAAAGCCTGCATATTTTTATAAATGAGTGGTAACCTGCGATTTTTGGAATTAGCAAAATGGTTGATTATTTCATCATAAAATGAATCGTGTTTCCTCAATTCTGACAAAAAACGTTTTTCTATTGAAATAAGCGATACATTTGAAAGGCGGTCTTGACTCATTTTGTTTCTAGTAAAAATGTTTTTATGCGTTTAAGTGCTGAAAATGATCATTCTACAGAAGCTTACCGGAATTGTCTCAAAAAATAGTGGCGTTATTCAAAAAGTTCTCTAATTTTGGGTCATAAGTTTTTAAAAAATCTACCAGCTCTTTGAAATTTCCTTTATTGCACGATTCTCGTTTTTCGTCACGTCCTCGGAAAGAATTTTCTTGTGAAGATAACTATATAACGGCATCTATTAACCTCTTTAATATTTCCCTATTCTCACGGACCTTTTCGTTAACATTTTCTATTTCTCTCTTATGTGCAGAATCCAAGAAATTTACAATATTTTGTTTACCAAATATTTCGAATTTAATGCAAGATGAAATGTGGTCCTGGGATTTTTCGTGCCTTTCTAAACCTCGCAACAAATTTTGCAAATTATTAAACCCGGCCCTGCCCCAAATTGAGGATTGATCATTAGTAAATAATAAACATCTCCAACAATATAATTTGTTTCTATCTGTTGATGCCGTTAACCACTCGACTTTTTTATAATTGTTATCACAAAACCCTCTGTTTTGTTTACCACTTTTAAAAACTAACGAAAGCATTGCTGGTGTAGGCCTGGCATTTCTTTTAATTCTTAACTTTTCGTCATAAATAAGAGTAGTAAATCCATTTAATAACAAATAATCCACCACGTCTGGACAACAAGACATGTTGTTGGGAATATTTGCACCTAGAGCACTTATTTCTAGCCCGCCTTTCAAATGTTTTATGTATTTATACGTCAAGTTGTTCTTATAACCTGCTAAACGCAACTGTCAGACGTCAGTTCGTTTTCTTTGTGAATCACCTGACTCTTGAATGACCTGTGCACATGCGCTATAAAGAACTGAGATCTGGAGGCTAGCCTCATACTTGGCTATTCCAAGTGTTGCTATTTTACACAGCGCAAAGAAATTCAAGGTCATTCATGTTATAAGTAAATGCGGTAAAGTTGGAAGCTATTTCGTATTAGCCTCCAGCGAACCGCAGTGTTCATTCAGTAAAAGACCGGCCGACCGGGAAATATGCATACAAAGACTATCCGGACTGTAACGTTATAGGTATGTTTGTGGAAAGGAAATGCAAAAATGTTATATATAAACTGAAAATTAATTAATGAATAATAAACAATAAAAAATATTGAAAATTGAGATATACCTAATAGAAATTTCTTACTTTTGAAGATATGGTGGTTCTTCCAAGGGGAGGCTCAGCCTCCCCTGCCTCCCCTGACGAGCCGCCACTGATTTTGCTTGAAGGAGTACAAGATAAAGATAATGACTGCAATAAGTAGAATTCTAGTGTGTTTCTCTCTATAATCACATGTTCATTGTTATTATTGCTTGTAGCATATTGGTGGACCATGGAAAATATTTTTACCTTCAATTTATGACTGAGTTCTCATAGAAAAAACCGCTGCCTAAGGAATCACTACTTTCACATCCAAATTGTCCATCCAAGTAATTTTAAAGAAATACATCTTGACTATATTTTCACTCTAGTATGTGGAAATAATTGGTCATATAATTTTAATAATATTTGAGGCAGATGTCACTAAAAATTTGGGATGTTGATTTCTAGCATATACACCAAAAATGTTTGGACTCTTATTAGCTTGCTTTACATATGTTCCTCAATTTACACCCCTTCAACGGAAATTAATAAGTTAATGAGGTTCAAACCGACACATTTCTCGAAAGTTTCCCGTATACGAAAAAAAGTTCGAACATTTTCCATGGATCATCATACAATGTACAAAAATGAGGTCGTCTTTGAAATATAATATACAGGGTGGGACAATAGTGCGTCGGACCTCGATATCTCGAGTTCTACGATAACTAGAAATTTTTTTAAAAAATTGCAAGTAAACTAGATAAAAAAGTCTATAACTGGGAATTATTTTCGAACATACAGGGCGAGCCAAGACGAAATTACAAGACCAAGTGCCTTTTTTTAATGGAATGCTATGTATATCAGTACATTTTTTTAAGCCTCTTTCTAGACTCTATTCATTCCTATATTAGCATTGAATATCTCCCAACCACTTGGATGTAATGAATTTTTTTGTTGAAATAATGCAATCTGCAGATGAATATTAAAAAAATCACCACAGTCACAATTATGGGTTTTAAAAAAAACTTATGTAAATACCAGTTCCGAGACATCTAATTAATGTTTTTCAATCATTTTCATTTCCTAGAACTGTACACGGTGGCCAAACATTATGTTCAATTAAGAACTTTTTAAATTGAATTTTCTCATTTTTTTCAAATGGAACACCCTGTATATTTTTCAACGATGTGATGTAGAAATGAAACACGAACATTTTTGTAAGTACTTCCCTATGGCTAATTGCAACCATTTTCGTTTTATAAGACAATAAATAAGTGTCAAATTCAAGAATAAACTTAAAAAAAGAACTTTTCCTCAAATAATTCGTTACAAAAATTTATAATTGGTCTTCGACGTGTTGCCCATTTTGATTGACACACGTCATCATACAATTTTGAAATGAAGCCATTTAGTGGGACCATTTATTCCAATCCATTAAAATGAGTAGATAGTATTTAACAGGTCCTTTACTGTAATGTTTTTTTGTATATTTTTTTACCGTTTTTGTTATTCGACAAGCAATAAAACCTCAGTTTGGTATAAATTGTCGTGTATAACGGAGCATTTATCACACTTATCGGTCGTTAGTTACAATTTGTATTGAATTTAAAATATTTGGAATTATATGAATTTTAATAAAGCGGAACTTGTAGACATGACTTTTATTTTGGGCGAGTCAGACAGAAATTGTTTACTTGCCAATAGAATTTATCACCAAAGATATCCTGAAAGAAGGATTCCTGATGTTAGTAGCTTCCAAAACCTTCACGATAGATTTCTGGAAACTGGAAATGGCGAATATAAAAAAAGTGAAAGAATATAACGTGTTGTGAACGAAGAAAATGAGTTTTCTGCAGTGCTGGCAACGGTTGAGCATCCCCATGTTAGTCAAAGTGAGCTCATTAGTAGGAATAAGTAGACGGTCTGTGGGTCGAATTTTAAAAACAAATAAGTTGCATGCATATCATATTCAAATGCACCAGGAATTATCTGATGACGATTTACAAAAGCGCCTACAATTTTGTAATTGGGCCAGAGGTACAATGCAAGATGATGTCAACTTCTTCAATAATGTTTTATTCACTGATGAGGCAACTTTTCATAAAAATGGATATGTTAATAGGCACAATTTCCATTATTATGCTTCGGAAAATCCTCACTTTTTTTATGTAAGTTGATAACCAACACAGATGGTCTATAGACGTTTGGGGAAGAATTATTGGAGAACATGTAATAGGGCCACATTTCTTTGATGGTACATTGGCTGGAGCTATTTATCTTCATTTTTTGGAAAACTATCTGCCACAATTAATGGTAAATCTCCCTGAAAGAATTCGAAATAGGATATGGTTTCAGCAGGATGGTGCCCCAGCACATTATTTAAATGCAGTTAGAGACCACTTAAATAATATCTACCCTCATCAATGGATTGGAAGAAATGGACCTACTAAATGGCCTGCTAGATCCCCAGATTTTACAAAAATGGATTTCTTTTTATGGGGATACGTGAAGGAAATTGTTTATAGAGACACACCAACAACAGTAAAAAATATGAAGGAAAGAATAATAACTGCCTTTAGATCTATACACTGACAGTTTTAGGAACAGTGGGAACATCATTTCAAAAGCGCATAGAGATGTGTGTCAATCAAAATGGGCAACATGTGGAAAATTTATTATAATTTTTTCTACTGAGTTATTTAAAGAAACCTCTTTTTCAAGTTTATTTTTGAATTTTGTAATTATTGCTCAATAAAACGAAATTGGTTGCAATTAGCCATAGGGAAGTACTTGCAAAAAATTTTCTTTTTTTATTTCTACATCACATCGTTGAAAAATATACCTTTTGAAAAAAACTGAGAAAATTCAATTTAAAAAGTTCTTAATTGAAAAATAATTTTTGACCCCCCAGTACGTGGAAATTTTAAATTTGAGGAAAAAAAATTCATTTGTTCTATAGTTAGTGATAAATAGATTAAAAATTTTTTCAAAAAAATTTCAAAATTTTTTTAAAATTTGTTTGAATAGGTTTAGAATGCCATGGAAACGTGGAAATTTTAAATTTGAACAAAGAAAAAAAATGTTCCATCTATATTAGTGGTAAAATTTTTTGAAAAATGGCAAAAAAATGTTCTAAACTTTTTTTTTAATAGGTTAGAACGCTATGAAACGTGGAAATTTTAAATTTGAACAAAAACAAATTTACATCTATTTCAATTTTTTTTTTTTTGAAATAGTAGAATGTCATGAAACGTGGAAATTTTAAATTTGTACAAAGAAAAAAAAATTCATCTGTTTTAGTGGTAAAACATTTTTCAAAAATGTTGGTGAAATGTTGGTTTTTCTGAAATAGGTTTAGCGTGTCATAAAACGTGTAAATTTTAAATTTGAGCAAAAAAGAATTTTTTTCATTATTTATTTCTTTTAGACGGTCCACCCTCTATATTTTCCTGTGAAAGTTTAACCATTTCTTCGCTGACAGTAGCGTCAACTACCTACCAAGTTTGACTGCTCTCCGTCAAGTAGTTTTTTAATTAATGCACCAACAGACAGACAGACTGACGGAATTGGTCTGAAACGTCAAAATCCGAAAAAATCTCGGAGGATGATTTTTTCTCGAATACAATACTTCCCTTCGGTATGCGAGGGAAGTAACAAATTAGCTGATTTGTTTAAGCAGTTGCAAGATACGCGAGATATCGGCAGAAAAAAAACTGTAAATTCTATGAACAAAATGCAACATTTTGACCACAATAAAATATCCGCACGACCTTTTGTTAAACAGGAAAAAAATAATTTAGAACCATTAATTTGTTCATAACAATTGAACTGTCAAAGATAAAAGAGGTCGCTATAGTCTCAAACGACGCTTATCGATAAAATATTCATTTTTTATATCTTGACTTTTTTTTGTCCATTTTTTGTTTTCACTAAAATGTCAAAACGCATCAAAAAATGAAAATTTTCTGTAAAAACCATTGTTTTTAACAATGAAGCCCATTTTTTTAATGCCATCATCGTGTTCAGGGCAATTTTTCCTATAAGAAGAGTCAATAAAATTGCTGTTTTATATTTCTGACCAAAAAAAATGTACGACGACCGGACTACGAGTGAAAGACACTATTAATATTAGTGGCAACGTTATTATGACAGTGTTGACAATGACAATTCGTAAATTAAAAATGTTCCGGGAAGTTTAATGTGAGAGAAAGTTTAGCCACCTGCCGCTACCTCGTGATTTAATTGCCAAATCGCTAAGTCCAACATGAGGCAACAAGTGGATGTTACCCGGAAAACGGTATGTACTGCACGGACTAATCCCCCAATAATCAAGCTCAAAATAAAAGCAATAAGCAGCTAAACAATGCAAAGTTTCTATCATACCATTATAGATGTGGACTTCACTTCTTGCGTAGCAACTCTGACTCTGGCCCGATTACTTTCTCGGCGAGATGTGGAATAAGGGGGCTTGTGTGTCAGACACGTGGCTCTCGTCGAGCACTGTGATACACAACTATGGAAACGGTCCATCCCTCAATTTTATTATCGATTTGGAATTTCGACCTTTGTTTGCAGGTTTAATGTTGGCCAAGGCGCCCGAGCTCGAATTACGTCGAAGAACCGGAAGATCGGAACAAACAAAAATTGTTTTGCTAGCATCGCTTGACTTCTAGTCCAGAAGAATGAGGGGAAAAAATATGGTAGCGATCTCCGAAAGATTGAACCGAAAAATATTCCACATGAAAGAATTAGTTTGTGTGTAAAAATGCATGGTCGGAAGCTCGTCGGCTCTAGACGTCATTTGGAAAAAAAGGTCACAAAAGTACTTAAATTGAAAAAACTTGCGATTTTATTTTATTCTTCATTTTCACGATGTTAAACAAAACGATGCAACTAGGGCAGGTAGGCCATCTAGTATTGTCAGTAGATTTTTAAATTTAAATCTAGCTATTTTGCAAACCACTGAAATTATTGAGTGAAAATTCATAGTAATAGTCTTGTTATGATTCTACTTAGGTACTCTTATAGTTTTTTTTAAATATACGTGCTAAGAAAAAAAAGTTATGGCCAAAGATGATAAATATTTCCCTATAGGACGTCTCTTTCTAGGGAATGGCCACCTTTAGATAAAAACCTGGAGCTTCCAAATATTACTCTTAAAGTGATGTTTAGAAAGATCCGATGAAGGAAAAAAATCTCAAAAATTTATTTTTGAAGATGTACACTTCCAAAATTTTTAAATCTTGAGAGTGATATAATTTGAAATGTGTAACTAACTTTTAACCGCCTCTTACTCCGGTTTAAATCGCGTTATTAGATTTCTGTAGGTGCGATTTTGAAAGGTTGAAATGTGTACTTTAAGGTGCTTTAAGGGGATTTACCTTACAAATTAACCCTCTTTGTTTTACTAAAATAAAAGAAACTTTCTTCTTAGCTCCAAAATTCGTGAAACTAGGGGTAAAATAAACGTTAATAACTTTTATTTAAAAAACTCCGACATCATACAGTGTGTCCCACTTCGCACTAAGCCACCCCTATAACTTGGCTATTTGTATTTGGATTTGTATATATTTTTTACAGCACATAATACCCCTAATGAACTACCTTTGGAAGGTAGAACTGTTACTCAATCTCTATTTCAAAGCCAACTGTGATTTTTTTTAAATGGGAATTTTACAAAAGTAACGTTAGCGATTGAGATAGAGGAAAAATGTATTTGGAAAAGTCGTTCAGAAAAATTAAATAGGTTCAAATATGAATTTTCATTTAAAAATATTGATTTTTTTTTCTTTTTGAAAAATATTGCAAGTCAGAAAAATTCGATGTCTGGGTTAGTTTAGAGCATTAAGTTAGAAGGTAGGGAGACGACATCCTATACAAATTTCCGATACAGAAACGGCATCAGTATGCGTGGCTAAATGTAGTAACAATATGGTGGTTTTGCCAGACCAGGACTAATTTAAATAATACAAGAACTTTGTACCCCGACGAGACGGTATATCTGGATAACGTAAATAAATGTTCAGTTCAATAAATGCAAGAGTTTTAACAGTTTCTATTTACCTCGATATATAAAATGTGCAATGTTATCCTAAAATAAACCATTTGTTTCTATTCTACGAAATATATAACCTGAGTATATTAAAAAAACATTTAATTAGCTGTCTTTTTTTAACACGGCTCTGTTTGTTGTTTACACTACCTATGACATGTTATTCCCAGTAATTTCTTCTTGTCAACACCATCTCAAGAGGAGCAACTTCTTTTAGCACACGACACCATAGTCCTTTTAATGTTTATTGTCTAAAATTTAACAAACTATCAGTAAAAATCACAATAAATCGCATGGAAAACAAACTGTCACTATTTGACGGAAAAGTAGTAACAGGATGGCGAAATGATGGCGTTTTTGATCACGTGACAGCTTCTCCCTACCTTCTAACTCAATGGTTTAGAGCATCCAGATTGCAATGTCAATATACTTACATCAATTATTGTAAACACCATAGTTGTCAATTTTTACGTCAAAATGCCTTTGAAATTAACAATTCCAGAAAAAGTGGAAATTATTCGTCTCGTTGGAGATAATGTTCGTTCCTTCAGAGAGGCTGCTAAAATATTTAATTGTAGACATCCCGATCGTCCTCCACTACATCATTGCACCGTAGCTGCTCTTAATAAGTAATTTGATCAAACCGGCACTATTGCAAAGCCAACATTGAAACCTACCAAAAGGCATCCAGATACTGGATTTTGTTAATGGAAACCCATGAACCAGTGTAAGAGAAATTGCGGGGGAATTAAATTTATCAAAAAACAAGATCTGGCGTTGCCTTCGCAGACACAAATTACAACCCTTCAAGCCAGCATTTCTTCACACGTTGCAAGAAGGGGACCCAGAACGAAGATTAGAATATTGTTATTGGCTGCAAGGCATTTTTCTAGATGACGGTCGTTTTATTGATAAAATACTATTCTCAAACGAAGCCACATTTACCACTAATGGCGTGGTTTCGTCACAAAATTGTAGATATTGGGCCGCGGATTATCCAAATTGGGTAATCACATGCAAAAGTCAGTACTCCCAAAAAGTGTATGTATGGTGTGGTATATTGGGAACCCGGCTAATTGGTCCATTTTTTTTTTCGAGGGAAATTCAAATGCTGATGTTTACTTGAATTTCCCTTAACACAGAATCCGATGCTATAGACGGCGATATAGATGGCTGCTCAGTACATAATGCCTTGATTGTGAGGGAATGGTTTAATCAAAATTTTCCTCGAAAATGGATAGGACTTAATGGTCCACTTATATTACTCCCCTGGATTTTTATTTATGGGGTGCAATTAAAGAAAAAGTTTATAATAGTAGACCACGCACAAGGCAAGAATTGTGTAACAGAATTTTGGAAGTTTGTCGATCAATATCTACTGAAGAATTAAGAAAAGTATCGAATCATAATTAAAAAAAGAATTATAAAATGCATTGAAATTGAAGGCGATCTAGTTGAAAAATATTTCAGATTATTATTGTTAGCATTGTTCATGTTGTGTACGTTTTTCTTTTAATTAAATAAATTATCAACATTATGTAAAATGGTTTATTACTATTTTCTGGAATTCATAGCAATCTGGATGCTCTAAACTAACCCAAACATCGAATTTTTCTGACTTGCAATATTTTTCAAAAAAAAGAAATCAATATTTTTAAATGAAAATTCATATCTGAACTTACATAATTTTTCTGAACGACTTTTCCAAATACATTTTTCTTCTATCTCAATCGCTAACGTTACTTTTGTAAAATTCCCATTTTAAAAAAAATCACAGTTGGCTTTGAAATAGAGATTGAGTAACAGTTCTACCTTCCAAAGGTAGTTCATTATGGGTATTATGTGCTAAAAAAAAGCGACTGGAACCTCCCCACCCGGTTGAAATTAGTGATGGGCTGCTAAACAGCAGTCTGCTACTTTTTAACTGTATTTTGATTCGTAGCAGTAGCAAATGCTATGAGCCCTGATAGTCAATTCAAATCAGCCGTCATGACATGCCTTTAAATCAAATATATTATTGTAATATGACGCACCTATATTTATCTAATTTACGACGTCGTTTGTGTTCACCGCCAAAACAGCAATATAATTATTTATATTTCATTTACAACTAGTGACCAATCCTCAAACTCTGAATAATTATAAACACCTAATATATGATGATATTTAATCATGTAACATTTTCCGCAATTATTAATAAAGTTTATAATGAAAAAAGAGAAAAAAAACAGCACTGTGTTGGGATCGAACCGTCGATCTCTTGATTTGTAAGTCGACGCATCATCATCATCATAACAAATTTATTTAGTTCTTTTAATACAATAAATTGCCTCCGCGGATCGAGACCCGGATTCAACCGTACAACCACGTCGCGCAGCGCCGTGGTGTTAGTGCGGTTGGGCGAATCGCGACCGGTTCGGCTCAATAAAACTTATATTTAAAGGTTAAAACTCCTGCCGCCTGTGGCGGCTTAAAATTAACATTAACATTGTTTTTGCGTACACAGTAAGCTTTAAATTAAATATTTCACTTAAAACGTTTGGTCGCGCAATGTTTCACATTTTAGAATTTGGATTGCTGAATAAGTCGACGCTTTAGCCCACTGGTCCACTGACAACTTATGACGTAGTTTCACATATGTTGGTATTATAGAGACATTGAATTTTGTTTCTTCTATACAATAATATGTATAAAAAAATGTAGGTATATTAAAAAAAGGTGCAAGTGTGATATATCGTTGAAATCGGTATTTTAACTGCTTTCCAATTATTATTATATTACATTATATTACAAATTGTAAGTAATAATAGCATGTTGCTGTGCCAAAATGGCACTAAACGTAATCCGATCTCAACCAAAACCTTTTCAGATCTTCTAGAGCACTAAAGAAACCCTCATGCAAAGTTTCATCCAAATCCGTCCAGTAGTTTCGCCGCTATCGTGCTAACACACATACACACATACACACACAGGCATTTTTCAGAAACCACTTTTTTGGATTCCTGGGACCTCAACACGTAAAGATTTGATGTTATCTCAATTTTCGATTTTGGACCAATTTTAGTAACCTCCCACAATTTTATTGTGGGGAGGTTAATATACACAAATCTAAATACAAATAGCCAAGTTATAGGGGTGGCTTAGTACGAAGTGGGACACACCGTATACGTACTATTCCTACATACAATCATTTTGTATCCCAAAATATGATAATCAATAGCCACATGTTTCTTGTTTCGTTTAAGCCTTGTTGAGCTTAATTTCCTTAATTAGTTCAAAAGTTTGTTGTACAAATTTAGTGTAGCGCGTCCGAGACCGCGCACGCTTCGCGAGCCATACTTATGTCTCGCCACGTTCGATTCTCGTGCGTTAAACAAAAAAAATCTGGAGTCTACATTTTTGATCGTACAAGAAACTTTATATACGTTTTTGATGTGAAATTTCCCCCTCTAGTGCTATTAGTTTTTTTATATATATTTTTCACTTCGAGTTATTGGCCAAAAACCGAATTTCGGCCAATATATTCGATTTGTTTAGGGATCGCCGGCACTTTACAGCTGTAAACTTTTTTTATCGTATTCTACACCAACAAAAATACTTAAGTATTCTGAAAAATTCAGCCGTATATAGTATATTACGTACCATGAATAAGTGATACTTTTCAGGTGGAGAATGTAGTTTGGGAAACCAAGGCCCGTAGGGCCGAGGTTTCCTAAACATTCGAGACCTGAAAAGTCACTTACTGTTCGCGGTTAGTAAATAGTTTTTTGTAATACCTGCGAAAATCAAAGAAAAGTAATTAATGAGTTAAATTTGAATTATTGACAACTACCTGTCAAAATTAAATTTTAATATTTTAAATAAATTAGGTATATCGTATATACTAGAAATTAACAAAAGAAAGCCTAATAGATAAACAACTCGTTGAAAAGTCAAGTTTGACAAGCAGTTTTTGAGGAAATACTATTATGGATATCGAAGAAGCTGCAAATATTGCTTGTACATCGCTTCTACCTGGGAAATCTAAAAAAAGGTACGAAATCACATATGACGTATTTAGAAAGTGGTGTGACGCTAAATATGTGGATATTCATACCAGTGAGGCGGTTTTACTCGCATATTTTCTAGAGAAATCTAAAAAATATACATCTCCAGCCAGCTTATGGTGCGAATATTCCATGCTGCGGTCAACCATCACCTTAAATGATAATGTTGACATTTCAAAATATGCCAAATTAAGGGCATTTTTAAAAAACAAAAATATTGTATCGTCCCAAAGAAAGTGAGGTGTTTACTATAGAACAAATTGTAAAATTTTTGAGTGAAGCATCTGACCAAACATATCTGATGAAGAAGGTCGTTGCTATTATGGGAATTGCGGGAGCCTGCCGCAAAGATGAATTATGCAAGGTAACAGTAGACGATATTGTTGATAAAGGAAGCGTAATACTTATCAAAATACCTGATTCTAAAAATCACCTTTCAAGAAGTTTCACTATCGTAGACAATGAAAATTTCCACTGTCTGGAATTATTCAGAAAATATATGAGTCTGCGACCAAAATATTCAGAAAATAAAAGATTATTCTTGAGATATAAAAATGGGAAATGCGTTAACCAACCAGTTGGGAGAAATATTTTCGCTAAAATTCCGTCTGATATTGCAACATTTTTAAATTTGGAAAATGCAAAAAATTACAGTAGACATTCGTTTCGCAGAACCTCGGCAACTCTTTTGGCTAACAGCGGAGTCGACGTTCTTGCGTTGAAAAGGCACAGTGGGTGGAAGTCCTCGGCAGTAGCCGAAAGTTATGTGGCGGAATCTTTAACGAACAAAATACAAGTAACTAACAAGATTTTCAACATTAGCAACCTAGAAGCCGGTTCATCTCGTCAAACATCAGATAATGATCTCTCGGATAATATGGAGAATACTCCACTAGATGGTCCTGAAGCAATTAAAGAAATACAAAAAAATTTAACATCAATTTTGGCTGTTGATAATATGAATAATTGTACTTTTCACATTTCCATAAATAATAAAGATGCTTAAAATAATATCTTCATTTTTGTGTATGCATGAAATGTTTGGTTTCAACGATAGATTTTTTTTACCTAAAATTTCTGTTGATCTGAGCAGGTGAATAATAACTAGTACGTAATATTCACTTACAGCCCACGTCGGACTGTAAGTGAATATTACAGCCATGTAACCATGGCAACCAGTAAATGAATTGTAAGTTCAGCTTACTTTAATAAAAATTTGTTAATAATGATCCACTTACAGTACAGGTATTACAAAGACATTTTTAATGACCGGTTTTTATCAATTTCTGTCTCCGAAACTGGACTATAATTGAATTAAGGTTTTGATGAATTTCATTCTTTGGAAAATGTACTACACGTACATGTGGAAGTAATTACCGCAGGTAAATCTCACCCCAACACGGTTTCGCGTGGAGGCAATCTCCGCTGCCCCCTAACTAACGCCAAATTCTATTTCCGTCTTTATTAATTATCGATTCCGTTCTATTTCCAGACGCTGTATCACAAGGAAATCGTCATGAAACTCCTGCACCTGGTACTAGATAACACTCAGAGGAAGGCATCGGAGAATGGGACGAATGAAGAGGCGGCTGCCAACATAGACAGCCAAATTGCGGACATTCTGCAGCAGCTGAGGAACGAGGGCAACATCGAAGCGCTGCAGAAGGTCCTGGAGACCTTGCAGAGGAAAACCGTGGATTCGAACGAGTTGCAGCTGAAGATTATCGAGAACTACGAGGAGGGGGCCGTCAAGAAGAGAAAAGAGTGAGTTTGTCATAAAAGTTTAATAAAATAGTTCCGAGCAACATTATACAGGGTGTTTGTAGTATACGTACAATAGTTGCTAATGCATTGCATTGGACCAAAAGACGTAGAAAAGTTTTATACAATTTTTGATTTACTCTAACGGCTTTTCTTAAATTAAATATTTTCTAAAAGACAAAGAGCTGAAAACAGATTTTTTTATTCGATCGGATCTTTCTGATCGAAAGACCGAAATTGGCGTTTTCGGCACATCGTAAATTGCACTCGCGAAATGTTAATTTCGAGCCCACACGAACGAGAGAAAATGGTCATTTTTTTGACATTTAGTATGAACTGCAAACTAGGTAACCATAATAGTCGCTAGCGCCATCTAGGCTCAGAATTTAGGATTCATCTTGTTATGTTAAGAAGAAATATTCCAAATAGATGCCGCCCAACTTAGTTTAATGTTGCCGGAATGTCGCCGGAAACGCTTGATTTTTGGCTTAAAGTATAAGTATGATGAAAATTAATAATTTAAGTACATTAACAGAGTAAATCTTCCGTTTTTCAAAATGAAATTCCTGCATTTTTATATAGGGTGGGGCAGTAGCGCGTCGGATCTCGATATCTCAAGTTCTACGCTAGCTAGAAATGTTTAAAACAAGTGCAAGTAAACTAGATAAAGAAGTCTATAACTGGGAATTATATTCGAACATGCAGCATGCATGCACCCTGTATAGAACAATTTTTTTCTTCCACTATTGCTTTCTTTCCTGTGAATTTGTTCTTGATGGAGGTGGTCGGTGTCGAGCTGCTGTTGATATTTCGGAGGCGCGATATCCATGCATTTAATTCGCATTTGAGATCGGGATTTCGAATTTTTAACATTATACGCCACAGATTTATGGTAAATATATACCGGGTGAGTCACGAATTGCGCTCGCCCCGATATTTCCTAAAATATTTGAAATAGAAAATTGGAATTTGGAGGCCTTATTACACGACTAAAATGCCATCTTTTCAATAAAAAAATCAAGTTTGGTGCACATCCGGTTCGACCGGAAATGCCCACAACTTTCGATTTTTAAATGGAACACCCTATATATTTTTACATTTTTAGAATCTAGAGGGAATTTTGAATACAATACATCCATTTTGGTCACTTTTTGATAAACATTAAATATTTTATTAAAAAATCTATTTCTGAATCCAGAGTGCTGTGTTAGTGGGTAAAAATCACATTTAAAAATTTTAAACGCCTCTAGAGAATTAAGTAATGCAATCATATTGCTCTTTTTATTTTTATAGTAACGTAGCACACAAACTAAAATATATTTTGGGCACCACAGCACTCTGGATTCAGAAATAGATTTTTTAATAAAATTTTTAATGTTTATCAAAGAGTGACCAAAATGGATGTATTGTATTCAGAATTTCCTCTAGATTCCAAAAATGTAAAAATATATAGGGTGTTCCATTTAAAAATCGAAAGTTGTGGGCATTTCCGGTGAAACCGGATGTGCACCAAACTTGATTTTTTATTAAAAAGATGGAATTTTAGTCGTGTAATAAGGCCTCCAAATTTTAATTTTCTATTCCAAATATTTTAGGAAATATCGGGGCGAGCGCAATTCGTGACTCACCCGGTATAGGAGATGTGAATATTAAGGAGATATTGGGTGATTCTTCGCAGATTCTCTAGTGAATTCTTGAAGCAATGTCAGGTGCTCTCCGGGTTGTTTAGATTCTGTTTGTATGGAACTAAAGATAGAACTCTTGCATATTATTATTTGTGAGTTTAACTAAATACAGGGTGTAATCAGTTTTGTGTCATTAAAAAAAAACTGGTTATGGGGACCGACTAGACAATCAAACTACCTTTATGGCTATTCCCTCTAGAGACACTTTGAAAAAAACTGACGTAGGTCAACCTTTTTAATATTTTTTAATATTAATATAGAAAATAATTGAGAACCACTGCTTTTCTTGGTCAATGGACTTGTAATTCCCAATTATACAACTTTTAAATTGTCATAAAAGAGTGCAAAGGCCTTCCGCCTTTGATGGACCGCCTCAACCGAACTGAGGCAATTATAAAGAGGTAAATAATTCGTTATCTTTTCCTGCACAACTGCAAGCAAATAATGGCCGTAGAAGTTTAAACAGAGCATTTCTTTACATGTGTGACTTTTAATTTGGAACAAAATATTGGATTAATGTTTATAATTTAGAATATTTAAATGTGATTTATTAACGTTTGTAACATAAATGAGTGTCCTGGGTTAAAAGCTTACCACCTAAATAAATTATTCGAAATCTGCATCTGCATCAATACACAGTTCGGTACGTCGAATTAAGGACATACGTACTCCGTTCAACACTAAACAATAAACTATCAATTAACGTTGTCAATAAAGAAAAATAAAAGAAAAACTTGGTCCAAAATCCAAAACGGAATACAAAAAGAACGAACAAGTAAGTTGTGTCTGTACGTAATCAAGAATTTAACGACTAAAGTCAATAAAATAAATCTTAACTATAAATACACAGTGACCCGAAATTGAAAAGTAACAAAAACAACGAACGGCGCGGGCGGGGCGGGTTGGACGTGTGTGCATAACGAAATACCCATAGTAACTAAAATATTGCACAAGGGAGAGTTAGAGTATAAGGCAAAGGCACGCGCGACGATATAAACCTACCTCAATATTCCAGCAGTTCTCAAAAGATTTGATTGAAAATTTGCGAAATTTTTGTCAATTTTTTTTCTCCAAAACTATGAGCTTTAGACCCCATGTTTTATAAGGTTTTTTTTGTTTGTCTTGTCGTTCCCTACCACCAGTTTTTTTATTACACCCTGTATATTTACTTGCTCTATGTTTCTAGATTGCCCCATACTGAAGGACAGAATTTTGGGTGCCTATTAAACTGACTATTAAATAAAAAAATGTATAAACCCTAACAGACTTGGTACTTGTACTCAGCATGAAATTTGCGTGGTTTGCGTTTTTAATGAGGTTTCCACGTATTTATTATAATACTGATCTGAGCCCTTGGCTCCTAAATAGGAAATTATTTTATGATTTGCTATTTATATGTATAGTAAGAAAGTTCTTCTTGTCATATGTAATAAACAAATTACGATGTATTAATTCAAGCAGTGTTATAGTAAACGTTGCAACTTCTTGAATTGTGTTTTTGAATCTTACACCCTCGATATCTTAAAACTGTCCATTTTTGGACCTATGAAGACATTTGACATCAAAAATCCAGTTTGTAAAAGCGATCCAATTTTATATGCAGCGATTGTACGAAAAATACAACTGCATCTCGGTCTAACTCAGAATTCTCATTCCAAAATTAATTTTGAAACCTTTGGCAGCCGCCCAAATAATAATAGGCGAAACTATTACACACAAACAAACACCCACTTACAATAGATTACTTTAAAGTTGTCATAAATGCGCGCGGGCGTATACAGAATAATATCCTGCTGAAAAAACACAAGAGTTTTTCGGTTGTTTATTTTGATTCGGGTGGCTTGATTCAAATCAAACAAAATACTAATATCAAATTACCACTCAATGGGCCGATCTATTAATAATGGGTGGATCATTAATATTTATTTTTAGCACGTTTTATGATCAGAAGTCGTAGATTTACCCAATCAGATGCCGAATCGTGTAAATCATCGATTATTTTAAGTTAGTCTAAATAGGCTCGTATTCTACAATGATGTATATTTTGTTCTGGAGACGATTAGAACCACATCTCCAGACGATGCGAGCCTGGTTAGCGAAACCAGCGCTTAGAGGTCAATGATTTTATGTAGTAAAACTTCAGCGCTAATTATAATTAATTGTTACAGCACATATCCCATTTTATATAATGTGGCCTGTGGTTAAGGGTGACTAATATTTGTATGACATAGATATTTGGTGGTTACGACAAAATATGTATCAAATTCACGTGACTTGATGACTAAATTCGTTTGTTTACTTGTTTGATTGTTAATAGCATTATTGATAAAATATTTCCCGGATGCTTATATATACCGGGTGAGTCACGAATTACGCTCGCCCCGATATTTCCTAAAATATTTGGAATAGAAAATTGAAATTTGGAGGCCTTGTTACACGACTAAAATGCCATCTCTTCAATAAAAAATAAAATTTGATGCACATCCGGTTTGACCGGAAATGCCCACAACTTTCGATTTTTAAATGGAGCACCCTATATATTTTTACATTTTTGGAATCTAGATGAAATTTTGAATACAATACATCCATTTTGGTCACTTTTTGATAAACATTAAAAATTTTATTAAAAAATCTATTTCTGAATCCAAAGTGCTGTGGTGCCCAAAATATATTTTAGTTTGTGTGCTACGTTACTATAAAAATAAAAAGAGCAATATGATTGCATTACTTAATTCTCTAGAGGCGTTTAAAATTTTTAAAATGTGATTTTTACCCACTAACTCGGTTTTTTTAAATGGGAATTTAATCGTTCACCAACATTTTTAAATACCTCATTTTCATACGAATCTAATGATACCAAAATTTTGAAAATCCGCTCAGAAATATTTGAGATTTCAGCTAAAATACAATGCAACCAAGCTTTTAGAAACATGCGGCTAATAGATAATAGATTAGTGGGCTTTGGAAACTAAAATGGCACATTTCTGTGTAAATCTGGTAACCTAATAACATTGGAAAAATCATAGTAGCCATTGAATGTAATAAAACAATATCAGCTGTCAGACAGATACAAAATAAAGCGTTGCGGAAATCTCTTTGAGTAAAAATGAAAGAAAATGAATAATTTTAGTAGAAATGAAAAGGTCGATATGTTACTGATATATGGAGAGCGTCTCAAAAATTCAACTGCAGCTGCAGAACTGTATCAGCAACGATATCTCAACAGACGTCATCCAAGCAGACACTTGTTTGCCAGAGTGGAACAAGAATTAAGAAACGAACCCAATCAACAAGATGACCATCAAACATTTATTGTAAGTGATGACAAAGAAATTGATGTATTAGGATTTGTGATGGTACACCCAACAACATCAACAAGGGAATTGTCAATGGAATGCGACATTAGTCAGTCTTCGGTTTGCAGAATTTTAAAGAAACATAAGTTTTAGACTCAATGGCACAAAATGGCGGGAAGTTCAAATTTCAGGTAAATTCATTTGTGTCCAGAAGGTTCAATATTTGGGCATCAAAATTTCAGGATGTTTCCAACAAAAGTTAAAAAAAAAAAAACCGCTTTTTAAGCAGTTTATTCCATTTTGTACGTAATGTATGTACTTAAATGACCCAAAACCAACGCAGATTTGTTGGTATTTTAATTGCCAAGGTTTCTGGATTTTAGTTTGTCCCGATCGGATCTCTAGAACCGGAGATATAGACGTTTTTACCTAAAAAAGCGCTTTTCAAAAAACAAAATTGATTTAAAAAAAAAAGCAATAGACTTTGAAACTTGAAAACTCAGATATATATACTCCTGGTGATACATAATATTCATAATATTACTGTTACAAAACTATACGCATCAGTCCTTTTTTTACTTCTCTAATGGTCTACTTATTTAATCTATTATTCTAAACCCTATTCTGGCCTGTTTTAACCTGTTTTTCGTGGTTAACAAGAAATCATGACCCGATGGAGCAAAATTGACATTGGGATCGTGTCCAGCACTTAAAAAAACATGAACACATGGCCTTCTTATTTAAAATCTTTTATTTCCTAATCCATAAAAATTGAAATACAATATTGAGACGTGATAAATCGAACCTGTAGAGTATAAATCATTAAACCACTTAAAATATTATTCATCTGCACAGGCGGCTCAAAAATAAATACGATTCTTAAAGACGATTGATTGTGAATCACTCGTTCATTAATAATAATAATGTTTAAAACAACTACAGCTCTGTTGCAACCTCGAGTACAGAAATAGAAGATTCTCTAGTCGCTAATAAAAATGAATTATTAGTTCTTGTCCTCTTGGAATTACTTTAAAACTTTTGCATGTAAATAAAGAGCAATTTACTCGAGATAACCAGTTTCTTTTTCGAGCAGCACTCGGATTTTTGTCGCATTAAAGTTAAACTGTAAAGCATAAATTTCCAGCGACCGAGGCTAGGGAAGTTCTTGAAAAAATCAGTTCTAAATTTATTTGAGTTTTGCACACGTTTCTTGTGTATCCCACATCATCGCGTTTATTTCCCAAATAAATTGAAATTATGCCAGGAGTTGTTTCACAATGTGTAGCAGGTGGATGGGCATTTAACAATGTATCAGGACCATATGCAATTTTAAATTAATGCCGTTTCAGACTGGGCCAGGAAATTTTGAAAGCGATGAATAATCGATGACTTTCAAAGCGGTAATTTGACTCTAACGCGCAAATAAATCATTAGACAGAATGACAAAGTGTTTTTCCTAGAATATCAAATATCTCCAATGAAATTTTCACAATATAGTACCGTTCAATGTAATGCTAACGAGGTGAACATCTAATTTGCAAAGATATTAGTGATAGGGTACATGGTGATTCACAGTGATGCCATAGTTACCGAATTTTCGGTAGATCTACCGAATTTGGATGGAGTCTACCGAGATACCGATTTATTCTGAAATTGTACCGAAAAATGAAAATTTAATAATAAATGATATACAGTGTGTCCCAGGATAGATGTAACAAGAGGTGTATGGACCAAAAATTTTGTAATTTTGGAATGGTATTTGGGGATTGAGTCCTGCTTGTTGTAAAACTAAAGTATACCAAAAATGACTTGATTTGGTGTTCTACAGGGTGTTTTATAAGCAAAGTTGTAAAAATCACCACGAATAAAGTACCTTTATTTTTCAAAATATGAAAAAGTTATTTAGAATGCAATTTTATACCTCTTACAGCCGGTTTTACAATCGCTAGTTAACTTTCAGTCAGAGTTAACTTTCAGGTTATTATAGAAATTGGGTTTTACAATATCTGGTCATTTTCGATGTGGTAGTTATCTAGTAGTTAACTTTACTAGCAGATGAGGTGTGGGTTAACTAGAAGTTGGCAGTTTAGTGGCAATTTATAACCTATAAAATAACTGTCACAAAATAATTTTTGATATTTTGCCTGAAAATGGATATGTATAAAGTAAATGCATATAGCAGTGATGAGTAGCCAAGGTAATCCTGTATAGACCTAACTTTTTCGAAGAATACGATGGAAGAGATTTTTTAAATAGATCGAGACTAAATACTTACCTACTTAGTAATAGATCACTAACTCATAAATTGCTTCTGACATTTATATTTGATAGCAGGTGACGTGACTTTGGACCAAAATTAATACATTTTATGTATATTACCCATTTTTCCAGTACCAACATTATAAATTTTATTCACAACCCCTCGTTTACAAATCATCACTTAACTTTACATTGAAAAACGCATGTGTCGGTAAAGTTATAGTTAACCTGCAAGTAAAAGTCAACTAACACAAAAGTTAACTTGCGATTGTAAAACCGGCTGTTAGTCCGGTATATTTAGACATCGGAAGGTACAAAAATTCACACCCAGCTGAAAGTTGGTAGGATTGTTCAAAACACCATTATAAATGAACTTAAAAAAGTCCTCATCGATCCGATATCTGGAAAAAAAAAAAAAAATTACGCGGGGTCAAAGGTCACAAAAATGGCTTTTTCGCGATTTTCAGCAAAACGGTAAGTTTTATCATAAAATTAGCTCAGATGAATTGTAGATCAGATAATTATCTATAAAAAATATCTTAATTTTTTTCCTAAGAGCCACCGTTTCTGAGATATGACGATACAAAAAGTTGGAAGAGTTGTAATCGTCATAATTTGTATAAGTACGCCACGTATATACATCTACTTTTGCAAAGTGTCAAAATCATGTACTATTTTTACACGCAATCACTGGCTGTGATACGACATCTGCATTTTTCAGAGGGGGTAAAACAACAGTTTTTAAAATGTTTGAAAAACAAGATTTAGTTGAATGTGCTGAAGTTTTTAAAAAGAGTAATTCAACTCCACAAGAAGTTATATTACCAAGTTCAAGTGTGGCTTGGTTATCAGCTAGACCCAAAAGACTGGGGTTAGAAGTTGGCCGACAATACATTAGAACCAGTTCAGACTTTACCTGCGCCAGAAAAACTGCTAAACACAATTTTTTGCAACTGTAAAAAGGGATGTAGTGCTAAATGTGGTGGCAAAAAAGTTGGACTGTTTTGTTCTTTAGCATGTACAAATTGTCAAGGTCGGTCGTGCTCCAATGTTGAATCAGCAACAGTAGAGGATTCGTTTGATAGCAACGAGGAGACATGCGATGCATCACTATTGAGGCAATTTACTTGCACCCAGGATGAAGAAGAAGAACAAGAAGAAGAGGAAGCAGAAGTATTAGAGAATTATGAATCAGACGAATACATTTTCCTATTTTTTTCTTATTTACACCGCTTTTATCATTTTCAATCCTTGCTAATATCTTTTATTATTCAATAGTTTCAAATTAAACAGAATCACAACAGACCCGTGGAATAGGCCTACCGGGGAAACCACGTTAAAAAAAGCGCTAAGTACACTACCTCAAAGCTGGCGTGGAAACGTGTGCATATTATGACGATTACAACTCTTCCAACTTTTTGAATCGTCATATCTCAGAAACTGTGGCTCATAGGGAAAAAAGTGTCGAGACATTTTTTACAGATAATTATCTGATCTACAATTTTCGTCTGAACTAATTTTATGATAAAACTTACCGTTTTGCTGAAAATCGCGAAAACCCCATTTTTGTGACCCCGCGTAAATTTTTTTCCAGGTATCGGATCGATGAGGACTTTTTTGAGTTCATTTATAATGGTGTTTTGAACAATCCTACCAACTTTCAGCTGGGTGTGAATTTTTGTACCTTCACTCCTATTTTTTGGTCTAATTTGACCGGATTATCTGTACCAAATTTCAGGAATATAAAATAATTTTTTTGAAATTTCCCATTTTTTGCGAATTAATTGAATTCATATTTAAAGCTGTGTAGGAGCAGATGTTAATCATCTCGAAAGTAGGCTATTGATGAATAAAAAATTGAATATACGAGATGTAAGAAGGTATAATGTTAATCGAACTAATTGTAAAACAAGAAACAATTACTAACAGAAGATTAATGAGGTTTAAAAATTATAACAAGTAATAAATGTCAAAAACATAACAGATTCACGAACAAATTAATTATTGACCAATACAAAACAATGTTTACAATTTCTTTATTATTCGACGTAGCTACTACCCACATCCACACACATTTCGATCCTTCGCCTGAAGTCCTTAAAACTGTTTCGAATATGATCTAACGGTATGGAGTTTACGACATTTGTAATTATCTGCTTCAATACTGCTATATCGTTAGGAAGTGGTTCAGCGTAAACCAACTGCTCGAGGCGACCCCATAAAAAGAAATACAATATTGATTGGTCTGGGGATCTCACCGGTCACTTGATCGGTCCATTCCTGGCAATCCAATTTTCTCCAAAATTTAAATTCAACCACCGATTAACCATTTCTGTGGAGTGGCCAGGACAACCATCATGTTGAAAATGAACTAAAGGCATATCTCTTAAAATATTTAAATGTTCTTCAGAAAATCTTTCCAGAAGCTGTAAATAAGTGTGCTGGTTTAACCTTCCCTCAATGAAATAAGGTCCAATAACTCCAACGTGATAAGAAACGGCACACCACACATTCACTTTTTTATAATATTGTCTTCTACAATGAATTCTAAAATTTGGATTTCTAGAAACCGACAATTCTGAGATGAAACAACGCCATTGGTCGTGAATGTGGATTCATCTGAGAAAATTATGAAATGATGAAAAAATCTCTTCCATGATTTTTTCTCCAATGGTCAAACAAAAATCCAACTTACGGCCGTCAACTCCCTCTTCAAGCGTATGTTTATAATTTGCTTTATATGCCCTAATTTTCTTTGCCTTGTAAATTCTTTGGAGTTCAGACTTGCTAACATTAATAAGAGCTGACCTCTCTCTTAGTGGCATCCTAGGATTTTCTATAACAGAGGCATGAGCTGTAATAGCCCCAACATTTTCTTCATCATACGCTTTTATTTTTCTTTTCGTGTCAAGAACACTACCAGTAGCCAGAAGCATTTTAATTATTCTTATAGCCTGAGTACGTGACAAAGCAATGATTGGAAATTTCAAATTAAATTGGCTTACCACTTCTCTTAGCAAGTTTTCACTGCCAATTCCGTAGCATTGCTATTGATTTTTATAAAGGCGATGTTAAGCATTGTATTGATTACACCACTAACGAGATGTAGTGAATCAGATGGACCATAGCCTTTGAAGTATCTCCGCCGTAACGGTTTTAATACACCAATTACCTACAATATTATAGTAAATATTTACCTCATTTTAAAATAAAACATGCACCGGCTCCCGCACCTACCAAATTAATTTCTCAAATAGACCGGTCCGTTGACAGGTCGGGGGGGAGCGGGAGTTCGGGTGTACTTTAAAATATTATGAATATGTAAACAATGTTTTCTAAATTTAAATGTGGACTGCCGAACGGGCCGAAATTTAATGTTCCCAAGACACGAGTTTACACAGAAAATTAAAATAAGGTATCGGTGGATATTTATCAAAATCATTCACAGCCACGCATTCTCTTTGCGTGGTGCCAAGAAAAATAGACAATCTCTTATGAACCGTAAAAGTTAACGGTCCTCGGTAATTTTATGTCGTTTATCTTTCAGCGAGTAGTAATGTATGTTGGACAAACGCAACAGATTGGTAAAATTAACTCTAGAAGGTATACCCTCGGAAGAAAATCGATTTTTCTAATAAAAGTGGGATATGTTGCGCCAAAAATGTGCATACATATAAGTAAAAATGTTAAAACCATATTTGTTCTGCCGATAAATTGGGATTGTTATTGTTCGGAAATAATCGTCTCAGCTCTGGAATGATATGCTCTTGCAAAAGTAATAAATATCGTTCAGAGGTCAAATTTTCGTTTATAAAATAGGGTCCTATGACATGCCCACCAATAAAGCCACACCAAACATTTACTTTTTGTGGTCGTTGGGTGTGAACTTCCTCCATCCAATTGTATTTTGGTCTGGCCAATACCTACAAGTAGATAAGCTATGGAAGTTTTGGCTTAAAATCCCATGTATTTTCTTATGGAGGTTCATTTTGCAGAATTTTGATTTGAGACAATGGCAACGGTATCCATTCAGACTTTAGAAAATTTGAACTCAACCATTCTCAATCTGGACAACAGCGTATGAGGACTTGTAGAGTTAATGTATACTAATATATAGTTTAACGAATGGGATTCGGGATAGTGGGATGCGTATATATAGTAATTAGAGCGTTTTACACTTTCGTTAATAGGAAAAATTATTTAATTTAATTTTTAAAGCGAAAATAGTATTCTGTTTATCTAATCGGATGGTCGACAATTGGAATGCTGATGCTGATATATTTGACCCCTTGTAGTGACAGCTTCTTTGGTCGGGAAGTCTGACAGACACTTTAACGTGATAGATTTTAAAACACCCTAAAACTTTTGCATCTTAACATTTTTCGCTAGCCATTTTATTTTAAGAAATATGGATCGTTGAATCATTACTTTCGAATGACAATCAATTTCTAAGAAATTCCTTGTAAACTATTGTAGAGTATGGGTACTCACTGATGATTCCCTTATGGTTCCACCGTTATCTAGCTACCTCGTGTATAAAAAGTGAACAGAAATCGAAGAAACCTTTTTACATTCGAAATTTTTTATCTAGAAAATATTTAAAGAATATAGAACACTGTAGAGAATTAATTTATTAAATCGCTTTGTTTACTATCATAATAGAACCTTATAGTAGTGGAGTAAATCTAAGGGTCTAAATTGCTTAGAAAAGAATTGTCTTACTATAGCATTTTTTTGCCAGAACTTGTTGAAAACATTTCCGTGTGGTGCAAAGCTTTTGTTTAAACAAAAGTCTGTTCAGAATCCTATTTTTTCGCAGTTTTTCTTAAAGATCTCTGGTAGAATAATCTGTATCGCATTAAAGAAACAGACACAGATTATTCACAATGAGATTGCGAAGAAAACTAGATTTGTCCGAAACTTTTTGGTCAATATGTCAAGTCGTAAAATATAAGACATTTTAGTAAGGCCGTTCTAAAACAATTGATGATAACTTGAACAATAATGCACATATTCTAAAGAAATTTTTGAGGAATATACCCCCTGTGGAGTTAAACCATCAAGCCAAGTTTCAAGTCAAAATGTTTACAGTAAATCATAAAAAACAATTGCAAACTTGAAAATCGAATCGCTGATTGTTTAGAGGCATTCAGTCGTACGTCAAAAATTTCTATTTCAGATTATAGTTGTTTTTATGTTCTTTGTGGGGTATAAAAAAATATTTTAAAATGTTTAAAACTGAAAAAATGGTTCTCATTATGTTCCTTAGTTTGCTTATAAATGGCCATAATGCAAACAAGTCATATCTAGGTTCCCAATTGGTGTAGTTAAAACTATTTTTTTTAAATAGTTCGTTTTTTTATGTATTTTTAATACATACCAATAAGTTTTTATCTTTGGACAAAATATTTATGAGTAAAGTTCATTTGTTTAAGAAAAAGAACAGAAGAATTGAATAAAATTAGTATGAGCTGTCAATATGAAATTTTATATTTGGGTTTTTTAGGGATCCGCAAATATTATCTCCGATGAATATTTTTATGAAAAAAAAAAAACAAATGTTACTTTTTTTAAATTATAGTCTAATGTGTTAGTCCAGTCGATAAAGTAAAAATGACATTACAAGCTCGCAAAAAATGTTATCTGAGATTTTCCTTCAATGATTGTTAGTGGGAGGATTAAACATCACAAAACCACAAAAATCAGTTCTGGGGGTGCCGCGCAACCCCTCTAAAAAACCACCCCTTCGGTGAAAAAAACCGTATTTTACTGATAACTCGTTAACCGTTGAAGACATAAAAAAATTGCTCATCATAAGAAAGAAAACTTGACTAATTGCCTAAGAAAAAGTCCTCTTGTAATTTTCTTGTATATGCCATGGTTTTCGAGAAAATCGATATTAACAAAAATTGCAAAATTTGTATTTTTAATTCCCGCGAATTTTCGTTTATTTGAAATTTTTTGCTTGCGGCCTATAGAAAAAATTGAATTGCTCGAAAACCAAACGAGCAAGAAAGAAAAATCCAAATGGGTTTTAGAGGGGATATAAAATACTGTCTTGTGTTGCCATTTTTGAGGGCTATTGATATTTATTAGTATATAAAAATAACAATATAATATAGTTCTCTGGATTTTTTGTATATCTAAACATTCACAGGCCCATAAAAATAACTGACGTTAATATAGGTTATAAATGCATTATCTCTTAGTTCAAGGTAGTACTTCAATGCAGAAAAAGTTAAGAATAAAAATATTAATATTTACAAATTTAGCAGCATATTAAAGTTAGCCCAAAAATAAAAAACAAAAAAGGCTGCATATTCAACTTTTTGATGATATTTTTTTAATAAAATTAAATTATCAGAAACAATAGTTATATGATATATAAACTGACAAAAAAAATTTCAAGATGTTTGGGTCTTTTTTATTTTTAGGAAACAATAAAACATTGTCCAAAATTTAGCTAACTTCAACATGCTGGTAAATTTGTAAATGTGAATATTTTTATTCCTAACTTTTTCTGCATTGAAGTACTACCTTGAACTAAAAGATAATGCATTTATAACTTATATTATAGTCAGTAATTTTTTATGGGCCTGTGAATAGTTAAAAGTGCAAAAAATCAAGAGGTAACTAACTATATTGGATTGTTATTTTTATATACTAATAGATATCAATAGTCATCAAAAATGGAAACAAAAGAGAGTATTTTATATCCCCTTTAAAACACATTTTGATTTTTCTTCCTAGCATGTTTGGTTTTCGAGCAATTCAATTTTTTCTGTAGGCCACGCGCAAAAGATTTCAAATTAACGAAAATTGGTGCGCATAAAAAATACAAATTTTGCAATTTTTTTCAATATCGATTTTCTCGAAAACCATGACATATACAAGAAAATTATAAGAGGACTATTTTTAGGTAATTAGTCAAGTTTCCTTTTTTATAATGAACATTGTTTTTATATCTTCAACGGTTAACGAGTTATCAGTAGTAAAACAAGGGCTTATTTCAAGAAAGGGGTGGTTTTTGGGGGGGTTGCGCGGCACCCCCAGAACTGATTTTTTTGGTTTTGTCATATATAATCCCTCCACTAAGAGTTACTGAAGGAAAACCTCAGATAACATTTTTTGTTTTGGAAATCTCTATAATTATTGGACTACTTATGTGTGTATACACAACATAAAAAAATGTCATTCACGAAAGTGGTACTAAAATTTGAGCGAATATTTTTTCTGTGTGCCTTAATACAAATAAATAAATAAATAAATTAAATAAATAATTTGCTTTATTTAGCACAGGCTAACTGTATACATTAAAAAAAGAGAGATACATTGAATACATAGATGAAACAACTTTAGATACAAACGTATACAACGGAAAAGAATACAACATTTAATGTAAGCTTACACCCTTAATCAAGATAACCCAACACTACGAACATCTTTTAATTCGTAATATCAGGTTTTGTTTCCCCAAAATAAAACACACTGTATATAAATACAATATTACTTAAATGCCTGTAAAATTAAAAAGAAATACTGTTAGCTTAAAGCAATATATTATAGAAAAATTCACTAAATCCTCAGTTGCGTTATACTTAGTTATATATAGAAAATAATGAAGCCGTCAAAGCATCACTAATCCAATATTTGTCACATACCATTTTTCACTATTGTCGTCTCCTTAAATTTACTTAAATATACCGTCCCCGTCGTCGAGTGTGTACTAATTTGAATTCGCGCATTAAATCGAAAATCAGCACGAAGAGGGAGAGCGACAGAGAAAGACGGAGAAAGGGAGAAACTTGGAAACTTGGGAAATTTCGATTCGCTTTTCGAATTATGTTAAAACCGTTGAATTGCATTATTTTTAGACAGCGCTTTACTTTATGATGTGTTTTTACCAGTAGTTAAATATAGACTGCGAAGGAGTGAGGTAATTTTGCATCGTTTTGGCTTTGGATATATTTCATGTCGGGGATTGTACGATCTATCAAAAACCTGGGCAAGTGCAAATCCAGTGGCGGCTCGTGATATTGTCTGCAGAGGAGGCTTGATATTCTGAAAGAAACTGACGTGCAATATGACTACAATTTGTACATTTCCCCACCACCCCTGAGGTATTACAACGGCGCGTTACATTTTTTTGCCGTGGGTTGTTCGCCAGGATACCGATTCACGACTTGAGATAATAGAACTAATAAAATAATAGAATGAAAAGGAAATAGAAAATATGATGAGATGAAAAAATCATTCTCATGAAATTCTCGTTCCTACGACTCGAGTATCGGTATCCAAAGGAGTCCTACTATCCCACTTGTAATTAAATTATATAACTTTTAATAAAAATAAAAATAGTTTTGGTAAAAAAATTAAAGGGTTTTTCTACAAACAAAAAATTGTATTCATTATCACTGCCGGGCGTGTAAAATTATAAGTTTTAATAGAAATTAAAATAGTTTTGAGAAAGAAGTTATATAAAAAAATATAACCGAACTCTATATTATGGAGAATTATAAAAAATATTTCCTAAAAAATAAATAACACAAATAAATATTTTTTCTAAAATAACAACTACCTATATTAATCTCTGCTTTAAAGCCTGAATATTTTTATAAATGAGTGGTAACCTGCGATTTTTGGAACTAGCAAAATGGTTGATTATTTCATCATAAAATGAATCGCGTTTCCTCAATTCTGACAAAAAACGTTTTTCTATTGAAATAAGCGATACATTTGAAAGGCGGTCTTGACTCATTTTGTTTCTAGGAAAAATGTTTTTATGCGTTTAGCACAAATAACTAAATAAAACACACTACTATGTTTTCTACCACTATGTATTTATAAAAATTGCTACTGCAGTTTCGACTTACAAAGCCATTGTCAAGCAGTGAATCAAAAATGACTGATTTACAATTATACAGAAATGTAATATATAGACAATATTGGTTGGATAGATAGGTACAATAAGAGGCTTAGGCAGGTAGATGACAATAATAAACTTAATTATGAATATTCAATTATGGGTCTGCCGGCTGTAAATAAAGGTGAATATATCAGATCTAATTGATCATTTAACAAATTAGATCTGATATATTCACCTTTATTTACAGCCGGCAGACCCATAATTGAATATTCATAATTAAGTTTATTATTGTCATCTACCTGCCTAAGCCTCTTATTGTACCTATCTATCCAACCAATATTGTCTATATATTACATTTCTGTATAATTGTAAATCAGTCATTTTTGATTCACTGCTTGACAATGGCTTTGTAAGTCGAAACTGCAGTCGCAATTTTTATAAATACATAGTGGTAGAAAACATAGTAGTGTGTTTTATTTAGTTATTTGTGCAAAATGATTAACTACCACAGAGTAACGGCTCCTTCAATCAATTTTATGCGTTTAAGTGCTGAAAATGATCATTCTACAGAAGCTTACCGGAATTGTCTCAAAAAATAGTGGCGTTATTCAAAAAGTTCTCTAATTTTGGGTCATAAGTTTTTAAAAAATCTACCAGCTCTTTGAAATTTCCTTTATTGCACGATTCTCGTTTTTCGTCATGTCCTCGGAAAGAATTTTCTTGTGAAGATAACTATATAACGGCATCTATTAACCTCTTTAATATTTCCCTATTCTCACGGACCTTTTCGTTAACATTTTCTATTTCTCTCTTATGTGCAGAATCCAAGAAATTTACAATATTTGGTTTACCAAACATTTCGAATTTAATGCAAGATGAAATGTACTCCTGGGATTTTTCGTGCCTTTCTAAACCTCGCGACAAATTTTGCAAATTATTAAACCCGGCCCTGCCCCAAATTGAGGATTGATCATTAGTAAATAATAAACATCTCCAACAATATAATTTGTTTCTAACTGTTGATGCCGTTAACCACTCGACTTTTTTATAATTGTTATCACAAAACCCTCTGTTTTGTTTACCACTTTTAAAAACTAACGAAAGCATTGCTGGTGTAGGTCTGGCATTTCTTTTAATTCTTACCTTTTCGTCATAAATAAGAGTAGTAAATCCATTTAATAACAAATAATCCACCACGTCTGGACAACAAGACATGTTGTTGGGAATATTTTCACCTAGAGCACTTATTTCTAGCCCGCCTATCAAATGTTTTATGTATTTATACGTCAAGTTGTTCTTACCGGCTAAACGCAACTGTCAGACGTCAGTTCGTTTTCTTTGTGAATCACCTGACTCTTGAATGACCTGTGCACATGGGCTATAAAGAACTGAGATCTGGAGGCTAGCCTCATACTTGGCTATTCCAAGTGTTGCTATTTTACACAGCGCAAAGAAATTCAAGGTCATTCATGTTATAAGTAAATGCGGTAAAGTTGGAAGCTATTTCGTATTAGCCTCCAGCGAACCGCAGTGTTCATTCAGTAAAAGACCGACCGACCGGGAAATATGCATACAAAGACTATCCGGACTGTAACGTTATAGGTATGTTTGTGGAAAGGAAATGCAAAAATGTTATATATAAACTGAAAATTAATTAATGAATAATAAACAATAAAAAATATTGAAAATTGAGATATACCTAATAGAAATTTCTTAAGATATTATTTTGAAGATATGGTGGTTTTTCCAAGGGGAGGCTCAGCCTCCCCTGCCTCCCCTGACGAGCCGCCATTGGCAAATGCATAAACGTTTTATCATTTTTTTTCCTGCAAAAGCTATGACAGGATGACACATTTTATATAAAATTTGGTACAAGGTACTGGATGGAAATTTAAATGACAGCATTTCAATCATTTCGATATGATTGAGACGTTGTCACTTAAGTTGTCATCTGTGCTTCTAAATTTTATGTAGAAATAGAAAAAAAACGCTACCTAATAGTGGAGTAAAAAAAGAACATTGATGTGTATAATTTTGTAACAGAAATATTATTTCATACATTCTAGGGTATCACCGGGAGTATACCGAGTGGCCACGAGTTAATGTACGCCGCCAATATTTTGGTTGTTTTTGTATTTAAAAATTTGGTTTTTGGTACACATAAATTAGACAATAATAAGCTACTTTTAGACTAACAGGAATGAAAATATCACTTCCGGTTGAACAGGAAGTGACATCAACTTTTTTTTCTTAAATGGAATGACTATATTTTTTTATGGTTTCTCATTAAAGCATTAATTTCTAAGTGCAACAGTTTTTTCAGATGGAAAAAATACCAAAAAATAACTAAGATACGAACAATTTTTTAAATTTTTTAAAATGGCCGCGTCAGATGAATGCCATGTAAGAAAATTACTAAGTAGGCTATGGAAATTATTAGTAAGCTTGTAGACTTGTCTGTAAAGCAGAAAATAGTTGTTTGAATTACTGATAGGTACTAGTATTTTTAGTCTAAAAAAAAAGAAACGGAATTTCATTTTCATTTCCGTAGGAGTCCTATGGAATTTTTTTTTAATGGAACTGTGCTATTTCTTTTATTAATCAGAAATAATGACTCATAAACTATAATTTTTTCACCATTAATCATTTCTTAACGATATCCTTCGTAATAATAGAAGTATTTTTAAAAAGTAAGCGCCAACAAATCATTTTAATAAGGTACCTACTACATTTAAATCCAAAATTGCAGATAGCCATGAAAATGACAGACATTCGCAACAATTGAATTAGTCTTGACTTACTCACTAATTTTCTGAAGCAAGTGTATTAAAGAGAAAATTAATATAAAATGGCTGAAAATTATTCAAGGGATGAAAAAGTTGACATGATCATTATTTATGCAGAGACTCGACGTAATGCAACTAGAGCACAAAGTCTGTATGAACGGAGATATATAAAAAGATGACAACCACCGAGAAACTATTTCGCCCGGTTGGAGCAACAATTTAGAACTGAACCTAATGTAGAAATTGAAGAAAGATTTATTGTGGATGAAGAAACTGAAATTAATGTATTAGCTTTAGTGCATGTTGACCCAACCATTTCGATAAGACAAATTGAACATGAATTACCAATCAAAGAATCAGCCAGAAACATTTTAAAGAAACACAGCTATCGTTCTTGTAAATATCAATTGCATCAATTTTTGTATGAGAATGATTGTCAACGAAGAATAACCTTTTGTAATTGGTTACAGTTACGCCAATTAAGAAATGAGAATTTTATCAAAAACATTTTGTTCACTGATGAATCGAGATTTACAAACCTGTTATTTAATCGAAACAACACTCGATATTGGGCAATTGATAATCCTCACAAATATAATAGTTTCACAGATTAATCAAATTCCCAATACCAACATTGACGAGGTTTACTTCCAACAAGACGGAGCTGGACTACCCAATTACTTAAATCAATTATTTCCAGATCGTTGGATTGGGACCCATGGTCCAGTCAGATGGCCTACAAGGTCTCCTGACTTAACCCCACTCGATTTTTTTTATTTGAAAAATAGAGTCTACTTGACTGCTCCAACCACAAAGCAAGATCTGGAAGAAAGAGTTCGACAGGAAATTGCACAAATAACACCACAACAATTACAGAATGTTAGACGCTACTCTGTGTATTAATTATAACGGTGAACAGTTTGAACAATTTTTATAATAGTTTATTATAATTTGGGTTTTAAATAGTTTTGTTATTCTTGGTAATTTATTCATGATTGTAACGTATTACCTATTAAAATTATTTCTTGTTAATTTGTGTTTACTCTTTAAAAATACTTCTATTATTACGAAGGATATCGTTAAGAAATGATTAATGGCGAAAAAATTATAGTTTATGAATCATTATTTCTAATTAATAAAAGAAATAGCACCGTTGCATTAAAAAAAAATTCATAGGACCCCTACGGAAATGAAAATGAAATTCTGTTTTTTTGATAAAAAAAACTAAAAATACTGGTACCTATCAGTAATTCAAACGACTATTGTTTGCTTTACAGACAAGTCTACAATCTTACTAATAATTTCCATAGCCTACTTAGTAATTTTCTTACATCGCATTCATCTGATGCGGCCATTTTCAAAAAATTAAAAATTGTTTGTATCTCACTTATTTTTTGGAATTTTTTACACCTGAAAAAACTGTTGCACTTAGAAATTTATGCTTGATGAGAAACCATAAAAAAAATATAGTCATTCTATTTAAGAAAAAAAAGTTGATGGCACTTCCGGTACAACCGGTTCGGTTTGGCTATTGTTTGGCACAAGAAGGTGGTTTGTTTGAATCCTTACTTCTTTAATTTATTGTTTGATAATTATTAGTTGATTTTAGTTTCTGAGGGTTATTTAATTTTATTTTAATGTTCTATTTTTGCAATTTAATAAGAATAATTTATTTTTTGATAATTATTAGTTGATTTTAGTTTCCAAGTTATTTAATTTTATTTTAATGCTCTATTTTCATTTCGATTTTAATAAGAATTATTTTATTCCCATAGCATTTCCGGCTAAAAAGAAACTGCAGAAATGCTTTCAATAGAAGAAATTATTTGTCAAAAATGTGACAAATAACTTTTTTGCTTTTGACGAAGAGATATTGTCTCGTTTCGTATTAGAAATTATTACCTATGTCCGCACTTCCTTAGTTCATGCCGTACTAAATTCAATTCATTGTGTGCTGCTTTCACGATTTATGGAACTAGCGGGGCGTGGTCAATTACATCGTTATTCCTATACCCTAAACTGCATTTTCCGAATCTGTATACTCCTGGTGATACCCCAGAAAGTATGAAATCATAATATTTCTGGTGCAAGACTATGCATCTCATTGTTTATTGGTCTCTTTTACTACAAGTTATTGGCCATAGAATTTATTTAATGGTCCCCTGGTCCCCATCTTTTTTAAAATACCACGGACCTTTACGAGAATTCGAAATAAACAATGTTTTTATGTCGTTAAACTTATTTGCCTGTTATTGCAGCGATGAAGTTTAGAATTTACGACAATTAATGTCGGAAGCTCGAAAATAGAAACAAATATTTTCTCTTCATTTTAAATTTATAAATAATATACAAAAACAACTTGCTAAAGATAGCTATTATATAGCGTTTATATCGTTTCGAAACACCATAAATATATACACAGAGGTTCATCTGGAAAAATCAGGAAATTTTGAACTACAGGAATTAGGTGTTTTCACTATGTGCAAATTTGCTTTTTTGATATTATTAAAATGAAGTACTTGTTATACTAAAACACTTATTGATATTGAAACAGCATTATATCGTCCATCAAATTAAAATTTCAACAAATAAATAACATAAAGTTTTAGTAATTGAACGAGTACGCAAAACACGCGGTGACGTCATCGGTTCTATTAGTTTCTTAAATCGCGTTTAAAAATTGTTAAACACAACATTTTATTCACTTTATTTACGTCTTACATGTGATTAAATAAGTAACGCCTACCTAATACAGGATTTGTAAAAGCTACTTTAGGAAATTTATCTGCAAAATAACGTGTTTATGACACAAAATCACACTGACAATATAACTGATGACGCCAAGAGTTCGTACTGAATTGATGTAGTGTTTTTGGCGAAAAAATTTCAATACAAAATTAAAATGACTCATTCTAAGGTAAGATTCGACTGTGTCTCAAACTTCAAGTGTTTTTAACTATAATAAAGCATTATCTTCACAGTGAAAGTGAATTTAAAATTTGCGAAAACACCTAATTTAAACGATTATGGAAAATTTAACAATTCCCGGCGTTTTAAATCATTTCGGCAGGTTTATTCCGTTTGAAATGCTTATCTCGTGATTAATATTACGTCACGTATTTTTGACATTTACCTAATTATTTATCTCATTTAGAAAAAGTTTGATTACCTCATCGTTGATAAATTTACTAGATATTTTCGTAACATCTGATACACCTTCATGTACACGCGCTATCGTGTTTGCGGACCATGTCAAAAATCAGTAATTAATAAATAATAAAGATAGCAAATCATGACGTTTTTCGTTTTAATTCGCAAAGTGGTCACAAGTCATTGCGAAAGGCATGTAAACTATCATGTTTTTCATGTCAAACGCAATGGGGTTTTTCCTATAACTAACACTATATTACTTTCAAAATTTCAACATAATCGTCTTTTACTTTTCTTAAGTTATTGTGCTTACAAGAAAAGAGACGGATAGACAGACGGACGGGCATTTTGAAAGTTGTTCAGAATTTGATCACACAATGAAATTATTTCTATTAGTCGAGTCAGTAATGACAGGTTAGGAAAGATCGATTTTCATAAAATAAAAGGCATTCGATTCGTAATTATTGATAGTATTGCAAAATGTACACGGTCCGAAGGTGTGCTTTTACCCTGGGGGTGGGTGCCACTCGGGGGGTGGAAATTAGTAAACTGAAAATAACCACAGAAATCTCTAGAGGTTAGGAAAGATCGATTTTCGTGGAAATTTTAAATTTGAGCAAACACAATTTTTTTTCATGTATTCTAGCGGTAAAAAAAAATTCATCATCTATTCTATAGTAGTGGTAAAAATATTTTCTTGAAATAGGTTTAGAATGTCATGAAACGTGGAATTCTTTTTTGAAATAGGTTTAGAGTGTTATGAAATGTGGAAATTTTAAATATGAGCAAAAACATTTTTTTTCCTCTATTCAGTGGTAAAAATTGTTCCATAAATGTTTTTTTTCCTGAAATAAGTTTAGAATGTTAGGAAACGTGGAGATTTTAAATTTGAGAAATAAAAAGGTCCATCTATTCTATGGTAGTGGTAAAAAGACTACAAATTTTTTCCAAAAAAATTTCAGTTTTTACTTCCCTCGCATACCGAAGGGAAGTATTGTATTCGAGAAAAAATCACCCTCCGAGATCTTTTCGGATTCTGACGTTTCAGATCACGGAGGTGACGAAAATATAGGTTTTTCAATTCCATCAGTCTGTCTGTCTGTCTGTCTGTTGGTGCATTTACTAAAAAACTACTTGACGGAGAGCAGTCAAATTTGGTAGGTAGTTGACCCTACTGTAACCGAAGAAATGGTAGAACTTTCAGGGTGGATCGTCTAAATATACAGGGTGGATCGTCTAAAGGGAATAAATAATGAAAAAATTTTTTTTTCCTCAAATTTAAAATTTCCACGTTTCATGATACGCTAAACCTATTTCAGAAAAAAAAAATTTGAAAATTTTTTTCACCACTTTTTAAAAAAATTTTACCACTAAAAAATGTTTTTGTCTTTGTTCAAATTTAAAATTTCCACGTTTCGTGGCATTCTAAACCTATTTAAAAAAAATTTTTTTTTTACATTTTTTTTACAATTTTTAAAAAAAAATTTACCACTAAAATAGGTAGATGGAAAAATGTTTTTCTTTGTTCCAATTTAAAATTTCCACGTTTCATAGCGTTCTAAACCTATTAAAAAAAAAATTAGAAATTTTTGAAAAAATTTTACCACTAATACAGACTGATTTTTTTTTTTTTGTTCAAGTTTATTCAAATTTAAAAATTATTTTGATTAAAAATTTTAATCTTTATCACCGGGTACAGAATAGATGAACATTTTTTTCTTGGTAAAATTTAAAATTTCCACGTTTCATGACATTCCAAACCTATTTCGGAGAAGAAAATTTGCAACGTTTTTTTTTACCATTTTGGAAAAAAACTTACATACCACTACAATAGAGGAATTTTTTTTTCCTCAAATTTAAAATTTTCACGTTTGACATGACTGACATTCTAAACCTATTTGAGAAAAAAAAAAATTGAAATTTTTTTTCACCATTTTTTACCACTAAAATAGATGGAACTTTTTTTCTTTGCACAAATTTAAAATTTTCACGTTTCATAGCATTCTAAACCAATTTCAAAAAAGAAATACCGCTGTAGAATAGAAGGAAACTTTCCTTTTTGCTCAAATATAAAATTTCCACGTGTCATGGCATATGTGAAATTGAAAATGTGACCGATGGCAACAATATTAGGTATATGCACCTATTATACTATTATTGAAAAATGTACAGGGTGGTCATCCCAAGAAATAATTCAGTTATGGTGGACATTTATAAAGGTATTTGCCCAAGCCTTCCATATTTGGCACCTGTTATTTAGTATTGAACTTTTGCTGTTGGATGAGCACTTTGTATATTTTTTTGACCAAAACTTATCAGGTGTTCTTTGTAATAATAGTGATAACTATATTCCAATTATTTTCAATGTCACTTCGTAATTATTAATTTTTTAGAGTGACCGCCATGCACAAATAAAGAGGGAAGTTCTGTGTAAATACCTTTACCGATTTTTTATTTTTGAAATAGGTTTAGAATGTCATGAAATGTGCAAATTTTAGATTTCAGCAATTTTTTTTTCTGAAGTAGGTTTAGAATGCCATGAAACATGGAAATTTTAAATTTGAACAAAAAAAAAGTTTTCATTATTTATTTCCTTTGGACGGTCCACCCTGTATATTATCCAGAGAAAGTTTAACCATTTCTTCGCTGACAGTAGTGTCAGCTACTTACCAAATTTGACTGTTCTCCGTCAAGTAGTTTTTTTAGTTAATGCACCGACAGACAGACTGACGGAATTGAAAAACCTATATTTTCGTAATCTACGTGATCTGAAACTTGAAAAATCCGAAAAAATCTCGGAAGGTGATTTTTTCTCGAATACAATACTTTCCTTCGGTATGCGAGGGAAGTAAAAATAATAAATCGATTGTTTTCCTTTCATTTTTGCAGATGCAATACGAAGCGAGTTATGGCTCACTGAAGGTGACCTTCGAACCTTTTAACTTTAAATAACGGAAAAACGACGAATTTTTGGAGGAAAACTTGTCAGGCCTTTTTTAAAGTCAGCAAAATCAGCAATGAAACCAATGGCTTCACCGCAATAATGGAAATTAAACGTAATCCATTTACAATTTACTTTATTTAGATACTAACAATATGTTCTAGAAGATTGAACGGTTTAGAATGCCTAAATTTGAAGAAAAGTTTGATTTAATTTTGAAATGGTTTTTGAAATTTTTGAAAAAAATTTCCTTTTTCTACAATAACTCAAAAACTAAAGATACTTAAAAAATGCCATAGTACAAAAATTTAGGTATTTTTCGCAACAAAGTTGTTTTTTTATTTCACTACGATAAAAATTAATTGAGATATCCTCCGATAAAACGAGACCACCATTTTATTTTCATCATAACTCTGTAAGTTTTCATGCTAACGACTTTTCCTAAAGCTGATTTTAGAGGTCGTTTCAAGTGGATTAATAAAGGTCTGTCAAGTATTCCTCCAAAAATTCATCGTTTTTCCGTTATTTAACGTTGAAAGGTTCGAATTCAGTTTTCGGCGTACAAACAGTCACCTTCAACGAGCCATAACCCGGTTCGTATTGCATCTGTAGAAATTTAAAAAAAAAACAGTCTATTTGTTGTTTTATAAGCTTCATTTTTTCTCCTGATGATTTTTTTTGATGAAAGGTAAGGTTCTCGAGTTATTCGTAAAAATCGCTCTAAAACATGAAAAATCAATATTTTCAATCGCGAATAATAGCATTTTGAGCATTTCTTGCTCAGAATTCGTCCCTCTATCGATTTCTGTAGTTATTCTCAGTTTACTAATTTCCAACCCCCCCTCCCGGGTTGCATCCATCCCCAGGGTAAAAGCACACCTTCAAGAGGGGAGGTCAGCTGGGGTAACTGCCCCGGGCCCCGGATATCTAACGGAGGCCCCGACACTAAAATAAATAAACCATTGACATTTTGGACATCTTATAGATATTCCTTGCTACTTGGGCACATACATACGTAGTGGGGCCCAGAAATAAACGATCCCAGGACCCGTGGTGACTCTCGACGGCCCTGGTGATCGTTACAAGATTGTTTTTTAAATTGAAAATATTTATTTAAACAAATATTTTGAAAATATTCCCAAAAAGAAAATTATCTCAGTTAATTAATCACAAAGATAAGTATTGAAACATATTCTTTATAAGATTTTGCAAACAGCAGAAAAAATAATTATCTATAGCTAAAAGAAAAAGTATGTGCAAATTATTGATGAAATCTTTACATTCTTTCGATACTGAATTCTGGTTATGCTAGCAAATTAAAAATCCTAAAATGAATTTGTCTAATTTCTTATTTGACAATTCTCATTCTAACACTAGCATCCACACAGTCCCCTACGGCCATGCAGATTAAACTAGTATCTACATAGCCCCTACGATCATGAAGATTCAGATAAAAATGAGAACAAAGGCCTAAAGTGAATTTATTTATCTACCTTGGCTTAAAAAATTTTATTTCTAATGGATTACATTTTCATAAAATCTATCTGTTTCTTGGAAATGCTTAGCCTTAGAAACGTTTTTCGCCCTTATTCTGGAGCTCATCAGAAAGACATAAAGCCACTCATAATGTTTCATTCAAAACCAAGACAATTTCTACGAATAAGTGTGAAACCATAATTTCTTTTTAAGCACAAAGATAAGTGTTTCCAAATTTAGAAAAAAAAATCAAATTAATCAAATTCAACGCAGTATCAAGAGATGAAACTAAATGTAATATCAGAAAAAATGATACTTACATTTTTTCAGTGAACAATTTTTAATATGTTAACTGACCTAAAATCGGGAACATAATCAATCATAATATGAGCTAATTTGTATATTACTAAACATGAAATTAAGAGAAAAATATTTGTTTCTATTTATATAATTCGTAAGTTGCCAAAAGTACTTATAATATAATAAATTCTAAACTGTATCTCTTCAATAACAGTTATACTTCAAATAATTTAATGATATAAAAACCACATATTTACGGTTAATTACTATGGGCTATTTATTAAAATGGTTATAAATAAACTCTGATATTGTTAGTTTTAATGATTTGGCTCAGAATAATTCAAGACATTTGCTTATTTTGTGACATACACACACATTTCCAAGATTTAATTGGCTTAGATCTCTTGTAATACAATCCCCAAAGATATATCAATATAGTTCACTCCAAATTTAAAATGCGCATAAAAAGCTGCCGACCGAGCTAATGTAAGGGGAGACCGGCGCATGCTCTATTTTTCTACACTATGTTGAATAATACACATAATGTATTATTTAATACATTAATAGTATAATACATACCGAGGTGGAAAGTTTCATTGTTGTCGAGAGATGAGATATAGCCCAGTTGTCAGACAGTAATTGATAAAATCCCGTCACTACATGTTATATAGCCGAATTCTTCAGGGTAAATATTTTTTTGGTGTAGAATACGATAAGAAAGTTTACAGCTGTAAGGTGCCGGCGATCCGAAATTCAGTGCTTGGCCAATAACTCGAAAGATAAAAAATATGTATCAAGAAACTAATAGCACTAGGCCATAGAGGGGGAAATTTCAAATTAAAAACATGTATGAAGTTTTTTGTACGATCAAAAATGTAGGCTCCAGATTTTTTTTTGTTTAACGCACAAGAATGGAACGTGCCGACACATAAGTACGACGCGCGAAGCGTGCACGGTCTCGGATGCGCGACACTAAATTTATATACCTCTAAAAATAAAAATTCGTATTGGTATTAAATGGCTCACTGTACAGGGTGCCCCAAATTGCTTGATTTTGGCTGGTTTTCCTATTTTCAGACCGGGTAGAGAAAAACTGACGTATGAGTCTAGAGCTCGATTTTTGTGAAACGCCGATTGGTGAAAACCGCATTTCGATATCTCTAACCGTTTCCGAGATATCGGCAAAAATTGACATTTGGCAGATTCCGAAAATCTGTCATAACTTTTTTATTTGTGAATATTTTTTCAAACGGTAAATACTTTCTAGAGGCACTTTTTGACGTAGAATAAGATGCATTTGCCAAAAAAAATATATCGCTTTTCAATTGTTCGATATCAAAGCTAACTTTGTTATTTCAAATGGAAACCATAGTTGGCTTTGACTTTAGAAAATAGGAAAAAAAAAGCTTTCCAAAAATATATATGTCAAGATATGTCTAGTCATCCTTGCTGCCAATATAACACATTTCTCTTTAAACATGACATTTTAGCAGAGTTGGCCATGGAAAACAAGAGTTTCAATTATTCAAATGAAAACAATAGTTTTTCTATTAAATTTATTTTATTAATTAAACATATTTCATCATTTCAGTAGGTAACAAATCTTTAACGATTGAAGTATCACACATAGTGTTCAAATTGTCTACCATTTTGGTCGATGCACAATTGACATCTCTTTACTGATTTCTCGGCATTTAAGAGTTGTAAAGGTGTTATCCCAGCGATTGTATTTCTCACTCGTTGCTCTAAATCTTGACGGGTTTCTGGTATGGTTTTAAATATCTGGTCTTTGACGAAACCCCAAATAAAAAAGTCAAAAGGACTTAGGCCCGGAGATCTTGCAGGTCATGGTATGCGCCCCCTTGTTCCCATCCACCGATCCTCGAACATTTGATTTAGTTTGTTCCTTGTAACCGCCGCGTTATGGGCTGGTGCGCCATCTTGTTGATAAAACTTTCGTACCAAATCGGCAAGGGGCAAGTCTTCTAAATATGGTTCAACAATGTTTTCCAAAATATTAGCGTACCGTTGGGCGTTAAGGTTTTCGTCATAAATAAAAGGTCCAATCATTCGTTGCCCCACTATTCCAATCCAAATATTGAAACCAAATCCTCCTTGCATACTTCTAGGTTGGAAAACATGCTCATTATGGTCCGACCAACGATGCCGATTAAATATTCCGTTGCTGGTTACTCTTGCTTCGTCGGTCCAAATGACATTTGTGAAAATTTTCATTTTCATTGCATTTTCTGATGAACCAGTTGCAGAAATTAATCCTACGTTCTTGATCACCAGGGAATATTTGATGAGTGAGCCTGATTTTGTAAGGTTTATATTTATATTTCTTGAGAATTCTTTGACTACAGATTCTGCTCACACCCTTAGTTACAGTTATTTCTCTGGTAGAAATTTCAGGATTTTCTACCGATCCAATTACTTCTGCCTCCACCTCGTCTCTATCTTCAATAGCATACTGTTTAGGTCTGGGCCTGACAAATGATCCATAATTCATCAAAGCATTTTCCAATCTAGGATATATTTGTTCGCTTGGCTGCTGGCGTTCAGGGTAACGTTCGAAATATAGATTTAATGCATCTTCAGAATTTCGGCCTGATTCAATATAGCATATAAACATCTGATATTTTTCAAAGTTTTCATACATTTTGGAATAATGCAGAGAGATTATAACAGATGTCAACTTTAACACTTATTTTATTTACTGTCAAACTAACTTTTAGATATGCAAAGCAACTGTTTTTGTGTGGCCCACTGTGTTAAAATGTTAAATGTTAAAAAAATGTAATTTTTAAAGAAAAATGTGTTACATTGGCAACAAGGATGACTAGATATATCTTGACATATATATTTTTGGAAAGCTTATTTTTTTCCTATTTTCTAAAGTCAAAGCCAACTATGGTTTCCATTTGAAATAACAAAGTTAACTTTGATATCGAACAATTGAAAAGCGATATATTTTTTTGACAAATGCATCTTATTCTACGTCAAAAAGTGCCTGTAGAAAGTTTTTACCGTTTCAAAAAATATTCACAAATAAAAAAGTTATGACAGTTTTTCGGAATCTGCCAAATGTCAATTTTTGCCGATATCTCGGAAACGGTTAGAGATATCCAAATGCGGTTTTCACCAATCAGCGTTTCACAAAAATCGAGCTCTAGACTCATACGTCAGTTTTTCTCTACCTGGTCTGAAAATTGGAAAACCAGCCAAAATCAAGCAATTTGGGGCACCCTGTATATAAAACAAAATAAACTATAGTTTGCATAGCAGTAGGGTAATCACGTCATGTGGTTGGTAAAATTAGAGTAACGCTGGTAAGATGTAAACTGACCTTCTCTAGAATTTTATCAAATAACTTTTTAAATCGAGTAAATAGCACGATTATTTTACGCAAACTAATCCCGAATGATTTTCTTTACGATTATTATAATCTTCACAAATACAAAACGAAGAGTATATTGCATTCGATTGGCATATTTCTAAAACCGCTAATATCGAATTCTGAACAATTTGTAAGCTCGATAACTTAAGAACGAAAAGTACGATTGTATTGAAATTTGGACAGTATGTTGGTGTTAGCTAAAGGAAGAACCCTATTGTTTTTGAACAAAATCAATCAATAAATAAAAAGGTTGTTAATGATTTAAATTTTTTAAAAATTAGTTTTTTTATGTTTTATAATTAAACAAAAAATGTCTAAAACTAATTATTTCCAAAAAAACTGCGAAGAGTATCCTATAAAATGTGCAACAATTATATAAATGTGCAGTATTTCGGCGAAGAGTATAATGATTAGTACGTTCATTCTGGATTCATACTTTTCTTTAAAAAATTTCTAATATGATAATAACGTAATGAATGAGTATTGCGAGTGCTTTGATGTCAAAATGTCATATCATTAGAATCAACTTAATCATTGATCAGTTGTTGAATTATATAAAAACCAACGCACTACTCTGCCAACGTTAGATACTCATTTGCATCTCTTGCACAGCCGATTCCTATTACTCGGTATTAAATATGAGGAGACGTAAGAAAAGTTAACTTACCATTTTCGCTAATGTAATTCAAGGCAAGTGCGATTGCGAACAAACGAAACACAAACTGCGAAGGTAAAGTGTTTTAAAAATTTTTCACTTATAACTTATAGGTGTTAATATATAGTGGTGATCTCATTCTTTTATCAGTAGATATTTCAATGAGCTGATAGGGAAACAACAATATTTGTCAACTGGGATTAATTTTTACAATACGAAAATAAGGAGCGAGTAGGTACCATGCGGCGCTCGTACGGGTACTGAGAACCCCTAAATGTCTATGAGATCGCAATTTACAGTTGGAATTTGTAATTTAAAAAATCCCTTTCCGCCTTCAAAGTTAGAAAAGTGGGATAATTACCGAATGATGGATTTTTCTCTGTGGAATCAGAATCTGTTGAATTTGTTTTTCTAATTTCGGTATCATACTTTCTCCTAGGAAATGATTCTTCCGCATGTAGTGGAAAAGTAAGGGTTTAAATTGTCTAAAAATCTTACTATAGTAATTTGTTGGCGTTGGACTGCTAAAAGAGCGATTAAGAAAAAATCAAAATCAAAATTTTAATTTAAAATGTTTGAAATAAATAGTTTATCTTAAAAATTTGGCAGCAAAACTAATATCTACAAGAAAACAGTTATTTAAAACAAAAAAAAGACATCGTGATATGATGAAGTTGAATAGGAAGAAGCAGGTTTTAAATGATCGAGTATCTTAGTACGCAAGTTGACCATGCGCGATATTTCCGTTTCGTTTGTCACTGTCGAGCAACTTCGACTGAATAATTTTCCAACAATTTATGTGCCTAACGAAATGGCAAAATGTTCAACAATGTGTTTAAATACAGAGTGAACCTAAAGCAACACACAAAATTCATATCTTTGGTATGTGACATTTGTCAAAAAAATCCTCGAACAGGTAGGTTTCAGTTTTGTAAATGCTACATTTTGTCACTATACCAATATTTATGACGTCATTATAATTTTTTTTAATGGAAACGAACATTTTTGTTTCCTATTTTTGGAAAAAATATCTTTATTGATTGTGCCTTACATAAGTAATGGTGAGAAAAAAATCATCTCCATTGCTCAAATTGCGACCCTCCAACCATTTGGCATTGACCAAGACGGGTGTAGACACTTTGCACGCTGTTCTGAATCATCTTATGGGCAATTCGTCTCATCTCCAAGCCAATTCTGTCTTTCAATTCTTCTATGGTATCCGGTCTGTTAAAATACACCCTTGACTTTAAGTAACCCGAAAGAAAAAAGTCTAAGGGGGTTAAATCCGGTGAACGCGGGGGCCACTCAATCGGACCTCGACGACCTATCCACTTTCCAGTAAAAGTGCTATCTAAAAACTGACGCACTGCTATCCCAAAATGAGGTGGGGCCCCGTCTTGCTGAAACCAGCAGGAATATCTTCATCTTCATTGTTCGGAAACATAACTGCCAAGGCTGGCACTAACTCAACTCGCAAAAACTGTAAATATCTTGCGGCCGTAAGATTTTCTTTAAAAAGAAAGGTCCCAATAAACGATCACCAATCATACCTGCCCACACGTTTACTTTGCCTCGTTGCTGTGTATGGGCTTCTTGAGTCCAATGAGGATTTTCACGTTACAGTTATGCCGATGTACAGTCACCTTTCAAAAAAATGTAGCTTCATCAGAAAAAACAATGTTTTTTAAAACAATAGACGTACAACAGAAGTTTGACTCACGTTATGATTTAAAGCCAGCTGCCTTGTCGAAAGATAGTGGTTTTCCTCCCTTTCTAGAAGAATATTTAATTTGGTTTCGTTGCTTGTGCTAGGGCGACCAGATCGATGGAGGTCAGCTACACTGCCAGATTCATCATATCTAGCCACCAATCTACTTACAGTGGATCTACAAATTTGCTTTTCGGGATACCTGGTATTGAAAACATCACATGTTTCCTGATGAGTTCTCAGCCTATCACCATATCCAACCATCATCAAAAGTTCTACGTGTTCTCTTTCACTTAAACGTGGCATTGCATTCACTAGTTTTACACTGTCTCAGAAGTGTGACAAAACTTAGGTTCCACCCCTCCATTATTTTTTTAACCGAATCGAGGATAATTAATTACAAATTTGTAACGATTTCAACTGTTTCATCTTAAAACAGTTTGAAACATCGAAAAATCCTTGAACTCAAAGTTGAGTGTAGTATGAATTTTTTTCTAAGGCTATGTCGATAAATTGCAAAAATTGACAGGGGTAAATATTGCAAGTCAGCAACTTTGTTCTCTTCTGGAATAGATATCAATTAGGGTTTCTGATTTCCCGACTTTTTTTCATTCCCGGGAATCGGGAAATAAAATTTGTCGTTCCCGGGATTCCCGGGAAATACTAAATTTTTCATATATTTCTTGAAAAACACAAATTTTTTGTTTCAAAATGTCACATCATCCAAATATTCATTTTACTTCCCTCGCATACCGAAGGGAAGTATTGTATTCGAGAAAAAATCACCGAGATTTTTTCGTATTTTGACGTTTCAGAACACGTAGATTACGAAAATATAGGTTTTTCAATTTCGTCAGTCTGTCTGTCTGTCTGTTGGTGCATTAACTAAAAAACTACTTGACGGAGAGCAGTCAAATTTGGTAGGTAGTTGACGCTACTGTCAGTTAAGAAATGGTTAAACTTTCAGTGGAAAATATACAGGGTGGACCATCCCAAGGGAAAAATAATGAAAACATTTTTCATTGCTCAAATTTAAAATTTCCACGTTTCATGACATGCTAAACCTATTTCTGAAAAAAAAAAAATTGAAAATTTTTTTCACCAACATTTTTTAAAAATTTTTTACCACTAAAATAGATGAAAAAAAATTTTTTCTTTGTCTAAATTTAAAATTTCCACGTTTCATGAAATTCTAAACCTACAAAAAAAAATTAAGAAAATAATTTGAATTTTTTTTAATCATTTTTGAAACATATTTTAACACTAAAATAGATGGATTTTTTTTTTCTTTTTTCAAATTAAAATTTTTTACTTTTCATAGCGTTCTAAATCTATTTTTAAAAATATTAGAAAATTATTTTACCATTTTTAAAAAAAATTTAACACTGAAATAGATGGAATTTTTTTTCTTTGTTCAGATTTAAAATTTCCACGTTTCCATGGCATTCTAAAACTATCCAAAGAAATTTAAAAATGTTTTTGAAGTTTTTTTAAACATTTTTAATCCATTTCGTTACTATAGAATAGACGAAACATTTTATTTGCTCAAATTTAAAATTTCCACGTTTCATGACATTACAAACCTATTTCGGAAAAAAAATTTGCAACATTTTTTTACTATTTTGGAAAAAAAAATAACACTAGAATCGATGGAAACATTTTTTTTGCTCAAATTTAAAAGTTCCACGTTTCATGACATTTCAGAAAAAAAATATTGAAAATTTCTTCACCAACATTTTTGAAAAAAATTTTACCAGTAAAATAGATGGAAATTTTTTTTTATTTGCTCAAATTTGAAAATGTCTACGTTTCATGACATTCTAAACCTATTTCAGAAGAAATACATATTGAAAATTTTTTAACAAACATTTTTGAAAAATAAAAAAAAATGAAAATTTTTTTAACCACCACTATATTTCCACTCCATTACGTAAATGTGGGTTTGAAAATGTGACAGATGGCAATAATATCTGGCATATGCACCTATTATACTTTTATTGGAAAATGTACAGGGTGGTCATCTCAAGAAATAATTCAGTCGTGTTGGACATTTGTAAAGGTATTTGCGCAAGCTTTCCATATTTGGCACTTGTTATTTAGTATTGAACTTTTGCTGTTGGGTGAGCACTCTGTATATTTTTTTGACCAAAAGTTATCAGGTTTTCTTTGTAATAATAGCAATAACTATATTCCGATTATTATTTCCAATGTCATTTCATAATTAATAATTTTTTAGAGTGACCGTCATGCACAAATAACGAGGGAAGTTCTGTGTAAATACCTTTACCGATTTTTTTAAATGTTTTTTTTCTTTTCTTTCTTTGGTCAAAAAATAAATCCGTCAGTTTCGTTTTGTTTTATTTATAATTAAAAAGACACAACAACACTACCTACAGGAAATAATACAATAACCAAATAAAACATAAATGCCGTCCGACGCGCACGCTCTCTAAAATTTCGGAGCACCAAATTTAATATTTTTAAAACTTATTTTTATTTCCACGAGTCCGGGAAATCCCGACTGTTATTTCCCGGGAACGGGAACGATAAAAAGTGACATAATTCCCGGGAAATGCCGTCCCGGGATTCCCGGGACAGAAACACTAATATCAATCGAGAAGGGGTAAACACAGGGGATGGAGGCAACATTTTTCTTTGAATTATTTACCAACGATTTATATTTATCTTTATGTAGGCTAAATCGAGGACAAGTTTTAAGTCACGTTTTCCTTTCTGGAATATAATATAATCAGTAAACTTAACAAATAGTAAACAATTCGAGTGCTTCTTTATCATGATTCTACTTTAAAATATTTCAATGATGTTGAACAACACCTATTCTATAATGTGTAAATGGTAAGTTGTGCGTTTTGGAACCTCAGCACATCGAGTAGTCACGCATTTGTTTTGGTTGTTTTTAGTTTTCAGATAAAATATTTACTTGTTATAAGCACTTGTGATACTGTCAATACAACTAGGTGAAGTACTCGTGGAAAGAACCTTTAAAGGGCGGCGATTCATTACTGACATATCTCAAAATTGAACCGAGGAAAAAAATAATTAAGACACTTGTTACTAGATAAAGCACGAACTAAAGATAAGTTTATTGTAACAGGTTTTTCCATTGGAAATATGTACTTAGTTGTTTGTGATGAATTCAGAAGTAATAAATCAGTAAAGTTGTAAGAAAATTGTTCAAATTATTAAAATTTGATATTGGTCAAGGTGCAGTTCTGGCGATTTTGTCTTTATATTTAAAATCTCCCCATTCTTCCGGGTTTTCCGGTTATTAACGTGCCAGTGACATTAATGGAACAAAGAACAAATCCAATTCGCGAAATGTCAAAAAATGCTATTTTTCGTTCACTTCTGTCGGCTCGAATTTTCGATGCCGTGAAAATGTCAATTTCGATCTTTCAATATCGCCATTAGGAAGCCTTCCTGCTGATGTATTTATTTAGTTATGAAAATTTAAAAATTCCATTTTTGGCCTTTTTCGACGAGACTAATTGAAATGTCAAGTCCACCCCGACTGTAGCATATCTTTCACAGCGAATTTCTCGGTTCGAATCCTGTACGGGTATACTTTGAACTTTTTGGCTGATATTTCTCATTCTAAAATTACATCGCGTTTATTTATTTATTTCTACAGTTAAAAACTATAACTACACAAAATTTCAGAGCTGAACTCAAAGATTTTATTTTGATTAAAAATTAACGCTTCCCTCCCCGGGATGGACTTCTGACTGCAGAGCTATGTACTTTTCAGCTAGTAAGGAGAATTTTTTCATAAAAATTTTCATTGCACTTTATCATTTTTAATTTCCGTAGCCAGCTCTTCGTCTAATACTATTGTATAGTGGAGGTGGAAGGTAGCTTAGGTTAGCCTCTTCTTTTTGTGTTAATTTTTTTTACACAATAGGTAAACATTTATTTATTTATTTACATGGGTGCAAAATTTCAAGGCAATAGATCAATTGTTCAAAATTGACTTGCAAGTTTTGATTAAATTGACTGGCACCCGACAAGCATGTGAAGCTGGTAATTACGTAGAATTCCGTTGCAAAAGTGTCACCTATTTTGCTCTGGAAATTTTTAATGAATGAAACACTAATAAATAAAACCATTAGCAATAAGATTCAATGTCTCATTTCCTTTCCGCGGCGTTAATTACAAACACCCTGTTTATGCGTATGGATATAAAATATGTAAATATTATTCTAAGTTCTGTCGATAAACATATGGGTACGATGGGTACTTATCAGCGGCTCCAGAATCCGCGTAACCGTTATCTTCAACAATAATTATTGTAATTATATTTTTATCGCTCTGGAAATTATAAGTTCGGAAATGTGTATAAATAATATAAATATTATATAAAGCTAATCTCGATAACACATCTCCAAACTGATATTTACGTAGGTATAATCCTTAGAATTTTTTTCGTTGCACGCGTTACCACATCACATCGAAACGTTATTTAGGTTGGATATTTATTTTTGTGTCATGATATATAAGATACGGCTCAGTTATGAATGTGTGAAGTATTACACATTTGCGGAATCTCTGTTGGGAGGCGTGATTGCCGCCAACATGTATCGTTCCGTAATGTCTAAAATTTCCCAACGTATTCAGAGTGTTAATTAATTGTTAGGCCTCGCTGCCATGATTATTTCCCCTCATCAAACATACTCTCCATTTTCTAACGGTTTTGCCCCGAAAATAATTCGCTTTTTTAATTATATCTCAGTAAGATTTTAGATATAGCACATTATAAAATTATACGAATTTAATTATTTATTTATTATTAATCATCGAATTAAAATCTAAAAAATTATATACAGGGTGTTTCATGAGGAACTGTACATACTTCCAGAGGCGGTAGAGGACCATTTGGGTATTCAGGAACGACCATTGAAATTTTCCTATTGCTCTTAATTTCTGAGATACAGGGTGATTTTCTAATTTGCAAAGGATTGTTTTTAGTTAGGTTACTATAGAGGAAAATTCGCTGAAGTAACTGATCTCTAGTATTTATTGGGACACTGTAGACAGTTTTGAGATATCCCCATAGAAAATAATCGACGGAGTTGAAATCTGGTGATCTAGCCGGCTAAGTATGAGGTCCTCCACATCCAATCAATTTGTTTGGATACTCATTATCCAAATGCTTTCTAATCTCAATACCAAAATAAGGAGGAGCTCCATCATGCTGAAAGTATTGTCCTCTTATATTAATACCTTGCATTAAACCAGGTGAAAATATTTTGTAAGAAATCTAAATAAATCTCTGTAGTTAGTCTTGCCGGAAGAATATTTGAGCCAATTAGGTTGTTGTTAATCATACCACACCAAACATTTACAGAGAACTTATGTTGAGAATGGGCTTCTCTTATAGCATGAGGATTGTTTTCGGCCTAGTTATGCGAATTTCTTGAATTAAATACGCCGTCCCGTGTAAATTGGGCCTCGTCTGTGAATAAAATTGGATATGTAGTCGGTCTGTGATCAAAAATCCACTGGCAAAATTCTAACCTATTTACATTGTCACCGTGTTGAAGCCTTTGCACTTGCTGAATATGATACGGATGTAAATCTTTCTTTATTTAGAGTCCTCCAAACCCGCACATGAGGAACTCCTAATTGGGCACTTGTTCCATAATTTCATTTCCTTCAAAATTATTGAAGACAGTGTGAAATTCATCGCATACTCAGAAAATAACAAAAATATCGACATAAAAAGAAAACATAATATTTTGGAAGGAAAATGCAATGTTTTAAGCTGTAGAGTCTGTAGCATCTAGACTTTACATCATATTTTATTTGCAAAAATTATTTTATAACCAAGCAAGCAAGACCAAACTCATGATAGATCACAAATAACCCGTGAAATCAAATTTCCTCACCTATTCGTCGGGTACTTACTTCAGGGTGTTCGTGAACAATATTAATGATATTTTCTTGATCCTCAACATTTTGAACAATATTTCGTTCCACTTTTGGTGATGGAAAACTGCCATGCTCCCTTGCATAGCGATACACAGTTGAAAATGTTTGATGATTTAGTGTTCTTCTGACGAATATTGCATTCCTCTGCGGCTTGTCTACCGTTACCATAACAAAATCCATAAACAAAAATAATATCGGCATGTCAAATTATCTACGCCTACTAATAATAATAATTATGTAATAATAAAAAACAAACTGTTTAATGATTCCTATTATAAAATCTACCTAGCTACACTTTCTTTGGAATTAGAAAAGAAAACTTTTGTTTTAAATTTTTTGCCAGTATTGAACATTACATACTGAGTTTAAATTGTTTAATTATTTGGACAATTAATGTAGACAAATAAAGCTGTTCTTCTTCAAATTCCGCTTTTTGCCAAATCCAATCGCTTGTAAAAAGATCAACAAAGGTGCGACAAAAAACTAATTTCATTTTTATGTTTAGTGATATATGGACTTTTACAATTAGTACCTGAATGTTAAAAAAAATATTACAGAGTGATCATTTTTACAGGAATTGGAAAAATCAAATGAAAAAAGTCCGGCACCGGAATTTAAAATAATATACAGGGTGTAATTAGTTTCATGTCATTAAAAAAACTGGTAATAGGGACCGACTAGACAAACAGAAAACCTATATGACCTTTTTCTCTAGGGGCACTATGAAAAAAACTGACCTGGGTTTACATTTTTAATGTTAAGGTAGGAAAGATTTGAGAACCACTGTTTTTCAGCGTCAATGGATGTTATAGTTCCGAATATTAGAAATAATAAAAAACTGTAATACCCGACTTGTGTTCCTGTCGGTAGAAGTGCGCCACTTTGATGGGATTATTTGTATCGAACTTTTTATACCACTAATTATGAAAATGTAAATAATGCCTTCTATTTCGGCACAACGCAAGCATAGCATGGCCGCAGGGGTTTAAATAGAATTTGTTTACATGTGTTTTTTAATTTGGAACAAAGCTATTGTAGCTTTTATTGTCGTTTATAAGAATTTATAAAATTTAAAAGTGGTTTATTAACATTTGTAACATTGTGTTAAAAGCTTAAAAAATTAGTAATTGTTTTATGAAATTGGAAAACGAACAGTTAGACGTCCGAAATACGATAAAAGAAAATAGTTGTGTATTTTAAGTTAGGAAAAAATCTGATTTTTTTAACGAATTGAGAGCATAATTTTTCCCAATCAGGTATCGAAAACTAAAAATCAAGTCTTTGGTCTCTATGAAAATCAATGTAAACAGTAATAAACAGATAAAAACAAGACAACGAATACTAATAATAATAATCATACCTTTAATACCCAATAGGTAACACCCAATAACTGAACAATTCTTTTGAATTTTTTACAAAAATTATTCGAAATGACCTCCATCTCCACGTATACACATTTCGGTACGTCGAACTAATAACATACTTACTCCGTTCAACATATTTGGTAAATTAGGATCATTTTTTATGGTTTCTATGCACATTAAAATACGTCGTTGCAATTGTTCTAAAGCTCTTCCGCACCAGCTGCATTTCCACCTCTTTCTTCATGTACCAAGTCCATATCCGCGAGCTCTGAATAAGTGTAATCTCCCATAATGTCCAAAATCTGCGTTTTAAAACACCACACTAAACTGTGAATTAACGTTATCAATAAAGAAAACAAAAAGAAAAACTTTGTCCAAAATCCAAAAAGTAACACAAAAAGCATGAACGAGAAGTAGTGTCTTACGTAACCAAATACTAACGACTTGAACGATAAGTCAATAAAATAAATCCTAACATAAGTGGCACAAAATTCAAAAAGAAAAACAACAGACAAAACCAAGGAACGGGTACGTCACGTCATGCGTACGTTCTTTACCAAGTAAGGACAAAACTGAAATTATTACTTGAGAATATTACAAGGGAACTCTCCCTTGTAATAGCACGCCTAATAGGATAATTGGCCGCGAAGAAGCAAAAAACATGACGATGTCTGCTGTCGGTCGCTTTTAACTGCTTTGTCGGCATGCTTATTTGCAGGAATGTCAGAGTATCTCGTGCGACAAGACGCGAGGCAATAAAACCTAGCCCAATGTGCCAGCAGTTCTCAAACTAGGTTATTAAGTATTTTGGAAATTTGTGTTTATTTTTTTCTCCAAAACCATGAGCTTTAGACCCCATGTTATATATGGTTTTTTTTGTTTGTCTTGTCGTTCCCTACCACCAGTTTTTTTAATGACATGGAACTAATTACACCCTGTATAATCGCAATCTATGAACTGTGATAAGTGAAGGTGTCTAAAATTTAAACAAAATCCAATCAATATTAAGGACGTTCTGGCCAAAATGAATTTAGACTAAAATCGGTTTATCACCATACATTCTCAGAAATTAAGAGCAACAGGAAAATTTCAATGGCGGTTCTTGAATACACAAGTGGTCCTCTACCGCCCCTGGAAGTATGTACAGTTCCTCATGAAATACCCTGTATAGTGTAGGCGAATTAGACGAAAATAGACCTAAACTTGAGAAAGTTTACCTAGTGAATGGATATTCACGAAACTTTGCAGTCTGTTCGTTTTATGTCTGGATCAAACTTAAAAAAAAAAAATCGGTAAAGGTCTTTACACAGAACTTCCCTCGTTATTTGTGCATGGCGGTCACTAAAAAATTAATAATTACGAAATGACATTGAGAATAATAATCGGAATATAGTTATTGCCATTATTACAAAGAAAACTTGATAAGTTTTGGTCAAAAAAATATACAGATTGCTCATCCAACAGCAAAAGCTCAATAATAAATAACAGGTGCCACATACGGCAGGCTTGCGCAAATACCTTTACAAATGTCCACCATGACTGAATTATTTCTTGGGATAACCACCCTGTACATTTTTCAATAAAAGTATAATAGGTGTATATGTCAGATATTATTGCCATCCGTCACATCAATCCAACATTCGCGTAATGGAGTGGAAGTATAGTGGTGGTTAAAAAATTTCATTTTTATTTTAATTTTTCAAAAATGTTAAAAAAAAAAATTAAAATTTTTTCTTCTGAAATAGGTTTAAAATGTCAAACAAAAAAATTTTAAATTTGAGCAAAAAGGAAAGTTTCCATTTCTATACTAGTGGTAAAAGAAGTTTAAGATTTAAAAATATATTTTTTTTAAATAAGTTTAGAATGTCATGAAACGTGAAACTTTTAAATTTGAGTAAAAAAGTTTCCATCTATTCTAGTGTTAATTTTTTTTCCAAACTGGTAACAAAATGTTGCAAACATTTTTTTTCCGAAATTGGTTTGGAATGTCATGAAACGTGGAAATTTTAAATTTGAGCAAACCAAATTTTTCGTCTATTCTATAGTAGTGATAAATAGATTAAAAATGTTTTCAAATTTTTTTAAAAATTTTTCAAAAACATTTTTAAATTTGTTTGAATAGTTTTAGAATGCCATGGAAACGTGGATAGTTTAAATCTGAACAAAGAAAAAAAATTCTATCTTAGTGGTAAAATTTTTTAAAAATAGTAAAAATTTCTAATTTTTCTTTTAAATAGATTTAGAATGCTATGAAACGTGGAAATTTTAAATTTGAAGAAATAAAAAAAAATCCATCTATTTTAGTGGTATAAAAAATTTCAAAAATGTTGGTAAAAAAAAATGTCAAAAAATTTTCAAAAATTTTTTTTTCTGAATCAGGCTTAGAATGCCATGAAACGTGGAAATTTTAAATTTGAAGAAAAAAAATATCATTTTAGTAGAAAAAATTGTTCAAAAATGGTAAAAAAAATTGATTTTTTTTTTTTAATAGTTTTAGAATACCATGAAACGTAGAAATTTTAAATTTGAGCAAAAAAAAAATGTTTTCATCTTGGTAAAAAATTTTTCAAAAATGGTGAAAAAAATTTTCAAAAATTTTTTTCTTCAGGAATATGTTTATCGTGTCATGAAACGTGGAAATTTTAAATTTGAACAAAAAATTTTTTTTTTATCTTGGTAAAATTTTGTTCAAAAATGTTAGTGAAAAAAATTTTCAAAAATTTTTTTTCCCGAAATAGGATTAGCGCGTCATGAAACGTGGAAATTTTAAATTTGAGCGAAAAAAAATTTTTTTCACTATTTATTCCGTTTAGACGGTCCACCCTGTATATTTTCCAGTGAAATTTCTACCATTTCTGCGCTGACAATAGCGTCAACTACCTGCCAAATTTGACTGCTCTCCGTCAAGTAGTTTTTTAGTAAATGCACCAACAGACAGACAGACAGACAGACTGACGGAATTGAAAAACCTATATTTTCGTAATCTCCGTGATCTGAAACGTCAGAATCCGTAAAAATCTCGGAGGGTGATTTTTTCTCGAATACAATACTTCCCTTCGGTATGCGAGGGAAGTAAAAGGAAAATTAGCCGCTGTTGCTCCGCAATTGTTATGAACAACGATATTTGTTATTAACTAGCAAAATTACGGTAAATTGAAAAACAACATGTATTTTTAGATAATTTGATGAAAAATAACAACTTCTTACTTTTGTAAAATTTTTAAAAAATGCGTATTTTCCGAGATATAGCGGTTAGAATCTTTTCAAACAGGATGGAGTGGGAATAAGTTTTTTCTCTATGACTTTTGCCAAAAGAGCACTCTGTCCAAGTTTTCCCGAAAAAACACGAAGAATCTGGAAAAATTCAAACGTATGGGCTAATATATTCTTTAAAATGTTGGTCTCTTGTAATTTTTTGTAACGTGCATACTTTCCGAATTTTTAACAGATTTTCACGATCAGAAATGTGAATTTGATCGTGAAAAACAGATTATCGATTAAGTTCATCTGGGTTAGATCTGGTGAATTAATTACCCTGCTTTCTATTTTGAAATCGCGGTGATTTCGGACACGAGTCGATGAAAATAGATCAATAGGAGTGAAATCAGGTCAGTTCGTATTACTTCGGTTTCGGTTATGCTTTATCGGCAGTTTTTGATACATCTCTATGCAGATTAATGTAATTAAGTGCATCGAGGTGAGTTCGAGCCAATGTGCGTTCCATTAGTTTCTGTGGTATTTTATAGATAATTTTTTGTAATCTGCATACAAATCTGTGTATTAATATTCATTGAGAGTACTTAGAATAAGTGAATCGTACCCTGTTCGCGTTAAATGTTTATCAAATAGATTCGCAGTCGGCCACGTCCGAATGAAAGTTTTTCTAGTTGTCAGATCGTTGTTGCAACCAAATACAATACTCCCATGGTAAGGCCTTGCCAGTGGTTGCCGAATTATATCATCATGAACGAAACTCTTTAATATTTATAAGCATATTGTTTGTCGAAAGTTCCTTTCAAAAAATGGTACCATATAAGTAGATCTTACTTAATTTCTCATGATGGATTGTAAGTATACTTGTTGCGAACTGGACAATTAAACGTGTCTGGAATTAATTTTTATTGTAATCCTGAAATGCATTTGGCTGACATAAGCTTTTATTATTGCATGTGTAAACAGAGCATCTTAAGGTGGCCATTCCCTAGAAAGAGACATCCGATAGGGAAATATTTATTATTTTTGCCCATAACTTTGTTTTCTTAGTACGTATATTTTAAAAAAATATAAGAGTACCTAAGTAGAACTATAACAAGACTATTACTATGAATTTTCACTCAATAATTTCAGTGGTTTGCAAAATAGCTCGATTTAAAACTACGAAATAGGGAGATTAACACAATTTTTAAATTTAAATCGAGCTATTTTGCAAACCACTAAAATTATAGAGTGAAAATTCACAGTAATAGTCTTGTTATGGTTCTACTTAGGTACTCTTATAATTTTTTTAAATATACGTACTAAGAAAAAAAAGTTATAGCTAAAAATAATAAATATTTCCCTATCGGATGTCTCTTTCTAGGGAATGGCCACCTTAATTGCAAACAAGCTAACCGTTATACTCATCGCCGATTTGTCGCAATTTTCTCCTTTAGTTTTGAAGATCATTGATTGAAATTCAGGATATACTACATATATAATAAGCGGCACTTTTTGACGTACAATTGTTTTTTTTTCACTTCCAATTTCGCCAGAAGTGACACTAACTTTCGATTTATAAACGAAACACCCTATATATTATTGCATTTTTGAATTCTGCATAATTTTCTGAATCCAACGATGCCAAATAAGGGACATTTCAAACATAAAATTTTTTTATAATATAATTTTTAGTTTAATTTAATTTATTATTATTTCTTAAAATATCAAGTATCGAAGTAACTACTGAAACATGCACCTTTTGGAAACGAGACACCAATATTTTAGTTCAGTAATGAATTCAGGATGGTGTTATATTTCTGAAATCATGAAGAGATCATAGAATGCGATGCAGTCTTTCCAATAAAGCCCCAAGCGCTACATACCTTTTCTTCGGGCTGGCAACACATTGTTGAACCCTATAAAAGTTTACTAATTATAAATACCTGTCAACGAATACACGTTATGACTATATCTAGACATAACTTCTTAATTTGACATTAATATTTTAATATGAAATCGCAATTTTTCACATTTGACCATTCCGGGACATTATATGGATATTCCTGAGACCTCATGTAACTACAATTAAAGTAATTAATGATACCTACAGATCTTCCACACTACAAAAGTTGACAGTGACACTAATGCTTATAGTATAGGAGCTATAGTGGGCCTGACACATTTGCATCAGCAAGAGACATTATTAATCCTTTGCCTTGGGGCATGGTGGAAACCTCACTAAATAATTCTGGAATCTCCAAACCTCGTTGGTGGAAACATAGATCAATGTCTCTAGCTGATATAAATGTATCAGATTATCGATATAAATGTATCAGATTATCGACATTAGCTCCTGCACTATTTTTAAAAACAGGAAAACCACAAAAACGACAGAAAACGTCAACATTACTAGAGGGAAGAACAATAATCAAAAGAATAGAATCATACGCAATGAAATACTGGGGACATGTCCAAAGACGGGACACGACACACCTACTGAAGAAAGCGCTGCGAATGAACAGCAACAAACTGAAAACAGGGAGGCCATGCTACACATGGATTACAACAATCGAGAGGATTATGAATAAGCTAGGAAAGGATTATACACACTGGGAAAAGTTGGCACAACAAAAAATGGAATACAATAAAGAAATATCAAGGATATACACACTGCCAGACTCAAAAACAGAAGAAACAGAAAACTCAGAAGTAGAATAGGAGAGAAGATGATCACAGACAGAAACTAAGAAGAAGCATTCACAAAAACCTGAAAGTAAAAAGAAGCACGAAAACCTAAAATAAGCATCTCACAAACGCCTACACTTTCCATCCGATGAAGACAGAAGGAAAACAAGAAGAAACATCTCACAAACACCTACACGTTCCATCCTATACTCCTACCCCATGCGTCATGCGGCTCTCGCTGCTGACAACAAGCATGTCCAATGTCCAATCCAGCGTATGCAGCTGGTCCGGCGGTATATAAAAGCACTGGGGGTTTGTTCCGGCACACGGTGGGATGATCGGTGGGCGATCGGGCTGCGTGGTGGAACAAATCTCCCTACACCGGAATCGGCAGCAATGCCCACCTTACGCTGGAAAATCAATCAATCAATCAACTGCTAGTATGAAACGGCTTGAACGCCCTTATAGATCGAAAAAGTCAAAATTCAATAATTTTGGTGAGGAAAACGAAATGACAGATGAATAGGCCAGGAAAGGCGCGCCCAAGGCCCGAATCCAATAATGGGTACAGAATAAACATCTCGAAGATTGAAGTTTCCCACAAAAAAGACAAGTCAGAAAGTTCATTATAAAACGGCCGACCAAATTTAGGAAGAACCTACTTCTGCAGAATTGAAAGGCCATTAGGATAATTGTGGGTCTTCTATCAAGACGCTGTCGGCTTAATGGAGATATACAGGGTCTCACCGGGATCTGAATCGATCGATATAGAGAAAAGTACGCATCAGAAATATTTGAAAATTTAGATAGTTACTAATGTCGGTGTAGCCAATCCAACTAAAATAATTAGAAGCATGGGCTACTTTCGGTTATACCGGAAGTCGATACCAACTTGCTTATTTTAAATAGAACACCCTATATATTTTTGATTTTTCGAGATGACAGTAAAGTTCTGAGTTCAGGCATATAGCACACCCTATATCTACACCCAGTAGTTTCGAAGATATTTGACATTTTATAAAAAATTTGATAGGTGCAACGGTTTGCAAGAACCGTTATAATTTTTTCTGTGTAGGACATCCTCATTTGCTCTTTGCCACGGAGAAAGAACACAAGGAGAACTACGTTCTACAACTGAAATGAATTCATTAATCTCATGCCAAGTGTTCCGTTTTTCGCGTTACATTTTGTCAACTTCAAATCGCGAAAACTTGTTTAGGTCAAATGGAACACCCTGTATTTTTTTACGTCAAGTTGTGTAAAATTGAATTCCTTTTTTCTGATATTAGCATTGAGAGGTTAAAGTTTTCAACTATTTGAAATATTTGCGATTTTATTAGAAATTCATGAATTGTTGTAATTATTTCATCAAAATGGCCATGATTAGAAACAATCAGTCTTATGTGAGAAAATGCCAGCACGTTTAAATTACACCCACGAAGACTTTTTAAATTTGTTCATTATTTATGGAGAATGTGATAAGGTAATATTAAGAACTTGCAGCACATTTGCTACTCGATATCCAGAAAAACGAAACCGTCACCAAACACTGTAAAACGCATACTGGAAAATTTTAAAAATTATGGCTCTGTCAAGGCAAAAATGCAAAGAAAGCCTCTTGTTGATGACGAAAACATTGAAATAGTCATTCTGGGATATTTTCATGCCTTTCCAAGGATGTCATTAAGATAAGCTGCTCTGAAATCGGATCTATGCAAGGATTCAATTCACAGAATGTTATTAAAACATAAGTTTCACCCGTTTTCATTCCATATGGTTCAAGGATTAAAAGTAACAGATTTGCTAAGAAGACAGAATTTTCGTGAGTTTATTCTAATAAGGTCTGAGGGTGACGATTCTTATTTGGGAAATATTGTATGGACAGATGAAGCAACATTTACTAAAAATTAACTTTTTAATAGACACAATTCGCATTATTGGAGTGACTCAAATCCTCATATGTTCAGAGAGCGAAACTTTTAGGAAAGTTGGCAGTTCAATGTTTACTGTGCCATAAGAAACGATAGAGTGGTGGCATTACAATTTTATCAGGAAAATTTAAACGGCTAATTAAATTTTCTCTTCTGCTAATATGTATAGGTAAATTTTTGTTTTTTTTATGTGAAAGATATCTGAATATCTTACAAAATTTGAATAATAACTATTTAGAAAATTTACCTCTCGCCGAACATGGAAACATTTTTTATCAGCACGACGGTGCTCCTCCACACAACGCATATTTAATTAATAATTATTTACAAGAAACTTTTTATGATCAATGGATTGCCAATAATGGACCTTTCTTATGGCCTCCTCGCTCGCCCGACTTATCAGTTCTGGATTATTTTATTTGGGGAACTATTAAAAATAAAGTTTATGAGAGCCCATTAACACCCATTGAAGAGTGTATGCAGAGAGTAAGAAATGCATTTCAACTAATCCGAAGGTGCGAAAAATGTGTCGAGGTTCGAGGGCGGAATTTTGAGCAATTATTAAATTAAAATTTAATCATGTTTTAAATTGATCTTATCTCTACTATTTTCGTTCATGCCCCATATCTTCAATTCGATTTAGACGCATGTTACAGTGTTAGTGTTATTTTCCGTTTTTGTGGATATCGAGTAGCAAATGTGCTGCAAGTTCTTGATATTACCTTATCACATTCTTCATAAATAATAAACAAATTTAAAAAGTCTTCGTGGGTGTAATTTAAACGTGCTGGTATTTTTGACATAAGATAATGACTAATTGTTTCTAATCATGGCTATTTTGATTAAATGATTACAACAATTCATGAATTTCTAATAAAATCGCAAATATTTCAAATAGTTGAAAACTTCAACCCCACAATGCTAATATCAGAAAAAAAGGAATTCAATTTTACACAACTTGGCGCAAAAAAATACAGGGTGTTCCATTCGACCTAAACAAGTTTTCGCGGTTTGACAAAATGGAAAAACGGAACACTTGGTATGATATTATTGAATTTATTTCAGTTGTAGAACGTAGTTCTCCTTGTGTTCTTTCTCCGTGCCAAAGAGCAAATGAGGATGTCCTACACAGAAAAAGTTATAACGGTTCTTGCAAACCGTTGCATCTGTCAAATTCTTTATAAAATGTCAAATATCTTCGAAACTACTGGGTTTAGATGTAGGATGTGCTACATGCTTGAACTCAGAATTTTCTTGTCATCTCGAAAAGTCGAAAATATATAGGGTGTGCCATTTAAATTAAGCCAGTTGGTATCGACTTCCGGTATAACCGGAAGTACCTCATGCTTCTAATTATTTTAGTTGTATTGGCCACACCGACATTAGTAACTATCTAAATTTTCAAAAATTTCTGATGAGTACTTTTCTCTATATCGATCGATTCAGTTCCCGGTGAAACACCCTGTATAATAGGCCTGACAGAGGACGCAACATGTAGATTCAGCCTAAGAGGTGCCTAGACTGAGATTCCAACTACTTGGCGAAGAATCAACAACTGATAGCTACGGTGAGAGGTCCTTATCAAAGCTAATCAGTCTGATACAAAGAACAAGCTGTATAAGAGTTGTGAGAAAAACTATACAGAGGTAGATACTACAATAGACCTATAGCAGGTCCCGTTGGTGAAGACCTCCTCCATTATGCAGCTTGTAGTATTTTAATCAAAATATTGAAACTAAACCAAAATCGGTTTGACGTTGTAATATTCTTTTTTTTATATCTAGCATCAGTTCACCTGTCAAAGTTTGTCATGGAGTAAATATACATGCAAAATAACATCGACCAAAAACATTATATACCTGGATGTGCGTAAGACATAAGTGACATAACCCCTGTTTCTTAAAGTTTACCAAATTTTTCACCTACATTCACAATGTTCGCAGTTCAAGGAGAAACATTCGATGTAGGTACTTAAAAATGCAGATATGTAGGAGTATAAATTACATTTATTTACAATCAAAAAGTACTCACCATTTTTAATAATATAATTAATTATGTAGAGAACAGGATTAAAGTTTCCACCACCTACACAGATACAGATACCGTATGTCAAGTCAAGAGAGTTGCTTGTGGAGCTAGCGCAAAATAAAAACAATAATAATGCAAGCTTATTAGTATGTTGATGTTAATAACTCGAAATATTAGGTTTTAAGTTACCGTGTCACGGTTTATAAATAGTCTATTTGTAACATCTTTACATCAATGGAATAATAATTAGCTTTTATTATATTTAATAAGCTCGACGTGATTAAAATGTGTGTGTGTGTACACAATAAACAATTTTTACACCCCGCGCGGTCGATCCGGCGAATTGGGACGAGCCACTAGGCCCAGCGATGAATGGTTCATTGTTGCCGTGTTAATTTTTTTTGTCTATCTTCTACCGGAAATAGTGTACGAGTTATTCATCGTGTTTTTTGTTAGATAAGACCATCCCCTGTGCTCCGGGTGATCTCATTAATTTTTAAGATTGTGATTGCCTTTAAATAAACAAATGTACAGGGTCGTCCAGTGTTTCTGTTCAAGAATGTGGCGAAGTATAGTTCTTCTCATCTGTGTGATGGGTTGAAAAACGTGGCAAAGAACATTAAAGATACCGGCGCGACGCACAGTGATAGAAAGTGTTACTAATGTGGACAAAATTCTCTCTGCCCGCCTATTTTTATCGTTTTGTAATACCGGGTAGAATGGGGTGAATAGAAACTTAAGAGTCAATAGAAACAAAAACTGTGAACGTAATACAATGATACCTACAGAACATCAAACTAACTTTGGTGATCTTTTGTAATAATCAAGGGATCATTATTACAGAAGATCACCAAATTTAATTTGATGCTCTGTAGGTATAGCTGAATTACGTTCACAGTTTTTGTTTCTATTGACCCTTAAAGTTTCTATCCACCCTATTCTACGGTACATATATATTTTTTTTTTGATCGTAAGAATTAATACCTCAAAATGTATCTGCAAGTTTTTTGATTTCTTGACTTAGTTTTTAGTAAAAATGGATTTTTTATAAAAAAATTATAAATTTTTAGTAACATATAGGATTTTCCTTAATGACGTGCTAATATTTCAGGGTGTAATTGTTTCGGTTATTTTATGAAGAAAAGTTCATATGAATATGTGTCGCAACGGCTTAATTATTTTGCTACAGGGTGTTGAAATTTATTTTTTTTTATCGTTATTTTTTAATATTTCAGAAAGCACTTTAAATATTATTTTCAATTTTGGTATCTGTTAATAGGATATAAGCCTTAGTCCAATAGTTATATAGATTTCCATAACAAGAAATGTTATCTGAGATTTTCCTTCAGAACTGTTAGTGGAGGGATTATACATCGCAAAACCACAAAAATTAGTTCTGGGGGTGCCGCGCATCCTCCCAAAGAAACCTCCCCTTTGGTGAAAAAAGCCTTATTTTACTGATAACTCGTTGACCGTTGAAAGTATACAAAAATTACTCATCATAAAAAAGAAAGCTTGACTAATTGCCTAAAACAAAGTTCTCTTGTAATTTTCTTGTATGTGCGTGCCATGGTTTTCGAGAAAATCGATGTTGAAAGAAAATGGGAAATTTGTATTTTTAATGCGCACGAATTTTCGTTTATTTGAATTTTTTGCGCGCTGCCTATAGAAAAAATTGAATTACTCGAAAACCAAACATGCTAGGAAGAAAAATCAAAATGGGTTTAAAATGGGATATAAAATACTCTTTTGTGTTTCAATTTTTGATGGCTATTGATATCTATTAGTATATAAAAATGACAATATAATATAATTACTTACCTCTTGATTTTTTGCACTTTTAACTATTCACAGGCCCATAAAAAATAACTGACTTTAATATAAGTTATAAATGCATTATCTTTTAGTTCAAGGTAGCACTTCAATGCAGAAAAAGTTAGGAATAAAAATATTCATATTTACAAATTTATCAGCATGTTGAAGCCAGCCAAATTTTGGCCAATTTTTTATTGTTTCCTAAAAATAAAAAAAAAGACCTAAACATCTTGAAAATTTTGCTCAAAAATGTTTTTTTGAGTTTATGTATCATATAACTATTATTTCTAATCATTTAATAGTTAAAAAATTGTATTAAGAAAATATCATGAAAAAATTTAATAAGCAGTCTTTTTTGGATTTTTTTCTGGCTAACTTCTGGCTAACTTTAACATAACTTTTTCAGCATTGAACTAAAAGATAATGCATTTATAACTTATATTACAGTCAGTTATTTTTTATGGCCTGTGAATAGTTAGATGCACAAAAAATCAAGAGATAACTATATTATATTGTTATTTTTATATACTAATAAATAACAATAGCCCTCAAAAATGGCAACACAAGAGAGTATTTTATATCCCCTTTAAAACCCATTTTGATTTCTCTTCCTAGCTTGTTTGGTTTTCGACCAATTCAATTTTTTCTATAGGCCGCGCGCAAAAAAATTCAAATAAACGAAAATTCGCGCACATTAAAAATACAAATTTTACAATTTTTGTCAATATCGATTTTCTTGAAAACCATGACATATACAAGAAAATTACAAGAGGACTTTTTTAGGCAATTAGTCAAGCTTCTTTTTTTATGATGAGCAATTTTTTTATATATTCAGCAGTTAACGAGTTATCAGTAAAATTAGGCTTTTTTCACCGAAGGGGTGGTTTTTTTTGGGGGTTGCGCGGCACTCCCAGAACTGATTTTTGTGGTTTTGTGATGTTTAATCCTCGCACTAACAGTTACGAATGGAAAATCTAAGATAACATTTTTTGCGAGCTTCTGGTGTAATTTTTACTTTACCGACTGGACTACTACATATTTTGGTTAGAAAAGTTATTTTATCGCTCTACCAGTGGCGTCCCTGCGAACATGTCCTGTGATATATTTTATCAAGAAAGTAGTACGCCACTGACATTTTTCCATGTGAATATTTTTCCTGAATAGCCTGATCAGTTCTACATAAAAACGGTCTCTTGCGTTTTTCCCGTCAGACGCGCGGTTCTTGATTAAAACAATTAAATTCAAACTGGAACTAATTACATAGGCACACAAAAAAAGTTGTCCATGCCACGGATCAGACCAATCGTTTCCGGTGTAGTTTGGCTTGCTGAATCCGAATCTGGCATCAGCTCTGCCCCACCACGTCACAATTTTTGTCTGTTCTCAAAAAACAGCAACAATTAATTGCATTTTTCTTCTTTGAGGATTGAAAAAAATTGTGACGTGTGGGGCCAAACTGACACCGGAGAAGAAGAAATAATCTGAAACAAGTCTCATTTAATTAAAATTTCTTAACTCCTCAAATACAGGCCCGGATTGGGCCGGCGAGCTACTGAGTAAAACTCAGTGGACCGATCACTTCGGTGGGCGAGTCAACTACGGTATAATACCAATACCACTCCAAGTTATTAATATGAACCAGTGGCGGCTCGTCAGGGGAGGCTCCTTGGAAGAACCACCATATCTTCAAAAGTAATATCTTAAGAAATTTCTATTACTAAGAAAAAAAAGTTATAGCTAAAAATAATAAATATTTCCCTATCGGATGTCTCTTTCTAGGGAATGGCCACCTTAATTGCAAACAAGCTAACCGTTATACTCATCGCCGATTTGTCGCAATTTTCTCCTTTAGTTTTGAAGATCATTGATTGAAATTCAGGATATACTACATATATAATAAGCGGCACTTTTTGACGTACAATTGTTTTTTTTTCACTTCCAATTTCGCCAGAAGTGACACTAACTTTCGATTTATAAACGAAACACCCTATATATTATTGCATTTTTGAATTCTGCATAATTTTCTGAATCCAACGATGCCAAATAAGGGACATTTCAAACATAAAATTTTTTTATAATATAATTTTTAGTTTAATTTAATTTATTATTATTTCTTAAAATATCAAGTATCGAAGTAACTACTGAAACATGCACCTTTTGGAAACGAGACACCAATATTTTAGTTCAGTAATGAATTCAGGATGGTGTTATATTTCTGAAATCATGAAGAGATCATAGAATGCGATGCAGTCTTTCCAATAAAGCCCCAAGCGCTACATACCTTTTCTTCGGGCTGGCAACACATTGTTGAACCCTATAAAAGTTTACTAATTATAAATACCTGTCAACGAATACACGTTATGACTATATCTAGACATAACTTCTTAATTTGACATTAATATTTTAATATGAAATCGCAATTTTTCACATTTGACCATTCCGGGACATTATATGGATATTCCTGAGACCTCATGTAACTACAATTAAAGTAATTAATGATACCTACAGATCTTCCACACTACAAAAGTTGACAGTGACACTAATGCTTATAGTATAGGAGCTATAGTGGGCCTGACACATTTGCATCAGCAAGAGACATTATTAATCCTTTGCCTTGGGGCATGGTGGAAACCTCACTAAATAATTCTGGAATCTCCAAACCTCGTTGGTGGAAACATAGATCAATGTCTCTAGCTGATATAAATGTATCAGATTATCGATATAAATGTATCAGATTATCGACATTAGCTCCTGCACTATTTTTAAAAACAGGAAAACCACAAAAACGACAGAAAACGTCAACATTACTAGAGGGAAGAACAATAATCAAAAGAATAGAATCATACGCAATGAAATACTGGGGACATGTCCAAAGACGGGACACGACACACCTACTGAAGAAAGCGCTGCGAATGAACAGCAACAAACTGAAAACAGGGAGGCCATGCTACACATGGATTACAACAATCGAGAGGATTATGAATAAGCTAGGAAAGGATTATACACACTGGGAAAAGTTGGCACAACAAAAAATGGAATACAATAAAGAAATATCAAGGATATACACACTGCCAGACTCAAAAACAGAAGAAACAGAAAACTCAGAAGTAGAATAGGAGAGAAGATGATCACAGACAGAAACTAAGAAGAAGCATTCACAAAAACCTGAAAGTAAAAAGAAGCACGAAAACCTAAAATAAGCATCTCACAAACGCCTACACTTTCCATCCGATGAAGACAGAAGGAAAACAAGAAGAAACATCTCACAAACACCTACACGTTCCATCCTATACTCCTACCCCATGCGTCATGCGGCTCTCGCTGCTGACAACAAGCATGTCCAATGTCCAATCCAGCGTATGCAGCTGGTCCGGCGGTATATAAAAGCACTGGGGGTTTGTTCCGGCACACGGTGGGATGATCGGTGGGCGATCGGGCTGCGTGGTGGAACAAATCTCCCTACACCGGAATCGGCAGCAATGCCCACCTTACGCTGGAAAATCAATCAATCAATCAACTGCTAGTATGAAACGGCTTGAACGCCCTTATAGATCGAAAAAGTCAAAATTCAATAATTTTGGTGAGGAAAACGAAATGACAGATGAATAGGCCAGGAAAGGCGCGCCCAAGGCCCGAATCCAATAATGGGTACAGAATAAACATCTCGAAGATTGAAGTTTCCCACAAAAAAGACAAGTCAGAAAGTTCATTATAAAACGGCCGACCAAATTTAGGAAGAACCTACTTCTGCAGAATTGAAAGGCCATTAGGATAATTGTGGGTCTTCTATCAAGACGCTGTCGGCTTAATGGAGATATACAGGGTCTCACCGGGATCTGAATCGATCGATATAGAGAAAAGTACGCATCAGAAATATTTGAAAATTTAGATAGTTACTAATGTCGGTGTAGCCAATCCAACTAAAATAATTAGAAGCATGGGCTACTTTCGGTTATACCGGAAGTCGATACCAACTTGCTTATTTTAAATAGAACACCCTATATATTTTTGATTTTTCGAGATGACAGTAAAGTTCTGAGTTCAGGCATATAGCACACCCTATATCTACACCCAGTAGTTTCGAAGATATTTGACATTTTATAAAAAATTTGATAGGTGCAACGGTTTGCAAGAACCGTTATAATTTTTTCTGTGTAGGACATCCTCATTTGCTCTTTGCCACGGAGAAAGAACACAAGGAGAACTACGTTCTACAACTGAAATGAATTCATTAATCTCATGCCAAGTGTTCCGTTTTTCGCGTTACATTTTGTCAACTTCAAATCGCGAAAACTTGTTTAGGTCAAATGGAACACCCTGTATTTTTTTACGTCAAGTTGTGTAAAATTGAATTCCTTTTTTCTGATATTAGCATTGAGAGGTTAAAGTTTTCAACTATTTGAAATATTTGCGATTTTATTAGAAATTCATGAATTGTTGTAATTATTTCATCAAAATGGCCATGATTAGAAACAATCAGTCTTATGTGAGAAAATGCCAGCACGTTTAAATTACACCCACGAAGACTTTTTAAATTTGTTCATTATTTATGGAGAATGTGATAAGGTAATATTAAGAACTTGCAGCACATTTGCTACTCGATATCCAGAAAAACGAAACCGTCACCAAACACTGTAAAACGCATACTGGAAAATTTTAAAAATTATGGCTCTGTCAAGGCAAAAATGCAAAGAAAGCCTCTTGTTGATGACGAAAACATTGAAATAGTCATTCTGGGATATTTTCATGCCTTTCCAAGGATGTCATTAAGATAAGCTGCTCTGAAATCGGATCTATGCAAGGATTCAATTCACAGAATGTTATTAAAACATAAGTTTCACCCGTTTTCATTCCATATGGTTCAAGGATTAAAAGTAACAGATTTGCTAAGAAGACAGAATTTTCGTGAGTTTATTCTAATAAGGTCTGAGGGTGACGATTCTTATTTGGGAAATATTGTATGGACAGATGAAGCAACATTTACTAAAAATTAACTTTTTAATAGACACAATTCGCATTATTGGAGTGACTCAAATCCTCATATGTTCAGAGAGCGAAACTTTTAGGAAAGTTGGCAGTTCAATGTTTACTGTGCCATAAGAAACGATAGAGTGGTGGCATTACAATTTTATCAGGAAAATTTAAACGGCTAATTAAATTTTCTCTTCTGCTAATATGTATAGGTAAATTTTTGTTTTTTTTATGTGAAAGATATCTGAATATCTTACAAAATTTGAATAATAACTATTTAGAAAATTTACCTCTCGCCGAACATGGAAACATTTTTTATCAGCACGACGGTGCTCCTCCACACAACGCATATTTAATTAATAATTATTTACAAGAAACTTTTTATGATCAATGGATTGCCAATAATGGACCTTTCTTATGGCCTCCTCGCTCGCCCGACTTATCAGTTCTGGATTATTTTATTTGGGGAACTATTAAAAATAAAGTTTATGAGAGCCCATTAACACCCATTGAAGAGTGTATGCAGAGAGTAAGAAATGCATTTCAACTAATCCGAAGGTGCGAAAAATGTGTCGAGGTTCGAGGGCGGAATTTTGAGCAATTATTAAATTAAAATTTAATCATGTTTTAAATTGATCTTATCTCTACTATTTTCGTTCATGCCCCATATCTTCAATTCGATTTAGACGCATGTTACAGTGTTAGTGTTATTTTCCGTTTTTGTGGATATCGAGTAGCAAATGTGCTGCAAGTTCTTGATATTACCTTATCACATTCTTCATAAATAATAAACAAATTTAAAAAGTCTTCGTGGGTGTAATTTAAACGTGCTGGTATTTTTGACATAAGATAATGACTAATTGTTTCTAATCATGGCTATTTTGATTAAATGATTACAACAATTCATGAATTTCTAATAAAATCGCAAATATTTCAAATAGTTGAAAACTTCAACCCCACAATGCTAATATCAGAAAAAAAGGAATTCAATTTTACACAACTTGGCGCAAAAAAATACAGGGTGTTCCATTCGACCTAAACAAGTTTTCGCGGTTTGACAAAATGGAAAAACGGAACACTTGGTATGATATTATTGAATTTATTTCAGTTGTAGAACGTAGTTCTCCTTGTGTTCTTTCTCCGTGCCAAAGAGCAAATGAGGATGTCCTACACAGAAAAAGTTATAACGGTTCTTGCAAACCGTTGCATCTGTCAAATTCTTTATAAAATGTCAAATATCTTCGAAACTACTGGGTTTAGATGTAGGATGTGCTACATGCTTGAACTCAGAATTTTCTTGTCATCTCGAAAAGTCGAAAATATATAGGGTGTGCCATTTAAATTAAGCCAGTTGGTATCGACTTCCGGTATAACCGGAAGTACCTCATGCTTCTAATTATTTTAGTTGTATTGGCCACACCGACATTAGTAACTATCTAAATTTTCAAAAATTTCTGATGAGTACTTTTCTCTATATCGATCGATTCAGTTCCCGGTGAAACACCCTGTATAATAGGCCTGACAGAGGACGCAACATGTAGATTCAGCCTAAGAGGTGCCTAGACTGAGATTCCAACTACTTGGCGAAGAATCAACAACTGATAGCTACGGTGAGAGGTCCTTATCAAAGCTAATCAGTCTGATACAAAGAACAAGCTGTATAAGAGTTGTGAGAAAAACTATACAGAGGTAGATACTACAATAGACCTATAGCAGGTCCCGTTGGTGAAGACCTCCTCCATTATGCAGCTTGTAGTATTTTAATCAAAATATTGAAACTAAACCAAAATCGGTTTGACGTTGTAATATTCTTTTTTTTATATCTAGCATCAGTTCACCTGTCAAAGTTTGTCATGGAGTAAATATACATGCAAAATAACATCGACCAAAAACATTATATACCTGGATGTGCGTAAGACATAAGTGACATAACCCCTGTTTCTTAAAGTTTACCAAATTTTTCACCTACATTCACAATGTTCGCAGTTCAAGGAGAAACATTCGATGTAGGTACTTAAAAATGCAGATATGTAGGAGTATAAATTACATTTATTTACAATCAAAAAGTACTCACCATTTTTAATAATATAATTAATTATGTAGAGAACAGGATTAAAGTTTCCACCACCTACACAGATACAGATACCGTATGTCAAGTCAAGAGAGTTGCTTGTGGAGCTAGCGCAAAATAAAAACAATAATAATGCAAGCTTATTAGTATGTTGATGTTAATAACTCGAAATATTAGGTTTTAAGTTACCGTGTCACGGTTTATAAATAGTCTATTTGTAACATCTTTACATCAATGGAATAATAATTAGCTTTTATTATATTTAATAAGCTCGACGTGATTAAAATGTGTGTGTGTGTACACAATAAACAATTTTTACACCCCGCGCGGTCGATCCGGCGAATTGGGACGAGCCACTAGGCCCAGCGATGAATGGTTCATTGTTGCCGTGTTAATTTTTTTTGTCTATCTTCTACCGGAAATAGTGTACGAGTTATTCATCGTGTTTTTTGTTAGATAAGACCATCCCCTGTGCTCCGGGTGATCTCATTAATTTTTAAGATTGTGATTGCCTTTAAATAAACAAATGTACAGGGTCGTCCAGTGTTTCTGTTCAAGAATGTGGCGAAGTATAGTTCTTCTCATCTGTGTGATGGGTTGAAAAACGTGGCAAAGAACATTAAAGATACCGGCGCGACGCACAGTGATAGAAAGTGTTACTAATGTGGACAAAATTCTCTCTGCCCGCCTATTTTTATCGTTTTGTAATACCGGGTAGAATGGGGTGAATAGAAACTTAAGAGTCAATAGAAACAAAAACTGTGAACGTAATACAATGATACCTACAGAACATCAAACTAACTTTGGTGATCTTTTGTAATAATCAAGGGATCATTATTACAGAAGATCACCAAATTTAATTTGATGCTCTGTAGGTATAGCTGAATTACGTTCACAGTTTTTGTTTCTATTGACCCTTAAAGTTTCTATCCACCCTATTCTACGGTACATATATATTTTTTTTTTGATCGTAAGAATTAATACCTCAAAATGTATCTGCAAGTTTTTTGATTTCTTGACTTAGTTTTTAGTAAAAATGGATTTTTTATAAAAAAATTATAAATTTTTAGTAACATATAGGATTTTCCTTAATGACGTGCTAATATTTCAGGGTGTAATTGTTTCGGTTATTTTATGAAGAAAAGTTCATATGAATATGTGTCGCAACGGCTTAATTATTTTGCTACAGGGTGTTGAAATTTATTTTTTTTTATCGTTATTTTTTAATATTTCAGAAAGCACTTTAAATATTATTTTCAATTTTGGTATCTGTTAATAGGATATAAGCCTTAGTCCAATAGTTATATAGATTTCCATAACAAGAAATGTTATCTGAGATTTTCCTTCAGAACTGTTAGTGGAGGGATTATACATCGCAAAACCACAAAAATTAGTTCTGGGGGTGCCGCGCATCCTCCCAAAGAAACCTCCCCTTTGGTGAAAAAAGCCTTATTTTACTGATAACTCGTTGACCGTTGAAAGTATACAAAAATTACTCATCATAAAAAAGAAAGCTTGACTAATTGCCTAAAACAAAGTTCTCTTGTAATTTTCTTGTATGTGCGTGCCATGGTTTTCGAGAAAATCGATGTTGAAAGAAAATGGGAAATTTGTATTTTTAATGCGCACGAATTTTCGTTTATTTGAATTTTTTGCGCGCTGCCTATAGAAAAAATTGAATTACTCGAAAACCAAACATGCTAGGAAGAAAAATCAAAATGGGTTTAAAATGGGATATAAAATACTCTTTTGTGTTTCAATTTTTGATGGCTATTGATATCTATTAGTATATAAAAATGACAATATAATATAATTACTTACCTCTTGATTTTTTGCACTTTTAACTATTCACAGGCCCATAAAAAATAACTGACTTTAATATAAGTTATAAATGCATTATCTTTTAGTTCAAGGTAGCACTTCAATGCAGAAAAAGTTAGGAATAAAAATATTCATATTTACAAATTTATCAGCATGTTGAAGCCAGCCAAATTTTGGCCAATTTTTTATTGTTTCCTAAAAATAAAAAAAAAGACCTAAACATCTTGAAAATTTTGCTCAAAAATGTTTTTTTGAGTTTATGTATCATATAACTATTATTTCTAATCATTTAATAGTTAAAAAATTGTATTAAGAAAATATCATGAAAAAATTTAATAAGCAGTCTTTTTTGGATTTTTTTCTGGCTAACTTCTGGCTAACTTTAACATAACTTTTTCAGCATTGAACTAAAAGATAATGCATTTATAACTTATATTACAGTCAGTTATTTTTTATGGCCTGTGAATAGTTAGATGCACAAAAAATCAAGAGATAACTATATTATATTGTTATTTTTATATACTAATAAATAACAATAGCCCTCAAAAATGGCAACACAAGAGAGTATTTTATATCCCCTTTAAAACCCATTTTGATTTCTCTTCCTAGCTTGTTTGGTTTTCGACCAATTCAATTTTTTCTATAGGCCGCGCGCAAAAAAATTCAAATAAACGAAAATTCGCGCACATTAAAAATACAAATTTTACAATTTTTGTCAATATCGATTTTCTTGAAAACCATGACATATACAAGAAAATTACAAGAGGACTTTTTTAGGCAATTAGTCAAGCTTCTTTTTTTATGATGAGCAATTTTTTTATATATTCAGCAGTTAACGAGTTATCAGTAAAATTAGGCTTTTTTCACCGAAGGGGTGGTTTTTTTTGGGGGTTGCGCGGCACTCCCAGAACTGATTTTTGTGGTTTTGTGATGTTTAATCCTCGCACTAACAGTTACGAATGGAAAATCTAAGATAACATTTTTTGCGAGCTTCTGGTGTAATTTTTACTTTACCGACTGGACTACTACATATTTTGGTTAGAAAAGTTATTTTATCGCTCTACCAGTGGCGTCCCTGCGAACATGTCCTGTGATATATTTTATCAAGAAAGTAGTACGCCACTGACATTTTTCCATGTGAATATTTTTCCTGAATAGCCTGATCAGTTCTACATAAAAACGGTCTCTTGCGTTTTTCCCGTCAGACGCGCGGTTCTTGATTAAAACAATTAAATTCAAACTGGAACTAATTACATAGGCACACAAAAAAAGTTGTCCATGCCACGGATCAGACCAATCGTTTCCGGTGTAGTTTGGCTTGCTGAATCCGAATCTGGCATCAGCTCTGCCCCACCACGTCACAATTTTTGTCTGTTCTCAAAAAACAGCAACAATTAATTGCATTTTTCTTCTTTGAGGATTGAAAAAAATTGTGACGTGTGGGGCCAAACTGACACCGGAGAAGAAGAAATAATCTGAAACAAGTCTCATTTAATTAAAATTTCTTAACTCCTCAAATACAGGCCCGGATTGGGCCGGCGAGCTACTGAGTAAAACTCAGTGGACCGATCACTTCGGTGGGCGAGTCAACTACGGTATAATACCAATACCACTCCAAGTTATTAATATGAACCAGTGGCGGCTCGTCAGGGGAGGCTCCTTGGAAGAACCACCATATCTTCAAAAGTAATATCTTAAGAAATTTCTATTAGGTATATCTCAATTTTCAATATTTTTTATTGTTTATTATTCATTAATTAATTTTCAGTTTATATATAACATTTTTGCATTTCCTTTCCACAAACATACCTATAACGTTACAGTCCGGATAGTCTTTGTATGCATATTTCCCGGTCGGCCGGTCTTTTACTGAATGAACACTGCGGTTCGCTGGAGGCTAATACGAAATAGCTTCCAACTTTACCGCATTTACTTATAACATGAATGACCTTGAATTTCTTTGCGCTGTGTAAAATAGCAACACTTGGAATAGCCAAGTATGAGGCTAGCCTCCAGATCTCAGTTCTTTATAGCGCATGTGCACAGGTCATTCAAGAGTCAGGTGATTCACAAAGAAAACGAACTGACGTCTGACAGTTGCGTTTAGCCGGTTATAAGTAACTTGACGTATAAATACATAAAACATTTGATACGCGGGCTAGAAATAAGTGCTCTAGGTGAAAATATTCCCAACAACATGTCTTGTTGTCCAGACGTGGTGGATTATTTGTTATTAAATGGATTTACTACTCTTATTTATGACGAAAAGGTAATAATTAAAAGAAATGCCAGGCCTACACCAGCAATGCTTTCGTTAGTTTTTAAAAGTGGTAAACAAAACAGAGGGTTTTGTGATAACAATTATAAAAGAGTCGAGTGGTTAACGGCATCAACAGTTAGAAACAAATTATATTGTTGGAGATGTTTATTATTTACTAATGATCAATCCTCAATTTGGGGCAGGGCCGGGTTTAATAATTTGCAAATTTTGTCGCGAGGTTTAGAAAGGCACGAAAAATCCCAGGAGCACATTTCATCTTGCATTAAATTCGAAATGTTTGGTAAACAAAATATTGTAAATTTCGTGGATTCTGCACATAAGAGAGAAATAGAAAATGTTAACGAAAAGGTCTGTGAGAATAGGGAAATATTAAAGAGGTTAATAGATGCCGTTATATAGTTATCTTCACAAGAAAATTCTTTCCGAGGACGTGACGAAAAACGAGAATCGTGCAATAAAGGAAATTTCAAAGAGCTGTTAGATTTTTAAAAAACTTATGACCCAAAATTAGAGAACTTTTTGAATAACGCCACTATTTTTTGAGACAATTCCGGTAAGCTTCTGTAGAATGATCATTTTCAGCACTTAAACACATAAAAACATTTTTACTAGAAACAAAATGAGCCAAGACCGCCTTTCAAATGTATGGCTTATTTCAATAGAAAAACGTTTTTTGTCAGAATTGAGGAAACGCGATTCATTTTATGATGAAATAGTCAACCATTTTGCTAGTTCCAAAAATCGCAAGTTACCACTCATTTATAAAAATATTCAGGCTTTAAAGCAGAGATTAATATAGGTAGTTGTTATTTTAGAAAAAATATTTATTTGTGTTATTTATTTTTTAGGAAATATTTTTTATAATTCTCCATAATATAGAGTTCCGCGGTTATATTTTTTTTTATATAACTTCTTTCTCAAAACTATTTTAATTTCTATTAAAACTTATAATTTTACACGCCTGGCAGTGATAATGAATACAATTTTTTGTTTGTAGAAAAACACTTTAATTTTTTTACCAAAACTATTTTTATTTTTATTAAAAGTTATGTAAATTAATCACAAGTGGGATAGTAGGACTCCTTTGGATACCGATACTCGAGTCGTAGGAACGAGAATTTCATGTGAATGATTTTTTCATCTCATCATATTTTCTATTTCCTTTTCATTCTATTCTTTTATTAGTTCTATTCTCTCAAGTCGTGAATCGGTATCCTGGCGAACAACCCACGGCAAAAAAATGTAACGCGCCGTTGTAATACCTCAGGGGTGGTGGGGAAATGTACAAATTGTAGTCATATTGCACATCAGTTGTCTTTCAGAATATCAAGCCTCCTCTGCAGACAATATCACGAGTCGCCACTGATATGAACAAATAAAATTTATTGAATTATTTGAAACAATAAGTATTGTTTGCAAAGAATAAGGATCTGGGATCTGTCGCCGGCCGGCGAATTTGACTTTAATATCAATTTTAGTCTACAACTACAAATATATGCATGCAGTCGTGCGTGCAAGAAAGTGGCAAGTGTCGGTAGGCCTATAGGCAGTAAATGAGCGAATCTAAATAAATATTTTATCTTATTTCTGAATTAAACCAATAACCAATCGAATATCGAATTTGGTTTAGTTATTTTTATTGATCTTGTGTCGATTTGTAAACTTGCCATGGAAAGAAGTAAACGTAAGGGTGGAGCGGAGAAATTAAGAAAGAAGAAAAAGAAAAAGCTAAAAAATGAAGCAAAAACATGTAAAAATATAAGTGAGATGTTCTTACAGCCCTTGCAGGTAGGTATACCGGGTGAGTCACGAATTGCGCTCGCCCCGATATTTCCTAAAATATTTGGAATAGAAAATTGAAATTTGGAGGCCTTATTACGGGACTAAAATGCCATCTTTTCAATAAAAAATCAAGTTTGGTGCACATCCGGTTTGACCGGAAATGCGCACAACTTTCGATTTTTAAATGGAACGCCCTATATATTTTTACATTTTTGGAATCTAGAGGAAATTTTTAATACAATACATCCATTTTGGTCACTTTTTGATAAACATTATAAATTTTATTAAAAAATCTATTTCTGAATCCAGAGTGCTGTGGTGCCCAAAATATATTTTAGTTTGTGTGCTACGTTACTATAAAAATAAAAAGAGCAATATGATTGCATTACTTGATTCTCTAGAGGCGTTTAAAAATTTTTAAATGTGATTTTTACCCACTAACTCGGTTTTTTTAAATGGGAATTTAATCGTTCACCAACATTTTCAAATACCTCATTTTCATACGAATCTAATGATACCAAAATTTTGAAAATCCGCTCAGAAATATTTGAGATTTCAGCCAAAATACAATGCAACCAAGCTTTTAGAAACATGCGGCTAATAGATAATAGATTAGTGGGCTTTGGAAACTAAAATGGCACATTTCTGTGTAAATCTGGTAACCTAATAACATTGGAAAAATCATAGTAGCCATTGAATGTAATAAAACAATATCAGCTGTCAGACAGACTCGTGTAGTTACAGGCAATCTTGAGCTATCAAACATTTAATAATTGTGAGCGCAAAGAACGTTACAATTAAGTTTAGCATAGGTATGTGAAGGTAAACACAATTACATCCACAAGGACATTTGCAATAGAATGCGACATCAGTTCGGTTTTCAGAGTTTTATTTAAATGAACATAAATATCGGACCTATAAATAAATAAAAATCAATTCCGTTTGAACAATTAAACTTAAACTAGGTAATAGTAGGTATCTTTAAAATAATTAATGTAATTAAACCATAAATTGACATTTATAGATATTGTTCAAAATGTCCACCATTTTGTTCTATACACAATTCGGCTCTGAGTACAGTTGCTTGAATGGCTCTACGCAATTCAGCCGGCGTTATTTCATTAAGAGCCCGTACAACTTTATTTTGCAGCTCTTCACGGGTATTTGAAGAAGTTTTATAAACATTATTTTTGAGAGTGCCCCATACATGATAGTCGAGGGGTGTTAAGTCAGGTGACCTAGGAGGCCACCTGATATGACCTTGATTTGCGATAAGTCGTTCACCATGCAAGTTATTTAAATATTCCATCACTCTTCTGGAATTATGTGGGGGAGCACCATCTTGTTGGAAAAACAGATTTTGTAAATAGGCAAGAGGAAGTAAGTCAAGAAATTCTGCTGTCTGGTTTTGTAAAAAGAATAAATATCGTTCGCCAGTAAGTGTTCCATCAAAAAAGATGGGTCCAATTATTCGATCTCCAAGTACTCCAAGCCAACAGTTAAACCCAAATCTTTCCTGAATATTCCCCCGCCCTACCAACCTTGGATTTTCTTGAGCCCAGTACCTAGTATTATTTCTGTTAAACATACCTTGGTTTGTAAATCTACTTTCATCTGAATATAAAATATGAAAAGGAAAACCTGGGTTTTGTTGTACTGCATTTAAGAACCAGTTGCAATATACTAGCCTCCTGTCGTTATCATCTCCATAAAGATGTTGGTGTATTTGGTATTTATAAGACCGAAACTTATGTTTCTTTAAAATTCTGCAAACCGAAGACTGACTAATGTCGCATTCCATTGACAATTCCCTTGTTGATGTTGTTGGGTGTACCATCACAAATCCTAATACATCAATTTCTTTGTCCTCACTTAGAATAAATGTGTGATGGTCATCTTGTTGATTGGGTTCGTTTCTTAATTCTTGTTCCACTCTGGCAAACAAGTGTCTGCTTGGATGACGTCTGTTGGGATATCGTTGCTGATACAGTTCTGCAACTGCAGTTGAATTTTTGAGACGCTCTCCATATATCAGTAACATATCGACCGTTTCATTTCTACTAAAATTATTCATTTTCTTTAATTTTTACTCAAAGAGATTTCCGCAACGCTTTATTTTGTATCTGTCTGACAGCTGATATTGTTTTATTACATTCAATGGCTACTATGATTTTTCCAATGTTATTAGGTTACCAGATTTACACAGAAATGTGCCATTTTATTTTCCAAAGCCCACTAATCTATTATCTATTAGCCGCATGTTTCTAAAAGCTTGGTTGCATTGTATTTTGGCTGAAATCTTAAATATTTCTGAGCGGATTTTCAAAATTTTGGTATCATTAGATTATGAATATGAAAATGAGGTATTTAAAAATGTTGGTGAACGATTAAATTCCCATTTAAAAAAAAACGAGTTAGTGGGTAAAAATCACATTTAAAAATTTTAAACGCCTCTAGAGAATTAAGTAATGCAATCATATTGCTCTTTTTATTTTTATAGTAACGTAGCACACAAACTAAAATATATTTTGGGCACCACAGCACTCTGGATTCAGAAATAGATTTTTTAATAAAATTTTTAATGTTTATCAAAAAGTGACCAAAACGGATGTATTGTATTCAAAATTTCCTCTGGATTCCAAAAATGTAAAAATATATAGGGTGTTCCATTTAAAAATCGAAAGTTGTGGCCATTTCCGGTCAAACCGTATGTGCACCAAACTTGATTTTTAATTGAAAAGATGGCATTTTAGTCGTGTAATAAGGCCTCCAAATTTCAATTTTCTATTCCAAATATTTTAAGAAATATCGTTTATTAAGTATCTATTTACTAGGTATGGTATGGATCAGTGGACTCCTTTCTTAAAAAAATATAGATAATATAGGTAATAATGATAATACCAAATGGTGGCAGGAAAACGCGGTACCTTGAAAATTTTCAAAATTATCGCCTGCGGCGCCATTTGCGGGAGCACAGATTATAGATCCGCAACTGGTGGGTCGATATAAGAAATCAAACTCGGTCCCAAAAAAAATCCCAATCCGGGCCTGCTTAAATATAGTTGCGCAAATCACTCCTAACTAGAACGTCATACACAGGGAACAGATAAATAGAGCCATACTTTGAATTTATCTATCAATATCGCGAAGGACGGGCAATACGTCCACCAATGCGTAAGATATTCCTATCTTGATGCAAAACAGAGTAAGATTTTTTGATAACGTCATTAAATTTCTACTGAAGACAGGAATATTGTTTCTCGAAGTATTATTTTGTTTATTCTAATACTCAAAAATTTAAAGTACGGCTCTGTAGAACCGTCTCGGCAGGTAAAAATACCTACTTTGACATTTTAATGGCCTGTTTTTGTGATCTTTTTTATTTGTGTTAAATATGTGTGTATATGCTGCTTTTGAGTATCCAGCAAAAATCACAATAATTGGTATTAAACCTGTAATAAAGTTTGGGGATCTGAGAAATCTGAAAAAGATTGTTGCTTTCTAAAATGATATTTTAAATTGGAGTAGTAAAATTGACACTTTCATGATTTCTACTATTAAATGTTTAAATAAACACACATAATAATAAAGGGGAAAATGCTATTTATAAATAACCGATGACAAAGACTTTGATGATCCTGATGGATTAGCGATTATATTCATTATTTTAGTGGATTAAGTAACGCAATGTTATAAATTTTATCACGTAAGAGATTCGGCAAATTACTATAAAATTAGTGATGATCCGTTTTTATCGAGAGCTATTTCTGTGTAAATAACAAGATACTGCTTTAAATTCGATTGTCTTTAAAGTGTAAGGTTCAAAAACATCAAGGTACTAGTTTCTATTGCTCAACTGGGTTTTATACATTTGCAAATTCTCTGACGATGTATCTACATTACTATGTGATGGAGATTACACTTGGTATAGTTGTCTCCATTTGTTTAGTGTACATAAGAAATGCCATAAAAACCTGATGTTATTAATTCAATTCAATTTATTCAATTCAAAATTCACTTAATTATAGGTACATATTTCTTAATGTACAATACTGTAATTAATTTAGGGATTTTTTCTTATATAGGACCTAGATGATTAAACAGCTGTATGTGTTCAAAAGATACGTAAAGTAAGTATAATAACAAACTATATACTACATACTTTGTAAAACAATAAATAGTTTATTTATTAACATAAATAACTGGGTGATCAATACACCTTAACTAACTAAATAACCTAAAACTAAAAATTAAACTAAAGCTGGTTAATTATTTCATATAAATATATTTATAGAATATTTATAAAGTCATTGTATCTCTCAGTAATACAGGTTCTGCATTTTTTGTAATTTTTTATGTCTAATGCTAACTGGCAGCAAATTGTAAAAGGTCCAAGACAATAAGTCAAAAATCGTTGGTTAAAAATCTTTATGGCTCATAGGAATTTAAAGATTATTTTATGTTTTGTTCCTAGTTTCACGCTGATGATTTACATAGTTCTTAATTCTTTTTATGAATATAAGACATGTCGTTAGAATATATAAGGATCTTACATTAAATATATCTTCATTGTATAATAAAGATGTTGGATAACGCTTTCCTTTATTGTATATTACTTTTAAAATCAAATTTTGTATAACATTTATTTGTCTTAATGCGTTGTGTCCAGTCGGTAAAGTAAAAAAATCGGTAAAGGTGTTTACACAGAACTTCCCTCTTTATTTGTGCATGGCGGTCACTCTAAAAAATTAATAATTACGTAATGAATGACACTGAAAATAATCGGAATATAGTTATCACTATTATTACAGAGAAAATCTGATAAGTTTTGGTGAACAAAATATACAGAGTGCTCATCCAACAACAAAAGTTCAATACTAAATGGCAGGTGCCAAATATGGAAGGGTTGCGCAAATACCTTCACAGATGTCCACCATGATTGAATTATTTATTGGGATGACCACCCTGTACATTCTTCAATAAAAGTATAATAGATGCATATGCCAAATATTATTGCCATCTGTCACATTTTCAATTCCTCATTCACGTGGAGTGGAAGTATAGTGGTGGTTAAAAAATTTCATTTTTTTTTTATTTTTCAAAAAATTTCAAAATTTCTTTCTTCCAAAATAGGTTTGGAATGTCATGAAACGTGGAAATTTTAATTTTGAGCAAAGACAAATTTTTCATGTATTCTATATAGTAGTGATAAATAGATTAAAACTTTTTTCAAAAACATTTTTAAATTTTTCAAAATATTTTTAAATTTGTTTTTGTTGAAATATGTTTAGAATGCCATGGAAACGTGAACATTTTAAATTTGAACAAAGAAAAAACATTTTCCATCTGTTTTAGTGGTAAAATTTTTTCAAAAATAGTAAAAGAATTTTCTAATTTTTTTTTCTTAAATAGGTTTAGAACGCTATGAAACGTGAAATCTTTAAATCTGAAAAAAGATTATTTTTTTCCATTTTAGTGGTACATAAAAAATTTTCAAAAAAAAAAAAAAATTGCATAGGTTTAGAATGCCATGAAACGTGGAAATTTTAAATTTGAACAGAACAAAATTTTTTCATGGTGGTAAAAAATTTTTCACAAAAACTTAATTTTTACTTCCCTCGCATACCGAAGGGAAGTATTGTATTCGAGAAAAAATCACCCTCCGAGATTTTTTCGGATTCTGACGTTTCAGAACACGTAGATTCCGAAAATATAGGTTTTTCAATTCCGTCAGCCTGTCTGTCTGTCTGTCTGTTGGTGTATTTACTAAAAAACTACTTGACGGAGAGCAGTCAAATTTGGTAGGTAGTTAGCCCTACTGTCAGCGAAGAACTGGTAGAATTTTCACTGAAAAATATACAGGGTGGACCGTCTAAACGGAATAAATAGTGAAAACAATTTTTTTTTGCTCAAATTTAAAATTTCCACGTTTCATGACGCGCTAAACCTGTTTCAGAAAAAAAAATTTTTTGAAAATTTTTTTCAAACATTTTTTAAAAAATTTTTACCAAGATGAAAAAAATTTTTTTTAGCTCAAATTTAAAATTTCCACGTTTCATGACGCGCTAAACCTATTTCAGGAAAAAAAATTTTTTGAAAATTTTTTTCAAACATTTTTGAAAAAATTTTTACTAAGTTGAAAAAAAATTTTTTTTTTTGCTCAAATTTAAAATTTCCACGTTTCATGACGCGCTAAACCTATTTCAGAAAAAAAAAAATTTGAAAATTTTTTTCAAACATTTTTGAAAAAATGTTTACTAAGATGAAAAAAAATTGTTTTTGCTCAAATTTAAATTTTCTACGTTTCATGACACGCTTAACCTATTTCAGGAAAAAAAAATTTGAAAATTTTTTTCACCAATATTTTTAAAAAAATTTTTACTACTAAAATGATTTTTTTTTTCTTTCTTCAAATTTAAAATTTTCACGTTTCATGGCATTCTAAGCCTGATTTAAAAAAAAGTTTTTTGAAATTTTATCACTAGGATAGAATTTTTCTTTGTTCAGATTTTAACTATCCACGTTTCCATGACATTCTAAAACTATTCAAACAAATTTAAAAATGTTTTTGAAGAATTTTTTAAAAAATTTGAAAACATTTTTAATCTATTTATGTATCACTACTATAGAACAGACGAAAAAAATTTTTTTGCTCAAATTTAAAATGTCCACGTTTCATGATATTCCAAACCAATTTCGGAAAAAAAATTTGCAACATTTTGTTACCAGTTTGGAAAAAAATTTAACACCAGAATGCTCAAATTTAAATGACATTCTAAACCTAGGTATTTCAGAAAAAAAATTTTGATAATTTTTTTCACCAACATTTTTCAAAAAGTTTTTACCACTAAAATGGATCGAATTTTTTTTTATTTGCTCAAATTTAAAATTTTCACGTTTCATAGCATTCTAAACCTATTTTAAAAAAAATACATCATTTTTAATTTTTAAACTTTTTTTAGCACTACTATAGAACAGAAGGAAACTTTCCTTTTTGCTCTAATTTAAAATTTCTACCTTTGACATTTTAAACCTATTTCAGAAGAAAAAAATTTGAAAATTATTTTACCATCTTTTGAAAAATTTCAAAAAAATGAAATTTTTTAACCACCACTATACTTCCACTCCATTACGTGAATGTTGGATTGAAAATGTGACAGATGGCAATAACATCTGGCATATGCACCTATTATACTTTTATTGAAAAATGTACAGGGTGGTCATCCCAAGAAATAATTCAGTCATGGTGGACATTTGTAAAGGTATTTGCGCAAGCCTGCCATATGTGGCACCTGCTATTTAGTATTGAACTTTTGCTGTTAAATGAGCAATCTGTATATTTTTTTGACCAAAACTTATCAAGTTTTCTTTGTAATAATAGCAATAACTCTATTCCGATTATTATTCTCAATGTCATTTCGTAATTATTAATTTTTTAGAATGACTGCATGCACAAATAACGAGGGAAGTTCTGTGTAAATACCTTTACCGATTTTTTTTTTCTGAAATAGGTTTAGCGTGTCATAAAACGTGGAAATTTTAAATTTGAGCAAAAAAAAAATTTTTTTCATTATTTATTCCCTTTAGACCCTGGATATTTTCCATTGAAATTTTAACCATTTCTTCGCTGACAGTAGCGGCAACTACCTACCAAATTTGACTGCTCTCCGTCAAGCAATTTTTTAGTTAACGCACCAACAGACAGACAGACAGACTGACGGAATTGGAAAAACCTATATTTTCGTAATCTACGTGTTCTGATTTTTTCTCGAATACAATACTTCCCTTCGGTATGCGAGGGAAGTAAAATATACCAGAAGCTCGCAAAAAATGTTATCTGTGATTTTCCTTCCGTAACTGCTAGTGCGAGGATTATACATCACAAAACGACAAAAATCAGTTCTGGGGGTGCCGTGCAACCCCCCAAAAAACCACCTCTTCGGTGAAAAAAGCCTTATTTTACTGATAACTCGTTAACCGATGAAGATATAAAAAATTGCTCATCATAAAAAGAAAATTTGACTAATTGCCTAAAAAAGTCCTCTTGTAATTTTCTTGTATATGTGATGGTTTTCGAAAAAATCGATATTGACAAAAATTGCAAAATTTCTATTTTTAATGCGCGCGAATTTTCGTTTATTTGAAATTTTTTGCGCGTGACCTACAGGAAAAATTGAATTGTTCGAAAACCAAACAAGCTAGGAAGAAAAATCAAAATGGGTTTTAAAGGGAATATAAAATACTCTCTTGTGTTGTCATTTTTGAGGGCTATTAATATTTATTAGTATATAAAAATAACAATATAATAAAGGAATTGTAGTTCTGTTCTAAAAAATTCACCGATGCGCGATGTAGAAATATGTGAAATATGAATCATAAATTCATAACATAAATTTCATCAAATGTAAATTTGTTATACAATATTTACACAGGCTTCCATGTATTCCATGATTGTGATGTTTTGTTTTCGAATTATGAATAATAGTGATTTTATTTTTACACACTTATTTACTTTATGTCGTAACTATAAATTTAGCAAGACAAAAATAAAGTTCGGAGAATTTATCGTTAATAAAAGCGATACAGGATGAATCACGAAACATTTGAGAAATTGAAATAATGTTATTTCATTAGCAAATGGGCATAGAATAACTACTTCTTGCAGATCGGAAGAAAGTAAACCATTTAATCTAAAATTACATTAAAAGAATAACAAATATTTATATTTGGAAATTGTTGGTCTAACAAATTTTTTATTTAGTACCTACACAATTTAAACATAGTTGCACACCAGTCCATTTTCTAGAGGTTACATCTCAAGAATAATTTGTCAACTAAGTGGATTTTGTACATGCAGGTAGAATTTTATACAGGGTGTCCCAATAGAAACTCCCAGGGCGGATATATTCTAAACGAATAGAGATATTTTAATTCTGCAAACGCCATTTTGTAGAGCATAAAGACTAAAGAGAGCTTCATTTTTGAATATAATTGTTTTTTAATATATCAGTAGATGGCGCTATGCTCTAAAGAAATATTTCGATGGGAGAAACTTTGAAATGGGGTTTATGTGAAAGAAAATGCATTTCTAAGCAGATTGTGTTCTAAAAGAAAATACCATAAAACTAACCGTTTTCGATATATTTGAGTCCAAATGTTGGCATTTGCCAATACTGAATAATTGTAATCTCTTCAAGATTTCAGTCCTTTAAGTGGGGGGCAATCTGTATTTAATTTACAAATTTTAGAACTAAATATTTAAAGAATTTTTCATATAATTGCTTTGTTATTAGGTTGGATTATAATTAAAAATATTTGATATCTAGTAAGTATGATAACCCTTATACCTTATAAATTAAATATAATTTAAAGTTACCTTTGGAATAATAGGGCTCAGGTGCACTTTAGTTCGTAAGAAGGTATTTGTTGTTTTCACTTCAATTCCATAACAATGAAGTACAAGTTCACCTACGAGTCTATTTAGGTGAGGATGAGGATCACAATTAATGGTTGAAATATACAAATTTTATTTATTTTCACAATGTTTTTATATGTTGAATACGACTTCCATGTTGACATTTGAAATTGTAACATAGATTGCACCAGTTCGGAAATGTTCGTTGGTTATTTCGGATATTGTCGTTATTTCTATCTTGACATTTGCAAGGATTACTTAGATTGTATTTGTTCGGATATTTACGGTAATCACTTCGGAGATTATTTTTAGGGGATTTATGGATAATTTTGTTAGTGCGTTCATTGTTTAATATCTACTGAATGAGCTTTATTTACATAATTTGCCGATTTGAACCACTACGTGTCGCCACTATCGAGTTGGGCAAATGTTGAGGCGGGAGCGTGACGGCCATTAGATTAACACGGGCGTCATCGATTAGTTCATTTAAAAGTAAGAGAAGTAAAATGAATATTTTAAATGAAAATGATGTTCCTGGGGCTAGTTTAAAGTATGCTCGGCTGGAGGATCACAGTGTCAGTGAACTTAAACGCTGGCTAGCGTGTCGAAATTTGCCTGTAAGAGGGGTGAAAAATGTTTTGTTGAAAAGGTATGTGTATTGTGTAGTGTATTGTATTTACGTCATTTTTAAATATAAATTAATATTATTAAATTGTTTACGTCTAAGTTTTAGGTGTCTAGGTATGGGAGAACCTAACCTAGTTACTGCCACATTTTGTAATTAAATAAAAAATACGTTTTTGCTTATTTACTGCCAGAGGCGGTTTTAACGTGTTTGCCGCCTCCGGCACTATTTTAAGATGCCGCCCCTACTCTTAAAAAATATAACAATATACACGCTACCCAAAAAATGTTTACTAAAAAAAAAATACTATTTTTTTTTTATTTTAAAAGAACAAAGGACACTGCACATTAGAGGTGAGTGGTATATAAAATGACTTTTCTGTATAACACATATTTATTAAAAATAAAGAGAAAAATAATTTTAAAAATAAAATTAAAAAAAAAAATATACAAGGTAAAGACGAACTTTTCTTCCTTTTTTTACAGCAAAATCATTGATTATATTTCCTGTTTTTATAGTTTTTAAAATTTCGTTTTCAATATTTAATACTGCTAGTGAATTTAGCCTTTCCTGCGTCATTGTGGACCGTAAGTAATTCTTTACCCGTCGCAAGGTCGAGAAACTCCTTTCTCCAGAACAGTTTGTAGCGGGTATTTATTTTCTAATATAAATTAGATATGAAAGAAAGCCGCTTCTGGCTGCCATCCATATTGCTCGATGCGTTGTTTTGGCTTCAATGGAACTGTCGCATTAGCGGAATCATAAAAACGACTAAAGCAATATTCAAAAGAAAAAAATTCTGCCGCCCTTAAAATTTTGCCGCCCTGGGCACTCGCCCAGTGTGCCCAGTGGTAAAACCGCCACTGTTTACTGCATAGTATCCGATTTTAATCAAAGTTTAATATGACCGTATTTTTTTAGGATTGAAAACTGTATTTTATCTGGACAATCTAAAAATATATTTGTGGGTATTGATAATGGCATATGGTATCAACAAAAGATAAATGGGACAGACAGGCATGAACCCATTTCTTGCACTTTCCAAAATCTTGGGAAGGTTTCGGTTTATAAAGTACATGTCTTTCTCTGGCTTTCTGCTATCACTTGTACATGTTCCATAACAACAATGTTTATGAACCATATTTTCTATTATTATATTATATGGAAATAAAACAATACTGAATACAATCTATAATTCAACTACGCAACCAAGTTAAACTAAATGTTAGGTTAGTTTTCTGTCAATATTTTATTTTATATCTATCTTTGTCCTAAGGAAGGGTACCGCCCATAAGACTCTTTCACTTTCACAACTACGTCGACTTTAACAGTGACTATTATTCGGAAATTTCAAGGTGATAAATACAAGAATGTGAAAATATTCTTGTTGTGAAAATGAGGAATATAGATAGTTCAATGTCTTTTGTCTAACTTAAAGCCAAAGGATATTTTACAAAAAACAATGTGATCGCATTATTTTAAAATTAGATTCACAGTGTTAGCATTGGTTCTTATGGAAACATTTTACCCGCCTAATTTATTGCCCTACCCATCTGGTGGATATTTTATGAACTACATTATGTAAATAAAGTCAATTAGTTCTGTGTGAGTGATATAATTATTTCACCATTATATTGACCCATATTTCAGAGAAATATACCTTTTAAATTACATTTTTCTTGCTTTTTTTTAATAAAGAACGGGGGGTGTCCCCCCGCCTTCTTTCACAAAATAACTTATTAATTTCATTCTTTTCTGTGATTTCTTTAGGATAGGTTAGTACGTTTTTATTGGGATATATAATTGTTCATATTTATTTGCGCTGCAGGCACTATATTACCGCCGCAGATAAAGAAAAGGGGGGTGCGGGGGGTTTCCCCCCGCCTTTTTTCCACTAAATCGTTCAAAATATTTCCGACATTTGCTATGAATATATAGATTGTTGCGCGATTTTTTATTGCCTCTCGGGTTTTTTTTTTCTCTTAAATTTATGGTTCATCCAACAATTTTTTTTTTTTAATATATTCTATTCATCTTATAGGTACTCTTCATTACCATTTAGAAAATTTTCAAAATCACGACGAACTAAAGTGCACCAGACCCAACAATGTTTTCTTTGTGAATATTTATTATTAAATACAAATGAAGATAAGTTAAACATGATTTTAATTTATGGGGAATGTCGTAAAAATGCTTCAAGAGCTGTAAGTTTATATGATATACGTTTTCCTGACAGACCTTTACCAGATCGGGAAACTTTTGTAAGTTTGTGTTCTAATTTGAAAAATTATGGAGGTTTTAAGAAACCAAAAACAACAAGAAGTAAAAGAACTGCAACTGATGAAAATATTGCATTGGCATTACATCAAGTAGAAAATAACCCAAACATATGTTGACGGAAGAAACAAATATTGCACATTCGACCTGCCACAAAATTCTTAAAACAAACAAATTTTTTCCATTTAAAGTTCATTTAGTTCATCATTTGATTCCAGGGGACAAAGAGCGGAGATTAGATTTTTTGGCGCAATTTTCAATTCTCTTAGAAGAAAATCTAAATCTTTTAGATACAATTACGTGGAGGGATGAAAGTCGATTCCACAACAATGGAGTAATCACAATACATAATTGTCGTTACTGGTCTCAAGAGAATCCTAGGTGGATGAGACATACCAGATCCCAGAATCGTTTTGGAGTAAATGTTTGGTGTGGTATCGTTAATGGTTACATTGTTCGCCCATACCTCTACCATCAGAATTTAACAAGTGAAAGATATTTACAATTTTTGCAAAATGATTTACAAGCACTATTAAGGAATTTGCCTGCTCAGTTGGATATGTGGTTTCATCAGGATGGAGCAGGCCCACATAATCATTACAACGTTGTTAATCATTTAAATCAAATATACCTAGGAAGATAGATTGGTACCAATGGAGTACTTAGATGGCCCACTCGATCTCCTTACATTACTCCATTAGACTTTTATTTATGGGGATTTTTAAAAAGTGAAGTGTACAAAGAACCAATAGAAGACATGGCAGATAATAAAATTTATGCTAGTGTTGCTGCTATTAATCGACATACATTATCAAAAGTTTGTAGATCTGAACTAATTAATAGGTTTACGATTTGTGTTAATGAAAATGGCAATAATTTTGAACACCTATTAAAATAGTTATTTTAATTTCATTAGTTCGTAAAAATTGTTTTATGTTTGTAATTGTTTTTTTATTGCTTAAATGTTTGAATTATATGACAAATAATATTTTTAGTTTTTTTTTCCAAGGGTTACTGCAAATACATTTAATTCATAAGATACGAAATTTTTTTAAAATATTTTCTTCTAAAGTTTGTATATTAAATAAAGATTGTCCCACTTAAAGGACCGAAATGTTGAAGAGATTACTTATTCAATATTGGCAAATGCCAACATTTGGACTCAAATATCTCGAAAACGGTTAGTTTTATGGCATTTTTTTTTTTAGAACATAATCTGCTTAGAAATGCATTATCTTTCACATAAACCCCATTTCAAAGTTTCTCCCATTGAAATATTTCTTTAGAGCACAGCGACATCTATATACTGATATATTAAAAAATGAAGTTCTCTTTATGCTCTACAAATTGGCTTTCACAGAATTAAAATATCTCTATTCGTTTAGAATATATCCGGTCTGGGAGTTTTTATTGGGACACCCTGTATACAATTCAAATAAGAATTTTATAAAGTTTACTTACTATGATATGGTTGCAGCTTTATTCTAAAAATCACTAAGTATTGTTTATTCAGTGTCAGTTCGAAAATCATAAAAAAAGACTGGCGAAGGAATAGTTCATAACACCAGCGATGTCATAAGCGCCGACCGACAATTGTAAATATTGTTTTACTACTTTGTATTAATTGATGGGCATAATCTAAATTATTTATTTATAATAAATAATGTGTCTAATGAACAACTCTATAAATGATTCGATAATAGTAATTAAATATCATTTAACCTACGGCTATGCCTCCGGCAATATTAACAATGGACTAAATGAAGATATGGGACTTGTAATGGTGGGCCAAGTAGACAATCGACAATCGTTTGAGGTAAGCGCATAACATATCTAGTTAACTATACACATACAGATATCATTTGCAATGTTCTAGCACGGTCTCGGCTCTTATTCTATCACATTAGGCTTTGTATTGATTTATCCTGGTAACAATGCTTTAGACTGAATTCTTAAATGAACAGTAGAAATACTATATCAGTTAAATATTTTTGTAATTTACGCTACAAGACCGGAAAGAGGTCGCGTCAATATTCTTAGCGGTCTCGGATGATTAGGGGTCGAGCCCTTTGCCTTAATCATTGCTGTAGACCTGGACCGGCCTCATAAGGGGTGGGCCTGCTTTTTAGCCTACCCCCGCAAGTGAGGACGGTGTAGGCGATGTTAGCACACCTCCCCTAGTCCTGGCTCTTGAATTCTGCCGCCTGGGTCGTTTCTTCTGGCGCTCTTCTGTCTTGGTCTTCTTTCTTCGCTGGCGTGAACGTATTTCGATTCAAGTCATTGAAGATGTATTTATAACAGATCCAACAGTTCAAAATGTCCTCTCGCTAGTTGACTGGCAAACCAGAATACACAAATAACTTGACATAGAACAGATAGAGGCTATAAAATGGAAAAATAAATGAGCGGTTACTTGTTACTAGACGTGAGCAACTGATATTGACTTGGTCGAGGATAAGCTACACACACCACACACCTCATCTCATTTCACCTACTAACAGAGGAAAGGCAACCGAGGTGCTCAATTTGCCACCATCTATTCACATTTAAGCATATACTACTCCATTGCAACTATTTCCAACTTACCAGAGAAACGCTAAATATGTGCCATATTCGATGAAAGAATGCCTCATTAGCAGTCGTGAATAAGTTGAAGAGGTTATGGATTATAACATGCGAAGAATTAACCCATTTCATAATAAGATAGAATCCAGAAAAATTCCGGGTCAGTGGCACAGTGCTAACGTGTTAGGCTTGCGGTCACGGTGACCCGGGTTCAAGTCCTGGCCAAGATGTGGATGTTTAGTGGCGTTTTTAAAGTATTACCGAGAGGGTAGGAGTGAGCTATATCGCTGTTGAGTCACAACATGTCTAATTGCTGTTATGTCTACTGAGTTCGAGTCTGAATTGTGGCAGATGAATATTGCGAGGAAATTTCATTTCTAACAGATCATCTACAGGATACCACTACCTACGTCTAGCAGTAGTCACAAAGTAGGACAGTGCCAATAATTTAAATTCAAATAAATTGTATCAGCTCATCATCATAATAAACCAATTCAAAAAGGAGTTTTCACATCAATAGACTTATAAGTCTATTGATGTCATAACGTGGAAAATATAAGAAACAAATCAATTTATTGGACAGAGTTCACAGGGTACACAGACACAAAAGTTTTGCAAGTGGTGGGTACACTTAAATTACATCGAGTTTAACAGAGTGTTAACCGGTTCTTTTTGCGTTTTCTTTGGAAGCGCTCTTTTTGAACTGATTGGAAATTTGTATTAAAATAATAAAATGATACATTAAATTTTAAATTCAAGTTATCTCACGATTCCCATTTCCAAGTTATTACGTTGTTTACATAAATAATCATTCATTATATTTAATACCAGTTTCTTTTCAGGCCGATAGTGACGGTAACCGGAGAAAAGAACGTCAGACTGATATGCATAAAAGACGAAAACTCCATCGTAGAAATAGGGAGTAATTCCGAATCGGAGAAGAAAGACTGCCAAACAGAAAAGGTGATCCCTCCAAGGATCATCCCATCGAGGGCTCGGACGGAAAAAGTGCACAAAAACTCGCAGAAATCGATTAAGAACGCCCAGAGTAAGATGAACAGGCTTCCGAAGTCCTCTAAGTGCCTTCAGTGCCTGCCGAAGAATTACGCCCTTAATGTCATCCAGTACAAGCTCGACTTTAACAGACACTGCAAAACGAATCCTTTGTATAGAAAATCGGCTACAATAACGCCCTGGATATTGATGGAAAAGTAAGTGTACATTTTCATATCTATTTTTCTTGATTTCTTCTACCCGATGCCATGAAGAAATAATTGAACATGAGTCTAATTTATTGTTTTATTGTCTTTTGCACAATCTATCCTCTAAATACTTCATTAATCATGTAAGAAATTATTTACCTCTTTCTAAATAGTTAGGAAAATGGCGTGCAAATTCGACGACGAAAAGTTACTGCCTGACAGTCTGGTAATCGAAGAGAGAAATTTTCTTTCTTTAAAATACTCTCTACCGCACGCCGACCATAATTTTTGTCTGTCAGTGTAATTGGGATATGTCCAGTATATATACTAACTATCTATGTGGACAGATATCGGTAATCATTCATTTAAAAAAAAAGTGCCCCTCCTCCAGATTCTCCCACCATACTAAAAAATTTCAGAGAAAAAAATTTGGTAGTTATATTATGCTCTCTTCGATTACCAGACTGTCAGACGGTAACTTTTAGTCGTCGAATTTGCACATTTCCTAGACTATAATATGTATTATAAGATTAATATTTATTGGGCAGTTTGTTAAAAGCTTTAATTGCTAGATATATAGGACTTCGTTCATAAAGAGAAGTTCTATGATAATGTATCTGCAATATGCCCTTACTACGCGTATTGTAAGGATTATCTTTATTTAGTGAGGGAAATTTTTGTGTTTTAGCATATACAGTTGCCTTCATTCATTTAGTGCAGGTAAAAAAAGCTGTAAAAAACAGACCATAAAGGACCCCGCACGGAACATATGGAAATTGGCCCTCGGTTAAAGTGTTTGATACTCGGGGATATTATCCAAATATCGATGTTGATCAAAAGTCTCTATGGGCTCAAGGTCGGAAATTGGACGGTTTTCCAGATATCAGGGGTGTAAAGGGGGATGCTCATTTCTTGTGGGAAGTGGCCCCCGCTCCAGTAAAATTCGCTGGAATCGACATATGTTATTCCTCTTGACCTCCTGCTAAAAATTCTCAGGGGCACAAGTTTGAAAAATGGACAGATCTCTAGATATGGAGGGTGCAAAGCAGGGCGCTCATTTACTTTATAGGAAGTGACCCCCAGTGAAATTCACTGGAATCGACATATGTTGTTCCTCTCGACCTACTGATCAAAATTTCTCATGGGCACAAGGCCGGTACATGCACAGTTTTCCAGAAATCGGGGGGACTTTGACCTTGTGTCTATGAGAACTTTTGATCAGGAGGTCGAGAGGAACAACATATGTCGATTCCAATGAAATTCACTGGCGGTCACTTCCTATAGAAAATGAGCACCCTCCTTTGCACCTCCCATATCTAGAAAACTGTTTATTTTCCATACTTGTGCCCCTGAGAATTTTTGATCAGGAGGTCGAGAGGAATGACATATATCGATTCCAGCGAATTTTACTGGAGCGGGGGCCACTTCCCACAAGAAATGAGCATCCCCCTTTACACCCCCGATATCTGGAAAACCGTCCAATTTCCGACCTTGAGCCCATGGAGACTTTTGATCAACATCGATATTTGGATAATATCCCCGAGTATCAAACACTTTAACTGAGGGCCAATTTCCATATGTTCCGTGCGGGGTCCTTTGGCTCGTTAAGATAATTGATGTCTCACAGAGTCGTACTTAAAATTTTTGTGTACACTGATAGAAATTTAAATCTGTTGAGCAATGATGAATTTCGAGTCTAAATTAGAACTATCAAATATTCTCTTATTGCTCAGTTTCAGCAATAATAATTTAATCTATTGAATTATGATTGTTCCCAAACAAGGACCACGAGGAGATATGAGCAATTCCTTGCCAAAAAATGTGGGTTCAGAGTTCAGGTTATTGCTATTTATATCAATATTCCTAACTTGATCTAATTGACCCAGATTAAATAAATAAATTCAATTCTAAAAAACAAATAAACAAATATTAAATAAATAAATTCAATTCTAGAAAACAAATAAACAATTATCAAATAAATAATTCAAATCTAGAAAAAAAAAATAAGTAGCAAATAAATAGTTTTGATTCTAGAGAACTTCGAGCAACTTTGAAACACAAGGGAAAGTATCATGTACCTGTTAAAGTATATTAACTTTTTAAGCTCTCACAATCTAAATATAATGTAAACACAGATCACCAACTATGTTTATTTTATAAAGCACATACAAATATATTCGTAACTGATGCAGTTAATTTGAAAATCCGTGACACTAACAGTATTAAAAGTTCGATTCTGTCCTCCCCGCTAGGTCGTAAATATGAACAAAATAAATTAATTAAATAATTGGAACAGGTGTATTTTGCTTTAATCATTCCAGAAAATACTTTATATAGTATTGAAACATTATACGCAATTTATAAAAACAAATAATCATTTTTAAACATACTTTATATGTGAATAATGATGTTTTATGTATTAACATGTTGAGCCCCGCTGTATAAAAATTTTTCTGGTTCGTTCAGACCGGATCTTGATTTTCTTATTAATTGTTAATATTTGTAACGGTCCTTATTTCTGATTTTAAATTTCGAAAAAAATCTTTTTTTTGCTATTTTTGAGAGAAAAAAATGAGGCATCATGTTCATGCTTCGCGGACTGAAAGAGGAAATTGTTTCTTGTGGTCAGCGTGGTATCAATAATCTCATAACAATCCGGTCTATTCCTTTTGCAACTCGATAATCATGATCCCGAACCTTATTTTTTAAAGAAACAAAGAAAAATAGGGGTGTGGTGTGTTACGCGAAAATGAAGGGAGAATGTGGTAGAAAAGAAGCCCAAAACGAGTCTAGATCCAAATACCAGTGTAATATTTGTAAACATAATTATTGCGTATCTTGTGTTTTTGAACAACATAAGGCTACCCCTATAAACTGAAATGTATGAAAACTGTCTATTGTTTGAGAAATATAATCATTTTTTTTTACAATTGTGTCATATTTTTATGTTTCACAAATTTACAATGTGATATATTCCATATAAATGTAGCTATACCTAACCCGCAACTAGCAGTGTTCTTGTTGGACCGCACTCTCTATTCCCATTTACATTTCATTGCTAAGAGGCATCACGTTAATCTCACGCGGTCCCAACAACATACAAGCTGTCTGGCATTACGTAGGTACCTCACGGTCCCTGAAGTGTGTGGTAGCGAGGTATTGCTTAGATGCCACCCGGGGCTCAAAGTGTTAAGTAGTATAAATATATTAAATGTTATAGAGGAGTTAGCTCGAAAATCGACATGCCCTGATCTCCCCTCAATGCTGTAGCCAAGTATAAGTGGCACACCTTTGAGGTTTTTTCTGTGCATTAAACGAATGAAGACAAGTATAATAACAGCAGATACGAGATAAAGATGGATGGCAGTGGTATAAAATTCCCTGTTTTTTAAATAGGCTCGACACCTCACTCGTACATTTACACCAACTATATATTGCATCGATTTTTTCGTAACCCCAAAAATGTGCATAGTAGTACATTTTTAATAATTTTGAATCAACTTTGTTCCGTAGTTGACTTATATAGTAGATTGGTACAATTTTTTGCAAAACATATTAATGTGGAGTTTTCAGCTGCAATCCACAGATAAATGTACGCCCAAGAATTTTGTACTATTATGGTAACCTGTTTTAATGAACCCTTACTAGATTTTATTAATAAACTTTTATCAACATTGTTATGAGAGTTGAAATAAATAAAGACCGACTTATCATTATTAAATACCAATTGATTGTCAACTAAATAGCGTATCGACATCTGATTTATTTGTGTTGGTGAGTGTTATTTAGGTTTTTGCTGGTACCAAGTAGTGACATGTCAGCAATTATTACAAAATTCGAAAATTTTAGATCATTTACATAAATTATGATTAGTAACGGACCCAACACTGCTCCTTGTGGAACACCTACATCAGTTTGCAGATGGAAGGATCTTATGTTATGAATATAATAAATTGAGTCCTTCCTTTTAGGTAGTTTTCAGCCGGTTTAGAGTTTTGCCACTTTAACCATATCTCTCAATTTTATTAATTGAATAATTATGATCAAACAATAACTGACACATGAAGCAAAATGGAAATTAAAGCAATGTGCTTCTACTTTTAATTAGCCTTAACCATTTTTTCATAATGTATTTTCAGTATTGAATATTCATATTTTCTTTTCCGTTGTGGAGCTACGATAAACGAAAGACAAATATCAGCATAACCTCAAATATTACATTTCTGTAAGTTTATACTCATTTTCAATGGTTTTATTTGCATTTTTAGATTGCAACCAGTGTAACATTAACGAACTCTCTCAGATAGGATGCATATAACTTTTTAAAATTATTGAATATTAAAAATAGATGGCTAATCATAGGTTGGATTTCCAACCTGTAAATATCAGTAAGATTTTAAAAAATTATATGCATCCTATGCAAGAGACTTCATTAATATTACACAGGCACCAATCCTGAATTTCAAATAAAAACATAAAAACAAAGATTCAATTTTGAGGTTATGTTAGTCATATAATGCACGCGCCCTATTCTTTGAACTGCATAGTGGAAATTTTGCAGGGGTCGGGACATATGAGCACGTGCAAAACTTTTCACAAAAATTTGTATAGAATTCAAATTCGGAGGAGTTTCTTCGATCGGCCAGATGTTGCGCTCATACTTTCTTTACAATGAATGTTCAAATTATTTTACGATCCAATGATTTATTGAAAAAGCCCATTTTAAAGTTCGCACGTTTGCTGACAACACCAAACTTTTTATTTTGTGAAAACGAACATGCGCTGTAAGCACTTATTTCATTTTATCTTGCTTTGACGCCATTTTGTTTTGTTGCAGTCAATCAAAATATTCTTGAATTTGCGATTTTCTACTAGCAAAATTTTCCAACGGCTTATTTAATACCAAGTGAAAACCCCCTGATGACTGAATCAATAAGAGCCAGCATGTTTAGACGATATAAGGCGGACTTTTTTTTTTGAAAACTGTAAACAATTGCGAAACTGAAGTAGCTCCACAAACACCAAAATAAAGTGTTTGCGTTTCGCCAATCAATTCGGCATCATGAGGTGATTAAAAACTGAAACGTTTCACAAAAACCAAAGCACTACACGTGTTCCGCCCAAGAGAATACAATAATCTTGTTTCAATCACGATGGCGACTTTGGCGAAACACTCCCTCAGCTTTATACAACCCTAGAATACACGTGCACTTACATCAAGTTTGCTTTTAGGATATCTGACAAGATACTGGACCAAGCATTATTGACGGTGGCCCGAGAGATAGAAATAAACGACATAGCGCAGCAGATCTATGACTCGGAACTCCAACTTTGACCTACTTTTTATATTTATCTAATAAATAAATTTATAAATAAAAAACGGTGTACATACATTCATTCCATTTATTGTTATGGGACTCAGTATATAAAACATGCATAGTTTGAAAAGAAACTAAATTTCCCAATAAAAAAAATTATAATCTTCATAAGAACTAATCAAGTTTTATGTGAATCAACCGTCATGTTTTCTGTTAAAATTACATCATCTTCATGTAAAAAGGGGAGCCTGTAAACAAATCAGTCGTTCTACAGCTACTCGAACATATAAAGAAGAAAATTTTCATATAAACTAATTCATATAAATATATTAATTTACATAATGTATGTAATTGTTGAACAACGGAATAATATTACACATTGGCATGCAAAGTTTCTTGCACGTTTCAATTATGCTAAACCTAATAGAAATACGTCGAGCATGAATGCTTGTGTTTAATAGATGGGCACATACACATCCGTGGGGTAGGTAACGTCCAAGATCTTGTTGCAGGCTCCGAAGGCGGCCAGTTTCTTCGCGGCTTTCTTGTTTGGACCTGCAAAGATAACACCGTAAGTATACAGGAAAACATAGTAAGTATGGCAAAATGCACTAATTGGTATACTTTATTTAATATCAATTTGGTCAATCATTAAAAAAATGTTAATAGGAGCATGACGTATTAATGTTAGTTTAATAACTCCATAAATTATTTAATAAACGCAAATAAATATTTAAAACTAGTGATGCGTTGATGCCAGTTTTTAGAATTACAATAGGCAGCTTGTTCCACAATATTAATTTTACATGGTTTTTATATTTTTTTATATAGTACTCAACATTCTTATTATGCACTTAAAATTTCATATCATTAACTTTTTCCGTTCTCGAGATATGGCGTTGAAATTAGTAATAGTTGCAAAAACAGTGCGTCCGTTTATGATGTCACTATACGCAACTTTGAACTCGGTAATCTACTGCGACCACTAACAGCCGTTCAGTAGTAAGTAAACACGTGGAGTTGAAGGCTGTTTTAGATATCTATGGAAAGAGAGAGTGGAGCTTTGTTCGTATACCAAAGTAAAGGGGCCATACCAGAAATCTGGCTTGGCACCGGCGAACGAAAGATGACTTTTCTGTTACAAATTGGAAAACATTGAATTCATCACTATATAAGTAAATACGTGGAATGGAAGTCGTTCTACATCTCTATGGAAAGAACAAGGTTGGCCCTTTCTCCTGATACCAAATTGTATAGGGAAATTCGGCTCTGCAATGGCGAGCAAATAATGCCCTTTTTAAAAGTATTAAGACGTAACAAAAAAAAATTAAAAACATCAAATCTTTAAACGCTCATATGTAAGTTAATACTTGCAGTGGAGGATCGATATTGATCTCTTTATTTAAAAAAGAAGATTGACATTTTATCAACATCGTAAGTGTCATAGTGGAAATCGGAATTTCGTGGGAAAAGAAAATGGCTATTTTCTTAAAAATCGAAAATTCGACCGTCATATTTTGATACGTAAAATTTCGCCAAATCATATATTCCCCTACAATCCCTCGACTGCCTGTTCCTAAATTTAAGAAGCGAGAGAGATGGCCAACTTAATTTAATTACTCAAAAACCATTGAAAGAACACCTCCGAATGTATCCTAAACAATGTAGAATGAATTCCCGAATTGAATGCCACCGGCCGCTTCCCAAAAAACCGCCTCCACGAAAAGCCTTTGATAGATCCGATCCGCAATTTTAGAGGAGCGCAGATCAACACGATAAGTATGTAGATAATAACAACTAAACAGTATCGAGTCGACTGAGGTTGTCGAGTCTATGTGTATAGTGACGTAGCGCCTGGCTACGCCCCATTTTCGGGAGGTGGATGCCTGTAATTGTTTTTAAGACACTAAACGTGCGAATAAAATTCTGAAGTTTTTGCAGATCTATTCTATACTTGAATTTTTGATTTATGAAATTTTAAAAAATGCCGACAAGTCCGTTGTCATATAGTAATCGTACAATTACGATTATTAAATTAAAAAAGTTAGAATGCAAAACAAAAATAAACTTTATTCTTGAAAATAAAAAAATTGACACAAACATTAGTTTATTAATATTTGAAATTTATCGAAATTAAATTTTTTGTATAAAACAAAACATTTATAAATTTTGCTTTCCCTTAAGGTTTTAAATAATCCCTGCCGTAGAAAATAATCTTTCTGAATTTCTTGACGGCGGCTTATACGATATTTGAGTGTCAAATCTTTCAAAAGTGGAAATGTATAACAATTTTTCCAATAGGAAGAAATATCTGACGAGTGCGCTATATTGGAAAATTAAGACGGGTTGACAACTATTAATAAATAAAAAGAAGAAGTAGAGGATGCTTCTTCTTGTTGTTTGTTATCAGGTGTTTTTTAAATGGCAGAATACAGAAGCGGCACTGTTTTCTAGCCAATATTTTGAAGACGAAAAGCCCATAATTTGAATCTCGGATCAAAAACAGTAGCTAGAATGCGCTGGCCGTTGTTAATCTAGTTTAAGCTAGCATACGGCATAAAGCAAGATAGTAAACAAATAATCATATACGAATCACTGTTACGATTAACCGCGCAAACCTGATAATGAATTCGTCGTAATCGTTGCATATTACTATTTAAAACCTATGGCTATTAGTTTCATCGAATTGGTTAAAAAAAAAAACCAGCAGTTTCATGGAAAAACTCACATAGCTATGAGACCTGTAGAAAGTGAAGCTTTTGGGTTGTCTAAACATAATTTTCACCTCCCTGCAGTTCTAGAAAAGGGTGATTTTTGAAAAATATATACATATATATGAATTTTAGGGCTTTTCGCCTTTTTCTCTATTTTGAGGAAAAACTATGCATTTTGGTAAAAAAGTGCCGGGAAAGCAAAATTGTAAAGCATAAAATTTTCTACAAATTTCGTCTGTACATTCTGTCCGAATTCCGCATAGCTTCGCCACTAGAGGGCGCGAAAGAAATATATAAGACTTTTGCGCCTTTTTAAAATATTCTGAAAAATTTCAAAAGAGCAAAGTTGTAGAGCATAGAATTTCCCACAAGTTTTGTTTACGTTTTTGTCCAAATTCCGCATTATTACGCCACTAGAGAGTGCGAAAGGCTATATGTATTTTTCTCTTGCACCCTCTAGAGGCAAAAATATAAGAAATTCGAAAAAAAAAAAAAACGTAAAGAAATGTGGAAACAAAATTTGTAGGAAATTTTATAATCTACACTTTGCGCGCCTGATATTTTTCAGTAAAATGCATAATTTTGGCTGAAAAACTAAAAAAGGCGTAAAGTCTATATTTATTTCTTTCGTGTCCTCTGGCCGCAAAACTACGCAGAATTCGAACAAAAACAGAGTTTTACACTTGTAGAAAATTTTATGCTCTACAATTTTGCTCTCCTAATATTTTTCACCAAAATGCAGTTTTTCCTCAAAATAGAAAACACGAAAGAGCTAAAATTCATATATATACATATAACCACCCTTTTTTAGAACTGCGGGGTGGGGGTGGTGAAAACCACATTTAGATTACCCAAATGCTTCACTTTTTGCAGGTCTCATAGCTTTAGGCCTGTAAATGGTATTTTCAATCCAGAGCACATTTTCCAAAAATCTTTTGATGAATATATTCTTGTTAAAAATATTAATTGAATTTCCAACCCCGATAATGCTACAGATTTAATTTTAATTGACAACTGAAACTTTCATTAAATGTTTAACACAAAAACTGCTTTAAAACATTTTATAAAACGGTTAGTTAATTCAAATTCAATTCATAAATTAGTTGACAACATCGATTCTTACCTGTACCGATGAAACTCTGTTCTCCGACATGACACCTGTAAGAGTAGGTGACGTTTGGTGGGTTGCCGCTCTTGCCGATCTCCTCGAACTGGGCCTGCGGCAACATCTGATTGATCAGCATCAAGGGGTTCATCGTTTCCGGATTGGCGGGCATCTTCTTGGCCGGTCTGTTCTCGTGCTGGGGCTTCTCGCTACCATTACTGGTGTTTAGTAAATTGGCAGCCTGAAGAAAGACATGACTGTTAATTTTTCGACATTAAGCATTACATCAAAAGAATAGAAAAGTATATAGTGACTTTAGCTACTTAATCAAATTTGTTTTACTTACCCCTTTTACTATATTTGGGTCCTCTCCCCACGAGCAGAACAATTTGAAGAGGGCGAAAGATGCAACGTGTTGCCAAGGTAGAGGAGCTTGCGCGTCATCCTCAGATACGTCCATTTTCTCGTTGCCCTCTTCGTCTTTCTTCATTTCTGTCAGTTTGTTAGACTTGATCAAGTGTTTTAGGGCAATTTCGGCCGCTGTGTTCTTAGCTTGGATTTTGCTGCGACCTGACAGAAAATCATAAATTTACAGAGATCTAAAGACACACTAAACGTCTATACATTAAAAATAAATAAAATTACTATAACTTGCCCCCTTGCTACAAGTGTTGAAATTAACAAACGTCTTTAACAAAATAAAGACATCTTAATCATGTATGCTGACAAAAAGCATCAAACTGAGGCTTTTCATCAGGGCAAAATCTAAATAGTATGGACAATTACAGAATCCAATTTTTCATAATGGCGCAGGGTCCTTTTTGATAAAAAATAAATAAATAACCCTTTTTTTCCTTTTCAAATCAGTTTGTCAAATCAAATACGGCTGCCGGTCACCACACCACATTTAAACCCAATTGTTTTAATTGCTAAATTACTTATGATGAAACAGAACATTCCACTCCCGCTAAGCTATCGGCATGACCGGTTGATAAAATTGTACGCCCCATTTCTACGACGTTATTAACCAAATAAACAACGACAACTCTCTGGTGCTTGGTACGAGGGAGCTAACTGCGGATTGACCAATACGGCCAATTGTACAGTGCTCACACGACCTTATCTCCCACAGGTGTAACGCTAGGCAATCTTATGGAACTAACTGCCCTGCTGACTCCATGTGGATCAAATCAACAAACAAATCTTGATAGAATCTAACAAACTTCTTAACCAAACAGATTACTTTTTTTTATTTTAGAAAATTTCGATTGCCACTTTTCCAAAATGGCGCAGCCAATTTTCTGGCTTGCGAAATGTTAAATCAAATGCGAAAATTCTCGGCTTTTTTTCTTTAACTACTTACCAAGTCCAACGTGTTCCTCTCCATCCACTAAGACGGTGGCCCTGAACTGGTTAGAGTCACTTTTGACGGCAATTTCCTCGACATTATAAGAAGTGTTCTTGACGAGTTCGTTCAAGATCATCACAGCATTCTTAGGTTGCAGCATTTTGCTCAACCTCACGTTGCGTCTACGCATCTTTTCTTTCCTCGATATCTTATCTGCAATGGAAAAAAAACATACATGTAATAAAGAAGACAATAATACCAAATCCGATATTTTAAAAAGTCGAAGTTCAGACAGATTTTCTTAACATCTCTTACACCAATCGCTCTGAACTGGACATTTTAGACCAGGGTGCGTAAAGTGTAAGATTCAGATTTGCGCAGTGTTGTCATCACAAATTAACGTGTAGGTAAACCTTAATATAGATAGTGCTCATGAAGCTATGTTACTTTTAAGAGATTATGTCAAAATGGCAACCTAATAGGTACTTACTTCCAGTTTTGGCCCAGAAAGGCTTCCTCTTGGGAGTAGCTTCGTCTTCGGTGACATCCTCTTCCATTTTCTCACCATTGCTATTCTCAAGCAAGGGATTGGGTGGATTCATACCAGGAACTTGAGTAGTAGGCTTGGGTGTTTGTGGCTCCGGCTTAATTTGCGGTTTTGGTGGTGGCGGCGTCTGCTGGGGCAGGGGTGGTTGCTGCGCAGTTTGGTAGCCCTGTGTACACAAGATTAATTTAAAAAATCGATCATGGAAGCCTTCGTGATGATAAAAGAAAGAACACTACCTACTTTTCTATCACTAATTTACTACCACACGTGCATTACTGTATTTTCTATTGAAATGAATACATTTATAAAGGCCTGATAGTATTTATAAGCAAGACAATAACAGGAATTAAGGTGGGCCAAATCTTAGAAATATGGCAATAAACTCTAAGAATATTAAAATTATGTAAATAAGTTTAAAAGGGATTAAAATTTGAATCCATTAAGGGGAGCAGGTCCAACTGGTCATTTAGATTATTGGACTTAATATTTCTATTGGGGTGGAAACATACATTACTGTTCCTATTTTTATTGAAATATAATACATAACTTTTTGATGCAATTGCGTCGAAGTAAACTAAATGGAAAACGAACCATTTGTAGTACTGTAAAGAACTATATGACCTGACAGTACAGTTTTACCTAAATTTCAATAAAACCTTATCTTTGGGTCAAAATTTGATCTACCACAGGTTGTAAAACTCAAGTCCAACGAAGTGAACTAAAGTACTGCTCCATGTGGACATTTTTTTACTGTGTCTGGATCCATAAGAAAAAAAAAATCATAGAAATGAAAATGCATGAGGATTTATTATTATTGTAACTGTTTATGGTTAAAATTAAATAACAGATTCTTTTCTTTCATTTTGATTTGCATGTTTTCTCACAGGTGTTATCTCGACCATTGGGATATTTTTTTGCTGACCCCTAGTCAGAATAGAAGAGTTTGTACATATAAAAGACAAATTCTCCAAAAATTGCAGAAATCTTCTCATTCAGTAGCTTTTAATGAAAAAAACACGTTAAAAATTATGTTTGAAAAAAATTTTGCAGACATGATTTGATTTCTTTTTTTTTTTTAATTCATGACTCATGAAAATATTCTGAATGCACAAATAGGAAACTTTTACTCTATCATAAAGTGTTCCTATAACAAATTTTTGGTCAACATAATTGTTGCCGTGGTAAAAAATCGAATCTATATTTGCAACTTTTTTTCTGGGTCTGAAGAAACGTATTTTTGGAAATGTTCATATGAGAGATTAATATTTCATTATTACAAAATATATTGTATCTGTTCAAATTAAATCTAATAATTTTCAACAATACTATTTCTGCGTCTTTCTTCCAAATAAGTGACAGAGAGCAATTGGAGAAGACTTAAGCAGAGGAAATTCTAAACCACGGTTTTTTTAACACATTGATAATGGTTGTGGTACATGGAATTTTCGACACGTTCTTTTATTTTTCTAAAATTATTATCTACTAATGATGGAAACAAATAACATTTAAAAAAGCATATGCAGGTTCACAATCAAACAGAAATATTGTAGTAACAGTGAATAAAAAAAAAAAATACAAATAAAATTTAAAAGGGTTTAAACACTTTATAAACTTTAATCTAAAAGTACCAATAACAATTTGTATCTTCATGGGAATTGTTTATTAAATTTATATTATTACAATGCTTGGAATTGAATATCTTGAAATTCAAAAATGGGAAGCAGGTAATGGAGTAATGTCCAAATTGAATTAGGTATTACCCCACTTACAGACAGCTTAATTAATATTCAATTCCAGGCATTGAAATAATAAAAATTTAATAAAGCTGTCTATAATGGGGGCAATACCTAATTGAATTTGAATATTACTCCATTACCTATTTCCCATTTTTGAATTTTAAGAATTTCTAACAAATCTAAAGGTTTTCCTTTATTTCTCTGATGAGTTTGGTGCTATTATTACTAAGATTCTGATCAGTACAATGTTCAGCAAAACCCGTTGACTTTTTATTATCTGAAATGTCTCTTCCGTATTCTTCAACCTTACATCTATGCTCCTACCACTTCGACATATATATAGAATCATTATGATTATTACATTCTATTTCATCCACTCCAAATTTTTGTTAAAGAATACAGAACAGGTATTGGAAATTAACAGGTTTTGCAGAACGATTAGTTGATCAAAATAATTTTTTAGTAATAATAGCATCAAACCTCTATATAATGCTAATAAAGAAAAAGTTTTAGATGTTAGAAATTTTTAGATATGGGAAGCAGGAAACAAATACCCAATTTGAATTTAGTATTACATCCATTACAGGCAGCTTTATTAATATTCAAATCAAGGCATTAATTATATAAATTTAACGGACATAATTCAAGTGGTAGTTTTAGAGTGGTTTGTAAGACATCTTTAATAATGATCGAGACTGAAACAGACAAATGTGAGGAAATTTTGTGAAATTGTCGTTGAAATATTGTTTATTAAGTATAGGCCAAAAAATAAGTGTTGTGCTCTTAGCATGTCGATTTTTTTTGTAAAAGTAGTGAAAAATTAGCCACATTACGGGAAAAATACTCTTGATGTAATTCACCCGGCGCTAAATTTGTTTATAAGCCTCTTTATAACTTCCGCTCTAATCGCCAGATTTGAACTTTCTGAAGCTCATTTTACTCGGGAGTACTTGTATTTTTAAAAGGAAATTGGTTCCATTGTGCTTGAATAATAAATACATAACAAAAACTGGCGAATTTTTGAGTTCCGTATTCAAAGTTGCATAACTATAGTAATTCTTCAGTTAGATTGTTCAAAATTTTTTTGCATACAATTCAATGGTTACCAAATAGACTTCCGGTGTCCGTTTTATCATAAGTGCAAAATTTTGCAAAATATGACGTTTTGCAAAAACAATTTAATTTGCTTGTAACTTTGGACCAAGGCACTTTTTTATCATGATTTTGGCGAGAAATTACATGGTTTGGTTAGTACTACCTATTCTTACTCACAAAAAATTTGTTTCAATAAAACATTATTTATGAAAAATAAAATTTGAAAGTAACGAAAATTGCAATAACTTTTTTAATCATGCAAATTTTAACGAGATCACATTGGGGAACATGCGTACTGTTTTGAAACATTCTTTATAGGATTTTGCAAACAGCAGAAAAAATAACTATCTATAACTAAAAGAAAAACTTTGTGTAGAAATATTAATGAAATCTTTGCATTCTTTCGATAAATTCATTTTAGGATTTTAATTTGCTAGCATAACCAGAATTCAGGTTATCGAAAGAATGCAAAGATTTCATTAATATTTCTACACAAAGTTTTTCTTTTAGTTATAGATAGTTATTTTTTCTGCTGTTTGCAAAATCCTATAAAGAATGTTTCAATACAATTATAAGCAAACAAATAATAATTCATTTTTAAACATGCGTACTGTTGTACAAGCAGTCGTAGTTGTTCATTTTTTTTTTCTTTCAGTGTAATATGAATAAAAAAATATAAAAAACGTAATTTCAGATAGTAAAGAGTCTTGGCATATAGCCTCGATTTAGAATTTTTGAAATGTTAATGAATGTTAATTACAAAAGTCAACATATTTGTCCTGACGAGTGTCTATTGCCGAATTTCATTAAAATTTGCATGATTAAAAAAGTTATTGCAATTTTGTTACTTGCAAATTTTATTTTTCATAATTAATATTAATTTATTGGATTTCTTTTTTTTTTTAATAAGAATAGGTAGTACTAACAAACCATGTAATTTCCAGCAAAAATCATGATAAGGAAGTGTCTTGGTCCAAAGTTATAAGCAAATTAATTTTTTTTGCAAATTGTCATCTTTTGCAAAATTTTGCACTTATGAAAAAACAGACACCAGGCGTCTATTTGGTAACCATTGAAGTGTATACGAAAAAATTCTGAGCAATGTAACTGAAGAATTCGTATAGTTATGCAACTTTTAATACGGAACCCAAAATTTGCAAAAATTCGCCAGTTCTTGCTATGTAAATAGTATTTATTATTCAAGCACAATGGAAGCAATTTCACATTCGCGGACACTCATTTTTATTGATATGTGCCTAACGTAAGACTGCCGGCATAAGCCGCATCGCCCACAGTGCCCCTAGGGACACTGACGTTATATTCCGCAAAAACTTAGTGCGCTCTAGGTACGCTTGTCGGCATATCACGTAAATTTTGCATGTAATAGGGTATGAAGTGTCCCACTAGGCACCTTTGGTAAAAAAAAGTAATGACAAAATTCCTAATGTTTGTTGGTGAAGAAAGAATTTGGTCAGGCGATCTAGGGACCACGTTTGGCGAGTTTCTGTCTTGAATCCTGTGCATATTTTATAATTTATTCATGTGTGAAATGGAAGAGAAGGAAAAAAAGCAACTACTTCGTTGGTATGAAGAGTTTGAAAGTGAGGACGAAGATTCCGCCATATAAAAGTGCACGATACGTATAATACAGATGATTCCATAGAGGATCCAGAATACACGTTTATGTATTGTAGTGATGATGATTAAGTAGTTGTAATTTCATTTATTAAAAGTTTTTATTTATTTTTTTTTTACATTCGGCATATGACGTCAGTGTCCTACTATAGCTAAGCTATGTTTCTTCTGACACATAACGTCATATGACGCAGACTTTTTTACAATATATCTAATTCTTCAGAAAATTTTGATTTTAAAGCTATACGTTGCATTTTCTTATGTATACTTATAATAATTTTAATCATGGTGTCAATTTCAGCACATCTCAATATTTTTAATTGCCCTGCTGGAGCGAAGGACAATGACGTGATATGACGTCAATGTCCGTCAACGTGTTAAAAGTACGGCATTCGCGAGTAAAATGAGCTTCGGAAAGTTCAAATCAGATGGTTAGAACGGAAGTTATAAAGAAAAAGGCTTATAAACAATTATGGATTACATCAAGAGTATTTTTCCTATAATGTGGATAATTTTTTACTAATTTTGCAATAATTTTTTCTGAAAAATCTCTTGTATGAACACTCCTAGAAATACGTTTTATCAGTAGTTAATAAATTGGGAAAAAAATTACCAAATAAGATTTTATATTTCTTTGCGTCCTCAATTACTTTAGCAAAATAATATGTTATAGAAAGACTAAGATGATACAAACAAGTTTAGTAATTGTGGTATCAGGACATCTTTACTTTTCTCTTCAAATTAAACCGTTGCTGCATATAACCGTTTTCAAAATTACCCTTGATTGAAGTTAAAACAATTTTTTTCGGAAAAGCAATTTGTTAATTAAGGTAGTTATATTGCAATTTATGTTATTCGAGCTCATGAATCTCACTGCAAATTTAATTCACATATCAATAAACATTCTGGTAAATTTGAACTCCATTTATCGTTCAGTTTCCAAGACCCATTCGCTCAAAGTTCACAGTTCTTATCCACATTTTAACATTGCGCTTATGGACGCCATTCGAAAAAAATTGATGTGACACTATTTTCCCTCTTACGACTGATGCTTATTTGAGAATAATCTCAAAAACGAGGCAAATTGAAATTACTTCCCGACGAAGCACGTGTATACATATGGAGATGATTCACCATAAAATAACGTAATGGCAGCTACAAACCATTGAATGGAGGACCTGAGTAGAAGTGGTAACATCCCACCATTTCTTATACTTGGCGCTGATATTTGAAAACACTTTGCGTTTATTTTAAATGCTATATCATATAAGAAAGCTTACAAATTTTTATTCCGATTTTATTTATTGTATGCATAATAATATATTTTTCCATTATTTTATTATAAAACGGTAATTTTTTTTTAAAATTTTATCAAAAATAATATACAGATAACTGAAACTTAATATGTAGAACAGTGAATGAATATAGTATATTTTGATGAATGAATAAATTTTCTTATTGAATTGAAAAGTAAGAATACTTTATTATTTATTTATTATCTGCCAGATTTTGCATCTTTATTTACATTATGAGAAGCTGAGAAGCTCCTGTTTGGACCCGATTCAAAATCGAGCAAACTACACATTTAGTAGTAAATACTGAGAGAAATCTGTTTTTATTTTCAGCCCCAATTCTTTCCAGAGATAACAACACTTTGGCATTTGGAACATTTCATATTCCTTCCTAACAGTTGCACATCAACGATACGATTTCCAACATGAATCGATCAGCTGGCGTCAGAAACTATATGTGGCATTGCCAAATCTTTTCCTACTCTCTCTCTCGCGTCTCAAGTTTATTGATTTGCTAACAGATGTCGCACGTCTCACGATATAACTACCTTAAGAACAAAATTTTTCTTTATCGAAAATAAAAGATTCTGAAATTTTCAAAGGATTTCTCCTTCATATGTACAAAAAGGGTGCCAAAAATTTCGTTTAAAAACAAGTGGGAGGGCAACTCTGCTACGTCCGTTATATACAAAATGAAAACTTTATAATAACTGACCTGGTTCGGGGGAGCCTGCTGTGTCCTGAAATTTATATTGGTGTTCCCCTGGTGTTGCTGCTGCTGCTGTTGTTGGGGCTGGGTCTGTTGCGGCCTTAGTTGCTGCTGGTTAGACATTTGCATTCCGGGCTTGTTTTGGTTAAGCTACGTGAGCAGGTTTTATTTTTTTATTAATAAAAACCTCATGAGGTCTGAAGCACCGATATAGGTGCATCTTTAACCGAGATGCTTAGCACATCGTACGGTTAGAGATATCAACATATTTTTTCATATCTTGACCCTAATTTGTAACTATACAAATACCGATCAATGTCGCAGGTCAACCGCAACACGACACGTCAAGGAAAGAGATATCTGGGATATGCTACACGGCATTAATATTTCCATTACTTGCAAAGGCATGCCTCTACAAGTAATGGAGATATTAGTGCTATGGAACATGTCCCGGATACCCCGTCTCTTGTCGAGTGGGAAAACAGTTCTAGTGTTTGGTTAACTTCCAACAATGACTGTATTTAGCATGCACATTGATTTTTAATAGGTTTTACATCAATTAGCACTGCTGATGATGTAACCCGCATCGAAACGTGTCTTACGATAAAATGATATTACTCTTTGGCGACAAAAAAATAATAATAAAAATACACTATCGTATCGTAGAAAGTAGTAAAACGCACTTCGATGGAATGCTAATCACATAAAAGCTATCAGGAATCAAAAAATAAAAACAATAAACAAAAAATGTAGTCAAGATACAACATGACTTGTTCACTTAGCAAAGTTTGCAAGTAAAACGCATCACATGCCAATTGTTCAGCGTCTGAGAGAATTGAATATATTTTAAATGCGTTATCTCGAGTCAAAAATACAGAAATTCGCGTTTGGCCAACTAAACTGGCATCCTCTGGGGATATTTTAAACAACTCCTGATGATATTGCCTTGGTTGGCGATATCATCGACGTGTTGAGTGTAGTTTCCAAAAACTATTAGACTCTAATGTAAACTAGCCTAGCAAAATAGGAACAATTAATATAACGACTTCCAAAAAATAAATATTAAAGTTCTCTGCAACTTCTCGCGGCCATTTTTACAAAATGGCGGTTGGGAAAAAATTTAAAAATTCTTTTCAGGACCTCATTTTAATTTTAAATTAATTAAATTGTAATACTTTGAAAATTACTATTTTGTACACTTCTAAAGGGGCTTGGCACTTTACACTGATATACAACGCAACTGTTATCTCGAACAAAACGCCTTGAAAGTGTAAAATATAGTAATTTTCAAGGTGTTACAATTTAATTTAAATTTGAAATAAGATCCTAAAAATAACATTTAAAAAAATGTTGAAACTCCATTCTCCTCCATGGCTGGTAAAAGTTGTGTAAAACCGTAAGATCTATTTTTTGGAAGTCACTATCTCCGTTTTTCTCATTTTGCTGATAACCTCAACTTACGGGACTTTCAACATAAAATTTTCCTTTCGATTCTCTCGTTTATATTTGCACATACTATCCACAGACAAATCGTCCATGGAAATATGTACGAATAATGTTTGGGTACGGCTTCGATACGACTCATAATCTGTACTGAGTGAACATGAAAAATCAGGTGCCTATATAAGTGCTACTACCATGGCTCTGCATAGCATTACCCGATGATAGTACCTATGTAGTTGCAAAAAATAAAGTTAGTCCAATTGTAGAGGAAAATCGAAAAACGATAAGAATCAATTTGCCAATAAAAGCAAAAATTTTCTGGATAGGTACCACTTAACTTGTTTGAATGTCAACACTAGCTATGTTGCAGTTTTTAATACCAAACAGTTAATTACAATAGTCATTTTGCTTTTATTTTGATAAACCAAAATCATAAACAGAGTCCGTATCTCAGCATGCAATTCCAGAAACGTATTTCTTTGTTGAACTGCATCTTGTGAATCAATTGTCTCTTTCAGAGCGCAGAGCATTATGTTCTGAACGCATAGTATTAGGTAGTTACCGTTCAGTACCAATCAAGTAGGTAAACTGCAAACGGCGAAGTTTCAGTTTGGTTCATCAAATGTTTCATTGGACTCTTTCTCAACATATCGTATGCTGACATAAAAAGGGCATCCCCGGGCTAAAGTTTAAGGGGGCACAACTTAATTGTAAAAGTTGACAATAGTGTCATTTTTCGAGAAAAAAAAAACAGTAACTAAGACATGTAACGTCTTATACAGTATATGCGTACAGTGTGTGACAATTGGATCGTTAACAGAGATATCCGCATTGGAAAGAAATACACTCGGCCAGTCAAGGCTCCATAGTTAATAGACCTAAATCTTGAAGAGTATAGTAAATATGCCAAAAATTAAAATGTTCTGACGGCTCCTTCATGTATAAAACAATTATTGAAGTAAACAGTCTCGAAAACGCTCGGAATATCAGACGGTCAAGTCAAGTCGTGATGTAACTTTGTCAAACCGCCCAAAGATTCACTATATGGAGACAATGTACTGAAGGCATGGTGCGACAATTTCATTGTTCATTCCTTAATACGGTTTGTTAAAAGGTAGCAAAGCGAAGTCATTTGTTTTGTTGTAATAAATCTTGCCTACATGTGTTCTCGGACTGTTCACAACTCGACTATGCGAGTGGTTTTGAAAGTGCCACCTTCGATGAGTTTTTTTATACATGAAAGAGCAATCGAAAATTTTAATTTTTGGCACAGTAACTAACTCGTTAAGCTGTCATTTATTCACATGACGGTAGATATAAAGCAATAACGTTCTTACAAACCTGTTTGTGAAATTGCACCCTGATATTATACGGACTCTGGCCATAAAACAAGAAATTTTCAACTTTTTACACAATGTGCACCAGTTATGAAAATTTATCTTACAACATAATTTTGAGACAAAACGTAACAACGAAATCGAAGTTAAAAAGAGGAAATTTTAGGTTTTAAGTGCACACTACCATTTACTAGCTAGGAACTAACAATATAAGAGCCAACGTGTAATTATCAGACACATTTGTTATCAGCTAGAGACACGAATATCGTTTGCCTTAGAATAGAGCATGGTAGACAACAAAAAGTCATCAGAACTTCTCTTAGTGCTCGAAAATTAAATATATTATTTTTTTTAAATCTACCCGACATTTATTAGTTGTGGATTAAAAGTATACCTTGCAGGTTAAAGATGTCTGTCTCTGAACATCCACTAACAGAGATGTATGCCGATTGTATTTTTGTAATTACTAAGTGGTAGGTAAACGATAAAAAAAAAAAAACTATTCGCTTCACAATCAATTGCAAGACATTTCGAATTATTGGAGCTGCATATTTTATGCAACTCCCTATCCTGAATGAATATTTTAAATAATATGGACACCTATGTGACCAAACACTGTTTAATTGAACAACATTTACCATAAGTATTGCATTTGCTAGTACACTCCATTTTATTAAAGCACAAATTGTATAGTATCCCAGAAGAAGCACAGTGGACAATTAACTGTAGGGCACATAGTTCCAATCCACAAATTTCAAGAAGGTGAGTGTTTAAAATCTGTTATTTATATGTATGTTATATCATTCGCTCAACTTGTATGTAATAGCCCGGGAGGCAGCGACAGATTTTTCGCGTTAATATCTATAAAGCTAGATTTTTTCCAAGGAGAGTTTAGATAGTATCTATAATGACGGTGCAATTCTACCAAACTCTTAATGGTGCAGTAAAAAATTAGAGAAAAAAATAGATGGACGAAAATTTCGTTCTTCGAATTGTCAGAAAATGACGATTCGTCTTCGCTCCTGCTGGCCCCAATTTTCGATTTTCTCATTGTACGGTCATTGCCGACCTTCTCCTCGCCTTCGAGAGGGTCTTCGATCGCCGTATTTATTCATTTCTTACGTTTGAAAAATTGACTTGCGGTCGTGCTAATCGAATTTTCAAGTGGTTTCCCGAGTTCGAATCCCGCCCGGGCTTACTTTTTTCTTTTTTAGTACCCTTACCAATTTGCCGAGCCGAATCTGCCATCTATCTGTAGATAGTAATACTACAGAGCCACCATTGCCACGAACAATACAAATTGAAGTCAAATATGAAATAATTTTCTTTCTCGTACCGATGCGTAATCCCTAATCGGTAAGCAGTTAAATCTCTTTTTACAGTTTGCATTATCTCGTCAGGTCAGTACACGTGTACGAGTACATTTGGTACGAATGCGAAACTGTATCGGTAAGAAAGATTTACACCATACGAATCATCGGAAAGAGTTGTATTATTATACGATTCATACAAATACGACACACAGCTAGAATATAAGCAACTGTTTAACCGATATCGTAGGTATCTTGTTTCTACAAAGGTAATAATGTCTTTAGCCCAAAACAAAGATGTCGGACAATTGCATGCTGGCCCTGTACTATAAAGCTTTATATAAGCTATAAATTGCATTTCTTTAGATAGGTCTGATTTTACACACAATTTAACATTTAAATACTACTTTAGAATTAGATAAAGGATTTTTCAGATGCCGGTTTATATCAAAAAATGCCCAAAGCGTTAAACAAACATAATTATTACCTTCTTCATACCTAATACCGGCAATGAACTTTTCCTAGAACTCAGGGTCAAACACACGAAGAACGGAACGGATGGGATGCTGATTTATCACAAAATGGCGCCTTCCTACTGCGCGTTTGACGCCAAAATTACTAATTAACAAAAGCACGTTATTTTAAGACTATGCAATGAAATGTACAAACAAATCTGCAAGAATGAAATGATATTTTGACTGTATTACTTTGTTTACACTACAAACGTATTTTCACGAGCAGAAATCAATACAAACTTAAAATGCGACTTTTGTAATGTGCACGCCCGCAGCGTCAGCCGAAACTGAAGAAACCGTCAGACCGCTTTTATTGATTTTGTAGTGGCAAAGTTTTAATTTCAACTTGGGCATTTTTTGAGAAAATCATCATATAGGATATGGTTATTGCGACATATCAACGTAGATATCAAAAGCATGGGGTAGTTCAAACAAAAAAAGGCACATAAAAATATAAATAAATGTGATAATTACCTGTCCACCCGGCACAAAATTATTCGTTACGACAGGGCGACGTTGTCCAATATTTCCAACATTTTGTTGTGGGGGACCTCCACCTGCGAGAAACTATAATTATAAATCTAATGCTACACTACCTAGATCGATAATCACTGAAGCCATACCGAACGCCATAAAACTACAGCTGAATTTTTCCGAATAATAAACAGAAATCTTACCAAATCCACCGCTTCTTCTTGTATTGTAAGACATATTGTTTGAAGTATTTGTGTACTATACTGTTAATAAATAAAACTATTAAAAGTTGCCGCACTTTCCAAAATTGGTTCTAGCACAGAAATGACACACCAAAATGGCAAATGCAAAGAGAACAAGAGAATGAAAGGAGAAATATTGAGTGGGAGGGGGGAGAATAGGAAGTCCGCAGTGCAACACCGCATGACGGAAATTACGTCACCACGATGAAAGTCAAATAACGCACTTAAATTATTTTTAGTTATATTTATTTGCTCATTATCATTACAGTATTAAACAATTATTAAAACAATTTTATGACACGATTTTAATTTTACGTTAAAGAAATGCTATTAGATTTATTAGACATACAACCTTAGGAAGTTTTCTACTTCTTTGGCCTTAAATAGCGCAGACGCCGTAAACTAGGTGGCGGTAAATTTAAACTTAGTAAGCGGTAGAACTCTATATAGTTACCTAATATTATCTGGAGTTCAGCACTGAACTATACCAATTATGTTGAGTTCAGTGGATTTTAGTCAAAAAAATGTAGTCGTGTTTTAGAAAATATATATGTACAAAAGTATTGTAGTGCACCATGATTATGATTAATATTATTATACTCTTCGCCAGGGCCGGATTTTGGAATTCTCTGCCCGTAGGCAGATTTGAATCTGACGCCCTTTTTCAGACAAAAACTTAACTAGGTATTTAAATTAGTTCTCACGAGCCCATTCAAGGGTGAAAAAGTATACTATATACTACAATAATTTGTAGTGAATTACTTTAAAAATAATAAAATGGAAAAAAATAATTATTTTGTTATTATTATTTAAAAGTCATATCTTTTGGCGACATGCCGCCAGTTAGGTTTGTCGATGTAGACAAAGTCTTTTTAAAAATAATTGAACACTTTTACTAAAACACTCTACAAAAATATTTATTGATTTATAAAGTTTTACAACAATATTTGGAACAACCGGACGGTGCGAGAATTCACGCCAGAATGGCTGTCGTCTTCTACTAGGTTCATCATGAAGGCATTAGTCGAGTCTGCTCGGGGATGTCCGTCGTCAACATTGTACGCTGGGTTGCTTACATAACACCTCCCTTGCTAGACAGAAGTTTTATTTGGGACAAATAAAACTTTTACTCCTTGGACCTTGTTATCCCTTGATTGGCGGTCAACTGTTTCGACCTTGTTGTCCCTTGATGGACCCTCAACTGCGGAAGCCTGCACTTGTTGAGTAGGTTGTTTGGATTTACATTTCCTAAGTCGATGAATAGCCAATACTGAAACAAATGTGACAAAAATTACATAAAGGGGTAGAGTCCAGTAGTGGGCCGTCTCGACGTCCTTCTTCAGTTGGATGGGTTCTATGTCGTCTTGGGTTTTCTTTAACATGTGAAGTTGGTCCAGAGGAACATCTTCTAGTTTCAGCTTCCTGGTATTGTTAATTCTTGTCTTCATCGTTTTAATTTCTGGTAACAATAGGGGTTGTCCTCTGATTGATTCCTTTTCGTTTGAGTAAGTGTATTCTGATGTTTTAAAATTACACTTAGGGGGTAAATTGAATAGGTAGGTGCCTCGTAGAATAGTAAAATCTGTCGTCCTGCAGGTGGTTTGAATTTTTGTTTCATTCGGGAAAATGCCTATGTAGTAAGTTTCGGTAATTTGTTCGACGATGGAATGTACTGTTCTTATTGGAACCTGGGTACATGTGTTGTCTTCTTGGCTGAGTTGTAATAATTGAAATATACAATCGTTTTGTTCCATCCATCGACAAGAAGGCTTTCTTGGCAATAATATTCAGTATCGATCTCCCTGCATGGCGTTGGTTGATATTGGTAGAAGTTTTCGCTCATAGTCAGATAGGTATTGGAAGGAATTATGGTCGTATGGTTTGGGGTAGGTATTGAATAAAGGTGATAGTACGAAAAGTGTTCCGGGTGTATTAGCGGAAATTCTAATGCAAATATTATTTTCTTTTCCGAATAATATGCTTTTACTTCTACTATTTCGTAGTACTTGTGAATGTCAATTTTGTTTACATATAATAGATGTTCTACAGGGTGATTATTTCTTAAGGTATCTACAATAAATTCCAACTCATCGATTTTGACAATACTATGATGTAGAGTATTTAATTTTGCAAAGGTTATAGAATTTTCTATATCGGTTAATAACTGAATTATGATATTTAAACTTAAATTTAGTTGATCTAAAATATTTTTTACTTGTAGATAATCGTTAAATTCGAATATAAATTTGTTAAGATCTTTCCTAATGCAATCGATACCATTCGCAATTACATCTTGATTATGTAGAATTAATGTTATTGTATGATTGAAATTATCGATAATTTTTGTAGTAAGAGAAATCTCTTTATTGAGCTTATTGGCTATATTGTTTTGATTTTCTTGCAAATTATGTATTGCTTGATTAAATTTATCGGCATCGTCTTGATCTAAGTTGCCAGATATGCTTTTTATTATACTGCCAAGTCCGTTTATTAAACCACGTTTTCGCCTCTTAATAGGGTATACTGAGGTGAACTTTTGTTGAACAATTTTTAGTTGAAAAGATATTGCTGCATTGAAATTTTGCAGTGCCATAAAATAAGGTTGGCTTAGGCCGTCCGTAATTGCTTTCGTAATTTGGTTATATTGGTTTTTTAGTGTTTTGATTTCATTTTCGATAGGTTCTAAATCGAGATAATGTAAAAATGTGTGAATGCTTGTTTTTATTTTTGCCGTACCTAATTTGAAGGGAAGGATACCTGGGTTTTTTGACAGGTCAGTTATCTTTACTTCCTGAAGGTTCGCCAGTGTTATCAGAGACATTCTGTAACAAAGGTTGTCTAATTAGTTTTGGGCGTTTAATACTTTGCTTAGAAATAGCCGCGGATTTATTTGTGGATATGATTTTAGTGGTTTGACTTAGCGCGGTTTCGGGAACGCATCTCGGCGCTAATTTATTCCTACTATTGATTTTTTTATAAATTTTTGTTTGGGGTTGAATGTCTGGTTCTTTTTCTCTAGATTCGTTACGTTTGCTAATTGTTTTTTCTTTCTGCTGATGGCAGTCCTCGTGAATTTTTTGATAAATTAGTTTCGTCTTTTCTTTGTGATTTTCTACGTAATTATTTAATAAGACGTTCGTTATATCGATATCAAACGGATCTTTTGTATCTAGATGCCCATTGATAATGTTAACAGGTTTTTGTTTGGTTAGGGAATGATGACTGTTGTTATAACCTAATATTGCGTAGGGCATTAAGTTTGTTATCGAATTTTCATTGGGTTGTTTTGATTTTAGAATTCGTAAATGTTCTATAATTGTAGAATGAAATCTTTCGATTATACCCTTGCTTTGCGGATTTAGAGGTGTCGTGTAGTGAATTTCAATGTCGTGTAATTTAACAAATTCTAACATGAGATTGTTTTTAAATTCGGTGCCGCTGTCGGAAATTATTTTGAGCGGCGCTCCGTGGTGGGTCATAAAAATTAAAAGGTTTTTGACTATGTTTATAGCATTGTGGGTTTCTAGAGGGTACGCTTGGCCGTACTTCGAAAATGAATCTACAACAGTTAGAAACTTTTGATTAGAAGCCTGAAATGTATCGATATATATTACTTCAAACGGTTTTTTAGCCGTAGGTGTTATTGCAAATTGCTGCTTAATCGGGTTGCGATCGTATTTATTGGTTTGACAGATATCACAGTTATTTATCCTATCTTCTACGTCCGCGTTTAATGTGGGCCAATAATAATTCTGTTTTATTCTGAGTACAGTTTCAGGTATACCACGATGATTCGTTTTACCCTCGTGATGATGAGTGATAATTTCTTGTTGTCTAAGTTCGTCAGTAATGTCTTCTAAAACTGTGTTACATTTTACTAATTTAAAACTTGAATTTTTAAACGTGTCCTTTACAATATTACAGATTTCGGGATAGAATTCATCTGTTTTAAATAATAACGCGTATGTTAGTTTGGGGTCTAGATAGTTTTTAAGAAAATTTATTATTTCTATGTTAAGTCGGGATTTGTCTATTTTTACAAATATCCGCTTTTTGTTATGGAACAAATTTCTCAGTTTTACGCGTTTATAAAGTTCGATTTCGGAATATAACAGGAATTCAATTATTACCTGATTATTATAGAGATTTAGTGGTTTTTCGGATATCGGAATCGTTTGTACAGGGTGTTCTATGCTAGTGTGGGCGGTTTCGTTAGACTGGTTTTCGTCATTATTTTCGGGGATTTCTACTTCGTTTGCGTCCTGTCCTTGGTTTAAATTATCCGTTATCGGAATATAATTATTTTGTACTTGATTTATGTCACTCGCGATCGGCGCGTTATTTCCGGGTTCCGGGTTTGTTTGCATTTCGTCTAGTTCGTTTATCGTATCATAGTCGTAATTTTCCGAATTTTCGATGTCATTAAGATTTGGGGTTTCGTCAATATGATTTACTAGAGACGCATTATCGTCGGAATCCGAAATTTCTTTCATGTGAATTTCTACGCGTGAAAGGGCGTCGGCGTTTGTGTTGGCTTTACCTTTCTTATATTGAATTTGATAGTCGAATTCTTCGAGCTTCAATCTCCACCTGATTAGTCGAGAATTTGGCTCCTTGAGGTTCATTAGCCACTCTAGGGGTTTGTGGTCGGTAATTATCTTAAACTTTCGGCCGAATAGGTATGGCCTGAAGTACTTTGTCCCATAGACGCAGGCCAATGCCTCGCGCTCAATTGTGGAGTAGTTTTGCTCCGCACTATTGAGTGTTCGAGACGCGTATGCTATTGGTTTATCATTTCCGATTGGACCTTGCGATAAAACCGCGCCTATTGCAAAATTGCTCGAATCGGTAGTCAAATTAAACGGTTTGGTGAAATCGGGGTACTGCAGTATCGGATCATTGGTTAAAATATGCCGGCATTCGTCAAAACATTTCAGGAAAGCTTCGTTATGTTCGATTTTTGACCCCTTCTTTAGACAAATGGTTAAAGGCTTTGTTAACTTAGCAAAGTTTTTAATAAATTTGCGGTAATAACCTACAAGACCTAGAAATCCTTTTATCTCTTTAACAGTTTTGGGAATAGGGTAATTTACAATGGCTTTAATTTTGTCTGGATTGGGTTTGACACCCTCCGCCGTAACTATATGGCCTAGAAAAGCAACTTCCCTTTTAAGGAATTCTGACTTATCTAGCTGGATTTTAAAATTAGTTTCGCGTAACCGCTGAAAAACTTTTGTTAAGTTATTAATATGTTCTTGAAGAGATACCGAGAAAATTACAATGTCATCCATGTACACCAAACATATATTGTTTTGTAAACCCTTGAGGATATTATCCATGGCGCGTTGAAAAGTCGCGGGCGCGTTCTTAAGCCCGAACGGCATTCTAACGTACTCGTAGTGGCCATTTTCTACGTTGAAAGCTGTCTTTTTTATATCCTCGGGTGCCATTTCAATCTGATGAAACCCGCTGGCAAGATCGAGAGTTGTAAAATATTGACACTTACCGATTTTATCGAGAATATCGGATATATTGGGAATCGGATATCGATCATCGATAGTTTTTTCGTTCACTTTCCGATAATCCACAACTATCCGCCATTTCTTTTTGCCCGAAGCGTCCGCTTTTTTCGGCACGATCCAAATTGGCGAGGACCACGGCGAATTACTGTGTCTTATAATACCTTGCTCTAGCATAGAATTTACTTGTTTTTCTACCTCCGGTTTGTGAATAAATGGGTACCTATAGCTCTTGGTATAAACGGGAATTTCATCAGTGGTTTTAATACTATGTTTAATTTGATTGGTAAATGTCAAAGGTTCGTTTTCGTATTTAAATATATCGGAGTATTTAATACATAACTTTTCTATTAAATTTTTCTCTTCCGAATTTAAGTGATCGGTTCTAATTAAATTTTTAATTTCGCGATGATTGCCATTTTCGGTATTGGATTGATCGGATTTAAAGTCGATATGAAAAATATCATATTCGTTAAGATTTATTAATTTTACTTCTAAAGGTGTATCTAAGTTTATGGTGACATCATTTTCATTCTCGTTAAGAACTTCGACCCAAGCATATCCGTTTCTAGCAATAGATAATGTTTCTTTTAACTCAACGTGTTGAACTTTTTGCTGAGGCACGATTACGTAGCCGTTATCTACTGTTACAGGAACTTGCACTCTTTGTCCCGTGTGAGACTTTATGTTTGCGTGATACGTGGAATTTATATTTGATAAGTAATATTTTATTTCTATGTCTTTATGTGGCATTTTGAACCTTGAATTTATAAAATCTAACTGAACTTTTAAATATTTTATAATATCTAATCCTATTAGTCCGTCAAAAATATCATGAAATTTAAATAAATGGAATTTTAATTTTTGCTCCGAGCCGAATTCTTTAAAACTGGGAATAAGCATACATTTAGTTTCCTTACTTTGCGAAAAAATAGTCGAGACTATAAACGGTTCCTCAAAAATACAATTTGGGTAATAATTTTCGGCAATTTTAGGACTCCATGAAAGATTTTGTTGCGCCCGTATCGATTAACAGTTTTAGAGGCGGATTTTTAATTTCTATATAGGGTAATTCTTTTTTATCGGACGCTATATTAAGTTCTATTATGTTTCTTGGTTCGGATCGGGGGCCGTTTGAAAATTTCCAGATTCTTCTTCTTGATATTCTTGATATTCTTGATTTTCGTATTCAAGTGCGTACTCGGGTGCGTATTCTGCATATTCTTGGCCATTATTAGGCATTTCTTGCGTGTTTTCATATTCGACGTTGTATAGATATTCTGGCCTATTTGATGGTCCTGGTTGGGCTCGAAAATCTCCACCATATTGATATTGGGGTCTTCTGAATGTGTTTCGGGTTGAGGTGCTCATAGGGGTGCTTTGTTGCTGTTGAACATTTTGGCCTGGTTTCCATACATTATGCGGCTTCTTAAATGTTTGTGAATTCGTAGGGAACCTCTGTGGAGGGTAGTTTGTTCTTGGCTGTATGTTTATAGGCCCCGTCGGAAATTTAGGGGGTTGGAAATTGTTATATTGCGTTTGAAAATTTGGCTGCGCGAACCGCGGTACGTTGTTATTAGGCAAAAAATAATTTTGTAACTGTGGTCTCTGTTGGACCACAGGTTGCACTATGGGTTTTTTAAATATTGGCGGACTATTTAGGTTACCCGAAATATGTGATTTTTGTAAATATCGAATATTATTTTCCTCTACTATGAATTGCATGGCGGTTGCTAAATCTTTAGGCCGCATTGCCCTAATTGTGCTGCCTAATGGTTCCCTTAACCCTGCTAAAAATGTAACTAAAGCCTGCTGTGTAAAGAACTTTTTCTTACTAGTTTTAATATCGGCATCCGTATTATGAACCTCGATATAATTGCAAATGATATTTAACAATGACATAACCTTTTCATAGAATTGTTGCGGACTTTCGTTATTTTGTTTTAAATTAACCAAATCCCTATTTAAGCTATTTTCGTCTCTTTGATCGCCGAAATTTTGTGTTAAGACGGCTTTCACTTCATCCCATGTACTGGCACCGTAAATGGAAATAACTTCGCGTGCCCTGCCCGTGAGTCTACTTTTAACTCCCTCGAATAGTAATAAATTTTGCAAATTCCCTGGGTTTTCCTCATCAAAGTAAATAGTGAGAAAGGTTTGTGAGACTTTAAGATAATTATAGAGTTCGCATGGATTTCCATCGAAAGGTGGAATTATACTTAAATTTTTAACGTCAAAAGATGGAGTTGAAGACATTTTTTGGCTTTTTTGTGATTTGATATTATTACTTAAACTAGAACTATTTGTAGAACTATCGTGATTTAATTCACTATTATGTAAACTACAATCTTTATTTAAATTACTAGGAATATTTTCAAGTTCAACGTGGCTTTCAGTACTTTCGCTCGATGCTGCCGTAACTGATGTTTCGCCCAAATGGTTCTCAATTAATAAAATACTATTATATAAATCGCTTAAATCTAGCTCACCCTTCGCACTGTCACAAAAGGACTTTATGGGGGTTGAGGATTCTGACATGGAAAAAAACTTCTACTTACATTAAAGAGAAGGCACACTTCATTGTCCGGGTCGTTGGTTCTTCACTTAGGGTACTCAATTCGCCTAAGACTTTTCGGTGATTAATTGTTGACACAAAAAAAGACGATTCGCGATGTAAAGTCTTTTTCACCGATCCGCACGACTGCGCCAGTTAGGTTTGTCGATGTAGACAAAGTCTTTTTAAAAATAATTGAACACTTTTACTAAAACACTCTACAAAAATATTTATTGATTTATAAAGTTTTACAACAATATTTGGAACAACCGGACGGTGCGAGAATTCACGCCAGAATGGCTGTCGTCTTCTACTACATCATGAAGGCATTAGTCGAGTCTGCTCGGGGATGTCCGTCGTCAACATTGTACGCTGGGTTGCTTACATAACACGCCCCAAAGAATTTGCCACTCTAGGCAGCTGCCTAAATTGCCTATTGGGAAATCCGGCACTGCTCTTCGCAAATACGAAATGAAGAGTATATTGCATTCAATCGGCAAACTGCGAAAAGTATCCTATAAAATTGTATAAAAAGAACGGTAAATAGGCGAAAATTATAATGGTTAGCTTGTTTTATATTCTAGTGGACGAAGATATAACTTTACCCTGTTATAAAATTTACGTTTGATTTTCGAATGAGTTTTTGTGAAGCAGAATTACTTCAGGTTAAAAAGGGCTTATTTTAAACGGCTGTAACTCCTGCTATTTGATAAGATATTAGCAAAGTTGATTGCAGAAATGTGACGAATAATACTTCGTAATTAAATTTTTTTACATGCTTTACGTTTTGGAGTACACCCTTGTAATTTTTTTAATTTAAAGTTATGGCAGTTAGATACGTTTTTATTCCCTTTTTAATGATACTCCACAGTGAACGTTTATTTTCAAATCAAGACCAAAAACTTTTAAAAAACAAAAGAAAAATTAAAGATAATTTAAAACAAACGCTGTATATTGTATATGCATGTTGTAACCGAGTGAACTAACTGGAACGGAAGTCTAATATAAAACTATCTGTTGATTAAACAAGATGTAAAAGTTGATGAAAAATAATTGCAATAAAGCGTTTCATTATTATTTGCATTAGATATGATATCTATATAATTAAATGCTTCCAATTAATACCCAGTATTGTTCTTTAAATATTTTCAAATATTCAGACAAAATGAAGCTATTGTTTACCACAATTCTACTACTGTTAACATTTATAGTAGATAGTAATAATGTAAAGAAAAATATCGAGTTTAAACTACAAAAAGTTTTAGATTTTATTGATCAAAGATATGAAGAAATCCATTTTGATGGATTATTTGGAGTAACTTTCGCTCAGGGTAGATTTCTAATAGACATTTTTCATATAGACATATAACTGGTATTTTTTTAGCATTTTTGGAGAAAGCCCTAAATTTTCAACTTGACAAAAAAACTGAAAGGGAAATTATTCGATTAATAAAGAAATGCCAGGAAATACATACAAAAATATTTCCACTACTGCCAAATTATCCTCAGTATATGATTACATGTGAGTAAAAAACAATAATCTGATTTTATTGAATAACGTGAGTGAATAATTTATATTTAAAAAAATTCATGGTCTAAATATAAAAACATCAAGATGCTCAACATTTCAGTTGCCGCGTTTTCGCTATTTAAATTGACATCATCAGGAGATGAAAAAATTTTTCAAAACATGACATTCGAGACCTTAAGATGTTACCTTCTGTTATTTTTTAGTTCGAAACAAGCTCTTAGATGCCAGGAAATGGAGTATAACGTTGACGGATGGTTTTGCGTTTAATAAAATAAAACGTTTGGGATATTACAAAAACTGGACGGCAGATACGATCATTAATAATAAAAAGGCTATTTACAAAGGTGTAAAGTCAGACATATGTCTGCGTGAAATTCTAGAACTATCGCAACCAAACAAGAATTGTCATATCAGCCCGGTTTGTCAAGAAATGATGTTAGACGACACTCGGGTTGATTCTGGATATTTACTTACACATAGGTAAGAGACTGCCATGCACTTTTCTTAACTAACAATAATTATAGTTACTTATTACTGCAGGTAGAAAATAGTACACCGTTATCAGATTTCCTTTTCCTTTCTAGGTTACTTTATTTACAAATAATCAAGTTAGCTGGTTGCAAATTTCCAGATAAATTTTGGAGCATTTCCAACTATACGCAATTTTATTGTTCGTATATCTTTAAAGAAGCCGTAACCAGTGATGTACTAGGATACCCTTACCACGATATATTTCTGGAACAGGGTGAGGCATTATTTTTAAATTTAAACTATAATTTTGGGACAGTAGCCTCATCCTATCTGGCGACCTACAATAAACGGTAAAACTGTGTTACGCATGCCCTGAGATATTTTGCAGAATATCGCTTTTACATACGAAAACCTAACATAATTATATGTAATATGATTAATATTTAAACAAACAGTAATTTGAGGTGCATATTCCATGGGGAAAATTGCTTCATTACAAAATTAACGTCTAAAATTTAATTTCAAGCAACCAACAGTACAACATAGTGCAACGTTGATTGCCTAATGTTTTTAAAATTAACCAGATTTGTGAGAGCAAAGGTGAGAGCTATCTTTGAACTTTTCAACCATAGACATTATATTGTTGGTTGCATAGTACTCGCATCTACTTTTGGGGATGGGATAAACTGTGAAAGATATTTAAAAAAAATTAGTTTCATCTCTTCCTAATTTTGCAATGTCACTTTACTTTTTAGTCGTCCTGTGTGGTATGGAAGGTTATGCGGAGTTCTTGAATAACAGATGGCTAAACAAAATAATTGAGTGGCAAAATGGGCATGGATGTTACGAAAGTATTGCAAGAAATATAACTAAGCGAACTAGTTTCGTCATAGATTTCGGATGTTCCGACCACTCTACAGGACTGGGCGCAGCAGCACTGGCTTTACATTTAAAATTTATGTTGTGGCGTAATAACTCTTACTAATTAAAATGTTTTGATAAACTTAAATATAATTTTACAGCAGACATGTTTGTTTTTCTGATTTTATTTTCAAGAACTTTGGCAGTGAGTCACATAATTTTTTTTTCCTAATAAATTTGTCTAGGCAGCCAGGTTGGAATAAATTCATTAAAATAGTTACAAAACAAGTGACAAAAATTCGCTCAGACCCGTCGATTTTTAAATACATTTCTCAATCTGTTTATTTAAAAAAAAAGTGCTGCAAATATTTTCTAAAGTTATGACGTCATCGTCATTTCTTTTTAATGGCAACCCCCATTTTTTAAAATGTCATTTGAAAGAGCACATTTTTCTGCATACAGTACATTAAATTCTAGGGCGTATTGCATGACGAAATTATCGAGAGAAAAATCTTAACTACTTATAACAATGTAATAAAACAAAAATACAAGAATTTAAGAATGCAGCAAAAAATAATTAGATTAAATGTTCAAATTGCGCGCCATTTGCTTCTTGACAATGTCCAAGTCCAAACTGAAATTCTCGCAAAATGTTAATAATTGTTTCGGGTCCAATTCTTCCAATTTCGTAAGTAATTCTGTCTTTTAAGTCCTCAATATTGTTCCGTCTATTAAAATAAACTTTGGATTTAAGGTAACCCCATAAAAAATAATCCAATGGGTCTGGAGATCTAGGTGGCCATTCTATTGATCCGCGTCTACCAATCCATCTGCGTGGGAAAATTTCGTTTATTTAATTACGCACTATTACCGAATAATGTGGCGGTGCACCATCCTCTTGAAACCATATGGAGTTTTCCGGTACATTAGGGTTTTCACCATTTGGATACAGTGCGACAAGTTCTGGAATTATGTTTTGTTGGAGCAGCTCCAAATATTTTTCGCCATCTAATGAACCTTGAATAAAAAATGGACCCAATATTGTATTCCCAACAATTCCAGCCCACACGTTAATTTTTGTGGAAACTGAGCATGGGCCTACACCATCCAGTGTGGATTTTCACGTGACCAATATCGACAATTTTGCCTATTCACAGTGCCATTTAAACAGAAGGTGGCCTCGTCAGAGAAAAGTACTCAACTTAAGAAATGTGGATTGATATTACATCGTTCCATCATGGTTTCGCAAAAATCTACTCTGCGGTCGAAATCATCTTCGTTAAGCTCTTGAACTAAATTCACTTTATATGGGTGCCATTTATTTTTCTTCAAATATTTTAAAACAGTCGACTGACTAATTGAATACTCTGCTGCGACTTCGCGACTTGGTTTGTGAGGATTCTCCTCCATTGTCAGTAAAACATCTAACTGTCTATTTTCTGAAATTGTAGGACGACCTTTCATGAAATTATCTCTTACCTGACCACAATCTCGGAACTTCTTTTCTATTTTGCTAACAGTTGATTGTGTAATAGGTCGATTAGGGTATTTACCATTAAATAATTCACAAACCATAATTTGTGTTCGGGACTTGTCTCCATAGCCAATCATTATCAAAATTTCAATTAATTCTGTCCCACTTAAATGTTGCATTATCAGCACTTTCAATACGATATCACAAGTAAATACTAATGAATGGGCCTACCCCTTTCAGCGTAGTGAGGCTAATATAATTTAGTGAACTGTATTTAGGTTGTATTTGTTGCTATCTATTTTGTGTGTACGAACTTTTTAGATTTCACAGCTGCAACTTGAATTATTTGTAACATTTTTTTGCACATTCTTTAATTTTGTTTCTAATATATGGATCACCCTGTATATGAGTATAATATCCTGCCGTATATGTAGCGCAAAGTGGGTTGCCTATGAAAGATTATTGCAGAATATTGAAGCCCCTAGCCTAAAAAGATGAACTATTGTCCAAACTGCAGAGTGTAAAGTTGATTGCCTATATAAGATTGTTGAGAGTTAATTACAGGTCGCAAAGTTTGTGGCGTTTGAGCTCCTTACGAACTGAAATATACTGCCATCTAAATTGTATTCTAATGTTGGTTGTCTATACAGAGTTATCCAGTTATCATTTTAATAATTTAATATGTGCAATTCTATGGAATTAGCAATTTTGTCATGACGTGTTTTACGCATCGTTTTGCTAATTAATAGTATATTATTCAACGAGCTATTATTCACGAGGGTGAAGTTTAAGACACGAGCCGCAGGTGAGTGTCGTAAATCACCAGAGTGAATAATAGTCATTATATGCGAGTAGAATACTATACTTTGTCCACTACTATTAAATATTTAATATGTAATTAATTCATCTTCATTCAATGTCTCCTACTTAGGAAAAATTCATATGTCATCAGACATCATATATAATTTTCTCGATTTTTCGGGCCACAAGTTTAATGAGGCGATTTCTGCAGCCTCGTTTATCTCTGGCGGTATCTTTGAAATCTAGTTTTAACTGTCAGTACCGATTTATTTAATTATATTGCCCTTTTTGAGTACCTAAAATGTGACATTATTGTAAATAACGTTGGCGTTGAAATCGCACAAATTTTGACGTTTCAAATCAATTTACGCTTTGACACATTATCATGGCTTACTAATAAAATAATACAGTTTGTAGACATGTAGGTAAATGGTTTCAAAAACAATGTTGGGGATTTCCGCGTGTTGCTAATAGAAATAGATGATGCTTTGAAAAGAACTTACTAATGTAGCTGATGAGTGTTTATTAAAATACCTCTTCGGCATTTGTGTGCTTCCTAGAAAACTTAGAGAGACAACACTTCTCTTTTGGTTACTATATACAATTTTGACAGTTTAAATTTTTAGTAAAAAGCCGCTAATGTCATTTCTTGCAAACAATTGACTGTCCTCATTATTCACTGCAATCAGTGAATAATGAAATCATTATTCACTGCAGAGAATAATGGATAGCATTATCCTTAAGGAAACACATACATATTGAGTACATTATATAATAGTCGTGGACAAACTAATTTAATTATTCCCCTATTGTAATACCTTTCTTACCAGTGTTAATTTTAACTAAAAACATGAAAGTAGAACAATGCAGGAATTTTGTTTTACTATTTAAGAATTCATCAGCACGCTGACCGTTATAGCTTTCAATTCGAAACAAATATGCGAAACTAGAGTAACCATACTCCTACCCGATCCTTCTTTATCGCGAAAAACTGCCTGTAACTCGGAAAATTAGCAAGTTACAAAAAAATTCCAAGAGATGAAAAATGTTTAGAAGGCCTCAATGCATACGTCTGAATTACATATTTTTAAAGCGTTACAATTTTAAAGAAAAGGGTAGTTTTTAATGTTTTTCCGGAAAAACTCGGTGAAAACGCAAATAACAGAAAAGTTGCAAATAAAAAAAGTCTTGTATTTCGATTACACATTCACCTGAATTCTTTCAGATTTTTTTTCAACATTTCAACTTTTACATTTCCCCACTAATGGGGAAGCATAATATCGAAACGTTATTTCATGTTTTTACTTCCCTCGCATACCGAAGGGTAGGTATTGTATTCGAGAAAAAATCATCCTCCGAGATTTTTTCGGATTTTGACGTTTCAGATCACGTAGATTACGAAAAATACAGGTTTTTCCAATTCCGTCAGTCTGTCTGTCTGTTTGCCTGTCTGTTTGTTGGTGCATTAATTAAAAAACTACTTGACGGAGAACAGTCAAATTTGGTAGGTAGTTGACGCTACTGTCAGCGAAGAAATGGTTAAACTTTCACTGGAAAATATATAGGGTGGACCGTCTAAAGGGAATAAATAATGAAAAAAAAATTTTGCTCAAATTTAAAATTTCCACGTTTCATGACACTCTAAACCTATTTCAGAAAAAATAAATTAAATATTTTTTTCACCAACATTTTTGAAAAATTTTTTAAAATACGAAAACATTTTTTTTCTTTGTTCAAATTTAAAATTTCTACGTTTCATGGCATTCTAAACCTATTTCAAAAAAAAAAAAATTGGAAATGCTTAGCCTTTGAAACGTTTGAAAGGCTAAGCATTTCCAAGAAACTGAATGTGATTTTATGAAAATGTAATTCATTAGAATGAAAACAAATTTTTTAAAGACAAGGTACGTAAATAAATTAATTTCAGGCCTTTGTTCTCATTTTTAACTGAATTTACATATCGTAGGGGATCATGTGGATACTAGTTTAGCCTGCTTAGCCGTAGGATGGATGCTAGTGTTAAAATGAGAATGGCTGATAAGAATTTTCACTTGGTAGCATAACCGCAGAAGTCAGGTTATCGAAAGAATGCAAAGATTTCATTAATATTTATATATATAGTTTTTCCTTTAGTTCTCATAGATAGCTTTTCTTTCCACTGTTTGCAAAATCCTATAAAGAATATATGTTTCAGAGTATAGTTGATTTCAAATTGTATAAATAAATAGAAAAAATGTATTCACAAACACCAAAACACTTGAACACTCGAATATCACGCGTTTCGTCATCCATGTTGGCATCATCAGGAGATGATTAAAACTGAACAAAGCACAAAGAACACTGCTTAGGGACAGTTCTGGTCAAGAGAAGCGGAAATAATTCTTGTATCAAGATTATTAAAGTTTACATAAATCATAAATAAACAGTTGGTGAAAGAGTGAATTAACAAACAAAAAATAGGTTTCAACATTAAATGGACGAACTAATTATCAACAATAAATGCAGCTTTTTTCTTTCGCCATTTGCGTCAACGTTATAATTAACTACTAGTCGAAAATATAAACGAGTTTTACAATCGAGTAATAAATTCAGTTGTAATTAAAACGAGCCAAATAGTTATATCTACGGTTGAGTGAAATTGTAGGTAAACGTTTAATTATTTAGTGATTTCTAATTAACATGTAACTAAATCACTGTCTGGAGTTATATTTGGAAAAACTTTATGCAAAATTTAGTACCTATTTGAAAATTATAATTTTTTATCAACATCCATCCAGTAGGCTATCAACTAAACACAGAATTGATCTGTTTTCTGTCTTCACACAACGGTAAACCCCTTTTAAATATTAGCGAACAATATTTGTGTTCGCAGCACTTCACATTAGCAAGAAGGCCGTGGATTGATTGTTGTACCTCAAACAAGAAAGTGATTTGCATAAACCTCCTATGTCTTCAATGTCTGAGCTGTGTAAATTGTTTATTAACATAACAAATAAGCATGAATAACGAATTTATGCCAAGGAGTACTTTTATTTTTATAGAGCGATGACAAAGTATATCATGAACTGACTTATCGCCTGGCCTAGAGTAGATTTATTTAATTTATAACAAATAATGCAAAGCTGAGATCTATGCAATATTCCAAGAGCCAGTGACACGAAAGTTTCTTGCATGTAAACTGATAGTCGTTCTCATAGGCCGATTCAGAAAGGTATCAAGATTGTTGAAAATTATAGTGTTCCCTATCAGCGTAATCTTGAAGTGAGGATTATTTAAAAGTCTACTTTTTATACAAACCCCAACTGATAGGCATCTGTGAAATAATTTCAAGTGAGGAAATATAAGAATTTCGATAAAATTGCTTGCTTGCTATACAGGAGTAGTTCAGTTGGTAAAGTAAAAAATACACCAGAAGCTCGCAAAAAATTGTATCTGAGATTTTCCTTCCGTAACTGTTAGTGCGAGGATTAAACATCACAAAACCATAAAAATCAGTTCTGGGGGTGCCGCGCAACCTCCCAAAAGAACACCCCTTCGGTGAAAAGGGCCCTATTTTACTGATAACTCGTTAACCATTGAAGATATAAAAAAATTACTCATCATAAAAAAAGAAAGCTTGACTAATTTCCTAAAAAAAAGGTTCTTTAGTAATTTTCTTGTATATGCCTTGATTTTCGAGAAAATCGGTAGTGACAAAAATGGCTAAATTTGCATTTTTAATGCGCGCGAATTTTCGTTTCTTTGAAATTTTTTGCGCGCGGCCTATAGAAAAAATTGAATTGCTCGAAAACCAAAGAAGCTAGGAAGTAAAATCAAAAATGGGTTTTAAATGGAATATAAAAAATTCTCTTGTGTTGTCATTTTTGAGGGTTATTGATATTTATTAGTATATAAAAATAACAATATAATAATAATAATACTTTATTATCCAAAAGACCAATTACAATGGTATAAGATTAGTCACATGATTAGACACCACCACGCTAGTGCCCCCTGATTATGACATAATTAAGAGCTTAAAATAATAGAAATTATTACACTAACAAATATTCTAAAAACAAAGACAACTTACACATAAAATTACATTGTCACAAATAACTTTAAATATGTACATTTAATATGAATATGTGTCGAATTTTCAATTAAAATCAAATGAAATAAATAAGTAGATCAAAAAGTACAAAATTCACATGTCTAAAAATTCTTCAACTGAGTGGAAACTGAAACACCCCCCACCCGTGTCGTTCTTTTTCTTGTTAAATTCTCTTTTATTATAATATCAGTTACCCTCCCCTCTCCCCTGAATGTCTAATTATTAAATCAATTAGCTAATTTGGCTGTGTGATCGTCTAGTTTAGTGGTAGGACTCAAATTTACGTTTGTGATTTGTAGTTTATTGTTACCATAGTTCTTTTTCTAGGTTTGATATTACTGTTTCTATTTATTTATTGAATTGATAATTAACTATTTATTATGACATTTAATGATTCGTTCTTTACACTAACTATTGCTATTAATTTATTTGGCAAAGTTCTAATTATAGTTATTTATTTAATTGTTCAAATTAAGCACTGAATATTGTTTTGGCACTTGTTTATTTAATTGACAAAATAATTAAGTATTTTTATAATACCCTGTATAAAGTTCAAATTCAAAATTATTCTTTTTATTTAATTTATACTGAATTATTTATTTTAACTTTTATGTTAACTTTGTTTAAGTTATTCATATTTTAGTTCTCATTTTTATTCCCTATTGTAATGCTCAAGTAAACCTTATGTTTACTTATTTCATTTTAAATATTCGTTTTTAGTTTTTCTGGTAATAATGCACTTTATTTTCTATTTCTGGTAAAAGGTAAAGTAATTAAAAACAAGGAACGTTTTTATACGTATAATCAGACAATTGTCAGATAATATCATAATTACAAAAATATTGTTGTGGCAATGGCCATAAAATAGTTGCTTACATATAAATCCAAAATGTGAACAATCACAAATTTATATTACAGCAACAGATTTCGTTGGGACAACAGTCACGTATAAGTTTATCGGATGGTCAATCAAACAACTCTAATAATCACTAAAAATAATAATGATTATAACGAGAATACCCGTTCAAAACTGGAGTAAAAAATGTTGAATTCGGAACATGTAAAGTTCATACTTGGGTGGCGAAATCTCGCAATAGTTTATTTAATTGAATGCACGGCAAGTTGAAATCTCAAGTAATTGCCTATTCAAACATAGTTTGACGTTGCGAAGAATAGAATAATGTGATCTGATCAATAAACTTGATACAGAACCAGCCAATTGGCTACCAATAGGTTTTTGTGCTGCGAAGATTGTAATTGTTCAAACAATTGAATGAACAAGCAATTTGTATCAATTTCAGCTCGCCCATGACATAAATATGTCATCGTGAATGAATACAAGGCAAAACACCCAGTACAAAGTTTAACATGTGATAATATTTAAAATGATAATTATGTCAAACTAGCAGGAGGCAAATCACAGGCCTTATCAGTGGGTGGCCCACAAAAGTCCAGTGACCGCATCCCTACAAGTAGGACATAAATAAACCGGCAGGTCCGAACAGCTGTAAAACTCTTCGGACAATCAAATATTGCAGAAGTTCATTGACCACACGACAAAGCAAAACGCAACAGAAATTGTTTACCAACAAAATCTGTCGATGTTTGAAAAGTAAAATATTTTAAAAATAAAATAAAATGTGACAAAATCTAGAACACATTATCAAGCTAAAAATATTGAGAATCTTATTTAAATAAAGTGACAAAATAATTGTAGCAAAGTACTGAATAATAAAAGTTTATCATTTATAGTGCCATCCTGTCAAAACCGCGGTGCAGTGAGTTTAAATGTCCGAAATACAAAACCTACGTTTGATTTATATTATTATAGATTTCCCAGCATGGTTTTATTAAATTTCAATATTTTCCTACAAGCTAAATTCATTGCAGTTACTCCCCCGCGACTTTTAATTATTTGATACCTTGAGTGTAAATCGCGAGATGACCCGGGTCATCCCCAGTCGTTTCATCATCTGAGATTCTTAGCATGTTGTAATTTAAATGGTACAACCGATACAAGCTGACCACAGTCTTTTGGTTTATTGTTGTTAATTTTACTGGACTTAGGTATATCGAGAAGATTTCTCCTTTTTTAATAAAGTTGTGATATTTTACTATCAGAGCTCTAAGAACGCCGCCGAGCAACTTTGATAGAAAATTATTATTAATTTAATTAACTGTGAGCGAATACTAGTCAGCGACTTAGTATGAATTTGATGAAACAGCAGACTGGTCAATTAATGAACTGAGCTCAAAGAACAAAGCCGAGCAACGTAGTTCTTATTCAATCAAAAATGATAATAAGATTGATCCCGTTTGAAAATTACCTCGCGTTTTTATACTTGAGAAATGCCCGAAAATCTGTGACGTTGCATCCCCACATCTCTTCTTTGGCTGAGCTCCCACGAGAAAACGTACACCTGTGTTTATGTTATCGTCGAATGTTTATGTTGACCATATAATCTGAAGTGTCTAATCGCTGCAAACTACCCTAACTTCGCCCGAGATGTACGTTTTTAGAGATTTTTAAAACGGTATGCATTCGAATGATTTGAAACTTTACATCTTCACTGCAAGAATACACGTAAAATATTTTTATGTGAATACTGGGTGATATTTGATTTCGTACCGAATTATGTACAATTTTCGGAAATATGTAAATTTGAACTAATTGAAGCAGGAATAAATTTTCGATTAATATAGGTGGGTCTGTTCCGTTTCAAAACAGTTATTAATTAAAAAAGTTTTAATATCTTTCTTGAAAGTTCTGACATAGCTAATATTTTTAAATTGTTGAGGTAGCTTGTTTTTTTTCCCATATACCTTGGATTTTCCTCATACTTTGATAAACTATGTATAGGGATTAACAAATTGTGACCTTCTCTTGTACTATCATTATAATTACAATTACTTGGCAAAAATGAATTAAAATGATTTTGTACGTAAACGGGTACTTCTAAAATATAGATACAGGGCAAGGTTAATAATTGTAGATCTTTAAATATCTTTTTACACGATTCAAATTTAGATGTTCCTAAAATATAACGAATTGCTCTTTTTTGTAATCTGAATAATCTTTCAGATTTATGAGTTGAACCCCAGAAAAGAATACCATATGATATTCTTGATAGAAAGTGTGCATAATAGTAGGTTAACAGTGTTTGCCTACTGGCTAATTTTGATAATCTGTACAATGCATATCAATATGTATTCCTAAAAATTTTGTAGAATGTGTTTGTTGTGATTTACCCTCTAATTTGATTAATTATTATTAATATATGTGGAATTTCTAGGAGAAAATATAATAAATACTGTTTTAAAAATGTTCAAGAAGAATCTGTTTATTTTAAAATATTCAGCATATCTTACTATGTTGTCTTGTAAGGAAGTTAAAGCATTTTGCATAGCTTTTCCATAACACAAACAGGAATTATCGTCAGCAAACATGATTAAATACTCATCAAAGAAACTCGGTAAGTCGAGGCCCTAAAATAGTTATCTCTTGATTTTTTGTGCATCTAACTATTCGCAGGCCCATAAAAAATAACTGACTATAATATAAGTTATAAATGCATTATCTTTTAGTTCAAGGTAATACTTCAATGCAGAAAAAGTTAGGAATAAAAATATTCACATTTACAAATTTAGCAGCATGTTAAAGTTAGTCAAAAAAAAACAAAAAAGGCTGCATATTCAATTTTTTTATGATATTTTTTTAATACAATTTTTTTAACTACTAAATGATTAGAAATAATAGTCATATGATATATAAACTGAAAACAAAAATTTTAAGCCAAGTTTTCAAGATATTTGGGCCTTTTTTTATTTTCAGGAAACAATAAAAAATGGGCCAACTTCAATATGCATTTGTAATTGTGAATATTTTTATTCCTAACTTTTTCTGCATTGAAGTACTACCTTGAACTAAAAAATAACTTATATTAAGGTCAGTTATTTTTTATGGGCCTGTGAATAGTTAAAAGTGCAAAAAATCAAGAGGTAACTATATTATGTTGTTATTTTTAAATACTAATAGATATCAATAGCCATCAAAAATGGAAACACAAAAGAGTATTTTATATCTCCTTTAAAACCCATTTTAATTTTTCTTCCTAGAGTGCTTGGTTTTCGAGCAATTCAAATTTTTCTATAGACCGCGCGCAAAAAATTTCAAATAAACGAACATTCGTGCGCATCAAAAATACAAATTTTGCATTTTTTTCAATACAGATTTTCTCGAAAACCATGGCATATACAGGAAAATTACGAGAGGACTTTTCTTTAGACAATTAGTCAAGTTTCTTTTTTATGATGAGAATTTTTTTATATCTTCAACGGTTAACGAGTTATCAGTAAAATAAGGCTTTTTTCACCGAAGGGGTGGTTTTTTGGGGGGGGGGGGGTTGCGCGGCACCCCCAGAACTGATTTTTGTAGTTTTGTGATGTATATTCCCTCCACTAACAGTTACTGAAGGAAAATCTCAGAAAACATTTTTTGTTTTGGAAATCTTTATATTTATTGGACTAGAGTGATTCCATATAAAAGAAAACATTGGTGCCATTTTGTCGGATTTATTATCCTCATACGCCAAATCGAGCGCCTGCGCCTGCTTGATTTATTTATTCAACATTTTATGCGATAAAAATCTTTTAAAAAATTGGAAAAAACAATATTTTTCGTGAAAAACTGTTGAAAATTTGGAATATATGCACGGTACAAAAAAAATTACAAGAAAATAAAATTTTAAAGAATATATTAACCTAGATGTTTGAATTTTTTTCAGATTTTTAAGTTTCATAGTTTACCAGATTTTCCATTTTCCGGTAAGAGCCTTTTTTCGTGTTTTACCGGAAAAACTTGGAAAGGTGCACAAAGTCATAAAGGAAAAGAGTTTTGTGTTTTAATAAATACATTCACTAGAATTAGGAAATTATTATTTTTTAAACACTTTATGCCATTAAATAAAAGATTTTTGCTTTATCTATTATATTAAACAAATGTATGAACTAAGGAATACCTTCGAGGATTTTTTTCTCCTATCAAGAAATGACATTTTCTTTCTGAGAAAGCACAATTTCATTTAGATAACATTATTTTTGGGGAAAAACCCATAGAACATTGACTATAGATTCAGTATTAGCAAACGTTATAAAATTACGATTGCTTTTTCATCACCTTTATTATCAAATTAGCTACTTAGATGAACTAGAAGTATTTCAATTGTTCGAACGCTGCGCTGGCATAAAATAAAAATAAGTTTTCGTTAATTTTATTTGTATTACAATACCTACATACGTACGTGTGAGATAACAGTTTCAAGGATTTGATAACACAAATGATTATATAATTAATTGTCATTAGTGATATACATTTATCAGCTCGATATGTGTTATAGACCGAGCTCCATGACAAAAAAGGTACCCCATCGAACACCTCAAGTTTAAAAGGTCAAAATGGTTGCAAAACATGTAAATATCATGTTACGGTCACCAGACCATTAAAAACTTGTTAATTATTATTTTTCATGAATTTTTGAATTTACCTGAAGAAATGATTTTATATTTCAAAACACCTGCTTGAAATTTTCTTAATAGAGCATTTTTTTAATGAAAGTAACATCTCCTTGATTTTTTATTTAAAATTAACCTGCCCTTGCCTATTACAACACGTCTGTTTGGAAATTTTTATTAAAAAAAAAACGTTATCGCGGCGCTTAAAAATTAACTCTGACAGTAAAAAACACTTTTTCGATAAAAAACGTATTTGAATATACAGGGTGGGCAAACGTGTGTCGGACCCCGATATCTCGAGTTCTACGATAGCTGGAAATTTTTTTAAAAATTGCAAGTAAACTACACTGCTGGCCATTCGAACTTACACATAGAGACTTTTAGGCAAAATTTAAAGTTCAATATTTTCAACAGGAATGCACATTTTTGAACGCGGCTTGCAAATTTTAAGAGCTAGTTTTTTTCGGATTAAGCTGCATGACGTATATTTATCGTAGGACCATAAGTTTATTATATACGGGGTGATCAATGAAGTCATGCAAAAAATCAAAAAGTTTGTATGAGTGAAATTTCCGCAAAAAATTTTTTTGGTCGTTGCAATATGGTTCCTTACTAAGGTAACATCAATATCTCTAGACGGTTTTGTCAGTTTTTGGATTAAGGCCCTTAGGCCTTGTACACACTACTCAACATAAAATTTGGATACCGAAATCTTTAAAATGCTATAACTTGACATTGGATTGACGGTTCTTGATGATTTTTGCGGATTTGGAATCCTTATTTCACGTAGATTTTCTATGGTCTAAGCATTTTATTTAAGGGTTGAAATTTACACATTATACCGGGTCGATAATAAACAAAAACGTAGGGTACGACGCGCTCTAAAGTTTGGCATTATTTAAGTTTTTGTAAAAATAAATTCTCACCTCGAGTTGTTTTTATTTAATGTTCTTCTCACTGTTCTGTCCGAAACTCACACCCCAGTTTGTTGTCTCAAAGAATCATTCAGTTTTACAGAGTTCTTTGTCCACCCCCATGCCCATAATTATGATCGGGTGTAATTTCTACGCGACGCGTCAATTTCAAAGTAGGCATTGGAAAAACAAATTTGTTGCTATGGAATTAAAAACTGTTTACATTATTTTAGAAATAATCTGACATATTTCAATGTTATAATTTTGTAAAGTTTAATTAATATGAGGCGTTTAACCACGGCAGAAAGGGAAAATTGCATTCGACTTCTCAACGAAGGAATGTCAAAACAGCAAGTTGCGCACATTTACAATGTCAGCCGAAAGACAATTTATAATTTGAACCGCCGCGTCGAAACTACTGGTGATCATAATTATGGGCATGGGGGTGGACATACAAAAAAAATAAACCAAAGAACCGAAAGAATTTTAATGAGAGAAACTATGCGGAATAGAACAAAGAACTCTAGAAAACTAAATGACTCTTTAAGACAACAAACTGGGGTGAGAGTTTCGGACAGAACAGTGAGAAGAACATTAAATAAAAACAACTTGAGGTGACATTTTTTTTTTTAAACATAACACTAATGCCAAACATTTTAAATTATAGAACCCGTCGAAGAGCAAAATGTGTGCGGTTATTACAACGCCATAGAGCGAATAGGCGGGCATGGGCAAATCGGCATGCGAATTGGGGTAATGCAGAGTGGAGCCATTGTTTATTTACTGACGAAACAAGATTTAATTTGTTTCACTCCGATGGCCGAATGTTAGTTTGGAGAAGGCCAAATCAGCGATATTTGGAGGAAAATATGGCCCCTCAAGAAGCATTTGGTGGCGGAGGTGTTACAGTGTGGGGAGGTATCATAAGAAATGGTAAAACCGAGCTATTCATTACCAACCAAACCATTAATGCCACTGTTTATCAGGAGGAAATTTTGGAACCTATTGTTGTTCCTTTTGCTCGACATTACGGCCCAGAAATTCTATTGGTGGATGACAACGCTCGACCTCACAGAGCGCGAAGGATCACACAGTTTTTGCAGGCACAAAACATCAATAGGATGGACTGGCCTGCAAAGTCTCCGGATCTTAATAATCGAACACGTTTGGTCTTATTTAAAACTTAAAGTAAGATCTCTTGATGTACCCCCTGAAACCTTGAAAGAATAAAACGTGTTGTGAACGAAGAAAATTAGTTTTCTGTGGTGCTGGCAACGGTTGAGAATCCCCATGTTAGATAAAGAGAAGTGAGCTCATTAGCAGGAATAAGTAGACGGTCTGTGGGTCGAATCTTAAAAACAAGTAAGTTGCATGCATCATATTCAAATGCACCAGGAATTATCTAATGACGATTTTCAAAAGCGCCTACAATTTTGTAATTGGGCCAGAGGTAAAATGCAAGATGATGTCAACTTCTTAAATAATGTTTTATTCACTGACGAGGCAACTTTTCATAAAAATGGATTTGTTAAAGGGCACAATTTCCATTATCATGCTTCGGCCAGTCCTCACTTTTTTATGCAAGTTGATAACCAACATAAATGGTCTATAAACCTTTGCGGAGGAATTATTGGAGAACATGTAATAGGGCCAAATTACTTTGATGGTACATTGACTGGAGCTATGTATCTTCATTTTTTGGAAAACTATCTGCCACAATTATTGGTAAATCTCCCTGAAAGAATTCGAAATTGGACGTGGTTTCAGCAAGATGGATCTCCACCACCACATTATTTAAATGCAGTTAGAAACCAATTAAATAATACCTAACCTCATCAATGGATTGGAAGATATGGACCCAGTAAGTGACCTGCTAGATACCCAGTCTCTTCGTCCATACGAAAACAATTTTTCACTCACTTCCTTCGTATCACTTATTTCCTTCAATAACATTAGATGTGAATAACTCTCGCGTTTTTTCAACCATTCTTCCATCCAATAACGACGTATAATTATAGCTAGGTGGACATGCTTTTTTCTTAAAATCCATTCTCTGATCAAACAGAATCGGTGTGCTTTCTAGAGTCACTTGAAATATAATGGCGAAAAAATAATATCAGTAATAATGAAAGTGTAAGGTGCGAAAAATAATGGCAGAGAACGAGGGGGACATTTTTATTAATGATCTGCTGGTCTGACATTATTACTGAATGTGTAAGAGCCCTTTTTGGGCCCGGGGTTAAAAAAATCGAAACACTTTTTTGGTCATGTTTCTCTTTGCTAATTTCAATCGCAATTTTTCCCCAAAATCTCCATTCGTCTTGGCAGTACCTTGAAGCATGGCTTAGAATCCACGTTCCAGGAGTAAGACAATTTAAATTTCACTGACCACCGAGGTTTTGGGCCTCCGAGTTGAGATCGTGCAATTTTGTTTTCAGTAAATATCTCTCATTACCCTTATCAGTGTGACATTACTAACGCCGATATTATTAGAAATTAACAGTAGACATAACCGAACAACAAACTAATTAATTTTACAGATACAAATTGTGTACAATAAATTTTTAATCGTAACGTTAGATATTAACATAATAAGAGTAAGGAATTATTAATAGTTAAGTCGTTAAAATGATGTCATTCTGGTAACGACTAAATATCTCAAGATTGTATGACGCACCGTATTTTATTGAGATAAGCAGATAAAGATAATACATAATAATAAAATTCTTATAAGCCTGTCTTGTAATATGTAATATTTTGTAATACACATTATACCATAGGTAATTCTATTATTTATAGACCAAGCAAATACAAATTTTGACGTATATAAATTAGTAGCCGCAATGTTCTTGCAGAATGGCTTTGGGAGAGGCAATGGGAGGAGAGACTTCTCATTTTGTGAGTCAAAAAATTTAATTTGCATCATCGCTTTTTATCAACAATAGGAGCGGAAAATCAATTTTCTTAAAATACTGGAAAAATTAAAAATTAAAATCGCTCCAGAGCAGCGGTAAAAAAGTTATTGCAAAAATATACTCCAGTCAAATTAGACGTAAAAAAATTGAAACTTTGCAATAATTCGTATACAGCTGAAAATTGGTACAGGCCTTGAATACATCATTGCCAATGAAATGTCAAAAGCCTCGATCTCATGTCGGCTAAAAATTTTATTCAAGGTCAAAGGTCACAAATAACAGTTTTTCGAGTATTTCTCGTAAACTATAACAGCCAGTTTTTCAATGTTGAGTTAAAGTTCGAGTTAGATAACTCTTACTCGCACCTTAACTCGAGGCTAAATTCAAGTTAACGTTACAACTGTTTTTCATTTTGTTATGTTGACATGAGAAGTATGAATTTTAACCATATTTTTGTAATTTTACACAAGTATTCTAATGTCTTCTATAGTTCTGTGATGTTAACAATGTTACATTAACCTAACTTTCTGTGATATTATTTGTAAAATGTAATATTTATATATTTTCTTACTTTTTATTGGGTATTTTGCCACTGAAAAATATTTAAAAAATTAATGAAAAAACCTCTGCGCCAAACGGATCAAACAGAGGTTGGTTCTTGAGCACTTGACTGTTTCAAAAAGTCTCACACCTAAAAATATATAAACTAGAACAATGTTATAAACTAAAAACTGAAAATCAAAGCTAGAGGTAGTTAACGTTTCGGAAGAGAATCTACTTCCGTTCTCAAAACTTTTTTGGCCGTCAACCATGACAGTTCTTTGTTTATGTATTTCCATAGTCACGTGAGACATTAAATTATATTTATCTTATTTTTACTTACTTCGTCTCTAAGGATGGGCAACCAACTAGTACAAAAATCTATTGAATAATTAGAAACGCATCTATCCTCGTTTAATAAAATAATCGCGGATTCTTTAAGTTTTCTTTTAGTTCCGTTGCTCTCTTTTTCCAAAATCTTCGCCGAGTCCCATTTAATTCTATGATTATTATCCCACGCGTGTTCACAAATTTTGGATTTTTCAAATTCTCCCCTTCTAGCGTAATTTCTATGTTCACCAAGCCTTACGTTGAAAGGTCTAGATGATTCACCTACGTAATGTTTTCCGCACTCACACGGAACACTATAAATACAATTTTTTGAACTTTGAACAATATTTGGAGGTTTGGTTCTTGATAAAACCGATCTTAGCGTGGAGCCCGTTTGAAAAACTGTTCGTACGGAAAACCTGTTCCCAATTTTTCGTAATTTATCCGATAAACCATGTATATATGGAATTACTGCCATTGACCTAAATACCTCAGGTTGTGATAGTATATTCTCTCTACTATCAATGTTCAATAACTGACTATCAACAAAACTCCCAGGATATTGATTATTTAATAAGACAGTTTTTATAAATTGTTTTTCGTTCCTTAATATTACATCATTTGAAGAAATCATTTTGGCCCTGTCGTACAAACACTTAACAACACCTTTCTTAACAGTAATATGTTGATTTGAATTGAAATTTAAGTATCTGTTTGTGTGTGTTTGTTTTCTATACACACTGGTTTGGTATGTGTTATCTAATTTTTTAATTAAAATATCTAAGAAAGGTAATTCATTATTATTCTCTATTTCTATTGTAAATTTAATTGAAGGTTCTTTTTCGTTAATCTGATTCAAAAAATTACTTAAACATTCTTTACTATAAGGCCATATAGCAAAAATGTCATCTACATATCTCCACCATACAATGGGTTTATAAGCTAGATTATTAATATTACTTTCCTCGAAATGTTCCATGAAAATGTTACTTAATATTGGAGATAATGAAGAACCCGTGGCCATCCCAAAGTCTTGTTGATAGAAGTCATTATTTAATTGAAAGTATGTTGTTTTAATGCAAAGTGTAAGTAATTCCATTATAGTTTCAATGCTTAACTTAGTTCTATTCGCCAAATTCCCATCTTGTTGCAATTTGTTTTTAATTATTATTAATGTTTTATCTACAGGAACATTTGTAAATAGGCTTACTACATCAAAACTGACCATTAGATGATTATTGTTAAAGTGATTTTCTGACAGCTTTTCCAAAAAATGTTTGCTATTTTTAATATAAGACTCGGAGGAACCTGATAAAGGATTTAGGATTTTTAATAAATATTTTGAGAGTTTACTACATGGAGAATTAATTGAACTCACAATTGGTCTTAAGGGGATGTCAGGTTTATGAATTTTTGGCAAACCATAGAAATGAGGAGGCTTGCTGTGATGTGGAGTTAACATCTTTCGTTCAATATCTGTAAATTCGTTTTTGTGTTTAAATAAGATTCTATATATTTTGTTTTCTAAAGAATTTGTAGGATCTTTATTTAATTTGGAATAATTTCCATCATTTATCAAGTTCGTAATTTTTGTATCATATATATCTGTATCTAAGATTACCGTGGCATTGCCTTTATCAGCTGGTAAAATTTTAATGCTATGATCATTTTTTAGAGATGAAATGGAACGTTTTTCATTGATAGTAGAGAGAATATACTATCACAACCTGAGGTATTTAGGTCAATGGCAGTAATTCCATATATACATGGTTTATCGGATAAATTACGAAAAATTGGGAACAGGTTTTCCGTACGAACAGTTTTTCAAACGGGCTCCACGCTAAGATCGGTTTTATCAAGAACCAAACCTCCAAATATTGTTCAAAGTTCAAAAAATTGTATTTATAGTGTTCCGTGTGAGTGCGGAAAACATTACGTAGGTGAATCATCTAGACCTTTCAACGTAAGGCTTGGTGAACATAGAAATTACGCTAGAAGGGGAGAATTTGAAAAATCCAAAATTTGTGAACACGCGTGGGATAATAATCATAGAATTAAATGGGACTCGGCGAAGATTTTGGAAAAAGAGAGCAACGGAACTAAAAGAAAACTTAAAGAATCCGCGATTATTTTATTAAACGAGGATAGATGCGTTTCTAATTATTCAATAGATTTTTGTACTAGTTGGTTGCCCATCCTTAGAGACGAAGTAAGTAAAAATAAGATAAATATAATTTAATGTCTCACGTGACTATGGAAATACATAAACAAAGAACTGTCATGGTTGACGGCCAAAAAAGTTTTGAGAACGGAAGTAGATTCTCTTCCGAAACGTTAACTACCTCTAGCTTTGATTTTCAGTTTTTAGTTTATAACATTGTTCTAGTTTATATATTTTTAGGTGTGAGACTTTTTGAAACAGTGAAGTGCTCAAGAACCAACCTGTGTCTGATCCGTTTGGCGCAGAGGTTTTTTCATTAATTTTTTAAATATTTTTCAGTAGCAAAATACCCAATAAAAAGTAAGAAAATCTGAATATGCCACAAATAAACAATTACAGACAATATTTATATATTTGTTTATACAATTTATTTTAACGAGGCCATTTTAATGATGGTCTGTTGATCGGCAATAGTGGCCATCCTGTGAAACTCTACCTTATGACGCCTCTTGTGTGGATCAGAATTTATTTAATTAATCCCACATCAGAACGAGAAACACAGTGGAGAGGACCATTAGCACTAAGGCTGCGCCTCAAAATGGATACCATACAGACAGTTGCGGCTACAACAATTCTCCACAACATAGCATGCGATGAGAGGAAACCAGTTCCCTCATGTAAAATAAACATTGCATGTTAATATTTATACAACACAAGATAACAAATACATATTCGTAGAATACAAAATAATATATTGTACTTCTTTTAATATATTATCTACAGTTCTTACGAAATAATATATTGCACTTCTTTTAATATATTATCTACAGTTCTTGGAGGCAAATGAAATCGCGCAAAAAAAATCGTGTCGATCCCATTCTTCCATGTGGTTTGGCCTATATCTGATTACCTTGTGTCTTCTAGCTTTTTCATCACTGCTGTAAGCATTTACATTAAAATCATAATCCATGATGTGTTTGAAAAATATCATAATTTATTTACACCATAAAATAATTTTAGGTTAGTTTTAAGCCGAAATTTGTAATTAACTCATACCTCGTCTAGAGTTATCTTAACCTCGATTTAACTCGAGGTTTCAAGTTAACTCGCATTTGAAATACGCAACAGTGCGCTTAATCCAGAGTTAACTCCAGTACAAGAGTTAACTCGACATTGAAAAACTGGCTGTAAGTGTTATCGTAAAAATATGTCATACAAAGTTTGTAGATCATGCAATGGGCTTGTTCCATGATATTCTTTTTATATGGTTTTTATACTTTTTCATATAGTACTCGATATTCTCATTATACACTTTAAATTTCGTATTATTAACTTTTTCCGTTCTCGAGATATAAGGAGTTGAAATCAGTAATAGTTGCAAAAACTGAGCGCTCATTTGTGACGTCACTATACGCAAGTGACGTAAGAAAAATGGCTTTCTGGGACCTTTCAAATATAACCTGAAAAGTCGAAAAACATGAAATTTTTAAACGCTGGTAACCAAATAAATACGTCGAGTGGAAGTTCGTTCTATGTGTCTACGGAAAGGACAAGGTCGGCGATGAATTCTAATCGTAAATTGCAAGGTCAAAATCGAAAATTCGTCCCGGCAGGAGCGAGAGAAAATTGTAATTTTTTGACATTTCACCAAATTGTACTCCCCTACTGTCAAGTAGTAAGCAAAACAAACAATACTTCGAAAACGCTTATAATTATAACAAATAAGTCTATTGAGATCGCCTAGTCTATGCGTATAGTGACGTAGCGCCTAGCCACGCCCCCATTTTCGCGAGATGGAGATTTGTAATAGTTTTTAAGATACTAAACGTGCGAATAAGATCCATTAATTTATACATGCACTTTCGATTTATGAAATAAAACAAAAATGCCGAACAAGCCCATTATCTACAAAAACTGTTTCAATATTTTTTTCCTACGAATCATCATTCATGGGATATCACCATTTCAAACACTGAAAATGCTAATATGCACTTATACTTAGCCTGTATACGTCATCGGACGTTCAATATAAGTAAAAATATTAATTTGTGACTAACATACTAAAATACATACAAATTATACGATTCTGAATACGCTATTGGTCCCTAATTGGAGCTACAAAAAAACGTCGGTAAAGGCATTTACACAGAACTTCCCTCTTTATTTATATAGGGCGGTCACTCTAAAAAATTAATAATTAAGAAATGACATGTAAGAATTATAATCGCAATTTAGTTAGCCCTATTATTACAGAAAAAACCTGATAACTTTTTTCCATCATCTACTCTACAGTGGTGAGGGATAAAATTTTCAATTATTTTTTTTAATTTCCAAAATATTTTTTTGTTGAAATAGGTTTAGAATGTAATGAAACGCGAAAATTTTAAAATTGAAAAACAATTTCATATAGGTAGTGGGACAAAAATAAAAGATTTTTTTAATTTTCAAAAAAAAAAATTGTCTTTAAAATATGTTTAGAATGTCATGAAACGTGGCAATTTTAAATTTGAGGAGAAAAAATATAAAAAGTTGCAACATTTTTTTTCTTTTTGATTTTCAAACATATACAGGGTGTTTCAGTTAAAAGTCCCCAGGCCATTATCTCTAAAATTAATAAAGATATTTTATTTTTGTAAATGGCAGATGATTGATACCAAAGAAAGGTTTAAATAACGGTGATTAGAATTTTTCCTCAACAGCACACAGAGATGGCGCTGCGATGCAAAACTATTTTTCGATGGCTGGAACCTTGAAACATAAGTCATGTGATTAAACAATAATTTGTTAATAATTTTGATGGTATAGAAAATTTACAAAAAACAAGCCGTTTTGGAGTTACATGAGTTTCTTTCATTAATGCCAGTACACGTGAATTTTGATAAATCCCTATAATTTATTTATTATTTATTATAGAATATTGGTTACCAAACACTTTTTTTCAAGATAAGGAAAGTGATATAATACACTATCATAAAATTATGTTTACCACTTCCGGCCAAACCGGAACTAACATGATGAACCAATATCCATATGTTCCTACATATTACATTTTTTTTCTAATAACGCTTCTAATAAAACGGCTCCCAAAACTTAAAGTAAGTAAGACAACAAAGAAAATACACACTAATTTAGAATGGTAATGAAAAATCTACTTAAGAGATATTAGTAGGCTTTGATTTAATTTTAAGTTTGACAGTTATTAAACAAAGTTTGTAGTTGGTGCATTTCAATCATAGTTTCAAACAGAAATAGTGTACTTAGAAACAATTCAAAGCAAATTAATCCAAATAAGGCAATAAAAAAAAATAAATTCAAAAAATGGTTAGATACACCAATGAAGATAAGTTAAATATGATTTTAATACACGGTGAATGCAAAAGAAATTCCCGACAAGCAAAACGATTGTTTTGTTTACGATTTCCAAATAGACCTACACCCGATAAAAAACATTTACCATGCTGTTTAAAAATTTAAGAAACTGGGGTAGTTTTAAGAAAACTATTCGTAACAGAAATAGGCCGGTTAGAAACGATGAAAATACAGCCTTGGTGTTAAATAGTGTTGTCAACAATCCTCAATGTTCTCTCCGGAAATTGGCATCGGAAACTAATCTGTCGATATCTTCGTGCCATAGAATATTAAAATCAAATAAATACCATCCATACAAATTAAAATTGATCCATCATTTAAGGCCTGGTGATTATGAACGAAGATTACATTTTCTAGCTGAATTTTCAGTTCTTTCTGAAGAATGCCCAAATTTTTTTAAACATGTGCTCTGCAGCGATGAAAGCCGTTTTCACAACAACGAAGTTGTGAGTAAGCATAGCTGCCGATACTGGTCACAAAATAATCCTAGATGGATGAGAATGACCCGAAATCAGGTAACTTTTGGAGTTAACGTGTGGTGTGGAATATTAAATTCATATATTATTGGACCATATCTATTCCATGGGACTTTAAATGGAAGAAAATATGAGATATTTTTGAGAAATGTATTGCCAGGATTATTAGAGACTATCCCTCATAATCAGGAGAATATTTGGTTTCACCAAGATGGTGCACCACCCCATGACTCAGTACTAGTCAAAGATTGTCTTAATGAAATGTACCCTCAGAGATGGATTGGTACTAATGGAGTAGTCAGATGGCCAGCACGATCACCTGACTTGACTCCATTAAATTTTTACCTTTGGGGGTATTTAAAAAGTGTAGTGTACATTGAACCCATTGAGGATATGGCCGATTTGTATAATAAAATATATTCAAGTGTTACTGCTATAAATAGACATACGTTACAAAAAATTTGCAATGAAGAGTTACTGAAACGGTACAATATGTGTATTCATGAAGAAGGGAGAAATTTTGAACATTTAATATAATAAGTACCTACTAATAAGAAAGAAATTAGTTTAATTTCATTTTTAATAATATTTCGATAGTTTTTAAATGTTTGTTTATAAAACTTTTGTTTACGTTCTTTACTGAATTGTTAATATAAATTTAGCCCATTCTAAACTAGTGTGTATTTTCTTCGTTGTCTTACTTACTTTAAGTTTTGGGAGCCGTTTTATTAGAAGCGTTATTAGAAAAAAAAATGTAATATGTAGGAACATATGGATATTGGTTCATCATGCTAGTTCCGGTTTGGCCGGAAGTGGTAAACATAATTTTATGATAGTGTATTATATCACTTTCCTTATCTTGAAAAAAAGTGTTTGGTAACCAATATTCTATAATAAATAATAAATAAATTATAGGGATTTATCAAAATTCACGTGTACTGGCATTAATGAAAGAAACTCATGTAACTCCAAAACGGCTTGTTTTTTGTAAATTCTCTATACCATCAAAATTATTCACAAATTATTGTTTAATCACATGACTTATGTTTCAAGGTTCCAGCCATCAAAAAATAGTTTTGCATCGCAGCGCCATCTCTGTGTGCTGTTGAGGAAAAATTCTAATCACCGTTATTTAAACCTTTCTTTGGTATCAATCATCTGTCATTTACAAAAATAAAATATCTTTATTAGTTTTAGAGATAATGGCCTGGGGACTTTTAAGTGAAACACCCTGTATATTTGTTTTAAATATGTTTAGAATGTCAAAAACGTGGATATTTTAAATTTGAGCAAACATTTTTACGATCATCCATTTTATACAATATTTTCAAAATTTCAAAATTTTCTATTTTAAATTTTCAAAAAAAAAAATTTTTTTCAAAATAGATTTAAAATGTCACGAAACATGGAAATTTTAAATTTGAGCGAAAAAAAATTCTTCCATTATCTATTCCCTTTAGACCCTGTATCTTTTCCAGTGAAAGTCTAATCATTTCTTCGGTGGCAGTGGCGTCAGCTATCTACCAAATTCGACAGTTCTCCGTCAAGTAATCTTTAAGTTAATGCACCAACAGACCAACAGACCGACAGACAGACTGACGGAATTGAAAAACCGAAAAAATCTCGGAGGGTGATTTTCTCTCGAATACAATACTTTCCTTCGGTATCCGAGGGAAAAGATATATAGACAACTATAGATATTTAAGTTTTGTAAGTATACACGGAATAATAATAGAGTACAGATATCCTGTCTTCCTCCAACATCTGCTGCTGCTTATCAACATTTATATCGTGTCTACTATCAAATTCAAGTATGGCTCGGCAACGATCTGGACTCAGAAGACTGGGGATGGAAATTAATAGACAATAGTTTAGAGCCAATTGAAACTCTTCCCCCGCCTGCTCCAGAAAAACTTCTTAATACTATTTTTTATAATTGTAAGAAGAGTTGTAGTAGTACATAACTGTGGCTGTAAAGAAGTCGGATTATTCTGTTCACCAGTGCCAGTATATGCACCAATTGCCAAGGCCAGTGTTGCTTCAATGTTGAATCAAATACAACACATGATATCAATATAGAGATAACTGATCCATCTTTTTTCTTACAACAATTTACAGAAATCTAGCAAGGAGAGGAAGAAGAAGGCAAAGAAGAAGAAAGCTAAGAAGACATGACTGTTGAAATGGAATTCGACGATTGTTAAAAGTCAAATAATGCACCTAAATTGTTTAAAAAAACATTTTCCGCACAGTTTCTCGCGGTGGCATTTTGATATTTTGTTCTCTACACCTTTCTGAACGAGTTCCAACTAAAATCATCGGTCGGAGAATTTTTCCGAAGTTCGGATCCTTTTTTGTCTATTTTGACTCCCCTATATGTTAATGATTAAAAAATGGCTATATTGCAGGTTTTTCTGCAATAACTTTTTTACCGCTGGAGTGATTTTAACTTGAAAAGTCTCATAATGTAGGGATTTTAATTGCACACAAATCATCCATTCTTCACTTGCCTCTACGACCGATAATTTTTCCAGTATTTTAAGAAAACTGATTCTCCGCTATAATTGTTGATAAAAAACGATGATGTAAATCACATTTTTTGACTCACGAAATGAGAAGTTTGTCCCATTATCTTTCCCAAAGCCATTCTGCAAAAACATTACGGCTACTAATTTATCTAAAAATTCTGTCTGTTTTCTCTTCATTTGCCTGTCCTATTACCCACCAAAGCAAGTGTACGTGGATGGAAAATTCAGAGGTGCTGTAGCCGTGTCATTTTAGCATTTTACTTCTAAAATTTAAGTTACAGGAACAACTTCATTTTTTTGCAAAGAGTTCAGAAAGACGTTTAGAAAAAACAGTACCTGTTATTTTTTTGGCTGAAGTGCATTTTGGGAAATTCAAAACGGCGCCACGGCGATTCAAAATTAAAGCTAATTGGCTAAAACCTTAATTTTGATTTAGTATATAAGAGATAAAATACTCGTTATTAATTTTTTGAAAATTGATTTTTTTTTGAAAATTGATTTTTCCAAAAATTAATGCAATTTTCACAAAAATTACTTTAATGGCATTATGTTAGCCCTATAAGCTTTCAGATTTTTGTAGCAATATTCTCTGATTCAAAATGGCCGACAGGAAGTAGTATATTTTTCAGGAAAAACGTATTCTGCATACTTTCAACCCAAAAAAGAAAAAAAATATGAGGTTTTTCTGGGAATCTAGCTCTACTTCCGGTAGGCCATTTTGATTTTTCTCTAATCGGACATCGGATTCGTTATCAGCGACCACGATAATCCCCAATTCCCCATTTTTAGCCCAAAAACGAAAAAAAACATGGCTTTTTCCTGAGAAATTGACCCTACTTCCGGTCGGCCATTTTCAATTTTCTCTAATTGGACATCGGACTCGTTATCAACGACCACGATAATTCTCAAGTTCCCATTTTCAGCCCAAAAACGAAAAAAATATGAGTTTTTCCTGAGAAATTTACCCTATTTCCGGTCCGCCATTTTGAATTTTCTCTAACTGGCATTGGATTCGTTATCAGCGACCACGATAATCCCCAATTTCCCATTTTCAGCTCAAAAACGAAAACAAATATGACTTTTTCCTGCGAAATTGACCCTACTTCCGGTCCGCCATTTTGAATTTTCTCTAATTGGACATCGGACTCGTTATCAACGACCACGATAATCCCCATGTTCCCATTTTCAGCTCAAAAACGAAAAAAAGATGAGTTTTTCCTGAGAAATTGACCCTACTTCCGGTCCGCCATTTTCAATTTTCTCTAATTGGACATCGAACTCGTTATCAACGACCACGATTATTTTCAAGTTCCCATTTTCAGCCCAAAAACGAAAAAAATATGAATTCTTCCTGAAAAATTGACCCTACTTCCGGTCCGCCATTTTGAATTTACCAAATTACAACTCGGATTCGTAGTCAGCGACCTCTAAAACGCCCGAGTACAGATTTTCAATGCCAAAATATCCATTCTCATTTTCTATGGAAAATGGCCCGATTTCCGGTGCGCCATTTTGAATATCCCAAATTGGACTTCAGATTTGTGATCAGCGACTTCAAAAACCCTCGATTAACCACTTTCGTCTAATTGTATGGCACATTGTGTATGATAACACATTTTTCAATTAATTTAATTAAATTGGCCATTAAAATTGCCCAATTATTGGTAAAAAAAATGAAACCAATCATTTCCGCCAAAAAATAAAAGTTACTGTTTTTTCTAAATGCCTTTCTGAACTCTTTGCAACAAAAACGAAGCCAATTGACCCTGTACCTTTTTTTCAGATTTTTCTTGCTAAAATGACGCTATGAGCTATTCGATTACAAACATACATTTTTTTCTATATGTTTAACCGCCTTAAAAAGTATATCTATAATAAAGTAAAATAGAACGTAAAAGAGAAAGACTTACGTAAAATATTCGAAGATGGTAACATATACATCGTGTTAGAAGTTGACGAAAATCTTCTTGTGACAGTTCGACAACAACTGTCAAGAAATTATGATTTGGTGACCGGATTCATAGCATAGTAGGCGAGTCTGCCTGGGGTAAAAAGAGGTGATTTTACAAATTTTGTACACTATTTGAGTTAGCAACGGATTTTTATAGGAAAAATTCCGCTGAACAAGATTTTTTCATGAAAATTTTTCCTAAACCACGAGCTTCATGGTCAAATAATTGTTTAAACAAAATTATTTTCATTTTTATTTCATAAAGTGAAAACAGTTTGACGGATCCGAAACAATCTTGATTCAATCGAAAGATATTTTCAATACGCGTCGTTTGGCGCAACTCACTTTGTCAACCCGTAGCCAAAATAAAATTGATTACTCCGAAACTAATGAGATAAGGATACTGTTTTTTCAAAATACATGCCATTTATACCAAGGAGTATACCATACTTTTTTTGGCCCGATATCTTCAATACTTTTTGATTGTTTAAACAATTGGCGTAATTTGTTAATTAGCAAATAACTTTTTTCTGGAAAGTTTGATCGACTTCAAACCAACTTTAAACGATAAATATTGATGTCGGGAATAACCTCCATAGAAGTCTGCACGAATGTAACTTTTTTCTTTTGTTTATTTAAAGCTTAAATTAATTTTGCAAATTAACAAATGGAATATTTCGGCTCTGGGTAAGCGTATCGAAATGGGGTTTTGTGCATATGAAAGTGTTTGGAAAAAGGAAAATTTTGAGATGAGAGAGAACTTGATCGGATAACCGGAACCGGAAATAAAAGTGATATTGCGTGATAGGCTCTAATTTGTTTATTACCAACTTCTAGGACACGAGGTTCGGTGCAAATGAAAGCTAACAAGTTTCTCCATCAACCACAAAAAGTTTTACAACAAATATTCAATCCCTGAAGAGTTATACGCGTTTTTGACCCTTAAAAAAGTCTCTCTCGCAATGTGAAAATAGTAAGATTTGACGCGAAGTGGGGTGGCGGGTTCGATCCTCGATGTGGGAAATTTTTTTTTTCGTCAAATTTGCTTTTCTTTCATGTAACCAAGTATTTTTTATGATAATAAATGTTTTTACTTTCTGAGAAATTTTTAAAACCGTCGCAAATATTTTTTTTTTGCAATTTTCATTAAATAAATGGTTATCTTGCAACAAACATATGATTGTTCTTGTCCAACGAGGGTTTGTCGGTAGTTTCTGTTTCTTTTACTACTTTTTGTGTAAGAGAAGGCTTGTTTTATTTTATTTGAGGGGGGCGCCTGTCGAAAAAGGACCAAAATTAAAAAGGAAACAAATTTATTTTTCACTTTTTTCTTAAAATGAAAAAAGTTCACGTCTCATGAAAAAAACACACACTTTGTTATTTGTAAATGAGAAATAATTAAAAGATTTAACTATTTTAATGGCATTATTATTTTATTTTTGGTCTTTTTTCGACAAGCACCCCCCTGAAATAAAGCAAAACAAGCCTTCTCCTTCACAAAAAGTAAAAAAAAAAACAAAAACTACCGACAAACTTTCGTTGGACAAGAACAATCATGTTTGTTGCAAGATAGCCATTTATTTAATGAAAATTGCAAAAAGAAATTATTTACGTTTTAAAAAATTTCTGCCCACGAATTTAGACCAGTTAAAGTTCTACCTGTTTATGAGAAAATTCTAGAAATTGTTGTAAAAGAACAACTTGACAATCATCTTGAAAAATACAACATAGTAGTAAAAGAACAATCGGGGTTTCGTGTTTCTTGTGAAACATCTTTACAAAGTATACTTAATATCAAACTGGAAGCAAAGCTTAGATATAGGATGTGCGGTTGGTACCGTCTTCATTGATTTCAAACGGGCATTTGAAACAATAAATCGTGTAGAATTAGTGGAAAAACGAAAATGCATGGTCTGAATGGAACCATTATAAAGTGGTTTCAAAGTTATTTAATGGAACGTTTTCAAAAAGTATGAATGAGGTATCTGGTGAGAAAGAAACTAAATTTGCAGTACCGCAAGGGTCCGTATTGGGCCCAACGCTTTTTAGTTTATATATTGATGATATAAAAGATGCAGTAAAAAACTGTTCCATAAATCTGTTTGCTGATGATACGCTTTTATTCGACAGTGGAAAAGATATTAAAGTTATTGAAGAGAAATTAAACGAAGACCTAAAGAGGATGGACAAGTGGATGTCTTTAATAGTTTGAAATCAAATTCTAATAAATCTAAGTGTATGTTAATAAATAGTGTTCGTAGTAATATAAACCAAAATTTAAATATTGATATGAGTGGAGAGAAGTTAGAACAAGTTGCTGAAATAAAATATTTAGGTGTGATAGTGGATAATAAACTAAATTTTAAAGCGCATGTGCAATATATCTGCAAAAAAAGTTACAAAGAAAATTAATTTTTTATCTAGAATTAGTAATCATGTATCTATGTTTACCAGGATAACTGCATATAAGAGTATTATTTCTCCTCATTTTGAATATTGTGGTTCAATCCTATATTTCTTAAATCAAACGGATATACAGATTTTACAAAAACTTCAGAATCGAGCAATGCGTGTTATTTTAAAATGTAATAGATATACCCCTATACAAAACATGATAGAAACACTGCAGCTTATGTCAATAAAATAAAGAATATGCTACAATACATTAATCTGTATTTTAAAAATAGGAAATGAAAATGTCTCAATTTCTCCGGAAAAACTCGTATTTTTTACTTTTTTGGGCTGAAAGTGAGAACCCGGGAGTTTTCGTTGTCGCTGATAACGAATATTCTCTAATTGGGATTCCCACTTTCAGCCTAAAAAAGAAAAAACATTTTTACTATTACTATACTTCCACTCCACTTCGTGGATGTGGAAGTAAAAGAGTTTTTGATAATGAAATTTAATGAATTTAATCATCATTTCAATACATTAATAATCATTGGGTGATCGCTTTGCAAATACCACCCAGTACATGATAACTACGTCTTCTGCGTCGTGATTATTGCGGGCAACGAAGATCCTCGCCGACAAATGATCGCCGTTCAAAAGCAAATCCCATAAACGAAAGTGAGCAACAAGCAATAACAATGAAATCAAACACATAAACAATAGTCTAAATTAGGTTTTAAAGAGAAGAATGCAAACATGTGGGTTTGAGTCATTTATACTCACTTATCGTATCGGGGCCGTACCAAAACTACGTCCATATAAGGGGGGCATTTTAAACCATTTCATTTCAACCACGGGTGTCACTTCATGGTGAAGTAGATACCGATGTATAAGGCTTCGTTATTGACTTTACAGGAGATTGTTCAAAGGCTGCACTTGCAGATGCTCCCATTTGAGGCAGCGGCGACAGTGGCGTACAATGTCATAGGGTAAAAATTGCAGGTCCTGTAAATTAAAATAGGTATTGTCATTATTTCAAGTAATAAATTTTAACAATGATTAACGTGTTGTTGTCCCAGAAGTAGGGAGATTTTAATTATCTTCTGATGATGTCAACATGGTTGACGAAACGAGCATCGATTGTTAGTACTCGAGTGTAGTGTTCATGTATCTTGGTCCTCTCTGGGACTAAAATGTTTCTGTAAATATAACTAATCAAAATCTAAGGATTATTTTCAATCAATAAAATACAATTTTGAAGTGTTGTAAGTGATTAAAATGTTTTAATACGCAGTAAAATGTCGCAGTCGATAAATTCACTTTAAATTAACAAATTATCAACCAACACAACCAAGCAAAATAGACCTGTTACTAAGGGAAGCATGAGTTCAGGAGGTTGAGAATTATTTAGTTTCGTTTTAATAGCTGACTATAAACGCCTTGAAATTACAGGGTGGTTCATAAATAATGCCCCATAGAGCAACATTGAATTTCAGACATTGATATAATGCAACTTCGCAGAATTTAGTCCAAAAGAGTCCAACAGAGATATGGGGTGTTAAAGGCAATACTACACATACACACCCACACACACCCACAGGCAAATTTAAAGGAAAAAAACTTCTTGTAACAAATTTCAATGTCCTAGATAACTACACATCTCTTATTACAATTTTTGTTTATTGCTAGTCAATATTAAACTGGATGTCAACGTATAAAGATCCGCTATAGACCAAATTCGTGTGATATCTTCAACACTATGGTGTTACTAGTAGCACACTGGAGTGTAAGAATTACTTACAGGGCCGCTCTCAGTATTCTGTATAAACTCGTCTAACAAAACTGATATCTCTGAAAGAAGAGTAAAAAGATTGGGTTTACCTCAGGGATCTATCCTGGGCCCTGTATTTTTTATCACTTTCATGCGGATTTACAGTTTGTCCAAATTTCTGTCAAATTCACATGTATGTTGATGAAGCAGCCAGAAAGCTTAATAACGGTCTTTCCCTAATTAACAACTGTACTAGGCAAAACTCATTCGTAATCGTAGTACTAGCTTGCAAACAACGACCAACTTTGAACTGTCAATAGATGGTGAACCAATTCCTTGTGTCACTATTATACAAAACCTGGGACTTGTTATGAGTAATAATTTGAAATTTACTCAGTTATGTCTATCAAAAAGCTTACATTAACTTAAAAAAGCTTTATCCAGATAGAAAACTACTAGATCCAAAAACTAAAATAATGTTAACAGATGCACTGCTCCTGTCCCACTTTAACTATGCCGACGTAGTATACGGGCCGTGTCTTAATCAAGAAGATAAACATCGTCTACAAAAAATTATACTGAACTGATGTCCCAAGATTTCATCATATAACTCCCTTTTTTAAAAGATTTACGTTAAAAAAAATAAATTTGGAACCATTAGCAACTACCTTGGATGTTAAAAAGTATAAAATTCGAGTACCAAGGAAAAACATGGTTCAAGGATTTTCCAAGGCGGCCGTGGACGCTGGTAACAGTGTCACTTGGTAAAAAATTCCTCAAATTTGGAGCTATGAGGAACCGTTCAAATCGCGGCTTATCTGATGTATTTTTAAGCGAAAATAAGTGAGTGAGGCGTCCAAGGAAAAACTCCAAGGGTCGTAAATTGTTATTCGCCAAAAACTGTAAAAATTTTGAATTAAAAAAATTCCCAAAAATAAGTGAAATTAATCAAATCTGTGACAAATTGTTCCTTGGGCCTCAAGTAACTTACGCCTTGAGTTCAAGGATTTTTTTCGCAACTAACCCCATCTACAGACCCCTAATTTTTAACCAAATCGAGGCTAATTATACGCCGGTTGTTCAAAGTGGGTCGAATTCGGTGACAGACGCGTGTTTCGTGGCTCCTACAAGATCTCGAGATAAATTCGGATAAAGCGGCATCAAAACGTCGAAATTGTATTGAATTAAAGCGTAAATAATTCTGCATTGATTGATATTTGATTCAATTATGTTGGTTGGGTGAGTGTATATAAACAACCCGAGAAAGTGTACTGCTTGACCGTAAAATCTATACCTGGATTCGGTGTCTTCTTCAAGTGGGTGATATAAAATAAGCAACAGTCAGCCAGATGCGACGTCTATTTCCTCACTAATGACGTCTATTTCCTCATTTAAATTGAAAAATTAGAAATTAAAATTGAAAATATGTTTATTTATTGGTTTATCAATCCTTGCCACCGGACAGTTTATTACACAACAGAGAAAAAAATTTAGGCAATGAAATAGAAAATATCCGGAATTGTAAGACGGCGGCAGTTGAATATAATTACTGTAAATTCAAACCGATTGTTTCAAAGAAACGACATACCTAACCTACCGTTTTTCTCACAACGTGCAAAAATATTGTTACCGCGAGATAGGGAACTTCCCAGCAACTCCACCGTAAATGGATATTTACCTGTGGAACGGTTAATAAATAAAAACAAAAAAAATAAAAAACAAAAGCTGCCAGATTAACAAACAGAAAAAAACAGAAAAGTCAGAAGAAGAAAAATAAGGAAATGACGATAGATGGAAACTTAAAAGAAGCATCTCACAAACATCTACACTTCCTATCCTGTATTCCCACCCCATGCGTCATGCGGCTCTCGCTGCTGACAACAAGCATGTCCAATGTCCAACTCGGCGTATGCAGCCAGTTCGGCGGTATATAAAACATCCGAGATTTGGTTCCCGCACGCGGTTTGTCCGTCCGTTGGGCGTGTTCCACGGATGACCAAGCTGTGTGTTGGTTCGAACCTCCACGGATGCCAGGAATTGGCAGCAATGCCCACCTTACGCTGCCAAATCAGTCAGTCAATCAAATCGAGGCTTATTATACGCCAGTCTTTTAACCTTTTCAACTGCTGTATCTTAAAGACGGTTTGGAGCGTCGGAAAATCCTTGGACTCAGAGTATAAGTACTTGAGGCCCAAAGAACGATTTGTCACAGATTTGGGATTGATTCATTTTACTTGTTTTATACGTTTTTTAATTTGCGCTGATTTTAAATCAAAATTTTTACAGTTTTCGGCGAATAACAGTTTGCAGTCCTCAGGATTTTTCCTCGGACACCTCAATTACTTATTTCTGCTTAACGATACATCAGAAAAATCATGATTTGAATGGTTTTCGAAGTGTACTTGTCATTAGCCTTAGAAATTGATAGGTTTCGAGAGAATAGAGTTTTATCAATCGGCCGCATAATTCATTATAAAAAATATCAACCTAGTACATCAAGTATGCAGCAATTAAAAATAAATTAAAAACATCTAGTAGATACTCTACGAACTGTTATTTCTGTGCCTTGGTACAGGAAGTGCCTAAGTCAATAATTCATTGACATATTTACTCTAACAAGTGACTGTTTCAAAGCAAAAAATAAAAATGATTTGTTACATTGTCAACTGTAAAGTTATTGATTCTCTGATAAACTGAACGTAAGATTCCTAAAAATATGTAAAATAAAACATTTATAACACAATAAAATTTTGAACGTAACTTTTCTTATTTTTAAAACCCAAACTGTGACTTAGTCACTTTTTGTACCAAGCTACAGATTTAGAGTTGTGAAGAAAATTGATGGATGTAAAAAAATTTAATACAAAGTCTGGTATTTGTTTTATTTAACAGCGTCCCTAACATTATGAGACAATTAAATGAAACTTATCTTCATTTTGAAAAGAAAAAAAAAATAGAAAAACTTTTATTAACAAATGCATTTTATAGTGTTGATGAATTCCTAATGGATACAATTTTTCTTTTTTTTTCTTTCCCCGTCTATTCTGTTACATTTTTTATTAAAATAATTTTTATACGAGTTTGTCGTTTTTATACGTACTTATAAATTCTTTTGGTAGTGTATATTTTGGTCTATTTATGTGTCTTATGTGTTCTTGTGTTATTTCAATTTTTTATTGCTATAACGAGACAAATTAATTATGTTTATTTTAATTTGTATAAATTGGCTTAAATAAATATTGTGTACTTCGATGTGCCAAATGTGCATAACGTTTGTATAAAAAATTGGTAAAATAAATTCTAATTCTAAAGGAATGAGGAAAGCAGCTTCCCGTGGGATACGCCTATGGAAGGTTATCGTATTTGGTTACAACTTGACGGCTACTGCTCGACCTGCAAGTTTTACCATATAAGAAAAATATCATATGGTTCTGTTATGTTAGTACAAACACCGATCGGAGGATTTTTAAGTAAATATTCCCAGAATGTAAAATGATTCACGTCTAGCGCACGTGAAAATCGTATTTAGAAAATGCTTTTAACAATAGAATCAATTAGGTATCTTATCAGGAAAAAAATGAGAGTGGAATACAGGCTATAGCTTTGTTTAACTGATTTCAAAAATATTTAAAAATGTGGAAGTTACCAATTCGATATATTAATTCCACATCCACGTAGTGGAATGGAAGGAGTAATCGTAAAAAAAATTCTTTTCTTGAAATAGGTTTAGAATGTCATGAAACGTCGAGATATTAAATTTGAGCGAAAAAAATATTTTCTGTCTGTCTGTCAGTAATTGTCTTTTGTCCGCACATTTTCTCTGGAACGGTTTAAGATATAATAAGTAAAACAAGCTGGTAAGAGTACGTAAACTTGAAATTTGGTGCCCATGTACTAAAAGCTAGGGCTTCAACATTTTTATAATATTTTCCACCCCCCCCCCCCCACTGCGTTATTAAAGGAACTACATTATATTTTGAGATAATTCCTTTGAAGGGTTGGGGGTTAAATAGGGGTACATAGGGGAAAAATCAGTAAAGCAAGCTGGTAAGAGTACAGAAACTTGAAATTCGGTGTATGTACTAGAAGCCAAGGCCTCTATTTTTCAACCCCCCACCACCCGTTAAAAAAGGGGTTGATAAAATAAAATTCAGATATTCATTTGAAATTTGGTGCACGTATGTATTATAACGACATTTGGAACTAGATTATATTTTGAGATGATTCCGTTGAAAGGTTGGGGGTTAAATAGGGGTAAATAGAGGAAAGTATAAGTAAAACAAGCTGGTAAGAGTACAGAAATTTGGAATTTGGTGTATACTAGAAGCGAAGGCCTGAGGTTTTTTTTATAATAGTTTCCATTCCCCCACCATCCCCACTCCCTTATTAAAAGAGTTGATAAAATTAAATTGAGATTTTCACTTGGAATTTGGTACACGTATGTATTATAACAACATCTGGAACTAGATTATATTTTGAGATGATTCCGTTGAAGGAGTGTGAATAAGTAGAGGTAAATCGGGAAAAATAAGTAATAAATAAATATATACTAGAAACCAATTTCTTTCTAATATTTTTCAACACCTCCGCTCCTTGATTAATGGGATTAATAACATAAAATTGAGATATTTACTTGAAAATTAGTACACGTATGTATTGTAGTGACATCTGATTGAGATGATTCCGTTAAAGGGGTGGAAGGTGGTAGGTTGTGAATTGGAAGAAACTTAATTTTTAACGTATATGGTAGAAACCAACACTTTAAACTTTTCTGTAACATCTGTCCCAAATATTATTAAAATTCTATGACCAATAATTTCCACATACTAGAGTACTAATATAGGTAGTCAAGATGTTTAAAGTGACGGGTGAAAAATCTGGATGTGGAAGTAGTGATTCATAAGGCAGCGGTTTTTTTAAATTTTCACAGTTTCATTGACTCCCATTGCTGTTATCTCTAATATTTTATCACGAGAATGATCGTCAAAAACATATTACACTTATGCATATGGATTTATATAAACATCATGTTAGATTAGATTAAGTATGACAATATCCAAGTATTGTGATATGGAAAACCCATTTTTCGATACGCCAGATTTCTGACATTAAAATATTGCGACTTAGTTGAACTTGCCTTAGTTCAAAAGTTGATATACGGGGTGTTAAAGGCAATAATACATTTTTAATTTTCTGTCTGCGTAGTGGATTGTGAACTTGGGAAAAATCGTAAAAAAGCTTAGCACGTCTCAAATTAATCGTCATTAAAAACCAAAAGAAGCATTGTTCTTGGATTTTTGAAAATGTTCAGTCCTATTCCCCCTGTTCAGTGGTTGAAATGACACGAAATCCTAAAAAAAATATCAATAAATTTAAAAACCATCCTATATGTATCATTTCTATTCTTTCATGTTCTTGTATTTGGGGGTAGTTTTACCGCTCATAGGGGTGGTATTTTCTTCAAAACTGGCGAGAAATATTTTTACCATATTCGTGACTTGAACCTTTTAAATATTTCATTTTCAGAATTTGGAAAAATATTTTTGATTTTTTTGATATTTTGGGGATGATTCCACCCCTTTCGAGGGCCTATGGGTGAATTTTTAACCCTTCTTGATAGAAAATACATAATTTTGCTTTTTTAATATTGATTTAATAGAAATAATACAAAATTGTTTTTATATTTATTTATATTTTGTAATTTTTTTAGGATTTGGGGTCACTTGAGTCCCTGAATAGTGGTGATTCCACTCCTTTCGAGGGCCTATGGGTGAATTTTTAACCCTTCTTGATAGAAAATACATAATTTCGCTTTTTAAGATTGATTTAATAGAAATACAAAATTGTTTTTAGATTCATTGATATTTTGTAATTTTTTTAGGATTTGGGGTCACTTGAGCCCCTGAATAGTGGTGATTCCACCCCTTTCGACGGCATATGGGTGAATCTTTAACCCTTCTTGATAGAAAATACATAATTTCGCTTTTTTAATATTGATTTAATAGAAATAATACAAATTTGTTTTTAGATTTATTGATATTTTGTAATTTTTTTTAGGATTTCGGGTCATTTGAGCCCCTAAATAGTGGTAATTATTGAACATTTTCAGAAAACTAGGAAGAATGCCTGTTTTAGTTTTTAATGACGATTAATTTGAGACTTGCTAAACCTTTTTACGATTTTGCCCAAGCAATATTTCAATGTCAGAAATTCAATATGGCTCTGTGGACAATTTCTTATGGACCACCCTGTATACTTCTCCGTGTTCATACGAGCTAATATGAGTTTGACACTTCTCCGTGTAGTCTCATAGGAAATTAAAAGCTCCGTTCTGGTTGTTTGTTGGGTGAAAGAACTGCTACAAATAACAGTGAACATGATGAAACTGCAAATGGCCACTTTATATGTATACATTGACGAAACTGGTTAAAAACTCATTTGCTTTCATCTGCTGGCCGAGGTAATTAAATAGTAAATTCGCCTAACGCGGACATAGGAAAAATATACAGGGAGCTGTAAGTAAGTGGACACAGACGAAAAGATCGTATGATATAATATATGTAAGCTTGTAAATTTTATCATATTTTATATATTTTAATTGATTGATTTGCCAGCGTATATATTAACTGTTCCACAGGTAAACAGCAGTGGAGGTGCAAGGAAGAGTCCCGAGAGAAAATTTGAGACACCGATCTGCCAAAATAAAGAAAACAAAAATAAAAAGGAAAATCAGCCAAAAATTAAAAAGATGTGTTAGAACATTTGATGTGCTCTGTATATCAAGCAGACCCCAACTACTTTACCCTGAGAATCATTTTTGTATTCGTAAATAAGCGCAATATAACTACATGACAGCTGCCAGTCGAAACCTTGCTGCTGTGAGACCTACCTTATGTTTAATGTTTAATACATTCTCAGTTTCAAGAAATTCAAATAGGTTTAAAAAATGAACAAGGATTAATAAACTAATACTACAGTTTTCTTCATATATTTAGGGCAAATAAAAATATCGGGGTCTTTGATCTTTACCGCAAAGTCAAAGACGCCGACACTTTTTATGTGCCTTAAATATATGTAGAGAACTATACTAATATCTATTTCGTCCGTGTGCGTGTATGTTGGCAGCTTCTTTCTCTGTTCTGTAGGATTCCCATACTATTGGCACTCGTTGTTTTATCACCCTTCTAAAACGCCGGCTCCACACATGCGGTATTCGTATACAAATGTTTGCTGTTTGCAGACATGTACGCAAGTGTGGATGGAATGTTCGTGTTCGTGCCCAAATATTTGATATTTGGTCCGAACAAGAACACGGTCCCGCCGGCTCCACACAAGTTACATGTATAGGATATTTGTTTTGCATATAACTTATAGTGCAGTAAAGAAAGCATTTTAATTTGTCTGGATACAGAAAGATTATGGTTTTATCCTGTTTGGGGTATCACCGAGAGTATATTCCTAAGTTTTGGACCTGGAAAACCTTGTGCTATTTTTTTATAAACAACTAATTTTTTTTACTGCGTTTTTCAAGCTTAAAATGTGAATAACTCCGGTTCTGTAAGTCGGATCGGGGCAATCTTAAAACCAGTTTCTTCGTAATAAAATTTCCAATAATTCGTCGTTGGCTTCAAGTCTCTGAAGCTACATAACCTACAAAACTGAAAAAGACGAGAAAAAAACAGTATTTTTTTCATTTTAGTGCCCAAGACCGTCAACTAGGCCAATTTGTATCAAACTTTCAGAAAATATACTTTTTGATGTAATAAAAAGACCCTGAAAAGTTGTCAAAATATTGAACCCATTGGCCAATATTGCATTTGTTATCTAAAATTTGAAGCGCCCGCCATTTTATGCCAATAAGTCCAAAACGAAAGACTTTTTTTCAAAATGTAGATTTCGACGCCAGCATTCAAATGCAATTAAAAAGATTTTTTTTAAATGTAATTTTGGTTATTACTTCCCTCGCATACCGAAGGGAAGTATTCAGAACACGTAGATTACGAAAATATAGGTTTCTCAATTCCGTCAGTCTGTCTGTCTGTTGGTGCATTTACTAAAAAACTACTTGACGGAGAGCAGTCAAACTTAGTAGGTACGCTACTGTCAGCGAAGACATGGTAGGAATTTCACTGGAAAATATACAGGTTGGGCCATCTAAACGGAATAAATAGTGAAACAAATTTTTTTTGCTCAAATTTAAAATTTCCACGTTTCATGACGCGCTAAACCTATTTCAGAAAAAAAAAAATTGAAAATTTTTTTCAAACATTTTTGAAAAAATTTTTACCAAGATGAAAAATTTTTTTTTTGCTCAAATTTAAAATTTCTACGTTTCATGACACGCTTAACCTGTTTCAGGAAAAAAAAAATTGAAAATTTTTTTCACCAATATTTTTGAAAAAATTTTTACTACTAAAATGAAATAATTTTTTGCTCTTTCTTCAAATTTAAAATTTCCACGTTTCATGGCATTCTAAGCCTGATTAAAAAAATATATATATTTTGAATTTTTTTTTACCATTTTTGAAAATTTGTTTACCACTAAAATAGATGGATTTTTTTTTTATTTCTTCAAATTTCAAATTTCCACGTTTCATAGTGTTCTAAATCTATTTAAAAGAAAAATTAGAAATTTGTCTTACTATTTTTAAAAAATTTTACCACTAAGATACAATTTTTTTTCTTTGTTCAGATTTTAACTATCCACGTTTCCATGACATTCTAAAACTATTCAAACAAATTTAAAAATGTTTTTGAAGAATTTTTTTAAAAATTTGAAAACATTTTTAATCCATTTATATATATCACTACTATAGAACAGACGAAAAACATTTTTTTGCTCAAATTTAAAATTTCCACGTTTCATGATATTCCAAACCAATTTCGGAAAAAAAAATTTGCAACATTTTGTTACCAGTTTGGAAAAAAATTTAACACTAGAATGCTCAAATTTAAATGACATTCTAAACCTAGGTATTTCAGAAAAATAATTTTGAAAATTTTTTTCACCAACATTTTTCAAAAAGTTTTTACCACCAAAATAGATCGAATTTTTTTTTATTTGCTCAAATTTAAAATTTCCACGTTTCATAGCATTCTAAACCTATTTTAAAAAATACATAATTTTTAATTTTTAAACCTTTCTTAGCACTACTATAGAATAGAAGGAAACTTTCCTTTTTGCTCAAATTTAAAATTTTTACGTTTGATATTTTAAACCTATTTCAGAAGAAAAAATTTTGAAAATTATTTTACCAACATCTATTGAAAAATTAAAAAAAAAAAATGAAATTTCTTAACCACACACTATACTTCCACTCCAATTACGTGAATGTTGGATTGAAAATGTGACAGGTGGCAATAATATCTGGCATATGCACTATTATACTTTTATTGAAAAATGTACAGGGTGATCATCCCAAGAAATAATTCAGTCATGGTGGACATTTGTAAAGGTATTTGCGCAAGCCTGCCATATGTGGCACCTGCTATTTAGTATTGAACTTTTGCTGTTGGATGAGAACTCTGTATATTTTCTTGACCAAATGTTATCAGGTTTTCTTTGTAACAATAGCAATAACTATATTCCGATTATTATTCCCAATGTTATTTCGTAATTAAAAATTTTTTAGAGCGACCTCATGCGCAAATAACGAGGGAAGTTCTGTGTTTTTTACTTTACCGATTTTTTTTACATTTGTTTATAACTGAAATAACAACAATTGCATTTTTACGGCCATTTTGAAAAAAAAATTAAAGTTTTTTATCAGATCTGGTAGAGAATTTTGGGTCCTTTAATTAAAAAAAAAAAGAAAGTTCATTTCTGTTAACGTGAACTCGAGATATTTAACTTTTTACATTTTGGACAATTGTTAATTAACAATTGAATATTTTGAGTTCAAATTTGAACTGTATCATTTTGAAACCTATTCATTTCATGCGATCAATTAAAAAAAAAAAGTTTTATAGAAAGTTATTTACAAGCATTATAATGTAAGTATTGTTAATTGAGTTACAAAGTTATTTTTTTGACATTTTCATAAAGCTCAGTTGCAAAATGCAATAACTTCCTTGTTTCTTAAAATTCGGAGGACTTTTTTTTTAAATGCGTTGTTTTTTCCCTCGCAATGCGATCATCAACTTAGTTTTTTGTTAATAATAATAATAATAATAATAATAATAATAAATGCTTTATATTTTTAAATTTATATACAACCAACGTTTGCTAATGTATAAATCTATGTTACCTGCGGGGCGAATAGTTGCTTATAAATGAGAAAAAATGTTTACATTTTCTTTCTCTTTCTTATTCCCCACCAGTTCCATTCCTTACAGCTTAGATCGGTTGCGCGTACAGTATTGTATGTTTACATTTTTATATTTGAGAAGCTGTAAATTAATTTAATATATGTCTTATACCACGGGGGCATGTTTAGGGTTAGACCGCTTGGACATGTTAACAAGTATGACACTGATATTTCACTTAATACAAAATTTAATAACAAAGTCTAATTGTCCACACGAATGATATAAGTAAATAATACAGTCTTAATATCACCGAATAAATTTACTAAAACAAAGGTACTAACGATCCGCTACCCGCTAGCCCGTAATAGTCAAATCTTAACTCTTTCACAGGTAATCATATGCCTTTCTGTCCCCGGGCTAGCTGATTTCGTTTCGTTCGCTCTACGCGTGTTCCTATGCCCATATAAGGAAATACATAGAATCTTAAACTGTTATTGGTTGGGATAAGTCAACCTGAATATTTACATTAACAAAAATAAAACAGTCATAAGTACTAGTGAAGAGTTCCTAAGAATCATAGGCGTGGAGAAATTATTTTCGGTGGCGCCGACATATAAATTTAAAATGTATTCGAGTGCCTTGTGGAGACATTAATTGTAGGAATTGTACAGAATGCATTGTAGTCACTGAAAAAGAAAATCGTGAAGTTGAAGAAGACTTGTATAGATGAATCAGACCTACATTTTTAAGCTGTACCGATATATCAGAATCGGAACCCGAAAGCAACTGCGAGAGCTTGCAAGATACTGTACCTGATCTTCCAGTTCAAATTCGTGATGAAGAAGAAAATGGTGATAAAATTTTATTTGAAACAGATTCAGAGAGTGAAACTGAATTGTACACGTTACCAAGCAAAAAACATAAAATACATTAATTACTATTTTGTAAATTTATAAGAATAAAAATGTTTATTATTATATAATGAAATGTTTTAACCATATTATTAATCCTCGCCTTTAAAACTTTTCTAACAAGTATTTATAATACAATATTTATTATTTCCTTTTTTAAATAAAACTTAAAACATTATATTTAGAAGACAATATAAATTTAATCTAAATATTCATTTTTATGTAGAAAGATATAAAAAAAATTATACAGGTTTATACGTTAGCAATCGTTGGTACATGTGTACATATGAATTTGGAAATAAGAAATATGCACTTTCATCATTAACAAAAAATAAGTTTCTCATCGTATTGCTAGGGCAAAAATAACGTATTTAAAAAAAAAGTCCTCCGAATTTTTAGAAACAAGGAAGTTATTGCATTTTGCAATTATTGAGCTTTATGAAAAAATTAAAAAAAAACATTTTTTAGCTCAGTTAACAATACTTACATTATAATGCTTGTAAATAAGTTTCTATAAAACTCATTTTTTTAAAAATTTATCACTTGAAATGAATAGGTTTCAAAATGATGCAGTTCAAATTTTAGCTCAAAATATGCATTTGTTAATTAACAATTGGCCAAAATGCAAAAAGTTAAATATATCAAGTTCACGTTAACAAAAATAAACTTTCTTTTTTTTTTTCAATTAAAGGACCCAAAATTCTCTACCACATCTATAAAAAACATTAATTCTTTTTCCAAAATTGCCGAAAAAATGCAATTGTTGTTATTTGAGTTATAAACAAACGAAAAAAAAGTAACCAAAATTACATTAAACAAATTTCTTTTTAATTGCATTCGAAAGCGGGCGTCGAGATCTAAATTTTGAAAAAAAAATCATTTTGGACTTAATGGCATAAAATGGCGGGCATTTCAAATTGTAGATAACAAATGCAATTTTGGCCAATGGGTTCAATATTTTGACACCAACTTTTCAGGATCTTTTTATTACATCAAAAAGTATATTTTCTGAAAGTTTGATGCAAGTTGGCCTAGTTAGCGGTCTTGGGCACTAAAATGAAAAAGAAACTGTTTTTTTCTCGTTTTTTAAGTTTTGTAGGTTATGTACGTACTTCAAAGACTTGAAACTAGACATTTTAAGCTCGAAAAACGCAGTAGAAAATTTTTTATTGTTTATAAAAAAAGTTGCACAAGATTTTCGAGGTCCAAAACTTAGGAATATGCTCCTGGTGATACGCCAAACAGGATAAAATCATAATCTTTCTGTATCTAGACAAATTAAAATGCTTTTTTTACTGCGCTGTAAGTTATTCATCTATATTAAACGAGGCCTGTTTTGTTATTCGTGGCTAATCGAGAAAAGTTTTTGCCATCAGCCCGAGCGAATAAATGCATAACATCTCCATAAATGCATGTAGGTATGCAATATGCAAGAGCTTTTCACTTGCAAACATCTAATTAATTCTAAATCTTTTCGGTTCCCGTCCAGAACAACAATGCTGCGCGGATTTTAGAAATTGAAGAAACAACAAAACCTAGAATATAATTTCACAGCGGAAGGATCGGTACTCGGTGGGTATTAAATAGGTACAACTGTACTCTCTAACGAAATATGTTTAAAGTTCGTTTACCGACAGCTAACAAGATCCAAACCTCTAGACTAAAACCGAGGTTAATTCCCCTGGTATAGTTGTCTCCATATATTTAATGCAAATAAAAAAGACTATAAAAACAGTCTATTAAAATAGCAAAGTCGGTCCTACAGAGCCGTACTTCAATTTTTGAGTATTAAAGTAAGCAAAATAAATACCAGATAATTAAGAATCGTGGTTTCGGCAAAAATTTAATGACGTTTTTGGTAAATTGAAAAATCTTACTCTGTTTTGCGTCAGTCTCTGTTTTGCGTAGGATATCTTACGCATTGGTGGACGTATTTCACGAAATTTTAATTAAAAGAGGCTTATTTCCGATTATTTCTTATTTTAATTATGCCAGAACACACTATACATTAGAACAATGTATTAAGTAATACATTTTACTTACGATTTACGGTTTTTTGCCAAATTTGAACATGCTCTCCCATCTATACGTAAGCGGCACATCTTTGGGGTCCTTTACGTGCAGTAAGTACAGGGTGTAATCAGTTTCATGTCATTAAAAAAAACTGGTGGCAGGGAACGATAAGACAAACAAAAAACCTTATATAACATGGGGTCTAAAGCTCATAGTTTTGGAGAAAACAAATAAACAAAAATTTCGCAAATTTTCAATAACATTTTTTGAGAACTGCTGGAATATTGAGGTAGGTTTAGATCTGAAGAAAACTATACTCTAACTCTCCCTTGTGCAATATTTTAGTTACTGCGGGTGTTTCGTTATGTACACACGTTCAACCCGCCATTCGTTGTTTTTGTTATTTTTGAATTTCGCGTCATTGTGTATTTATAGTTAAGATTTATTTTATTGACTTACCCTTCAAGTTGTCAAATTCTTGATTACGTACAGACACAATTTATTTGTTCGTTTTTTTTTGTATTCCTTTTTGGCTTTTGTACCAAGTTTTTATTTTATTTTTCTTTATTGATAACGTTAGTTGATACTTTAGTGTTTAGTGTTGAACGAAGTGCATATGTCCTTAATTCGACGTACCGAACGGTGTATTGATGCAGATGCAGAGATTTTGAATCATTTAGGTAGGTAGTAAGCTTTTAACCCAGGACACTCATTTATGTTACAAATGTTAATAAACCACATTTAAATTTTCTAAATTATAAACAATCCAATATTTTGTTCTAAATTAAAAAACACACATGTAAAGAAATGCTCTGTTTAAACCTCTATGGCCATTATTTGCTTGCAATCGTGCACGAAGAGAGAACGAATTATTTACCTCTTTATAATTGCCTCAGTTCATTTAAGGCGGTCCATCAAAGGCGGTCGATGATCCAAGGCCTTTGCTTTGACACCCATCGCAGACCACCGCGTGTGCCGGCGAGCACTTTTTTATGACAATTTAAAAGTTGTGTAATTGGGAACTACAAGTCCATTGACCAAGAAAAGCAGTGGTTCTCAATTGTTGTCTACCATAATACTAAAAATATTGACCTACATCAGTTTTTTTTTCAAAGTGCCCCTAGAGGGAAAAGTCATAAAAGTTTTTTGTTTGTCTAGTCGGTCCCTATCACCAGTTTTTTTAAATGACATAAAACTAATTACACCCTGTAGAACAGGATTTTTCGTATTTTAAAACGTATTTTTAAAAAAATAGTTTTTACACATTTAGGTTTTTGTTTTATGTTCCGCCCACAGTGGTCAGTGGCTCTGATAACTTTTTAAAATACTTATCCACTGGGCTATATGCGTTTATGCAAAATACAGACGAGTTGACGATATCCGGGCGATCTGCAATGCATTCCAAGCTATCCGCATTGAAGAAAGCCTTGGCCGTGAGCCAACAGCCATCAGTTAGACAGGGACAGAAACAGTCATTGATATCAAGTAGCACTAGTAGCAGCCGTCAGCTGTTTTGGCGTCCAGTGTCAAGGCCTACATATAAGATAAACACCTTTTAATTTCTAAAAATATTTCTACAATACTGGAATACTCGCTCAGATCTTCGTGTTGTTGAGCTAGGCAAGGCATAGTCTGGCTCTCTTTTGCTGGTTGCAAATAAGCAAAGGTAATGCAATATACACGTAATCAATCACTGCTTATGATACGTATACCTACATTTTAAACATAATTGTATTTTATAATCTATGTATTAATGTATTTATCTTTTATAATCTAGCAGACCAAATTACAAATATTATGAGTCATGTACAAAACATAAAAATATTCCAAAGATGTCATCGCCATCCTGGCACAGTTATCAGTCTTATCAGCAAAGAATACATGTCTAATAGTTAGAATGTTGTAATAATAATGAAAAATACATAATTAAAGAAAATAAAAATAAAAAATAATGTTAATAATGTAAGAAAATAAAGGCTCCTTCGAGAGTAACTGGATATATTTCGTAAAACTACAGAACTATTGAATATTTAACAAATATAACATTATACATTCAAACAGGCTCAAAGCGCGTCAGTGACTGACTGGTCCTCCCCGCTGATCTACATTATTGCAAGCAAAGCAAAATACACTTGGTCGCCGTGAAATCATCCTACTGCCGAAATGTTGTGTCTACTGTTTATTGCTCACGCGGTTAAATATTTTCTAACATTCGGCCATCCTATCTATGCGGGCTGTCCCAGACCGCCAGTCGTCAAAAACTTCTGTTTACCTGTTAGCAACAACATTTATACTAACAGTTACCTTGCATAAAACTTTGATAACAAACAGGCAGTCTCGGCCTATAACTTTAATTTCTATTCATGCTTTCATAACTAAGTTCTAATTTACTTCACTTACCTCATACACATGTCAACTCAAACAATGAAAAGGCAGTAGCAGCCTCTGCCATTGTCGTTCACGTATCCATGTCTCACAACTATTTCCTTTTACTATCTCAAATGTTGTATCTACGCGTCAGCTCAGATAACAAGTAGGTAGTATCGACCTCAGTTGTTACCTTCCTCGCATTCACGTCTCACAACCTACTGCCCTTATTCTTACGTCACACGTCTCAACTCAAACAATAGCAAGACAGTATCGGCCTCTACTATCATTATCCACGTCTCAACGTCTTGCGACCATCCTTACATCATCTCACGTCACACGTCTCGACTCAAACAATAGCCAGAACGTATCGGTCTCGACTATCATTATCCACGTCTCAACGTCTTGTGACCATCCTTACATCATCTCACGTCACACGTCTCGACTCAAACAATAGCCAGAACGTATCGGTCTCGACTATCATTATCCACGTCTCAACGTCTTGTGACCATCCTTACATCATCTCACGTCACACGCCTCGACTCAAACAATAGCAAGACAGTATCGGCCTCTACTATCATTATCCACGTCTCAACGTCTTGTGACCCATCAATGTATACTTTTTAACTTACATTAACTTACATTTGCATCCTAGTTATCCATCTGTCAATCTTGTCGGCTGCAACCACTTTGCGAACGTTGCATCGTCTCTTAATTTCTCGTAAATCCTCTACTTCATATCCGTCATTAGAAAGTACTTGAATCACTCTGGAGGGTTCCTTATATTTCGGCAACAGTTTTTTGCTCTACCCGGTACAAGGAACACTCGTAATTAATACTTATACCAAATCACCAACATCACAGCGTACCTCATCATATTTGTGTTTATCATAACATCGTAACTTTTGTAACAGTTCTCAAATCGGATATGTTTATGTGAGTTTATTACCTTCAGTTATCGGCCTTGCTTGGTCACCAAAAAATGCTTTAACAGGCGTAGTGTTTACTATAGTCAGAGCGCGTGTGTATCCCATTTACGACTGTCCGTTTCAATACTTGTCAGCATACTCACTATTGTTCTGTTATATCTTTCACATAGTCCGTTTGACCGCGGTGTAGCAACTGCATTTCACACGCACTTTCTTGCATACGATTCCCAAAATTTGCAAAAAGTTCTCGACGTAAACGCAGTTTCTTGGCCACTATTAATATGCTCCGGCATTCCAAAATTACACATTTAATTTTCTGTTCATCAGAAACGTCACCAAAGTTTATTTTAACCTCATAGTCTTCTCGTATTTCAAAACATTCAAAGTCACAAACTGGGTTTTACAGTCAGTCCTAATTCCCGTACCAATACATCCATTCCTATTTTCAATAACATCACGTTCGGTAAAATAAAGTCTACCGATGATACAATCATAATTCATTTGAATGTCATCTAAGACGATTACCTTAAACATTGCACTAGGTTAGTCTAACGTACATTTAATCTAACAGTCCCGGTCAGCATTACGTAATTATTCTTAAAACTTTTCAGTGCGTAAGCGTATTATTTTCAAGTTCAAGGCTCGGTTTGTTGAGAACACGTCGACGAATTATATAGTACCCACATGAGCTTCCGTCAACTAAGCACTTTTATTTTTGGCCATTTAAAAGAACACATTACCTAGAGATTTTTATTTAAGTCATTCGGTACTCTTACTAACTAACGTTTTGTTTGTTTTTGTTCGGACATCTGTTTTGTTTGTGTCCAAGACGCTTACAATGGAAACATTCTAACCTTGGCTTCGGGCAATCCCTTGCGCAATGAGGTCCTTTACAATTAAAACACTGAATTTCTGATTTCTGGCTACTATTGAACTCCGTTACACTTTGCTGTACAGGATCACTTAATATTTTCCTCCCGGTGTCAGTTTTTACACTTCTTGGAATGCATCCTAACGTACTTAAATATGCGTACAACTCGTTCGTATCTGTAAACCGCGACGATCGGGCGGATCTCGCAATATTTTCATCGGTAATCCCTCCTATGATGGCATCCACTAAATAATTTTCCGGAATGTTCAACTGCAACGATTTTAATTTGTCTAGTTTATTAAAACAGTATTCACCTAAGTCTTGATCACTGTGTGTTTCGTATAATGCAGCTTCCCGAAGCAATTTAGCGAACGGCAACGGTTTTGTGAACTGTTTAACTAGGAGCTTCTTCATCTTTTTCCAACTCACTGCAAGCTGATCTTGGGAATCGTACCATCTCCTAGCTATTCCAACTAGTCTATTTGCGACTAATCTAATTACAGTCAAATCGTCCCACCTGTAACATGCAGCTAGTTCGTCGACTCGGCGGACCCACGAATTTACCGATTGTTCTGCCCTTTGCGGATCAAATACAGGAATCAACTTTTCTTCACCATGGCCGGTCTGAGTAGAAAAAGTCATACTGTGCTCAACGCGTCGCCGTTTATTTTTTTTCCTACGTGTCTGTCTGTCACTAATAGAAGAGGCTGAAGTCGACGTCCTGTCACTACTTGACGAGGTTGACGTTGATGTCGACGTCGACGCTGAGTAGTTCCGTCGTTTGCGACTCAACTTCCTTTTCGAGGGTCGTTTGGGGGGTTCAGGAACAGGGGTGGACGGCGGCGAACGACTCGGCGACGTACATGGTAATTTGCGCGACATGACGCAATCACTAATCACTTCCGACACTTGTGGGTAAGAACAGTGAGTATAATCCCGACTTCTGATATGTAAGAAAATAAAGGCTCCTTCGAGAGTAACTGGATATATTTCGTAAAACTACAGAACTATTGAATATTTAACAAATATAACATTATACATTCAAACAGGCTCAAAGCGCGTCAGTGACTGACTGGTCCTCCCCGCTGATCTACATTATTGCAAGCAAAGCAAAATACACTTGGTCGCCGTGAAATCATCCTACTGCCGAAATGTTGTGTCTACTGTTTATTGCTCACGCGGTTAAATATTTTCTAACAATAACAACAATGCCGTAACACAACTAAGAATATGTGCTCTCCCCGCAGATTTATGAAAGCTATTTTGCACCCCTCTTGATCCTGCATATTTACACTATTACACTTTGGTAAAAAATATCACTCACCAGCGTCTTTTAATTAAAAGGTTTATTAAATATTGTCTAAAGTTAATCTATTGTTGTAAAAATATTTCAAGATAATGTACTGCTATAAAAAAAGACATATTGATTCAACCAGACACTGAAGTCGTACTCCCCTTTCGAGATACTCAAGGTCAAAGTTTCCGATCCACAGGTAAATAGCCATTTACAGTGGATGTGCAAAAAAGAGCCCCGAGAGAACATTTGCGACATCCTGTATAGCGATCCGCCTAGGTAAAGCAAAATAAAAGATAGAATCTGTAAAAATAAAAAAGATATCTAGAACATTTGAGACGCTCTGTATATCAAGCAGACTCCAACTTCTTTGACCTGAGAGACATTTTTTGTATCCGTAAATAAGCCCAATATATGGACCATGGGACAAGGTTTAATAAACCAATAAATACATAGAACTTATCTCTTCGTTTGTGTGCATATGTTGGCAGCTGCTGTTTTTCTATTGTGACACTTGGCCTACCGATACGATGTCTTAAATTTTATCGAGTTTAACGAGGTTCTGATCGATTTTTTAGCGCTCTTTTCGGGAGCTTCATACAAGACGTCTATACCCGACGTTAGTCAACTTTCCACCCCCCTAACTTGATGAAAATGTGCAAAATGAACAACAATAGGGTCGTTGACCATTATTTAAAAATTTTATATTCAAGTAATTTATAAAATTTTATTTGACCCGTATTTTTTTATTTTACATTCCAAATTAATTTTAATAGTGAAATTAATTATTTAAATTATGAAATTTTGAATTGGCGCCTATAGTGACGTCAGACGTGAGAGCATGCGCAGTTAACAAATAGAGGAATAATCGACGGGCGTCATTCATTTACTGTTATAGCACAGAGTAGTGTGGTTATAGTATCGACGTGAGTCATTGTCATATTAATTGTCTTCAAACTTTTGTTATTGTTATTAGGATTTAACTTGATTAAAATACGAAGTACACTGTAAGCTAAAGTCAGTATGTAAATGATTTTCTATTAATAATATTCTGTTACAAATATGTTTTAAGATAGAAAATAAAATTTAAAATTTTCAGGTTATAATTCAATGAAAATCAACATAATGTAAACAACATATCTACCATTTTTTTTTTGCGTGACTATTAGGACTTTCTTTAATATGATATATGAAATATATACAGACTGTCTATTTTACGAGGGCCACACCAAATATCTCGCTTAATATCTATTGTAGAAGAATAAAGTTTTAGAAACAGTTATCCCATTTTTTGTGAGCTATATTTCTGTAAAAAGAAATTTGAAATCCATAGCCTACTTTATGAGATATATTACAAAAACCTGAAAAATAGGAAAACCACAAACGGGTATAGCTTCCTTATTTGAGGAGATACGAAAAAAGTTAAAGGAATGAAAGTTGACGGCAAAGACAATAAGAATAATAACGTGTAACAAAAAAATCGAAAAATGCAGTTGGCTTTGACATACGCTATTGTGCAAAAATGAAAAATACATATCTCAAAGTAGGCCATGACGCCATTAATTCCGTTATTTTTTTCTCATTCCAACGATATAAAACATGTCACAGAAATTTTAACCGATAGTGTCAATATTTAATATTTTACGAATACCACAATTCATATAATTGAATCGTAACAATCAGCTGTGCCATAATAGTAAAAATTCACTTTATAATAATTATAATTCCGTAATTATTTATTACAATTTAATACAAACCAATAAATATCTCATAAATAAAAATACAAGTACAAAACGAACATCCAAAGAAAAAAACGAAAAACTATGTATAACAGTACTACCTACTACTATACTGAAAAGAAATTGTGTGTATTTATTTTTCTAACTGCAAATGCTCAAATTGTGCACCATGCATTCTGACACATAAACGTGCTCTACGAGACACGTCACGCATTACATTTTGGAGCATTTTAGGAGTAATTGCCTCACATGCGTTTCGAATTCTGGTTTTGATGTGCTCAATATTTTCAGGGGCAGTTTGAAATACCTTGTCTTTAATGTAACCCCAGACGAAAAAATCCAAGGGAGTAATATCTGGTGATCGAGCTGGCCATAGAATGGGTCCATAGGTGCCTATCCAGCTATCTGGCATAACTTGATTTAAATAATTTGTACATATTACAGCAGTGTGAGGTGGAGCCCCATCTTGTTGAAAATATGAATAATTTAATTTTTCTGCCACTGTTAATTCATAAAGAAAATCTTGAAATTCGTTTTGAAGGAAATTAAGGTATCTACGAGCGGTTAATTTGCCATCATAAAAATAAGGTCCAATTACTTTAGTCCCTAAAAGACCCAATCAAACATTCGTAGAAAATCTTTCTTGGAAAGCAGTCTCTCTGCACCAATGTGTATTTTCTCGTGTCCACTTATAATGCATATTTCTATTGAAAAATCCATAATTAGAAAAATTTGATTCGTCCGACCAAAGAATTTTGCTACATATCAGCGCGTCATTCCTTTTCTTATTTAATAACCATCTACAAAATCTTACTCTCCTTGGCTTATCTCCCTCATTTAAATGTTGAACTTTCCTCATTTTGTAGCATCGAAATCCGTTTTTTTTCAATATTTTTCTTGCACTGTCTTTTTTTATGCTCGCCTTACTACTTTTTTTGAAAATGAACCGTGCGTTTTTAGATTTTGAACTAACTTCCTAAACATAGTTCGATTTGGCTGCGGAGCATCTGGAAATCTATCTCCGTAAACCGTGACTGCCATCTCAGCGTCAAAATTGCACTGACAATAAATGCTAATCATATCGAATTTGTTATTATTGGTGTACACCATAATTACTGATATAAAATTTGTCTTAGAACTCGACAACGCAACATACAACATACAACAGTGACAATCTGTCAAATTTATTAATAACTGTATACATTGTTTTTCACTAATTATGGCACAGCTGATTGTTACGATTCAATTATATGAATTGTGGTATTCGTAAAATATTAAATATTGACACTATCGGTTAAAATTTCTGTGACATGTTTTATATCGTTGGAATGAGAAAAAAATAACGGAATTAATGGCGTCACTTTGAGATATGTATTTTTCATTTTTGCACAATAGCGTGTGTCAAAGCCAACTGCATTTTTCCATTTTTTTGTTACACGTTATTATTCTTATTGTCTTTGCCGTCAACTTTCATTCCTTTAACTTTTTTCGTATCTCCTCAAATAAGGAAGCTATAACCGTTTGTGGTTTTCCTATTTTTCAGGTTTTTGTAATATATCTCATAAAGTAGGCTATGGATTTCAAATTTCTTTTTACTGAAATATAGCTCACAAAAAATGGGATAACTGTTTCTAAAACTTTATTCTTCTACAATAGATATTAAGCGAGATATTTGGTGTGGTCCTCGTAAAATAGACAGTCTGTATTTAGTATATTTTTTGATGGTATAGTAATATTTTATAAATTTTGTTGAAGGAAACGACCCTATTGTAGTAAGAAATTCATGGCTGTCTAGACTCTCAAATTTGACAGTCCGAAAAAATTGTGTATACAAAGATGCTAATTTATTGCCGTTTCTTTAAAGTCGGTGTGTGTAGAATGTAGGTACCTACCGAAATTGTCAGTTCGAATTTAGGTTTTGGTTCGTTTTTACACTTTCTGCTTGAGAAATTAAAAAGAGCACATACTTGACTATTCACGATATTCATTTATTTAATTGTATTAATTATAATTAATTAGGCTTGAAATAAATAAAATGCTGTTAACGCAGAAATAAACCTCGAATCCATCAAACCACTACCATCCTTTCCGCTACAGATTTGTAAAAGGCGAAAACCACAAAATTATGATATCAGTTTCACTTCTACCCAAGGATATTTTATGAACATTATTAGATAAAATCTACTTTTAATAATTAAATTATACACAAACCGTATACAGACAATGTTTGGTGAAAAATTTCACTATATGTTCTTGGCAAGTCCAAAATAAAGAGTATATTGTATTTTTTATTACACATTTTTAAAATCCTAGAGAAAAATTTTCATTTTCCTTTTTCAAGAAAATGTGTTCGTAAATATAAATAACACATTTTAATAAAAATTGCATCCCTAAAAGGGGTTGTAACCTTCACTAAGTTCCTATAAAGACAAAAATACTGACGAGCATTTCGTCAACAAAGTTAGCATCATGAGGAGATCTAGTTTTATGAATATGATTGTTTTTTTTAAATTTCACTACGATTTGATGTTATCACACGTTCGTTTTTGGTGCATTTTTTGTGCATCTTCAGACAAATTTACAAACTATTCAGAACATTGAGTGACTAAGTTTAATCATGATTCGATATTATGACACGCTTTTGACAGACGGCTGGAACATGTTGTACGACCCTCTTCAGATAAATCTCGAAAACTTACTTAAACGTCGAATGATGAAGATGAAGTTGAAACTGGATACGACTTCATCACCCGACGTTTCGTCGCCCGACGTTTCGGACACATTTTCTCATCATCTTCAGAAAAAATTGATAGGTCGATAAAGTAAGTTCACTAGGACATCATCACACACGTTTATTGTCAAACTTTTAGATTTTCTTACCATCCTCAGACATCTTATAGAACTGCCTGAAACGTCGAATGGTTCAGTTGAAATTATGAACCGACGACAGGCGTTTTAGATCCTTTTTCTGACCATCGTCAGATAATTCCTCAAAACAGATTGATACGCTGAAATAGTAAGGGCATCATCGAACGTTTATCATCAAACGTTTTGGACACATTTTCTTACCGTCTTCAGACATTCTTAAAACTGTTTGTGCAATACATGTATACATATATCCAGAAAAAATTAGGACATTGGCGTTAATACTCGGTGACTCTTACAACTTTTCAGGCTTTAAATGTAATTTGATAAAATCACTTATTGTAATAATCATTACATAACTGGATCTCTACTGATTAAAGACAAAAATAACTTTATCGAGTGAGAGGTGACAGTTAATAGATGTGTAAGATTATTTAGATTGTATCCTGTAGCACTTTCAATGATGATTTTCAATGAGAACACTTGGATGTTATGACGTAGAGTGGTCGCTGTTTTGAAAGTCTGTGTACGCAGAAGCACATGGTAGATATCAATATCAACATCAACGTTTCCGGTGATAAAAAGAAGAATGAGGTGTTCATAATTCAGTTCAGACCTCAAAGTCACACTATTTCTTTTTAAATTTCAGTCAGTCGTGGGATATCAGTTACATTTCGGTTACGTTTAAATGTTCTCATATCGAATAAAGCCATTCAGTTAAAACATTCGTTATAAATACAAATGACGAAGACCTCAAGATTTAAGTCGTTACAATTACATTTTAGTACATAAATTACTTCATAATAATTCATAATTGTTCCATTATACCCATTTCGAAAAAATGTACGTTAAATTCTACACGGAATCGACCAGGAAGTATAATTTTCGAATTTTGTTCACAAATCAAGAATGCTCTATGGAGCTATATTTAATTATAGCTTTGCATTTCTTTCTACAAATAACCAAACAGTGGATATAGAACACAAACACAGTTTGGTAAGTCTAAGATTGCCTTGCATTTGACATTAAGTGACAATTGGCAATTTGATTTAAAATACTTTGCAATGCATACTTAGTGGATTTGTGAAATTTTAAATGTTATTGGGAAAATCACTTAAGGTTAAATGCAAGGCATCTTTGATTTATCAAACTTTGTGTCATAAGCCACTGTTTGGTATTATTATTCAAAGAAATTTAATATACTATGAAAAAACTGGAAATACTCGAATTTGGAGACATCCTCATCACGGCATTTTAAAAAATGGAGGTATTATAAAACAGAAAATTATATCTGTCCTTTTTCATAGATACCGATACAAAAAGGGATGAGCGTTGTTGCCAAATGATTGTAGTCAATGAGTTGTGTATTTCTGACGGTTTAATTGGTTGAACTGATATATTGGTATTTATCATAAAAAATACCAATACCAATATATCAGTTCAAATACAAAAGTATATTCAAAATACATATATTTTAGTAACAGTGGTAATGTAATGTAATAAAAAGATTTTACACAGATAAAAAAAATAACGCCATCTGATTAAAAACGTGGATTATTTTTGTGCTATTAGTAGAAGGATCTGATTTAATCTAATAGGTAACATTATAATTGAAGACACATTTTTATTAATCATAGGGGAAACAATCAGAGTTGCGACGATTTATATCAATTTGATTTAAATCAACTGATTTTTTAAATTTAAATCATGATTTAAATCAAGTTGTGTAAAGCCAGTAATCTAAGTAAATCAAAATACAGAAAATTCAAATAAAAAGTACAGTTTATTTAAAAGCTAGATACAAATTACGAACAATTCAAATAAAAAGAAGAAAAGAACAGTTAGGTTACACATATAAAACAAAAGTTGCCTTCTTAAATGTACATTATAAATTAGATGCCTACTTAAAAGCAAAAACATAAAGTGAACACATTAAACAGAACCAACTCTAAAAGAAAATAAAACATGATTTACTTCAAAACAAAAATTTTAAATTGGGTTAATTATTGTAAAATTTGTACAAAAAAACCAATTTGCTGCTTCTTCGGTCCCTAAACGATTTCGAATCTTAGAATAAATCAAACCAAATGTTGAAAATATTCTCTCAACCGAGACTGAACTAGCTGCAGCAGAAAAAAATTGCTTGATAATCGGGAATAATTTGTCAATAATATCAATATTTCTTTAGGATTTCCACCACTCCAAGGGTTTTGTGTTTTTAAGAATTTCTTTGGGAAACATAATATCGGCAAAAGGCTCAGATTCTGCAAGAAATTTAATAATCAGTGGTAGTAGTAAACCACTTTCGGGACATAATTCATTAGCGGCTTGTAAAGCACGATTCTTTTCCCTTTCTGTTAATTTATGCTTTGTTTTCATAGGGTCTAGAATGAAGGCTGGCAAATGGTGTGAGGAGATACACTGGTCGTATCGGTATCTAAATATTTTAATTTGCATTAAGGTAATTTCAGTTTCGTTAAAATGCGACTCAATTATTTTAAATTGTTCTACGACGTCTGATAAAATTGCATCGTTTCTTTGAAGCCTATCAAGTGCAACAGATATAGGTTTTAGTAGTGATAAGTAATCTTCAGCAGTTCTTTTTAAATAAATGTTTGAAATTCTCTGTCTTACTATCCTGTCAATTTATGTTCCTCGTCAATTTTAAAAAGTGTGGGCCATGATTTAACGAAACCCTCTAAGCAGTCGGCAAGTGAGTTCTATCTTACGTCAGAAGATACAGTGAGTTTTTTTCCTTCTTCTTTTGCGTAGGTGTTCCTTAATTTCATTAATTTCCAAATCCTCACATAACAAGTTTAAAATGTGTGGAGCACAATCGTAAGTAATAACATTTAGTTCTGTTGACTCTTTAATTCGGTTTCTCATAGCATTCATATTGGCAGCATTATCCGTCACAAAACTGCTTACTGTACAGGTATAGTAAGTCTTTAGAGTTTTAATTAAGTTTGTTGCAAGTTCTGTTAAATATACAGATGTATGTTGTTTTCCAGATATGTCTATTGTGTCTACTAAAAAGGAAGACCCATTTTCCGTAGTTACAGTTGCACATTATTGGTGCATTGTGTATGTTGGACCATCCATCCAATGACAGACAAACCGAACTTCGTCATAAATCTTTAAAACATTTACTTTCTTCCTCGTTATACACTTCATCGAGCAGTCTGTTGGACACATCATGTCGAGATGGTGGTACATATCCAGGCCGTAAAAGCGTTATTGCCTTTTTTACTTTAGGTTGTTCAATATACATGAAACTGATATTTGTCGCACAAAGAGCTCTAGCAATTTGTTTATCTATTTCTTCTTTATTAGACTTGGTCGTACGTACAACAAAAGATGATAAAGATCCAGAACTGGAGTTAGGCACTACTTTTCTTTTGTTACTTAATGGTGTAGAAGATAAAAGCGGCTGTGGGGCACTATCTTCCTCTGCATCTTGTTGTAACGTGTTCAGTTGCACCTGTAATAAAAAACAAGATTGTTATGTTATTCATTTTTAAATCCAGCTACACACAGACAGGTATAGATCCTATACTCTATTCTTAAAACTAGGAGTGAATGAAAAAGTCACATTTGCCCATGGAAAGTTACTAGAAATCTAGAAAATGCACTAGATCATTTTAAAAATTTGAATCTAGCTCGTCTCCTCGCATAATTGGCCTTAGTCGCAGAAATAGACCGATGTTAAACATGTAAATTAAAAAAAAGGTTCTCTTAATATTTTGTCTTACTAAAAAGATATAAATATAAATAAAATAACACTATACTTACATTGGACACTGTTCCTGAAGTAGAGGGACCTTCATTACTTTCTACACTTTCTACATTACGCGAAGCACATTTTTTCCAGTGCACTTTCAACGGTCCACAAGCCCTTGCATTTCTACTTTACATTTTTTGCATGTGGCTCTACTACCACTTCTTCCATCAAGCTTACTTGTTTTCAATAAGATATTGCCAAATAGGATCTTTTTCCCTTCCACTTCTATTAGAGGCCATGTTAAAACATTATTTAATATTTAAAAGTTATAAATATAATCACTCAGACTCGCTTCCTCACTGTTACGCGGCGGATTATATTAACAAACATTGTGATTTTTTATTTTTTTTTAAATCATGATTTTTATCAACCCTGGAAAAAATCGTACAAAAATCCCTTTCATAATAAGATGAACTTAAATATAAAGTTAGAAAAATGTCTTGTGTGCATGTGCGTATGTAGACCCTTTCTTTTACACACGGTAACTTTCATTAGATTTAGAATTATTGCTTCTTTGGCAAGTACACAAAATATCACGGTAGATACCCGCTGAAATTAGTCTATATCGAAATATATTGCATGTATATAACATGTTTAGCACATGGGCTTCATAGGATTACTGAAACTATTAGGAAGTGCTACCCTAATGTTAATAAATTAATAGCTGGTGTAAAGAAAGTTTTTCTTAAAGCACCAAGTTGTATACGGTTGTTTCACGAAATTCTACCCAATACTCCATTACCTCCAGAACCCATTACAACAGGACGTTGAAGTTTAACTCCAAAACATTTAGAACAGATATTTGTAATATACTTTTATTCTTGTAATCGGCATTGAAAAATACTTGTGTATGATAATTCAGTGTTAAGTACGTCCCTTTATACATCCAGTTCTCTTCGAGTGAATGTTTATAATAAATTGATTTTATCAGTAATCAGTTAATATGAAAAAAATTTCATGGTAAGATATTGTTTCACACATGCTTGCAAATATTTATGCATTGATACAATGACACATAACCACCTAAAGCCAGTCCTGGTTTTACCACATATCGTATCCGACAAATAATCCCGACCTCTGCTCATTACCCCTTATTATTAATACCTCAACAATGAAGATTCCCTTCAAGGACATATTTTAGAACCTTTTGGAAAATTCTAGATTGATTTCTCAGTATTTGTTTGACGGAGATGTTAAACGATTTTAAAAGTTTTAGTAAAATTTTTGTATCACTTTGACTCTGAAACCTCAATTTTATGAAATTCTCGCGACTCGTGACTAAAACACGCGCAGATTCATATATTATTCTGTACAGGCATATATCAATAAAAGATAAAAGAACAATTTAATATTGGTACATATCATTTTGTAGATAAAGTCGTGAATAATCGTAAAGTGTTCTATTATTGCCTTATATGGGAGCGTTGCCAAAACTATTGTGACGAATATCCAGGGGCGGACTGGAAACAGTTTAGCGGCGCTGAATTTTTGAAGTCGCAGGTCACTTATTACTTTATTATTTTTATTGTTACCATTATTAATGCCTATATAGTAGTTAAGGTTTACATTAGCACACAAATCGTTTTATAGTGGTTTTTAATTTTAAACGCAACATGGTTTTAGAAGGCGACAGGTTTTGTTCGAACAATAGATAAATAGTTAAACAATATAGCATCTGTAACAAAATTCAGTTCTTTGCATTTTATAAAGATAATTCTTTCCTCAACAAACTGCTTTCCTCTGAGATTTTGTCAATTATTATATCACTATCTAGGTTATTTAACAAACTTTTTTCTACTGCCATCAAGAAAAATGATTCCAAATGATTATTGCTGAGTGTACTCCTTAGTCTGGTTTTCGCAGGTTTTAGGGTAAAAAAACACTATTCACAAGCTACTTGTGTTGTGGGTAATGTTAACAAATATTGGTAAGCCAGTGTTAATATAATGCATTATATAAGTTATATTTTATAAGCACACTGTAACAGAACACTGCGCATTTCTTATTAGTCCAGTTGGTAAAGTAAAAAATACACCAGAAGCTCGCAAAAAATGTTACCTGAGATTTCCCTTCCGTAACTGCTAGTGCGAGGATTATACCACAAAAATCATTTCTGGGGTGCCGCGCAACCCCTCAAAAAACCACCCATTCGGTGAAAAAAGCCTTATTTTACTGATAACTCGTTAACCGCCGAAGACATGAAAAAATTGCGCATTTTAAGAAAAAAGTTTTGACTAATTGCCTAAAAAAAGTCCTCCTGTAATTTTCTTGTATATATTGACAAAAATGACAAAATTTGTATTTTTATAGAAAAAATTGAATTGCTCGAAAACCAAACAACCTAGGAAGAAAAATCAAAATTGGTTTTAAAGGGGATACAAAATACTCTCTTGTGTTGCCATTTTTGAGGGCTATTGATATTAATTAGTATATAAAAATAACAATATAATATGGTTATCTCTTGATTTTTTGTGCATTTAACTATTCACAGGCTCAAAAAAAAATAACTGACTATAACATAAGTTATAAATGCATATCTTTTAGTTTAAGGTAGTACTTCAATGCAGAAAAAGTTAGGAATAAAATTATTCACATTTACAAATTTAGCAGCATGTTAGAGTTAGTCAAGAAAAATCCAAAAAAGGCTGCATATTTAATTTTTTCATGATATTTTTTAATACAATTTTTTAACTATTAAATGATTAGAAATAATAGTTGTATGATGCATAAACTGAAAAAACATTTTTTGAGCTAAATTTTCAAGATATTGTCTAAATGTTATTTGTGGCATTATCTTATTACTTTTTTTTTCCTTCTTCAATTCTTTGGGACTTCCTGTCACATGCATGTTTTCTTTTTCCCCTAGCACCGCTTAAAAAGAAAACATACATGTGGCAGGAAGTGCCAAAGAATTGAAGAAGGAAAAAAAATTTCAAGATGTTTGGGTCTTTTTTTTAATTTCAGGAAACAATAAAAAATTGGCCAAAATTTATCAAACTTCAACATGCTGGTAAATTTGTAAATGTGAATATTTTTATTCCTAAGTTTTCTGCATTGAAAACCTTGAACTAAAAGTTAATGCATTTATAACCTATATTAAAGTCAGTTATTTTCTATGGGCCTGTGAATAGTTAAAAGTGCAAAAAATCAAGAGGTAACTATATTATATTGTTATTTTTATATAATAATATCAATAGCCATCAAACAGGAAACACAAAAGAGTAGCTTGTTCTGCATCATTTTCAACTTCATAATATTGATCATACTCGTCTGTAATAGTTCTTTTTAAATTCTCCTAACTATCCGCGAAATTAATTAGCTCTTCACATATCTCTTCTTTTGTAGCATCTTAGTTGAATGTTACTAATTTCGAACACAATGTTTGCAGTGCTTCTAAGGGTAAACTTCCCTCTTCTTTAATATGATTAAAATTAGAAGGAAATATAAAATTTAAATCTTGGTACAACACCTTATTTTTAGAATAGCAGTTGGTCATGGTCCCAATTACAATGTGGACTTCTACAGTAAATTTATGAAAACCATCCGTAACTGGATTGCCATGTCATGAGACACTTCTCCGAGCACTTTCTTCACTTTACTAACCCTCTTGACAGAAAAGGTCTGTTCGATACAAATTGTTTTTCTGCACCTCTCCAAGTAAACTCTTCTGTCGTCAATGTCTCTTTGTATACGTTTTACTCTTTTCAATTCCAAATAGAGACAAAATAGCGTCCTCGCAAAGTGAATCTTTATAAGGATTTAAAAATATCCCGAAAACACGACTAATAGCCGTATGTTTGGCCCACCTGCGAGTTTCACTTATTAACTAACGGTTTTTTAATATTCTCTTCTCTTTATTAACATTTCACCGATTATTCATCTTTGATGTGAATCTTTAAAAAAGCCTGCCAAGGAATTGATTGAAGCAAAGAAGATGCTGCATGAATAGGAGATTTGGTAGCATCGCCTCTGAGGCAATTTTTTGTAAACCGTATTGGTACATATTTTCATTAATATTCATATAAAGAAAAGTAAGATCATATTTCACATTATATTAAACAATCTCTAATTATATTTATCATCATTCCAGTGCAGCTACCAGCAGGCGCCGGTCATCGTGCTAAGCAGCGCCGCATTATTGGAGCAGGCCAACGGCATTCATCCCGGTGGGCCAGTCCGCCCCTGCACCATAAATATTTCATATCTTCAGACATAAAAATTGTTGCTTCAAATACCTATTGTAACTAATAATTATATTCTGATTTCATGTTGTAATCAATACAATAATTTCAACGAAAACCCAGTTATTGTTTCATTCATTTCACTAGATACGTTAATAGCTGCATTGTGAAACCGGATATGCAGTTTTATAGCGATTAAAAAAAGAAGTCAATTAGCTAGAGGGAATAAAAACAAAGGGCTTAGATTGATATAGACCAGGTGGTTATGTGTCAGCGCATAAAGATTTGCATGCATGTGTGAAATATCTTATTTTGGATTTTTTTAGCGAATTCCATATTATTCAAAGCTGATAAAGTCGAGTTATTACAAATACTCACTCGAAGAGAACTCAAGGTATAATGGGACGTATTTAACACTGAATTAACATACACAACTATTTTTCAATACCGATTACAAGAAAAGAATATATTATTAATATCTGTTCTAAAAGTTTTGGAGGTAGACTTCGGCGTTTTTCCTTAAAAATCCATTTTTATGAAAAGTTGCTTCATCAGTGAATAAAACATTATTGAAGAAGTTGACATCATCTTGCATTTTACCTCTAGCCCAATCACAAAATTGTAGGCGCTTTTGAAAATTGTCACCAGATAATTCCTGGTGCATTTGAATATGATATGCATGCAACTTATTTGTTTTTAAGGTGGCCATTCCCTAGAAAGAGACATCCGATAGGGAAATATTTATTATTTTGGCCCATAACTTTTTTATCTTAGTACGTATATTTAAAAAAACTATAAGAGTACCTAAGTAGAACCATAACAAGACTATTACTGTGAATTTTCACTCAATAATTTCATTGGTTTGCGAAATAGCTAGATTTGAAACTACGAAATAGGAATATTGAAATAATTTTTAAAATTAAATCTAGGTATTTTGTAAACCATTGAAATTATTGAGTGAAAATTCATAGTAATAGTCTTGTTATGGTTCTACTTAGGTACTCTCATAGTTTTTTTCTAAATATACGTCCTAAGAAAAGAATGAATGACTAACATGGGGATTCCCAACCGTTGCCAGCACCACAGAAAACTCATTTTCTTCATTCGCAACACGCTTTATTCTCTTACTTTTTATTGGGTATTTTGCCACTGAAAAATATTTAAAAATTTTAATGAAAAAACCTCTGCGCCAAACGGATCAGACAGAGGTTGGTTCTTGGGTACTTGACTGTTTCAAAAAGTCTCACACCTAAAAATATATAAACTAGAATAATGTTATAAACTAAAAACTGAAAATCAAAGCTATAGGTAGTTAACGTTTCGGAAGAGAATCAACTTCCGTGCTCAAAACTTTTTTGGCCGTCAACCATGACAGTTCTTTGTTTATGTATTTCCATAGTCACGTGAGACATTAAATTATATTTATCTTATTTTTACTTACTTCGTCTCTAAGGATGGGCAACCAACTAGTACAAAAATCTATTGAATAATTAGAAACGCATCTATCCTCGTTTAATAAAATAATCGCGGATTCTTTAAGTTTTCTTTTAGTTTTTAATATTAATAATCTAGCTTATAAACCCATTGTATGGTGGAGATATGTAGATGACATTTTTGCTATATGGCCTTATAGTAAAGAATGTTTAAGTAATTTTTTGAATCAGATTAACGAAAGAGAACCTTCAATTAAATTTACAATAGAAATAGAGAATAATAATGAATTACCTTTCTTAGATATTTTAATTAAAAAATTAGATAACACATACCAAACCAGTGTGTATAGAAAACAAACACACACAAACAGATACTTAAATTTCAATTCAAATCAACATATTAGTGTTAAGAAAGGTGTTGTTAAGTGTTTGTACGACATGGCCAAAATTATTTCTTCAAATGATGTAATATTAAGGAACGAAAAACAATTTATAAAAACTGTCTTATTAAATAATCAATATCCTGAGAGTTTTGTTGATAGTCAGTTATTGAACATTGGTAGTAGAGAGAATATACTATCACAACCTGAGGTATTTAGGTCAACGGCAGTAATTCCATATATACATGGTTTATCGGATAAATTACGAAAAATTGGGAACAGGTTTTCCGTACGAACGGTTTTTCAAACGGGCTCCACGCTAAGATCGGTTTTATCAAGAACCAAACCTCCAAATATTGTTCAAAGTTCAAAAAATTGTATTTATAGTGTTCCGTGTGAGTGCGGAAAACATTACGTAGGTGAATCATCTAGTCCTTTCAACGTAAGGCTTGGTGAACATAGAAATTACGCTAGAAGGGGAGAATTTGAAAAATCCAAAATTTGTGAACACGCGTGGGATAATAATCATAGAATTAAATGGGACTCGGTGAAGATTTTGGAAAAAGAGAGCAACGGAACTAAAAGAAAACTTAAAGAATCCGCGATTATTTTATTAAACGAGGATAGATGCGTTTCTAATTATTCAATAGATTTTTGTACTAGTTGGTTGCCCATCCTTAGAGACGAAGTAAGTAAAAATAAGATAAATATAATTTAATGTCTCACGTGACTATGGAAATACATAAACAAAGAACTGTCATGGTTGACGGCCAAAAGAGTTTTGAGAACGGAAGTAGATTCTCTTCCGAAACGTTAACTACCTATAGCTTTGATTTTCAGTTTTTAGTTTATAACATTGTTCTAGTTTATATATTTTTAGGTGTGAGACTTTTTGAAACAGTCAAGTACTCAAGAACCAACCTCTGTCTGATCCGTTTGGCGCAGAGGTTTTTTCATTAAAATTTTTAAATATTTTTCAGTTGCAAAATACCCAATAAAAAGTAAGAAAATCTGAATATGCCACAAATAAACAATTACAGACAATAACGTTTTATTCCTTCACTTTTTTTATATTCGACATTTCCAGTTTCCATAAATTTATCGAGAAGGTTTTGGAAGCTGCTAACATCAGGAATTCTTCTTTCAGGATAACGTTGGTGATAAATTATATCGGCAAGTAAACAATTTCTGTCTGACTCGCCAGAAACAAGTCATGTCTACTAGTTCCGCTTTCTTATAAAATTCCAAATATTTTAAATTCAATACATATTATACCTAACGACCGATAAGTGTGATAAATGCTCGATTGTACACGACAAATTATAGCAAACTGAGGTTTTATTGCTTTTCGAATTACGAAAACAACAAAAAAATGTACAAAAAAACATTACAGTAAAGGACCTGCTAAATACTATTTACTTATTTCAATGGATTGGAAGAAATGGTCCCACTAAATGGCCTCATTTCAAAATTGCATAAAAACGTGTGTCAATCAAAATGGGCAACACGTCGAACACCTATTATAAATTTTTCTAATGAATTATTTGAAGGAACCTCTCTTTTAAGTTTATTCTTGAATTTGACACTTATTAATTGATAAAACGAAAAGTTGCAATTAGCCATAGGGAAATACTTACGTTTTTCATTTCTACATCATATCGTTGAAAAATATACAAGGTGTTTCATTTGAATAAATTGAGAAAATTCAAGTAACATACTGGTTAATTGTGATATATTTTGTAGACTCCCCTAGCACCGCTTAAAAAGAAAACATACATGTGGCAGGAAGTCCCAAAGAATTTAAGAAGAAAAAAAATTATACACACTGTAAACCAAAATTGATATGATTTAAATTTTTTGAATATTGTTAATGGTAATTATTATTTCTTCAGAATATTCTTTCTTTTTCCTATTAATCCTATAACAAGTGCATTAGAAACAGTCCATCTGACATGAGACTTGGGGGTGCAGTAATAAAAGAGGGTCCTATAACGTTTCGTATTGATCAGATGAAACCGAATAAACAAAATGACTAATGAGGGGTGTGGGAGATAAAAATAAACTTTACGTTGGGGAGACATGAAATGGAACGATTTAGATAAACAAAATATTTAGTCGAAAACTACACTTTGTGTTAAATGATGTTTAACAAATATTTATAATGTATTTAGTTTACATTAAGGAGTAGGGGCACTCGTGGATAGTCTTAATGTTCCTGTATGGTACAGGAAATAAAGTTAAACATTTGGTACAATAACATATTCACGTGAAAGCTACTTTATGGCACATTATTTCATAGATGTTTTATAGCAATCTTCTGCCTAATAGTTTAATTATTTTAAAATTCTTTCTATTAACACAAACATATTTTAGAGAAGGAACCCATTTTTAAAGCGCAGCGTTTGAGAGGGGAATGGACTAATACACTTAAGATTTTTTAAATATTTTAATTATATGAACCCATTGGTAAGGTCAAAATAATACCAAAATAATTATTACCTCAATTTTTTAATAACTGGATTAGATAAAAATTAAATAAATTGATGGTCGTGACGTCATTAACCCCGGTAATTCTACCTGCATTAAATTGCCGTTTAATTACAATTATCCTATAATAAACTTAATCTCTATGAAGTTTTTATGCATTTACTTTCTATTGATATCAAAATAATTTACAAATAAGGCAAATAATTGGGTTTTAAATTATTAGATTTTTATCAATTACAAGAATTGACAACATCGCAATAGATTCTGTGACATTGAACTATTTGAACTACTTTAATATAACCTTACATTTTAATATTTAGTTTTGTCTTTCCAATTTTTGCGTAAAAGAATGGCAGATGGCACAAAACATGATTTTGTTTCCATATTTTGAAATTTGAATTGAATTAATACAGACCCAAAGTTAGTGTATTTTAACACGAAAAAAATCGAAAAATATTACTGACTATCATAACCTCGTTAACACTGACAGAACTCTGAGAGACTTATTATAAATCTCTGATTGAACTACTGAAAAATTAAACTAAAATACAAATTTAGGCATCAGGACAATGCACTGTTGCCGGCTTCATATCGTGACGTCACGGGCAAATTGACGTCAGAGTGGAAAGTTTTTCAGATTTATTATTTTTTTCCGGCTAAACGGTAAAGAAAAAAAATTCGAAAAAAAATCCATAAGTCTTTTTTATCAAATACTATCTGAAAACGTAATCAATGGAAATTGGTGTATTAGTCCATTATGACAAGGTATGAAAAGTTAAAATACCAAGTGTTTATTAAAATTTATGGAGTTAAAAACTTGCGAATTTACAGCTATGATTACTAAAACAAATTAGTGTAAGTTTCAAAAACTCAAATTCGTGGTCTCGATTTATCTAAATTCAAAAAACTATTCAGTCATCAATAAACGTGGGGAGCGTTAAGAATGTATTAAAAACTTGGCCATTAGTTCACAGTAAAATTTCCTCCGCTTCAAAAATAAGTCTCTTAAATAATTATTTATTATAGGTTATTGCCTAGTATTAAATCACAATGCCATTTGTTTTAAAATCAAAAATTCTTCTTGCAACTTTTAGGACGCATTTAAGAAATAATTTCTTTTTATTAGTGTGTCTAAGTGCAGTATTTTTTATAACGGCTACTTAAGAGCTCTTATAAAACAGTTATTTAGTTGTCTTATAGCAATAATGTAACAGTGAAATGTGTTATATAGCTCAATTAAATAAAGCTCTAATACAACCGTTATATGGTGCCGGTAATGAATTTTCTTAAGATCTGCGGAAATTATTTTATAATGATTTTAATAGGTTTTCTATATGTAAATATTTTACAAGATGGTGCCAATTTTGCATTTATAGCTGTTACATAAATGTTTTAAAAGTGTTCCTGATAGAGTAGTGTTGTTTCACAAAATCTGTCTCTGAAACATATCTACAGCTCTTATAAAATGACAAATTGCTAGTTGGGCTGAGCCTTTCTAATTCGAAGGAACTTTAGAACTTGTCCCCAACTGTTTAGTGCACAAAAAGAAGGCTATAAAAACCGGCCATCAAAATATCAAAGTCGGCACTTTTACCAGGAGACAAGGTACTACAGAGACTTCAGTTTTTAGCGTATTAGAATGAATAAAATAATACCAGAGATTTAAAAACGTGCTTTCAGTAGAAACTTAACGACGTTTCTGGTCAATTGAAACATCTCACTCTGTTTTGCGTCAAGAGTTTCTTATAAATTCAAGGAACTGCTCTGTTTATCTGTTCCCTGAGTATGACGTTCTAGTCAGGGGAATTCGCGTAACTATATCACAAGAGTTAGAAATCTTAATTAAAAGAGACGCGGTTCCTTTTATTCCTTATCTTAATTATGCCAGAAGATACTTTAATTACATAAGAGTAATTATGTTTTAGCTATTAATTAATACATTATATTTATTATTTAATAAAGTATAGAAAATAAATTAGCTCGGTCGGCAGCTTAGAGTTTTTTATGTGCCGTATAAATATGGAGTGAACTAGTTGAATACATATATTTAATGCACATAAAAACCTCAAAGCTATGCCGCTTACGTATAGAGGGGAGAGCGGGACATGCTCTATTTTTGAGGAAAATGTTAAGTTATAAATACAATGTATTAATACATAAAACAACATTGTTCTCAGGTAAAGTATGATCTGGCGTGATTAAAATAAGAAATTAGCGGAAACACACCTGCTTGAAATATAATTTAGATATAGTTACCCGACTTCCTCCTACCGAAAATATTTCAGGATGTAACAGTTTACAGCAGGTATGTAAACCCTACCCACGACACAGCCGAACTTAATATTGTCAGTGTATCATGGAATATCGAATCGTAAGTGTTCCACAAACATATTAGATATTATTTCTGTCTTGACAAAAGCAAAACAGAGTAATTTTTTTAATATATCATTATACCAAATAACTATAAATTTTAAGTACGGCTCTGTGGGATATCACTCATGTTAACGAGAAAAAGATTTATGGTCGGTTTTTATGGCATTTATTATGTGCATTAAATATTTCAATTATACCTCATACGACTGCTAAGTTTTTGTCAGTCATTCATTTTCATGTAATTGAATTATCTTCCTGTACTATTATCTCAGTATGTAATAAACCAGAAACGATTATTCCTAGGAAATTAAGGACGGGGGGATATACCTATTGCTGCTTTCCTGTTTCCGTTAAACAAACATATCTTTGGATATTTATCTATAAATAAGGTAGGTCTATTGAAAAAAGTTTGTGTTTTCTAATAGATTACAAAATATACAAATATTATCAGTATTATACATAGCCCTTATTCAAATATTATGTCTCTTTAGGTTTTCTGTCATATAATATAATAAACTTCATCGTTTTACTATAATTCTTTTTAAGATCAAATACACACTGCGACTTTAAAGGAACGGAGACTGGTATTTTTTACTTCCCTCGCATCCCTCCGAGATTTTTTCGGATTTTGACGTTTCAGAACACGTAGATTACGAAAATATAGGTTTTTCAATTCCGTCAGTCTGTACAGTCTGTCTGTTGGTGCATTAACTAAAAAAACTACTTGACGGAGAACAGTCAAATTTGGTAGGTAGGTGGCGCTACTGTCAGCGAAGAAATGGTTAAAATTTCACTGGAAAATATCTAGGGTGGACCGTCTAAAGGGAATAATACAGAAAAAAATTTTTTGCTCAAATTTAGAATCTCCTCGTTTCATGACATTCTCAACCTATTTCAGAAAAAAAAAAATATTTTTTTTTTACCAACGTTTTTGAAACATTTTTAACCACTGGAATAGATGGAAACAATTTTTTTTTGCTCAAATTTAAAATTTTCACATTTCATGACATTCTCTCAAAAACATTTTTTTTTTTAATTTTAAATAGAAAAAAAATTTGAAATTTTGAAAATATTGAAAAAATTTTATAAAATGGGTGATGGAAAAGATTTTTTTTTGTTCAAATTAAAATTTCCATGTTTCGTGACAATCTAAACCTATTTTAAAAAAAATTATTTTTTTGAAAATTTAATATAAAAATTTTTTAAATTTTGAAAATTTTGTATAAAATGGATGATGGGTAAAAATTGCTTTGCTCAAATTTAAAATATCCACGTTTCATGACATTGTAAACATATTTAAAAAAAAAATTTTGAAAACAAAAAAAATTGTGAACATTTTTCCTTCCCTCGCATACCGAAGGGAAGTATTGCATTCGAGAAAAAACCATCCTCTGAGATTTTTTCGGATTTTGATGTTTCAGATCACGTAGATTACGAAAATACAGGTTTTTCAATTCCGTCACTCTGTCTGTTGGTGCTTTAACTAAAAAACTACTTGACGGAGAGCAGTCAAATTTGGTAGGTGCTACTGTCAGCGAAGAAATGGTTAAACTTTCACTGGAAAATATACAAGGACCGTCATTTTTGATAATTTTTTTTCCACTAAAATAGATGAAAATTTTTTTCTCTTTGTTCAAATTTAAAATTTCCACGTTTCATGGCATTCTAAACCTATTTCAAAAAAAATTTTTTGAAAAATTTTTTACCACTAAATTAGATGGAAACATTTTTATTCTTTGTTCAAATTTAAAATTTCCACGTTTCATCGTGTTCTAAACCTATTAAAAAAAAAATTAGAAAAGTTTTTCACCATTTTTGAAAAAATTTTACTAAAATAGATGGATTTACTTAATGTAAATACATAATACTTTATTACATTACTTAATAGATCATTACTCTCATGTAAAATATGTTCTGGCATGATTTAGATAAGAAATAAACGAAACCACGCCTGTTTCAATTAAGATTTCTAACTGTTGTGATATAGTTACACAAAACAGAGACGTACTCTGAATTTATCTGTCAATGTCGTGAAGGACTGGCAATGCGTCCACCAATGCATCAGATATTATTCCTATCTTGATACAAAACAGAGTAAGACTTTTTAATATACCAGAAACGTCATTAAGTTTCTACCGAAAATACAATTTTTAAATCTCTAATATTATTTCGTTCATTCTAATACGGACAAATTTGAAATTTGAATTTGAAATAAATAGTCTGTAGTACCAGCACCTTGTTGGCAGGCAATAGCGTATTTGGTTTTTATTGCCTTTTTATGTGCCTTAAATAAATGGAGATAACCATAATAGAGTAAACTTAACTATTCAGAACTGGACTGGTTTAATTGGAGGACCCCGGATTTACTTTCTTCGTAATTACTAATCGATTCTTGGACAATTTCCACGAGCAAAAATACACCTGTTAACGATTAAGAAACACGAAAATGCACGTGCGCATATCAACCATAATAGTCCGGGAGGTAGCGTCAATATTCCATGCGACATGTCATTTCAACACGTTTTTAATGAACATTTTCGTTCGAAAAACAACTAAAATAAGTGTCAGCTGGCGCAACCGTAGAGATTAAGAGCGTGGGACGCTGCGGTACACTTAAAGGGATTAGGTGACAGGTTTTGTCCCATGGTATGGTCAGCTGACACTTTCTAATTGTTTTTATATATCGTAAACTATCATATAAATAAATTTCAGCTTTGTTGAAACAACGAATTTTCACTGTTTTTCATACATATCGACTACGCAACTGACAACCTTCGCTCCTTACCCTATGCAGCTGACACATTTTTTTCATGTATATTACACAAATAAACTACTTATAGCTTAGTAGCCTTGTTGGATTCAGGCGAAATTATTTTACCGGATGCGCAGCCTCCAACGCAATTCATCTCCGCGATTGAAGTTTCTGACACCCGATTCTGCAATAAGCAAAGTAAATACTACCTGTACTAAAAAAATGAGCTTTGTGGAAGTGATGTAATTAAATTTGACGCTAACTCCCCGACTATAACTCTAAATACCATAATGCACTGTCTCATTACAGCCGCATTTAGCACCTTATTTGCAATTTTTATACTTAGAAGAATAGGCCATAAATTAAACGTAGTACTTGATTATGGTAAAGAAAGCCGAGTTAAGCGCTCTGAAAAAGGAAAACGGCCACGGTTTTGTTCGCGATGGAAAATGAACCTTGGTCGTTTATGTCATGTGGTCGTTTATTTATTATTGATGTAATTTTATTTGAAAAATTAGCCCACATTCTACACGTAATTCGTTATGAGATTTATTTAACGTTCTCCAACATCTGTTCGCTTTTATCTGACGCATCCGTCAATTTTGGTATGCAGTATGTTCTTGAGTAATGATAATTTATATTTAATTCGTCTTCTTGTGTGCTACCTATAGCCGCTTGGAATATTTGTTGTTATAACTGTCAGGAGAACTGGAGCTACAACTGTGTTTATGTACGATGTAAAAAGAAATCAAGTTTTTTATATGAATTTCTGGTAAAGATTGGTTCATACAGTTTGAACGAGGTTACGAGTTTCGAATTGCCGTTGAGAAATTCGTTGAACAAATACACAGGCACACAGAAAAGGGTGGTCAGTGCTGGGGTACTGACCACGACCTCACACCTATCCCTTGCATTTTGAGCCTCTGGACACGAATTAGAGCGGCTCGGCTGTATGATGGGCGAACGAGTATCGAATACGTTTCGGACTCCGCCGTTTTTTTGGTGGAATCAGTTCAAGAGATACTGCAGATTATGAAAATCCATGTTACCATACTGTACCTGGTCTGATATTGTTTAAAACACTTTTGTTTATTAAGAAGGAAAAATTACATTTTCTTAATCAAACTGATTTTTAATAGTATATTACGTACCATGACCTGAAAAGTCACTTACTGTTCGCGGTTAGTAAATAGTTTTTTGTAATACCTGCGAAAATCAAAGAAAAGTAATTAATGAGTTAAATTTGAATTATTGACAACTACCTGTCAAAATTAAATTTTAATATTTTAAATAAATAAATTAGGTATATCGTATATACTAGAAATTAACAAAAGAAAGCCTAACAGATCAACAACTCGTTGAAAAGTCAAGTTTGACAAGCAGTTTTTGAGGAAATACTATTATGGATATCGAAGAAGCTGCAAATATTGCTTGTACATCGCTTCTACCTGGGAAATCTAAAAAAAAGGTACGAAATCACATATGACGTATTTAGAAAGTGGTGCGACGCTAAATATGTGGATATTCATACCAGTGAGGCGGTTTTACTCGCATATTTTCTAGAGAAATCTAAAAAATATACATCTCCAGCCAGCTTATGGTGCGAATATTCCATGCTGCGGTCAACCATATCCTTAAATGATAATGTTGACATTTCAAAATATGCCAAATTAAGGGCATTTTTAAAAAACAAAAATATTGGATATCGTCCCAAAAAAAGTGAGGTCTTTACTATAGAACAAATTGTAAAATTTTTGAGTGAAGCATCTGACCAAACATATCTGATGAAGAAGGTCGTTGCTATTATGGGAATTGCGGGAGCCTGCCGCAAAGATGAATTATGCAAGGTAACAGTATACGATATTGTTGATAAAGGAAGCGTAATACTTATCAAAATACTTACCTGATTCTAAAAATCACCTTTCAAGAAGTTTCACTATCGTAGACAATGACAATTTCCACTGTCTGGAATTATTCAGGAAATATATGAGTCTGCGACCAAAAAATTCAGAAAATAAAAGATTATTCTTGAGATATAAAAATGGGAAATGTGTTAACCAACCAGTTGGGAGAAATATTTTCGCTAAAATTCCATCTGATATTGCAACATTTTTAAATTTGGAAAATGCAAAAAATTACAGTGGACATTCGTTTCGCAGAACCTCGACAACTCTTTTGGCTAACAGCGGAGTCGACGTTCTTGCGTTGAAAAGGCACGGTGGGTGGAAGTCCTCGGCAGTAGCAGAAAGTTATGTGGCGGAATCTTTAACGAACAAAATACAAGTAGCTAACAAGATTTTCAACATTAGCAACCTAGAAGCCGGTTCATCTCGTCAAACATCTGATAATGATCTCTCGGATAATATGAAGAATACTCCACTAGATGGTCCTGAAGTAATTAAAGAAATACAAAAAAATTTAACATCAATTTTGACTGTTGATAATATGAATAATTGTACTTTTCACATTTCCATAAATAATAAAGATGCTTAAAATAATATCTTCATTTTTGTGTATGCATGAAATGTTTGGTTTCAACGATAGATTTTTTTTACCTAAAATTTCTGTTAATCTGAGCAAGTAAATAATAACTAGTACGTAATATTCACTTACAGCCCACGTCGGACTGTAAGTGAATATTACAGCCCTGTAACCATGGCAACCAGTAAATGAATTGTAACTTCAGCTTACTCTAATAAAAATTTGTTAATAATGATCCACTTACAGTGCAGGTATTACAAAAAATTCTTTTGACCGATTTTCAGCAAGAAATGTTCGATAACTTTTTCCGTAAAGTTGATGTTTTCAGCTTCCAAAAAACGGAATTCACGATTTTTAATTTTATACCTCATAGCGACCACTTTTCGGAAATGTGTTTAAAGCAACCCCTGTAGCACAAGATATTGGGTCAATGTAGGTACAATGTGTTACCTATATTGTATATTGGGCCAATATATGTCAGCTTTAACCAATATTGTACCAATATGATTATCAGCTGTATTTTCAATATTTTCACGCAAAATATAGCCAAGATTTTACCAATATTGGCAAATCAGATTCAATATTAACATTATTTAACCAACATTGTCACAATGTGTAGAAACTGATATTAGTTCTGAATATTGGACAAATATAAATCCTTTAATACTTTTAGGTATTCAATTAACATTTTACTTTAACCATTCGTTCATGTACATGTTACATGTACATCTAGAATTTTTTCCCCAATTCCCAGTATAGGCACTATTCCCCTATCTTCCCACCACCTCTCACTATCCTAACGTTTTCCATAATATTTCCACACTTTCCCTCCACTTTTTTCCATATTATCATCCCCTATCACCTTCGATGTAAACTAGCCTACTGGCGAAGTTGAAAAAAGTCTGTAAATTTACAAAATTTTATCAAAATATATTAGTCTATTTTCGAGGTAGATATAGTTATAACAAACATTCAAACAGACACATAAACAAAGATGAAAATACCTATATTTCTAAGAAAAACAAAATTGCAATAATATTTACCTTAATATGAAGTTAATTTACATATATTAGTACAAATTATGTATATTTTGTATTTTAAATTTGCCGCGCGTTACAAATTTACAAACGGTAGTGTGCGCCTGTCTCGACCATATTACTACAAATGCCGGGTTATGGCAGTAACGTGTTGTGGTGCTCGAGAAATTTGCCAATTTGCTAATAAAAATAATGTACAGTTTGTGAAAAGTGCAGTAATTTAATAGGTAAATGTTCATGATCCTATTCAAGTAGTAATTGGTAGCAAACGGCGCATTATTTCAGGTAATTTTCCTCATGTTTACAAACACTTCCTGTATTTGTCGCCTCTTGTGTTCTGTTCAATAGAAATTGTTGTACCGGGGATATACAGACTGTCTATTTTACGAGGGCCACACCAAATATCTCGCTTAATATCTATTGTAGAAGAATAAAGTGTTAGAAACAGTTATCCCATTTTTCGTGAGCTATATTTCAGTAAAAAGAAATTTGAAATCCATAGCCTACTTTATGAGATATATTACAAAAAACCTGAAAAATAGGAAAACCACAAACGGTTATAGCTTCCTTATTTGAGGAGATACGAAAAAAGTTAAAGGAATGAAAGTTGACGGCAAACACAATAAGAATAATAACGTGTAACAAAAAAATCGAAAAATGCAGTTGGCTTTGACATACGCTATAGTGCAAAAATGAAAAATACATATCTCAAAGTAGGCCATGACGCCATTAAATCCGTTTTTTTTTTCTCATTCCAACGATATAAAACATGTCACAGAAATTTTAACCGATAGTGTCAATATTTAATATTTTACGAATACCACAATTCATATAATTGAATCGTAACAATCAGCTGTGCCATAATTAGTGAAAAACAATGTATACAGTTATTAATAAATTTGACAGATTGTCACTGTTGTATGTTGTATGTTGCGTTGTCGAGTTCTAAGACAAATTTTATATCAGTAATTATGGTGTACACCAATAATAACAAATTCGATATGATTAGCATTTATTGTCAGTGCAATTTTGACGCTGAGATGGCAGTCACGGTTTACGGAGATAGATTTCCAGATGCTCCGCAGCCAAATCGAACTATGTTTAGGAAGTTAGTTCAAAATCTAAAAACGCACGGTTCATTTTCAAAAAAAAGTAGTAAGGCGAGCGCATGTTGCGGATAATGTAAGAAAAGTGAATAGAGTAACGAATTATGTTAACCAAAATGAGGAAACCTCTTTGAGACAAATTCAGAGAAACTGTCGCATAAAAAAAGACAGTGCAAGAAAAATATTGAAAAAAAAACGGATTTCGATGCTACAAAATGAGGAAAGTTCAACATTTAAATGAGGGAGATAAGCCAAGAAGAGTAAGATTTTGTAGATGGTTATTAAATAAGAAAAGGAATGACGCGCTGATATGTAGCAAAATTCTTTGGTCGGACGAATCAAATTTTTCTAATAATGGATTTTTCAATAGAAATATGCATTATAAGTGGACACGAGAAAATACACATTGGTGCAGAGAGACTGCTTTCCAAGAAAGATTTTCTACGAATGTTTGGTTGGGTCTTTTAGGGACTAAAGTAATTGGACCTTATTTTTATGATGGCAAATTAACCGCTCGTAGATACCTTAATTTCCTGCAAAACGAATTTCAAGATTTTCTTTATGAATTAACAGTGGCAGAAAGATTAAATTATTCATATTTTCAACAAGATGGGGCTCCACCTCACACTGCTGTGATATGTACAAATTATTTAAATCAAGTTATGCCAGATAGCTGGATAGGCACCTATGGACCCATTCTATGGCCAGCTCGATCACCAGATATTACTCCCTTGGATTTTTTCGTCTGGGGTTACATTAAAGACAAGGTATTTCAAACTGCCCCTGAAAATATTAAGGACATCAAAACCAGAATTCGAAACGCATGTGAGGCAATTACTCCTGAAATGCTCCAAAATGTAATGCGTGACGTGTCTCGTTGAGCACGTTTATGTGTCAGAATGCATGGTGCACAATTTGAGCATTTGTAGTTAGAAAAATAAATACACACAATTTCTTTTCAATATAGTAGTAGGTAGTACTGTTATAAATAGTTTTTCGTTTTTTTCTTTGGATGTTCGTTTTGTACTTGTATTTTTATTTATGAGATATTTATTGGTTTGTATTAAATTGTAATAAATAATTACGGAATTATAATTATTATAAAGTGAATTTTTACTCTTATGGCACAGCTGATTGTTACGATTCAATTATATGAATTGTGGTATTCGTAAAATTTTAAATATTGACACTATCGGTTAAAATTTCTGTGACATGTTTTATATCGTTGGAATGAGAAAAAAATAACGGAATTAATGGCGTCATGGCCTACTTTGAGATATGTATTTTTCATTTTTGCACAATAGCGTATGTCAGAGCCAACTGCATTTTTCGATTTTTTTGTTACACGTTATTATTCTTATTGTCTTTGCCGTCAACTTTCATTCCTTTAACTTTTTTCGTATCTCCTCAAATAAGAAAGCTATAACCGTTTGTGGTTTTCCTATTTTTCAGGTTTTTGTAATATATCTCATAAAGTAGGCTATGGATTTCAAATTTCTTTTTACTGAAATATAGCTCACAAAAAATGGGATAACTGTTTCTAAAACTTCATTCTTCTACAATAGATATTAAGCGAGATATTTGGTGTGGCCCTCGTAAAATAGACAGTCTGTATAGTGTTCAGGAATGTTTGCAAGTTAACTATATTATGGCATTAAGATATTTACCATTGTAATTTCGTTAATTCAAATTCTGAAGCGTTTAGGTACCTAATCCTTCCATAAATATAAATTGTAGCAATATTGAGCCAATATTTTTCCAACATTAGTAAACCAAATTTAATATTAATATCTCTTCAACAATGTTGTTCAATGTATTAAGTAATACATTATATTTGTGATTTGCCATTTTCTACAACAATAGAGCATGCCCCGCTCTCCCACAGGAGCGGATTTAGGGGGGGGGTGTCGCCCGCCACCCCCCCCCCCCCGAGCAAAGTTTACAAAAGAAAACCTGATATAAAAATAAATTTATTTTAAAGCATTTATTTTATTTTTACCCATTAAATAATTGTCGCCCCCCCCCCCTCAACAAAATGCTGGATCCGCGCCTGCTCTCCCATCTATACATAAGCGGCAAATATTTGAGGTTTTTTATGTGTATTAAACACATGTAGTGAACTTTAGCCATCACACCTCACATCGAAGGTTCCAGTCCGCCATAGAGCACCTAATTGCTAATTGTTCATAGTCATTTCACTTGGAAGCTATTAGTTCATCGTAAAGTGCGCAATCATGAACTGAATCATGAAATCTTTATCTTTCATCTTGATAATACAATTTATGTAAAACCGACATCGGACTGTACACAAGTATGTTTAAAACACTTGCTAACAATAGGTATTTATTTATTCCGAGCGTTATCCTGCTATGGTGAATGCGCAGATTTACAGCTGGTACAAGTGGTACATAATACTTTTATCACGTTTATCGTGTAATTAAAAAATAATTTTAACGAATTAAAAAAGCATGCTTTTAAAAACAAACTGAAATTGTAAAAAAATGCAATAAAAAAAAAGTCAATAATAAAAACAATAATTATGTTAATAAACGCAAAAACATAGGGCGCCAGATAAGCAAAATTTTCCATTTTTCCAGCCATTCTGAGCGCTACCATTTTAGTTTTGTCCAATTACAAAATGCTTGTTCGATAAAATTTCTTTCCTATAAATGACAAAACCTATTCGTCATCCTGACAGCACCTTTTGGATTTTTGAATTTCGACTATATACAGGGTGTAATTAGTTTCATGTCATTAAAAAAACTGGTGGTAGAGAACGACAAGACAAACAAAAAAACCTTATATAACATGGGGTCTAAAGCTCATAGTTTTGGAGAAAAAAAAATAAACAAAAATTTCGCAAATTTTCAATAAAATTTTTTGAGAACTGCTGGAATATTGAGGTAGGTTTAGATCTAGATCTGATCTGAAGAAAACTATACTCTAACTCTCCCTTGTGCAATATTTTAGTTACTGTGGGTGTCTCGTTATGTACACACGTTCAACCCGCCGTTCGTTGTTCTTGTTATTTTTGAATTTCGCGTCATTGTGTATTTATAGTTAAGATTTATTTTATTGACTTACCGTTCAAGTTGTGAAATTCTTGATTACGTACAGACACAACTTACTTGTTCGTTCTTTTTGTATTCCTTTTTGGCCTTTGTACCAAGTTTTTATTTTATTTTTCTTTATTGACAACGTGTTGATAGTTTAGTGTTTAGTGTTGAACGAAGTGCGTATGTACTTAATTCGACGTACCGAACTGTGTATTGATACAGATGCAGACATTTTGAATTATTTAGGTAGGTAGTAAGCTTTTAACCCAGGACACTCATTTGTGTTACAAATGTTAATAAACCACATTTAAATTTTCTAAATTATAAACAATCCAATATTTCGTTCCAAATTAAAAAACACACATGTAAAGAAATGCTCTGTTTAAACCTCTATGGCCATTATTTGCTTGCAATTGTACACGAAGAGAAAACGAATTATTTACCTCTGTATACTTGCCTCAATTCAGTTGAGGCGGTACATCAAAGGCGGTCGATTCTTTGACACCGCGTGTGCCGGCCAGCACTTTTTTATGACAATTTAAAAGTTGTATAATTGGGAAGTACAAGTCCATCGACCAAGAAAAACAGTGGTTCTCAATAGTTGTCTACCATAATATGAAATATGTTAACCTAGATCAGTGTTTTTCAAAGTGCCCCTAGAGCGAAAAGTCATAAAGGTTTTTTGTTTGTCTAGTCGGTCCCCATTACCAGTTTTTTTTAATGACATGAAACTGATTACACCTTGTATTTATAAAGTGCGACCAAGAATTCTCAGATACCAATTTTTAGTAGGATATGACATTAAATGACAATCGGTTTTCCGCCATCTTGAAACTTTCTACAAAAAATCCAATTTGTATTATCATGTGAACCATATACACATGCCAGATTTCAAGTCATTACGACATCTGGAAGTTGGTGAAAAGCGAGATGTAAGATTCGCTTACAATGTTGTCACATTGTTAATAAAAGAGCATTAAAAAAAAATAGTTCATCGTTACGTGTATGTGCATAATAAATAGGTGACATTCTTGAGAATTATATAAATTAGATAAGAGAAAACGTAATTATTATATCTGATTTAATCAAATACATTTATTATAGCCGAATAAAATTTTTTATTTTTCATTGTGGAAAAATTGTGTAACGAAATCCGTTCCAGCACTTACGTTGAACTCAAAGAGTAACCGCAAAAATACGCCGTTTTTGGGTAGATGATTGCGAGCTTGGGAAAAATCATAGAAAGGTTTAGCATGTCTCAAATTAATCATCATTAAAAACCAAAAGAGGTATTGTTCTTGGTTTTCTGAAAATGTTCAGTAATTGTCCCTATTCAGGGGTTGGAATGAATAGATCTAAAAACAATTCAATTTGTATTACCTCTATCAAATTAATCTTAAAAATTATATAAAAAAAATATTTTCAAGAAAATGCTTTTATTTTAGAAAACTGTAGTCTAAAAAATATATATTTTTTAATTGATATACCTGAAAATCAAATGCTTTGGGGACGGCCATATAGCACTATTGGATAGCTACTTTGCTCTGACCGCCCCCAAAGCTCTTGGTTTCCAGGTGTATGAATTTAAAAAAAATAAAAAATATTTTTTACTTTTTAGTACAGTTTTTTTAAAATAAAAGCTTTTTCTTAAAAATATTTTTTTTCTATAATTTTTACTTCCCTCGCATACCGAAGGGAAGTATTGTATTCGGGAAAAAATCACCCTCCGAGGTTTTTTCGGATTTTCATGTTTCAGATCATGCAGATTACGAAAATTTAGGTTTTTCAATTCCGTCAGTCTGTCTGTCTGTCTGTTGGTGCATTAACTAAAAAACTACTTGACGGAGAACACTCAAATTTGGTAGGCAGCTGGGCGCTACTGTCAGCGAAGAAATTGTTAAACTTTCACTGGAAAATATACAGGGTGGACTAAAGGGAATCAATATTTTTAAAAAAGGTGTTTTTAGCTCAAATTTAAAATTTTCACGTTTCATGATATTCTACACCTATTTCAGAAAAAAACATTTTTGAAAAATTTTATACCACACTAGACTAGATGGAAAAAATTTTGTTTGCTCAAATTTCTACGTTGCATGGCATTCTAAACCTATTTATTAAAAAATATTTCTAGAAATTTTGTCTACCTTTTTTGAAAAAATTTTACCACTAGAATAGATGGAAAAAAAATGTTTGCTCAAATTTAAAATTTCCACGTTTCTTGACCTTCTAAACCTATAAAAAAAAAATGGAAATTTTTTCCTATAAATCTATTTTTTTACCACTACTATAGAATTGATGATTGAATTTTGTTGTTTTTTTTTTTTCGCTTAAATTTAAAATTTCCACGTTTCATTCCATTCTAAGCCTATTCCAAAAACGTTTGAAAATAAAAATTTGCAAGTTCTTACCCGCTACAAAATACAAAATAGATGACGGAAAACAAGTGTTTTTGTTCAAATTTACAATTTCCACGTTTCATGACATTCTAAACCTATTTAAAAAATTTTTAAAAATTGTTGAATATATTTTTACCACGACTATAGGATAGATGACAAAACATTTCTTTACCACTAGAATATGCATATGCACCTATTATAGTTTTATTGAAAAATGAGTGGTCATCCCAAGAAATAATTCAACCAAGGTGGACATTTGTCTTTACAAATACCTTTGTATTTGCGCAAGCCTTCCATATTTGGCACCTGTTATTTAGTATTGAATTTTTGCTGTCGGATGACCACTCTGTATATTTTTTTTACTAAAAGTTATCAGGTTTTCTTTGTAATAATAGTAATAATTATATTCCGATTATTATCCTCAATGTCATCTCGTAGTTAATAATTTTTTATCGCCATGCACAAATAAAGAGGGAAGCAGTTCTGTGTAAATACCTTTACCCATTTTTTTTTCGACATAAGCGCACTTTATTCTTGAACGATTTTCATATTTTTTGCCTTACCCTGTATACCATTTAACTTGAAGCCATTTTAAGTGGACCTGAAACGGTTATCAGACATGCAATACGTTTTGGCAGTATTTAAACTTTGGTTGTGTAACTAAAAAAAAAAAATCATTTGTTGCACACTTAATCAACCACACTGTATATGCTGGGTGTAGAATTAGGTCATGCCTATCATAAAAATGCATTGTCATGGAAACCGAATCAACATGTAAAATTTCAACTCCGTAGGATAAGAGGAAGTGGTTATAATTCAGCTTGCAAGATTTGACCTAAACAAACTAACACACTAACATTGCAAGTTAAATAAAAGCTTTTGAAAAAGCGAAATTATGTATTCTCTATCAAGAAGACTAATAGAAAAAGTCTGAGAGTTTGTATGTGTATGCGTACATGTATATGTATGCGTGTAGACCATTTTTGTGCACATGACGACCTGCTAAAATTGTTGTTTCACATTTGGAACAAATGTAAATAGCATGGTAGAATACTTTTTTTAGAAATGTGCCGATGGAATGCAATATACTCTTCGTTTTGTATTTGCAAAGAGTATAAAAAGGTATTGATGCTCAAATGACTATCAGATAAGTATTCACAATACCTCGTCTTTATTATTATAACTAGAAAAGTGCAGAAGTTGTAGTTGATATAATAATCTCGACTTCAAGTAGTTTTTGCAGCCTGTTTCCAATCGCATATCGCGTAATGGGCCCAAATCAATTGGGCTTAGATCTAGTTTATTCGGCATCCATTCTTATGGGGTTACCCATTCTGCACATTGTTCTTTTGATAGATCTTATGCAGGTTGTCATACAAGTAAGTCCCGTTCTTAGAGAGTTGTTCTAAGTTTTTTTTAAGTAAAACCGGTGCATGCCTGCACCGCAATGTTTAAATTAGAACACGTCCTGTCGAGTTAGTAAGAGGGCTTGAAATTTCTAACAAGACTACTTTACCTTGCAAAAATTAGTACCTACCCCCTCCCGTAAAGAGAGATGAATGCTAACCAATACGTTTAAATAAAAATTTGTCGAACTCCAAGTCACACATCATCTTACATTAGATACATTATCAGTACTACTAGTTATTTATCTATAAAAAATAATTGGGTTTTTATCTCTCTCATGATTCCTTGAAGTGTACTCTTTAGGAAATACCTGTTCAAGCTGAATAATCGAGCAGCAAGAATATTTGATTTTGTAAGACCCGTTTTAAAAGTGAGGAAGTTCAAGTTCGAAATCTGAATGGACAAATTAAGGAAATCGCATCCTGTTTTGGTACCTAATATAATAATTAAAATTGTACTCCACACTCTGAATAACAAATTTAACGATAATGATAGTAGTCAGGGAAACTGTTTATAATATATCTTCCGATTTATTTTCATGGTTTTGGGTTTGTTAAGTAGTTTCTCATACAGCAGGAATTGAATTTTTAAATTTCTCATACGGCAGTGGTGGCGGGCGATAATTGGAAAGAGCAATTAATTTTAAAGATTACTTTATATCAGGGCATGGATTCATTCAAATAAGTCAGAATAAACCATAAACAAGCTAAAAAAACTACAGTTTGATATGCTTTTTATCCCTGTTGGGATGATTCAGTGCATTTTCACCAGAGGGTCGTAAGATGACTCAGTACATTTTGACATGTTTTATTTTTCTTTTTGCGTTGACTAAAGTACATTTTGAAACACAGAAAGGACATCAGTTCTATTTTATTTAGTAAATGAAAATCGGTCAAACATTTATAGAGATAAAATTTTCTCCGGTATGATCTTAATTTTTTTTTGTTTGGACATCTATAGATAATTTCGTGTATAACTAAAATAGAGACTTTTTCGAGAAGGCACGATATCAAAATCTGTTTCACAGTAAAACCTGTTTTGTTTTGCATTCGTATGTTTCTTGTAAATGGGTACAATGTAGGAATTGAAATTTATTTTTTTCTGATTAAACTTACTTAAAATATCAAAATTTTACAAAAGATACAAATTTATCATAATCAGTTTTTCTACTTTATAAAGTTGGAATTATTTTAGCTACAATAATTGAAGCTTAAAGCCTACTTCGCGCCACCCCAAAAATTTAACACCATAACTTAGCCAAACAAGGAAATGAATGATGAGAATTTATCAATTTGTAATATTTTTTAAAATAATTCTATGGAATGCATCTTCGTAAATAACCCTTCGTAAACAACTCGAAAAAACTCTATTTCAGATTTTTGACCAAAAAGATTTTTATTAGGAAACTCTTCGGTATTTGCAAAATTTATTAAGAAAATCAAGGTTTCCAGGATTTGTAGATTCGCTTTTGTTTTGTCAAATTTCTCACAAACGTCACCTAATAGACTTAATCGAGTCCTACAATTGCCATTTTTGAAAATCAAAATCGGACCTTCGGTTCGGGAGTTATTAATTTCTTTGAAAAATCATACTTGGCCCTGGAAAAAATACTTGCGGTCAACGGATTCGGGCCGCCAGCAATAGGCTTCATTTGTGGTCGTGTACCTTTGATGTCTCATCGAAATCGATCAATATTCTGGACAGTTATCGTGAAAATTGAATATTTACAGAATCTATGATTCCAACAAACTCTTTTGTTACTTAATTATCGCATAAACTTACCAATATTGTGAATTTGACTTACTTGAATTTTAGCACGAGTTTCGCCAATACAACCGACATCATCTGGAAAATTATTAAGTTGATTTTGGACGTACAGCAAAAATGTTTTAAAATCAGCCCGCCACTGCGATTGCAGTCAAGGGTTGTCTACAAGGTGGAGTCCTATCACCCTTGCTGTGGTCACTGGTGGTGGGTAACCACATCCATAAACCGAGTAATTCTGGATTTAACGTTCAGGGTTATGCTGACGACCTGGTTATTACTGTGAGAGGTAGGCATGAGGTTTTAACCTCAAATCTCGTGCAAATCGCCTTAAACATAATACCCAATTGTGTTTGTAAGAGGGCCTCTGTGTCAATCCGAGCAAAACAGTTACTGTTTCGTTTATCAAAAGGAAAAAACTAAGTTTAAGAGCTCCTATGTTAAATGGAACAGTGGTGAACTTTTCCAGTGAAGTTAAATATCTTACCAAAGTCACTGCAGCTATTTGGACGTACCGCAGGTTATTTGGTAAGACTTGGGGTCTAAAACTGAAAATGATCTACTAGTCTTATCTTTCGGTTGTGAGTGGTCACCTATACATCGTGTGTGTGGTGGCCAAGAACTAAAGAAAAACTAACACAAGGAAAGTTGCAGTAGTTGCAACGCATTTCCTGCTTAGGGATTACAGGAGCAGTGTGCTCCTGTCCCACAGCAGCTATGGAAGCAATGCTGGACCTACTTCCTCTACATCGCATGTAATGAAGGAGGCAGCACTCAGTGTCCTAAGGTTGCAGCAGGTACTCTGTGAAACCCGGCGATCTGGTCACTTTAGGATTCAGGGGTTAATTCAATTGGAGTCTACGACCAAACCCGCTGACTCAATGCTAATCAAGAGGGACTTGACTGTCCGTTTGATGTGATAATTGAGAGCCATCAGAGGAGTAGAGTCGAAGTCCTGCAGTTGGAGAAAGGGTCACTCATCTGGCATACAGATCGAAGATGGCTTAAGGGGTTGGCGTGGGCGTAGCGGGGCCTAATTGCAGGCTATCCAGAGCCCTAGGCAAGACCCAAATCTTCCCAGCAGAAATGTATACTATAGATCTCTGTGTCTGAGAATGCATAAATAAAGTCATTGAAAGGGCTAAGATCTATATACTTTCAGATAGCCAGGCAACGTTAAAAGCTCTCGGGTCCTATACCTTTTAGTCTAAAATTGCCTGGGAATGCAGACCATCCCTGAAGCAAGTAGCAAAAAACAACAAGGTTACCTTGATGTGGATGCTAGGATATGAAGGAATAGAAAGAAATGAATTAGTATAAGGTGCTGAAGCCCCATTTATTGGGCCCGAACCGTTTTGTGTCTTATCCGAGGAAGACATAACGAAGGAAATCCTAACATGGGAAAAGAAACAGAAAGAGTTCTACTGGAGGAATACACCAGGCCAAAGATAAGCGAAAGCATCACTTATTCGACAAAGAATGCCACAAGGCTTCTCGAACTCATAAAGTCCGACTTAAGGCTGATAACAGGCCGTTGCCCCTTGAGATATCATCTTAAGAATATGGGCAAGGCAGACAATGATATGTGCATATACTGTGATACGTAGGGAAGGTAGTCCCCAGGAAAATCTCATGTCACAAGCTTTGTAAAAGGCTTGGAAATCCTGGGCAACAACTAATTGTAAGGTAATTCACAAAAGATCTTTAAGGTCGAAATCAGAAAGGAACGAAAGAGGCGAGCGACCCCCTAAACAATCTGCAATAAAGAAAACAAACATAAGCGCAAAATCTGACGATTATATGCTGTCCCAATAATTAATACACATGTTAAGTCAATAAAATTGAGCGAATCCGCTCCTGTTATTTTATTAATATTCGCAAAGTTTAACGGCTTCCAACCGTCACTATAACCAATATAACCACCTACCACATTCAAGGTTAGCTATTCATGCAGGTGTATCCAGAATGCTAAATAGGTGCAAGTCAATTATAGACCCGAGCGAGAGGCTTAAATCACTTTTGCTTTTAGCTTTGACGGATGTTGGTGTTTTTCATTTTAGTTATCTTTATTAGCATTCAAAGGGAGTACATTCTTATGGACACAAGGGAAGAGCAGATAGCTTTTATCTCGCCTTTTCTAAACATAAGCCCATGGCAATCGCGTCACGATAGCAGATTAAGAGTCACAGTGATCTAAAAATGTTCTTTGTTTTTTCTTTATTACCTACTTAAGTACGTTTCTTTGGCCTTAAAAACTTTAACATCAAATAAAAAAAATTAAGGAGCCTTTAAAATGACACATCTTCCCTGTTAAAATTCTACTGTTTGTATACATATAGCATTCTGTTTAAAAATCAAGTATAGGGTATTTTGTACATATTAGGGCTATTCCATGTTAAAGAAAAACTTAAAAATATTTATCAATTTGAATAGTAGAATATACAAGAATAATGTATAAATAAAAAATACCCTGGGGGTTTTGTCGATAAAACCTTCATAAATATTGAAAATAACAATCAGGTACGACAAAAACCTGAAAAACGTTACACAGCGTTAATTCCTTATGTATGCGGATTATCCGAAAAGCTGCGCCGCATCTGTGATAGATTTGATATTATGACGGTATTTCAAACAAACAACACTTTAAGATCTATTCTGACAAAGACGAAATCGAAGAACCACGAGCAAAATTCAAAAAATTACATTTATAGTATTCCGTGTGAGTGCTACAAACAGTATGTGGGTGAGTCATCCAGACCTTTTAGTGTAAGATTGGGCGAACATCAAAATTATATAAGAAAAAATGAAATTCAGAGGTCCAAGATCTGCGAACACGCTTGGGAAAATGGACACAGAATAAACTGGGACTCGGCAAAAATTTTAACAAAAGAGGCAAATAGCAAAAAAAAAAATTAAAGAATCCGCGATAATATTATTGAATGAAGATAGATGCGTGTCGAATTGTACCGTAGATGTCTGCACAACTTGGTTGCCGATGTTAAAAGAAGAACTTCACAAGCTTAACATTGTATAAAAATTTAAAAAACTGTTAACTATATCAACAGTTCTCTGTAAATAGTAAGTATCTATGGATATTGAATATAACAAACATTCTTAGATTCTTAGAGCTGTGTACTTACCATACACAGCAAAAAAGATTTTTCAAAAAAATCCTTGAAAAAGGAAACAGAATAGATTTCCGAAACGTCGGCGAAACATTTAATTTCAAGTTTTTATACTTATTTATGTTGTTTATTTAAAAAAGCAACCTTTAACTGATCCTTTGACGTAAAAGTCACAGGCGTAGAGGTTATTTACCAGTAACATACTGGTTAATTGTGATATTTTGTAGATTCCCCGAGCACCGCTAAAAAGAAAACATACATGTGGCAGGAAGTCCCAAAGAATTGAAGAAGGAAAAAAATATAGTATATTCAATATTATGGTAGATCCAATATGGCGGCCACCATAAAATGACGGATTACCATGGGTATCAAATGAAAGAATATGTAAAGTAGAATAAGCTGTGTGACGTTATTCTAAATTCAATATGGTGGCCGACACAGAATGGCGGATTACCTATTTATTTACAACCCCCTTGATATGGGTATCAAATGAAAGAGTTTGACACAAGTAAAAGTAAAAGTGTATATTTCTCAAAAAACACCCTTTTTTAAAACTGCAGGGGGTGAAAATCATGTTAAGACAACCCAAATGCTTCACTTTTCACAGGCCTTATAGTTGTAGGAAACAGGTCTTTAATTTTTCCTAATTTAAGGGGACTAAAACGTAAAAGCGTGAGGCGTTCAAAATACCTGGAGAACAGAAAACTTTACTCATCATCAGGCGCCCCACACTTTTACGTTTATTAACATAATTATTGTTACTACAGGCATTATTTTCTTCTTTTTAGTGCATATTTTAACAGTTTCTGTTTGTGTTTAAACTTTTTTTATTTCATTGCATATCCTAATACTAGATGAAAGCAAAAAATAATCTGGTTGGCTAATTAATTAGGGTTTTGATGAATTTTATTCATTGGAAAATGTACTAATAATATACTATATAGCAAAATAATTCCTTAACATTTTACCAAAACTGGATTTTACATATACATTTGTAATATAAAACATTCAATATCTTCGAAATTTCTCCCCATCCGACTCTGTACTTTTATATCTACCGAATAATCGCCACAAATACACGAATTGTACATGAGATGTTTCCAGTTGTAGTTTTTATCTCTTACGTCATGTGAAGAATATCTAAATAATGTAAAACTATTTTAAAAAACAAGTTTGTGGTTGTCGTCGAGTGGGCTTGCGTTTCGAAGCCAAAAAGAAAACGTTAACCTTCTGATCTGTAACGTATATGGAGGCACCGCGTACATTGCGTAACAGAAAAAACGCTATGATGATCCGTATTTGGTGTTCGAAAATGCATTTCTCTGGTTCAGATAAAAACGAAAGTGGACGCCTCCTTATTAGAAAATGTATCATAAAGCGGCTTCGACAGCGAACGCTGATTATATTTAAATTTAGATGAGGAATAAGTTTTTTGTTTTTCATTCATCCGTGTACTAATGTGCGTAGGCTGTGTACAGTTTTTGTGGCATTATCGGGACATGGCTATCTATTAAAACAATCTTTATGGGATTTAGCAAACAGCAGAAAAAGCTATCTATGAGAACCAAAAAGAAAAACTATTTGTAGAAAATTTTAAATCTTTGCGTTCTTTCGATAACCTGCATTCTGGTTATGCCTAGCAATTATACACCAATACACAGGGTGTAATTAGTTTCATATCATTAAAAAAACTGGTGATAGGGAACGACAAGACAAACAAAAAAAACCTTATATAACATGGGGTCTAAAGCTCATAGTTCTGGAGAAAAAAAATAAACAAAAATTTCGCAAATTTTCAATAAAATTTTTTGAGATCTAGATCTGATCTGAAGAAAACTATAACTCCCCTTGTGCAATATTTTAGTTACTGTGGGTGTTTCGTAATGTACACACGTCCAACCCGCCGTTCGTTGTTTTTGTTATTTTTGAATTTCGCGTCATTGTGTATTTATAGTTAAGATTTATTTTATTGACTTACCGTTCAAGTTGTCAAATTCTTGATTACGTACAGACACAACTTACTTGTTCGTTCTTTTTGTATTCCTTTTTGGCTTTTGTACCAAGTTTTTATTTTATTTTTCTTTATTGACAACGTTAGTTGATAGTTTAGTGTTTAGTGTTGAACGAAGTGTGCATGGCCTTAATTCGACGTACCGAATTGCGTATTGATGCAGATGCAGAGATTTTGAATCATTTAGGTAGGTAGTAAGCTTTTAACCCAGGACCCAGGACACTCATTTATGTTACAAATGTTAATAAACCACATTTAAATTTTCTAAATTATAAACAATCCAATATTTTGTTCCAAATTAAAAAACACACATGTAAAAAAATGCTCTGTTTAAACCTCTGTGGCCATTATTTGCTTGCAATTGTGCACGAAGAGAGAACGAATTATTTACCTCTTTATAGTTGCCTCAGTTCAGTTGAGGCGGTCCATCAAAGGCGGTCGATGATCCTTTGACACCTCAGACCCACCGCGTGTGCCGACGAGCACTTTTTTATGAAAATTTAAAAGTTGTATAAATGGGAACTGCAAGTCCATTGACCAAGAAAAGCAGTGGTTCTCAATAGTTGTCTACCATAATATTAAAAATATTGACCTAGATCAGTTTTTTCAAAGTGCCCCTAGCGGGAAAAGTCATAAAGGTTTTTTGTTTGTCTAGTCGGTCCCCATTACCAGTTTTTTTTAATGACATGAAACTGATTACACCCTGTATCAATACTTGTCTTGGTACACGGCTGCTGAGGTATTATATTTTCTAACTCGAAAACTACAAAGTCTGGCACTCTGAATTTTTCACAGTTTATCTAGAATACGGTGCTCTTTTTAGCACTGGTAGTACCATTTCCCAGCAACCCCCAAATAACAATTTAATTGCTTTTCAGATTTATTTAGGTTTTATCAGTGTTTTATAACGGCCACCTCATAAATCACTGATTTATTTTTGTTTATTTTTTTTCTCCAAAACTATGAGCTTTACATCCCATGTTATATAAGTTTGTTTTTGTCTTGTCGTTCCCTACCACCAGTTTTTTTAATGACATGAAACTAATTACAACCTGTATATCTAAACGGGTATACAAGGGATGCAGAGGGTGTACCAACCCCTTCGGGCGAATTGTTACCCCCTCGTTGAAGCCCTTGGCATTAAAAAGGAAGAGTACGAGAAATTCCCATTCATTGCTTTATGATAGGTACTTATATTCATAAATGTACCTTATTGAAGAGATGTTCTTGCCTCTACACAAAAATTGAAGGGTACCTATAGGAATTTTTTTGACTTCGAATTTGAGATTCAGCGTCGAAAAATACATATGAATATCAAGATCAGTCGTCCAGATCAAAAACTTTTTTTTGTGGGGCTGTGTAATAGTAAAATTAAAATTAAACACGGATCCTCAAAATCTTAATTAACAGTTCAAAACATCTAGTCTAGTTAGAACCCATTAAAACAATTTACTGTACAAGAAACAGTTTAACGACGAGTTAAACACATTTTATTATTTATTAATGATTACAGACCATGAAATGTATAAGTTAAAAATAAAAACCAAGAGAAAACCAATGTGGATAAAATATAACCACAATGCAGACAGGAAATTCTTCTCCACATCCTCTCTTGATAAGTTGGTATGTCTTTTAATATTTTTGTGTAAATAAAACTATCACCGACAATTGTGATAAATTTTACACTACTAGTCCAATAATTATAAAGATTTCCATAACAAAAAATGTTATCTGAGATTTTCCTTCAGTACCTGTTAGTGGAGGGATTATACATCACAAAATCACAAAAATCAGTTCTGGAGGTACCGCACCACTTCGGTGAAAATAGCCTTATTTTACTGATAACTCGTTAACCGTTGAAGATATAAAAAAATTGCCCATTATAAAAAATAAAGCTTGACTAATTGCCTAATAAAAAGTCCTCGTAATTTTCTTGTATATGCCATGGTTTTGGAAAATTGATATTGAAAAAAAAATGGCAAAATTTGTATTTATAATGCGCACGAATTTTCGTTTATTTGAAATTTTTTTCGCATGGCCTATAGAAAAAATTGAATTGCTCGAAAACTAAACTCGCTAGAAAAAAAAATCAAAATGGGTTTTAAGGGGGATATAAAATACTCTTTTGTGTTTCCATTTTTGATGGCTATTGATTGATTAGTATATAAAAATAACAATATAATATAGTGACCTCTTGATTTTTTGCACTTTTAACTATTCACAGGCCCATGCAAAATAACTAACTTTAATATAAGTTATAAATGCATTATCTTTTAGTTCAAGGTAGTACTTCAATGCCGAAAAAGTTAGGAATAAAAATATTCACATTTACAAATTTACCAGCATGCTGAAGTTAGCCAAATTTGGGCCAATTTTCTGTTTCCTAAAAGTAAAAAAGACCCAAACATCTAGAAAATTTAGCTCAAAAAATTTATTTTGAGTTTATATATCATATAACTACTGTTTCTAATCATTTAATAGTTAAAAGATTGTATTAAAAAAACATCATCAAAAAATTGAATATGCAGCCTTTTTTTGGATTTGTTTTTGGCTAACTTTAACATGCTGCTAAATTTGTAAATGTGAATATTTTTATTCCTAACTTTTTCTGCATTGAAATACTTGAACTAAAAGATAATGCATTTATATCTTGTATTATAGTCAGTTATTTTTTATGGGCCTGTGAATAGTTAGATGCACAAAAAAATCAAGAGATAACTATATTATATTGTTATTTTTATATACTAATAAATATCAATAACCCTCAAAAATGGCAACACAAGAGAGTATTTTATATCCCCTTTAAAACCCATTTTGATTTTTCTTCCTAGCTCGTTTGGTTTACGACCAATTCAATTTTTTCTATAGGCCGCGCACAAAAAATTTCAAATAAACGAAAATTCGCACGCATTAAAAATACAAATTTTGCAATTTTTGTCAATATCGATTTTCTCGAAAACCATGGCATATACAAGAAAATTACAAGAGGACTTTTTTTAGGTAATTAGTCAAGCTTTCTTTTTTATAATGAGCATTTTTTTATATCTTCAACGGTTAACGAGTTATCAGTAAAATAAGGCTTTTTCACCGAAGGGGGTGGGCTTTTTGGGGGGTTGCGCGGCACCCCAGAACTGATTTTTGTGGTTTTGTGATGTTTGTGGGAGGATTAATCTCAGATAACATATTTTGCGAGCTTCTGGTGTATTTTTTACTTTATCGACTGGACTATAGAGCTAATGTACGGAACGTAATTCCTAGTGATCATTAAAAAATTGAAACATATTCTTTATAGTATTTTACAAACAGCAGAAAATATAACTATCTATGAGAACTAAAAGAAAAACAATGTGTAAAAATATTAATGAAATCTTTGCATTCTTTCGATAACCTGAATCCTGGTTATGCTAGCAAATTAAAATCATAAAATGAATTTGTATAATTTATTATTTGAAAATTCTCATTCAACTAGCATCCACACAGTCCCCTGCGGCCATGCAGATTAAACTATTATCTACATAACCCTCTACGGTCATGAAAATTCAGTTAGAAATGAGAACAAAGGCCTAAAATAAATTTATTTTCCTACCTTGTCTTAAAAATGTGGCAACTGACTCCATCCAGTAAACAAGTACAAACTTTTGGCATGAATGGGAAATATAAAGGAATATTCCCATTTAGATGGCCTCGTCAACATTGTAGGACATTTTTAATATGCCTGTCAAATTTCAACAAAATCCTGTATCGCTTAGCATCATCCCAAAGCAATTATACAAATACCGTGTATGGCTATCATTTGTTAAAATACAATATGTTAATTAAATTACTAAAATTAGATACTGATCTAACAATTACCACTATTGTGTTCATGTGTACGTATTACACTCTAGTAGTGTAATGAATTATTAATTTCATGAATTAATCATCGATTTTAAAAATAAGCTCATTCGAGAATTTATAATAGTTAACAGTAAACAGAATTGGAATTGGTTCCTCGTTATTTTAGCACTAATTAATTTTGGACGTAAATGATTCACAATATTTCGTATTTGATTCGATGAATTTGAAGTATTTAATCGTTTGGAAGTTACTTATTGGATCTCCTATCAACTCCTGACCAGTTTTGATAAATGTTTAAGTGATTAAAAAAAATTATGTGTTTTTTAGAACATGTCCTTGATTAAATTATTTCTACTGTGATTTCATGTGATTAATTTTTGCCCATAACTTTTTTCTCTTAGTAAGTATATTTAAAAAAACTATAAGTGTACCTATAAGTAGAACCATAATAATATTATTACTATGAATTTTCATTAAATAATTCTTTTGGAAAAGAATATTTTTATTGATTCATACCTTACATAAGTTATTGTGAAAAAAAAATCATCTCCATTACTCAAATTGCGACCCTCCAACTATTTGGCATTGACCAAGACGGGTGTAGACAGTTTGTACGCTGTTCTGAATCATCTCAGGGGCAATTAGTCTCATCTTCAAACCAATTATGTCTTTCAATTCTTCTATGGTATCCGGTCTGTTAAAATACACCCTTGACTTTAAGTAACCTCAAAGAAAGAAGTCTAAGGGGGTTAAATCCGGTGAACGCGGGGGCCACCCAATCGGACCTCGACGACCTATCCACCTTCCAATAAAAGTGTCATCTAAAAACTGACGCACTGTTATTTCAAATGAGGTGGGGCCCCGTCTTGCTGAAACCAGACATTTTCAGCAGGAATATCTTCATCTTCATTGTTCGGAAACATAACTGCTAAGGCTGGCACTCACTCAACTCGCAAAAACTGCAAATATCTTGCGGCCGTAAGATTTTCTTAAAAAGAAGGTCCCAATAAGCGATCACCAATCATACCTGCCCACACAATGTTCTTTAAAAAATTTGGGGTTTCATCGCACAAGGTCATCAACTGTTCACAAAACTGTAAGCGCGGATCTGGATCGTCCTCATTCAATTCGTGGATTAATTGCACTTTGTATGGATGGTATTTTTCTTTTTTCAATAGACGTACAACAGAAGTTTGACTCACGTTATGATTTAAAGCCAGCTGCCTTGTCGAAAAATGGTGGTTTTCCTCACTTTCTAGAAGAATATTTAATTTGGTTTCGTTGCTTGTGCTAGGGCGACCAGATCGAGGGAGGCCGCTACACTGCCAGATTCATCATATCTAGCTACCGATCTACTTACAGTGGATCTAGAAATTTGCTTTTCGGGATATTTGGCATTGAAAACATCACATGCTTCCTGATGAGTTCTCAGCCTATCACCATTCACCATATCCAACCATCATCAAAAGTTCTACGCGTTCTCTTTCACGTAAACGTGGTATTGCATGCTAGTTTTATACTGTCTCAGAAAACTGAGGTTTCACACGTGCCAGGAATAAAAAAAGTTATCGATACTGTACACAAAAAGGCCTGTATCTCTCTGTTGTTAAGGTGATTGTTTTTTAATTATTTTCTTTGTTTTGTTTTTATGCCAAATGTCTTCATGCTACCTTTAACGAAATAAGGCTCCATAATGGGATAATTAGTGAAAAATGATGAACTAACACAAACTACAATAATAAACACAAAGCAAACTGTCATACGTGTGACTCTTCTTCTACCTCTTTTATATTGCCAGTGAGAAATCTTAACAAAAACAAATATTCCTACATTTAGTTGTAAACCGTGACGTCAGCAGTTAATAAAATTTGAAATTATTGACGATACTTCTTATTGCTTTATGAATAATTCACAAATAATAAAGAAATAGTATTTACCAATACATTATTCTTGTATATTCTACTCTTCAAATTGATAAATATTTTAAAGTTTTTCTTTAACATGAAATAACCCTATTATATGTAAAAACCTAAGAGTAATATATTACTTTTGTCATATCTAGTTTCTAATTTAAAATTTTGTAGGAGGGGGGGGGGGGGTTAGTTAGCCATAATTCAGAGAGGGTGGACGCGGAAGGTACTGTTTTCATGCCTAAAATTTGACCTGTTTCCGGTTGTGCCAAGAAGTTTATAATTACACTTAAAATGAATGTATTCAATACATATGAACTGGACTGTATAAAATGTCCAATAAATCAGCGATGAGTATAGTTACTCTTGTTTCTTATTTTGGTAGTCCTCATTAAGCATAAACCTGTCATCCGCCTAAATATGACTCTTTCTTGCGAGGCCGAAATGATTATTTTATAGCAAATATGACGGTCATGTACACACTTACTATTTATATCGGGTTAGAGATTTGTGGAAGTACTGGAGGTCGTTGCGATCATGACCTCTCACAAGTAGAATATATGTTAATCTGCAGGCGTTCAGCCTTGTGCTTGCAAAAAAATGAAAAATATTGTACTGAATGCTTTGTATGTGTATCGAAACACGGCAGTCCTATGACAAAATACAGGGCCAAAATTAACTTCTAAATTTTTAGCTCGTGTTTTGTTGGTGGTTTAATTTTTACAAATAACCTCTGTACTTATCTCTTCAAGGCGGTAAGCGAAAAAAAACGGCAAAAAAATCCTGGAAAAAAGCCGCGGAAGCTGCTTTACAAAAGACAGAGGCTAAGAGTTTAGAAAAAAAGCCGCAGAGAAAAAATCTGGGGAGAAAAAACTGCGAATAGAAAAATAGTTCTTCTCATCTGTATGATGGGTTGAAAAAACGTGGCAAAAAAAACATTAAAGATACCGGCGTTCCGACTAGTTAGGCAAGTATATATCGAGAAGAGACAGGGCTGGCTTTACTTTTTCCTAAACATTGACAATTAACTTTGAACCAAACTTAATACTTCAATAATTAATTATTTATATCAAATAGAGATGTCTAAAAAGAAATAATTATTGATTTAATACTGTTATTTATTTATTTAATTATTTATTTATTTATTGCATACACTGTTCAACAGGTAAGATACCCAATTACAGAACAGGAATAAAGGCATACGAAGCATTAATTACAAGATATACAACAACATAGCGTTACGTGTTTTCCACCCTTTAGGAAACACCCTGTATGAATCCGTGGGTTCTAAATAATTTTAACAAGGGGTAAACCACTAACACTTTATTTAACAATTTACTGATTATACAAAACTTCTTATTTAAACAAAATAACCTTTACACTTTGTTTACTTTATATTTAACCTCACTTTTTCGCTTTTAAACTTCTTCACTTTTATAAAACTTCTCCCTGCGCCGGTAATCGCGCCTTATATACTCTAAAATTGCTTCTAGATCCATCCAGAACACAATCAAGAATCTTCTCTCACCGCACTCCAGAAAACTCTACTCTCTATTTCTACAAGTTTCCAGTCACTCAATATTAGGCATAGGCGTATCAATCTCCAGTTTCAAGGGGGTGTAATTCATAACAATAGAACGAAAGCAAAATGAAGAAAAAATCTACTTAAATGTACGAACTATGAATAAGTAATGATACGAAGAGAGAGAAAAAAATTAACATGGAAAATGTTTAAATATAAAAACTATATATATACATATATACATATATATACATATATACACATATGTGATTCAAAGCAACTTAAGAAAAACAAAGACAATCACTGGTTATTTATTTAGAACATTTTGTTTTATGTCACTAAGGCTGCAATTAAAAATATCGAAGTCGCTACGTAATTTGTTAGAAGTATTGCAAATCGTATATAAAGGTGAATTATTTAGTACGTTGGTACGCGGCGTAGGTAGAAAACTTGGTGATTACGAGAGGTTAATCTGGGAACGTGAAAATTAAGCTTGCTAATTATTTCGGGTGCGTCAAAATAATTATGTAGTATTTTAAACAAAAATACTTGAGAAAAGTACGTACGCCTATCCTCAAAAGTCATAGAATATCTTTCAAGCAAGTTACTGTACGGAAAACCAATTTAAGAAATCTGCGTTGAACTGCCTCCAAGTTATTCGTGTGAACATCATAACTGGAACTCCAAATTAGCGAAGCGTACTCAAGTTTCAATCTGACGAAGGATTGATAAAGAATTTTCAGAGTATCAGTATTAGTGAACTCTCGACTAGTACGAACGATGAATCCAAGGGCTTTGGAGGCTTCAGACACAATGGTATCGATATGATCAGTGAAGGATAATTTACTATCAAAAGTTACGCCGAGGTCGGGAAATGTTATAGGTCTTTGAAGTATGACATTATCTAACCTGTAGTAAAAAATAAAAGGTGATGTTTTTAAAGAAAAGGACATTATGTTACACTTACTAGGATTCATGAATAATTTATTTACTATACACCAGGTGTGTATTTTGTCAAGGCAAGTTTGAAGTTGAAAACAGTCATCGATTTCATCAATTACTGTGAAAATTTTTAGATCGTCGGCATATAAAAGGTGAGGCAAATTAATTTCGTTCACTATGTCGTTAATAAATATGTTAAAAAACAAGGGCCCTAGAATAGATCCCTAGGGAACTCCAGATGTGGCAGCAAATTCGATCGATTTGAACCCATTTAATGCAACGTACTGATTCCTTATGCATTACACCTCCTAGGAAGTAAAGACTGATACACCCATGACTAATAGTGACTGTTCTAGAAATTTGTAGAAAGAGATCGGGTTTTCCGCCAAGTAAGCAGTTCTTTTCATTTCCTCTTCGTTCTCCTTCACTCGCTGCTATATTTTTACAAGCAATTAGTACGTTTTCTCGCACTCTTTCACATAAATATTTTCTTCTTGGTTGCTTACAACTTGCAATATTTGTTTCTTCTACATTTTCAACGAAGCCGATTCTGAACTACGCTAGCATGTGCCTGTTTGTACACAGGGCCATATATCACACTATGTGACACGCGACATGGGGGATCAGCGCAATACTATTGAAAACGACTTGCAGTAGAAGTATAACATAGAATTCGTCGCGTATTTTACGCCATAAAGGTAACGTACAATGTAATTATTATTTCTTAAACAAGAATATGGCCACTCTGTAAAATTTCATATTGAAATTGAGGTGCTAACGCACTTTTCATATTTCAAATTCCATATGCGAAGAGGCGGAGTTTCGGCCTTTGCAATTTTTTCAACCCATTTTAAGATGAGAAGAACTATACAGGGTTACTGGTAATTAATAATAATAATAATAATAAAGGTCTTTATTAATTCCGATTAAAAATAGAAACAAAAATACATCTGCTTATCATACCGGGTGTCCAAAAGTCTGGAAACGGTCAAATATCTCGAGAAATACACATTGGATCCAAAAAAGAAAAAACACGTCCTTAATAATTTTAGAAGCGCTATCCAATTATACCAAGCGCGACCCCCCACTCCCATCTTGTGGGATGGGGCGGGGGACAACTTTAAAATTGTAAATGGGTGCCCCTATTTTTTAGTGCAGAATCGGATATTCTGACTACAGTCCAGTCGATAAAGTAAAAAATACACCAGAAGCCCGCAAAAATGTTATGTGAGATTTTCCTTCAGTAATTGTTAGCGGGAGGATTAAACATCACAATACCACAAAAATCAGTTCTGGGGGTGCCGCTCAACCCCCCCCCCCAAAACCACCCCTTCGGTGAAAAGAGCCTTATTTTACTGATAACTGGTTAACCATTAAAGATATAAAAAGATTGCTCATTATAAAAAAGAAAGCTTGACTAATTGAAAGTCCTCTTGTAAATTTATTGTATATGCCATGGTTTTCGAAAAAATTGATATTGACAAAAACTGAAAAATGTATATTTTTAATGTGCGCCAATTTTCGTTTATTTGAATTTTTTTCGCGCGGTCTATAGAAGAAATGAATGAATTGCTCGAGAACCAAACAAGCTAGGAAGAAAAATCAAAATGGGTTTTAAAGGGGATATAAAATATTCTCTTGTGTTGTCATTTTTGATGGCTATTGATATTTATTAGTATATAAAAATAACAATATAATAAAGTTATCTCTTGTTTTTTTGTGCATCTAACTATTCACAGGTCCATAAAAAATAACTCACTTTAATATAAATTATAAATCTATTATCTTTTAGTTCAAGATAGTACTTCAATGCAGAAAAAGTTAGGAATAAAAATATTCACATTTATAAATTTACCAGCATGTTGAAATTAGCCAAATAAAATCCAAAAAAGGCTGCATACTCAATTGACTTAATCACTAATAGATAACATGGTCAAAAACAAACAACGCAAAATGCTTCAAAAAAAATTTTTCATTGTGCCTAACAAACCTACAAAATATAGTTTTATTAATTATGTTCAGAAATATAGTAACAAAATTTCTAAAAAATTGAATAATTTGGGTATCTCTACAACAAGTGTGAACAAAACAAACATAGGAAACATTTTGGTTAATAACAAAGAAAAACTAAATAAAATTGATAAATCAGGTGTATATAAAATTAATTGTAAGGATTGCGATGCTGTCTATATCGATCAGAGTGGTAGAAGCGTTGTCAACCGGGTAAAAGAACACAAAAAATCAATCTTAAATAACAATAAAAATACAGGAATGTCAACACACTGTATTGAAAACCACCATTTCATAGATACTGATAACATAAATTTACTTCATTCAGAAAGAAAAGGTAAACGTTTAGATCTGCTAGAACAACTAGAAATCAAAAAATCTTTCAAGTACAACTCTTGTACCACAAATGACCAGCAGAATTTCCTAAACACCCCTATAATAAACCAATTGTTAAGAAATATCCTTTGATTTATATAATCAGCTTAGGTCCACTCCAAACATTCAAATAATTAAAGATGTTAAATTAAATCTTAAATAGCTTAAGTCATAAATAGATTAAGACAAATACTTTAAGATATAAATTAAACAAGCACGTCAGAAACTTTAGTATTCACTATGTAATACTCTTGATAAAGGCCTAATAAGCCGAAACATATGTAGAGTATTTATAATATATTGACTGATTCATCTAAAAGCAGTGTTTAATTTATTAACAATTATTTTCAAGATGTTTCACAAGGTACCTACCACAAGTTCAGTTCAGTGTATTAACATTTTTTGTTATGGAAATCTTTATGATTATTGGACTACTAAGAATAGACTACTTTTGTTCGAAACATTTTTTCTAAAATTGTCATTTTTCTTAGTTATCTGGCGAGGAAAAATCAAAATTTTAGAACTTTGCGATTTTCTTACTCGAAAAAGAAGACTTTTGGACAAAAATTACAAGAGGCAAAGAGAGTTTGGAATCACCCTGGAAGTATTCTCAACTTTTTTCGGAATTGTCCAATGCCCTTTTTGATGCACTTGAAAACTCCGCAATGCTCTTTTCTGCAATGGGCATCGGACAATTCCGCAAAACTTTGAGAACATTCCCAGAATGATTCCAAACTCATTTTGCCTCTTGCAATTTTTGTCCAAACTTCTTATTTTTCTAGTAAAAAAATCGCAAAGTTCGAAAATTTTGATTTTTCCTAGCCGGATAACAAAAAAATTGACATATTCAGAAAAAAATGTTTCGAACAAAAGTACTCTATTCTTGGTCGGAATCAGTGGCGTAATTCGGGGGTGGCAAGGGGTGGCAGTTGCCACCCCAGAATTGTTCAACCCAGTATTTTTCCACCCCAGAATTTTGAAGTAAAAATGTCAATAATTTCAAACAAATTTTACAATCTCGGCACTTTCTTAAGTCATTATTAATCAAGCCTCATATTTAGTGCAGAAAAGTAAAATGTTTATTGGAACTTGTATATTATAATGTTAAACAGAAATAGTTTGGCTATTAATGAAAGTAATTAACATTGAATATTTTAGGGTAAATAGAGAGGACCCCCGGACGGCCCCTTACGCGTAGGGGCATTCCATACCCCCCAGACCCCTGGACCCGGTACGCCTTGCCACCTCAGTTGAAAAACTGAAATTACGCCCATGGTCGGAATGTCCAATTATGCAATAAAAGATAAGTGTACCCATTTAAGATTTTAAAGTAGCCGTCCCACCCCAAGGGGTGGGGGTGAGGGTGTGGGTAATGGGTCGCGTTTGGTATCATTGGATTGGGCCTCTAAAATTATTAAGGACGTGTTTTTTCCTTTTTTGGATCCAATGTGTATTTCTCGAGATATAGACCGTTTCCAGACTTTTTGGACACCCGGTATATGTTTTTGGAAGTAAAGCTAAATTCATCGTATTCTTTTAAACACGTGGTATTTTGGTCATTATTATATGTTATATTCGTCTCCTGAATTCAAATGGGTTACCAGGAAAGAACCAGCACATGTTTTGTCGAATTTTCTTTTCAGGGTTATTTTTCCGCGTCACTTTTTTACGCGGCTTGTTTCTCCTAAATTTCTCCAAGACATCTACTTCTGCGTCAGTTTTGGTAATCGTTTATTAGTTAACCATTAGCAGATTTAGTTAATTTGAATTTAAAAAAATTAAACTGTTGCTGGTAATAAATTTTAGATCATGCCATCAATACATTCCACTACTCTTTCTAGCACATTTCTGAACAATTATGAGTTATGACCCACCGCCTTCTAATATTTGTTGTAATAATTATCAAGATAATACCACCATACCACGTTACAATGACTTTCATTTGCTTTTGTTAACGCACAAACGGAAGATCTTTACACCAGTTCACTCGTTCTAGTTTTCATTAAACGAAGCAGATATTTATCTTACTGGGAAAGGAGAATAGAAAGGTTTTTTTTGTCGTGTTTAATTTACATCTCGGATCCAGACAGTTAATGAAAGTTTCTGTAAGAAATGTAAACAAAGTTTACGTTGCATTAATGGGCGAGATTGTGGTTTAACATTCAGTTTATCCCACTTTTATCATCTACATCAGAGTTCGACTGTATATTTGTAAGAAGTGCTATAAAAAATCCTAAATGGAAAGAATCGTTCTGTGACCAGGTACTTTTCTAGGAAATTCACGTAGGACTGAAATTATTTTCGTTCAATCTCCAAAATGTTCCAAAAAAGAATAAAGCGTCAGAGTAATGCGTTAAATGGAGGTAGAAAGTTCCTGTTTTTTTTTTAAACTGAATTGCACTAAAAAGTACAAAATAATTTTTATTCAGTAATTAAATTACAAAATGATGATGAAAAAAATCCATTGGACGCTCAATATATTATATATTACCTTTATCAACAATCAGCACTGTGATAAAACGTTATCAATAATAGTATGTTGTAAAATAACAGCAACAGCAAAATACTTAATAGCGCCCAATGGTTTTCTTTTTCATCATTTTGTAATGTAATCACTGAATAAAAAGTTATTTTCTACTTTTTAGTGCAATTCAGTTTTAAAAGAAAACCATTGTTTAAATTTTGTTTTATTTATTTTTTACTTTTGCGTTATTTTTTTTATTCAAACGCCATCATTTCATTTACTCTTGTCAGACTCTTTCATTTGATGCCAATATCAAGGGGGTTGTAAAGAAATAGGTAATCCGCCATTTTGTGTCGGCCGCCATATTGGATTTAGAATAACGTCAGACAGCATATGATATTCTACTTATCATACCCTTTCATTTGATACCCATGCCGAGGGGGTTGTAAAGAAACAGGTGATACGCCATTTTGTGCCAGCCGCCATATTGAATTTAAAATGACGTTACAGGGCTTATTGTATCCTACTTAGCATACCCTTTATTTTTATACCCATGTCGAGGTAGATGTCAAGAAAAAGGTAATCCGCCATTTCGTGGTGGCCGCCATATTGGATCTACCATAATATTGAATATACTATATTGTATTGTCTTCAGAACCGAAGTTGTGTGCAAAATTTCAGCATGATTGGATATCGGAAAGTGGTCAATAATTCGATCTCCAGATTTGAACTTGCATATACATACAACATTTTGAGCGAAAGAAAACCACTGAAAAATAGGTTTTTTGAGATGACATTTTTTCTTGGAAAAGTAGAAAAAAAAATATGTACACAAAGGTTGTAGACAAAAGAATTATCATCGTTCTATTCAAACTCGAGTTCAAAATAATGAAATTTAACCTCAAAATGAAAGAAAAAACAAAGGAACTAACGTAATCCTTTAAAGATTTTTGCTTTTCGACAAAATGGGCGATTGATTTGAAAATATTATTTATTGCGTGAGTTAACCTCAAAAAAGTGAAAATCCGGAAAATCGGTATAACTTCTGGAATCGGGCATTAATGTAGGTAGACATTCTTATATTCAAATTGTGGGTTTTTACGTCTATATTCGGAATATGAAGAGAGTTTTTAGAAACAATTTTTGTATCCTTTTACTAGGTACAACCTTGAAAATTTTGAACGTTTTTAAAATCACATTAAAATTCTTTTTTTTTTTTCAAAACGAATTTTCTTTTCCAATGGATTATTCAATTTTAATAAAACAAATATTTTAAGCTTTGGATTTTTAAAATCGGAGAAAGAACACAAGGAGAACTACGTTCTACAACTGAAATAAATTCAATAATATCATACCAAGTGTTCCGTTTTTCGCGTTACATTTTGTCAACTTCAAACCGCAAAAACTTGTTTAGGTCAAATGGAACACCCTGTATTTTTTACGTCAAGTTGTGTACAATGTAATTCTCTTTTTTCTGATATTGGCATTGAGGGGTTAAAGTTTTCAACTTTTTCAAATATTTGCGATTTTATTAGAAATTCATGAATTGTAATCATTTCATCAAAATAGCCATGATTAGAAACAATCAGTCATTATATTATGTCAAAAAATGCCAGCACGTTTAAATTACACCCACGAAGACTTATTAAATGTGTTTATTATTTATGGAGAATGTGATAAGGTAATATCAAGAACTTGCAGCCCATTTGCTACTCGATATCCACAAAAACGGAAAATAACACTAACACTGTAACATGCGTATTAATCGAATTGAAGATATGGCATGAACTAAAATAGCAGAGATAAGATCAATTTAAAACATGATTCCATTTTAATGTAATAATTGCTCAAAATTCCGCCCTCGAACCTCGACACATTTTTCGCACCTTCGGATTAATTCGTCATGGGTAGCTCTTCTAATTGAATCCTATGATATGTTTTGAAATGCATTTCTTTCTCTCTGCATACAATCTTCAATGGTTGTTAATGGGCTCTCATAAACTTTATTTTTAATAGTTCCCCAAATAAAATAATCCAGAACTGATAAGTCGGGCGAGCGAGGAGGCCATAAGGAAGGTCCATTATTGGCAATCCATTGATCATAAAAAGTTTCTTGTAAATAATTATTAATTAAATATGCGGTATGTGGGGGAGCACCGTCGTGCTGATAAAAAATGTTTCTATGTTCGGCGAGAGGTAAATTTTCTAAATAGTTATTCAAATTTTGTAAGATATTCAGATATCTTTCACCTAAAAAAAAACAAAAATTTACCTATGCATATTAGCAGAAGAGAAAATTTAATTTACCGTTTAAATTTTCCTGATAAAATTGTAATGCCACCACTCTATCGTTTCTTATGGCACAGTAAACATTGAACTGCCAACTTTCCTCAAAGATTCGCTCTCTGAACATATGAGGGTTTGAGTCACTCCAATAATGCGAATTGGGTCTATTAAAAAGTCCATTTTTAGTAAATTTTGTTTCATCTGTCCATATAATATTTCCCAAATAAGAATCGTCACCCTCAGACCTTATTAGAATAAACTCACAAAAATTCTGTTTTCTTAGGAAATCTGTTTCTTTTAATCCTTGAACCATATGGAATGAAAATGGGTAAAACTTATGTTTTAATAAGATTCTGTGAATTGAATCCTTGCATAGTCCCGATTCCAGAGCAGCTTGTCTTAATGACATCCTTGGAAAGGCATGAAAATATCCTAGAATAAGTATTTCAAAGTTTTCGTCATCAACTATAAGCTTTCTTCTTTGCATTTTTGCCTTGACAGAGCCATAATTTTTAAAATTTTCCAGTATGCGTTTTACAGTGTTTGGTGACGGTTTCGTTTTTCTGGATATCGAGTAGCAAATGTGCTGCAAGATCTTGATATTACCTTATCACATTCTCCATAAATAATAAACAAATTTAAAAAGTCTTCGTGGGTGTAATTTAAACGTGCTGGCATTTTTTGAGATAAGGTAATGACTGATTGTTTCTAATCATGGCTATTTTGATGAAATGATTACAATTGATGAATTTCTAATAAAATCACAAATATCTTCAAAAAGTTGAAAACTTTAACCCCTCAATATCAGAAAAAAGGGAATTCAATTTTACACAACTTGACGTAAAAAAATACAGGGTGTTCTATTTGACCTAAACAAGTTTTCGCGGTTTGAAGTTGCCAAAATGTAACGCGAAAAACGGAACACTTGGTATGATATTATTGAATTTATTTCAGTTGTCGATCGTAGTTCTCCTTGTGTTCTTTCTCCGTGCCAAAGAGCAAATGAGGATGTCCTACACAGAAAAAGTTATAACGGTTCTTGCAAACCGTTGCACCTGTCAAATTTTTTATAAAATGTCAAATATCTTCGAAACTACTGGGTTTAGATATAGGGTGTGCTACATGCCTGAATTCAGAATTTTATTGTCATCTCGACAAGTCGAAAATAGATAGGGTATTCCATTTAAAATAAGCAAGTTGGTATCGACTTCCGGTATAACCGGAAGTACCCCATGCTTCTAATTATTTTAGTTGGATTGGCCACACCGACATTTGTAACTATTTAAATTTTCAAAAATTTCTGATGCGTACTCTATATCGATCGATTCAGTTCCCGGTGAGACACCCTGTATAGTGATGGCACTAAATTTTTATAAGGTTTTTGGAAATGTTTATACAATTATTTTGTAATGGTTCCAATAGGCGTTACAAAATATCAACAGAGATTGAAATAGCTTATAGGATTCCGGATGCCAATTTTGCATTTATAGCTGCTGTGAAAACGTTATGAAAGTATTTCTGAGAGTAACGTTGTTTTGTAAAATTTGTGTCAGAAACATTCCTACAACTCTTATAAAAAATATCAAATTGCTAGTTGAGTGGACACATTAGAACACAAACATACGGATCGAATTGAGACCATTCTCTATTTTTAAACCTTTCGAAGTCGCTTGGAAGTAAAAATCTTTCACCATTCAAATTACAAGTGGTAAACGTTCCATAGCAATAACAAGTAAACATAACATAAATAAACAAATACTCATTGATACTCGTGTGAAATTAAACCTAAGAAAGCGTACGAAACATGAACGTCAACAGATTAGTCATTGAAAAGCAATGAAAATCAACTTTACATTTAGATAGAACGATAGCAGTCCATAAGCCATTCATTAGCATACCACCCATAAACTAGTACTAGCCTCGCGTCCGTAGGTGTTTACGTAATCAGACTAGCTAGGGAACATAATACAGATATCAAAACAAATGTGAATCATCGGTCAAATTCTCGAGTAATTATACGGAATTCGATGGAAGGTCTAGGGTGAGTCGGACCACGTCATTTTGTGAATCATGCAAGATTTTTCCGTTGGGGTAGGACTTTGTCTAGCTAGAAATTCGCCAAGAAGACGGGGGACGAGTTAATAATAGCTTTTAGACCAAGCGCCAGTGACAAAAAGACAAAATGCGTCAATTTTTGTTTTCCATCGAATGCATGGATAGAGCGATATAGCTATTACTTTTATATTTGACTAGGACGTAAGTGATTACAAAAACATACTTATACTTATCTAAAACCTATATAGTAGCTATAGTTGGCTATATAAATTTAAGGCACATAAAAAAGCCATAAAAACCGAGCGTAAATCACTGTCTCGTTAGGAAAAAGGATATCTCACAGAGCCGCACTTAAAATATTTGTGTACAATAACAGTAGAAATTCGGAACTATTGTCTTTGGTAAATAAAAAAAGTTATTTAGTACATAGTTCAATCGGTAAAGCAAAAAAATACTCCAGAAGCTCGCAAAAAATGTTATCTGAGATTTTCCTTCCGTAACTGTTAGTGCGAGGATTAGACATCACAAAACCACAAAAATCAGTTCTGGGGTTGCCGCGCAACCCCCAAAAATAATCCCCTTCGGTGAAAAAAGTCTTATTTTACTGATAACTCGTTAACCGTTCAAGATGTAAAAAAATTGATCATTATAAAAAAAAGCTTGACTAATCGCCTAAAAAAAGGCCTCTTGTAATATTCTTGTATATGCCATGGTTTTCGAGAAAATCGATATTGAAAAATATTGCAAAATTTGTATTTTTAATGTGCGCGAATTTTCGTTTATTTGAAATTTATTGCGCGCGGCCTATAGAAAAAATTGAATTGCTCGAAAACCAAACGAGCTAGGAAGAAAAATGAAAATGAGTTTTAAAGGGGATATAAAATACTCTCTTGTGTTGCCATTTTTGAGGGCTATTGATATTTATTAGTACACAGATTCGGAAAATGTAGTTTGGGGTATAGAAATAACGATGTAATTGACCACGCCCCGCTAGTTCCATAAATCGTGAAAGCAGACACACACACAATGAAATGAATTTAGTACGGCATGAACTAAGGATGGATGCGGACGTAGGTAATAATTTCTATACGAAACTAGAAAATATCTCTTCGTCAAAAGCGAAGAAGTTATTTGTCACATTTTTGACAAATAATTTCTTCTATTAAAAGCATTTCTGCAGTTTCTTTTTTAGCTGTAAATGCTATGGAAATAAAATAATAATTCTTATTAAAACCGAAATGAAAATAGAACATTAAAATAAAATTAAATAACTCGGAAACTAAAATTCACTAATAATTATCAAAAAATAAATTATTCTTATTAAATTACAAAAACAGAACATTAAAATAAAATTAAATAACCTTCAGAAACTAAAATCAACTAATAATTATCAAACAATAAATTAATGATGTAAGGATTCAAACAAACCACCTTCTTGTGCCAAACAATAGCCAAATCGATTATACAATGAACCTCTCATATCATTGAGTTGATTTGGAGTAATGCTTGCACAAGTTGGATAAGTTTTTCCCGTAATTCAACTAAATTATTGGCTTGACCTGGGGGGCCATTTTATCATTCCCCTCGTAGCTATTAAACGATTGGGAAATGTTCTTTCCAAAAAATTAATAACAGTTAAGGTATTGTGACTTGGGCAGCCGTCTTGTTGCAACTAAATGTCGTCAAAGTTGACAGGAAGATTTTTAACTGCAGGAATTATTTGGTTTTGTAAAAGCTCTAAATATTTATTGCCATTTAAATTGCCATCAATTAGCAGTGGGCCTATAATATGATTGTCTAAAATTCCCGTCCAAACGTTCAACTTTCGAGGATACTGAGTTCGCACAGCAACACTCAAATGTTTATTTTTTCGAAACCAATATCGTACTACGGATGGATTGTGTTTCCTATGTAATGAAAAGGATGATTTATCTGTAAACAATATATTCGTCAAGAAGTTTTCATTCTCATTCACTTTATCATGATTTCACAAAATTCCATCCGTTTGAAATTGTCCTCGGGAAATATTTCTTGCGTTGTTTGAACTTTAAAACAACTGTACCCATTTCTTTTCAAAATATTTCTTACAGTTCTTTCCTTCATGTCAACTTTATCAGCAATTTGTCTGCTAGAACAAGGTTTACTAGTTTCAACAAGTGCACAGACATTAGTTTCGCGAATTTCACGTTCTTCGCTCATTTGTTGATGACGGGGTTCGGGTTGACAGTATTTTTTACAATAATTCACGACACACCCGAAATTCTCAAATTTTTTAATAATGTATGAAATTATGCTAGCTGAGAGGATTGATCTGTCTTGATGTGCCACAGTAAATAAATTTATTGTGTCATCAGTGGAATGGCCCCCGAAGTACCACTTCACAATTTGCGCTTTTTCTGCAGTTGTATAAATACACGGCATTTTAATAACGAAATTGAGATTAATTTATTTTATTCCCACACGTCTAAACAGCTACGCTATTAAAAGCAGAATGGGTCTCAACTCGTCGCGGTCAAGCGATGGACCAATGCCCTGCATTGTTCTAAGACAAGGCGTGGTTTATCTGCGCAGAAACAAGTTTACGTACCTAAAACTAAATTTGCTGAATCTGTATAAAAATAACAATATAATATAGTTATCTCTTGATTTTTTGTGCATCTAACTATTCACAGGCCCATAAAAAATAACTGACTATAATATAAGTTATAAATGCATTGTCTCTTAGTTCAAGGTAGTACTTCAATGCTGAAAAAGTTAGGAATAAAATTATTCACATTTACAAATTTAGCAGCATGTTAGAGTTAGCCAAAAAAAATCCAAAAAAGGCTATATATTCAATTTTTTGATGATATCTTTTTAATACATTTTTTAAACTATTAAATGATTAGAAACGATAGTTTTATATGTATAAAGTCAAGAAAAATTTTTTGAGCTAAATTTTCAAGATGTTTGGATTTTTTCTTTATCTTTAGGAAACAATAATAAATTGGCCAAAATTTGGCTAACTTCAACATGCTGGTAAATTTGTAAATGTGAATATTTTTATTCCTAATATAATTATATGCAAATGCAACTTCCTGGAACTGTAAAAGCTCTATAACAATAGAAACAAATGAAAATATATTACCAGAAAATACTAGTAATTTATTCAAACTTTTACAAAATACTTATCACAAATAAGTTTAAAACATATATCTTTCTTATATCAATTATAACAAAGAATATGCCCATTATGAACAGTACAACTGTTATCATAATGTTATTTTTAATTTAAATTATCCTGCTCAATGAAACCCAAAGATAATCAAAACAAAAGCACTTACCGATATAGCATTGTGATAAGTATTTTGTAAAAGTTTAAATAAATTACTAGTATTTTCTGGTAATATATTTTCATTTGTTTCTATTGTTATAGAGCTTTTACAGTTCCAGGAAGTTGCATTTGCATATAATTATATTGATAATTATCCCTTTACGGGGAATTTCCTATAATCTAATTTTAATTTTTAATATCCTGTTCTGGTAATCCTTTGATAGTTATAACACGAGTATTTGCTTACATATTTCAGTTGATTTTGAACTTTGGAAAAAGCCGCACCGAAGAGGCATAGATGCCGAAACACGTGTCTGTGGATGTTCTAAAGTTTTGTGTTACTGCTATATCGGTAAGTGCTTTTGTTTTGATTATCTTTGGGTTTCATTGAGCAGGATAATTTAAATTAAAAATAACATTATGATAACAGTTGTACTGTTCATAATGGGCATATTCTTTGTTATAATTGATATAAGAAAGATATATGTTTTAAACTTATTTGTGATAAGTATTTTGTAAAAGTTTGAATAAATTACTAGTATTTTCTGGTAATATATTTTCATTTGTTTCTATTGTTATAGAGCTTTTACAGTTCCAGGAAGTTGCATTTGCATATAATTATATTGATAATTATCCCTTTACGGGGAATTTCCTATAATCTAATTTTAATTTTTAATATCCTGTTCTGGTAATCCTTTGATAGTTATAACACGAGTATTTGCTTACATATTTCAGTTGATTTTGAACTTTGGAAAAAGCCGCACCGAAGAGGCATAGATGCCGAAACACGTGTCTGTGGATGTTCTAAAGTTTTGTGTTACTGCTATATCGGTAAGTGCTTTTGTTTTGATTATCTTTGGGTTTCATTGAGCAGGATAATTTAAATTAAAAATAACATTATGATAACAGTTGTACTGTTCATAATGGGCATATTCTTTGTTATAATTGATATAAGAAAGATATATGTTTTAAACTTATTTGTGATAAGTATTTTGTAAAAGTTTGAATAAATTACTAGTATTTTCTGGTAATATATTTTCATTTGTTTCTATTTTTATTCCTAACTTTCTCTGCATTGAATTACTACCTTGAACTAAAAGATAATGCATTTATAAGTTATATTAAAGTCAGTTATTTTTTTATGGGCCTGTGAATACTTAAAAAATCAAGAGGTAGGTAGCTATATTATATTGCTATTCTTATATACTAATAGATATCAATAGCCATCAAAAATGGAAACACAAAAGAGTATTTTATATCCCCTTTAAAACCCATTTTCATTTTTCTTCCTAGCGTGTTTAGTTTCCGAGCAATTCAATTTTTTCTACAGGCCGCGGGCAAAAAATTTCAAATAAATGAAAATTCGTGCGCATTAAAAATACAATTTTGCAATTTTTTTCAATATCGATTTACTCGAAAACCATGGCATATACAAGAAAATTACAAGAGGACTTTTTTTTAGGCAATTAGTCAAGCTCTCTTTTCTGAGCAAGTAAAATACGGCTTTTTCCCCAAAGGGGTTTTTATATAATCCCTTCACTAACAGTTACTGAAGAAAAATCTCAGATAACATTTTTTGATATGGAAATCTTTATAATTATTGGACTAACAGTGATAAGTTAAAAAATGTTAAACTGTTTTGCTTATATCAAGATGGGAATAATATTTTATATATTTGTAGTGCATTGACAAATTCGATATTCCATACACTGCAATATTAAGTTCGACTCTGTCGAGGGTAGGGTTTACATACCTGCTGTGAACCGTTACATCCTAAAATAATTTAGGTAGGAGGGAATTGGGAACTATATCAAAATAATTTGAAGTACAGTATACCAGTACTTAACATCCGAAGAAGCCACTGCGTGGCGAAACAATTGTCATGTTGACAAGAAATGAAGTGAAAATCAAAAACTAATATAGTTTTTTTCCCAATTATTAAACATATGTAACTTAGCTTTTCTTTTTATTTGAAATTTTCTTCAGCTAAATTTGTATCTAGCTTTTAAATAAATTGTAATTTTTATTTGAATTTTTTGAAGTTTGATTTACCTAGATTATCGGTTTTTACACAACTTGATGTAAAACATGATTTAAGTTTAAAAATCAGTTGATTTAAATCAATTGATGCATTTTTGGGTTTGAAGGAGGAATTTTTTTTTAATTTTGAGGTTAGATCTCACTATCTTGTCATTGAGTTTGAATAGGCTAATAGATAATTTTATTGCCTATAACTTTTATCTAAAACATTTTTTTCCGCAGAAGAAATTTTGACTCGTCAATTTCTAATTACTTTAAAGTTAGAAAATCGAGAGATTAAAAAAGCAATATTCTATTCTACCTCAATTTGACGCATATTGCCCTTCGTTCTTCTCTGGCGCTTGGTCTATAAGAACGAAGACGAGGATCGACTTGAAGATAATTGCTTTTTGGTCTGCATGTATATATGCATACGATATTATTCTTATGACCGCGCGTGGATAGTAATTAGCTTGCAATCCTTGCCGGTATTAGTCATATCATGTATTAATGATTTATCGTTGGATGACCAACAGTTGATATATGTAAGTATTGTGGCCACTAATGAATTTTTTAACTAGAACGTGGGTCAACGACAGATTATTTTAAAATAATTTTCAGTGACTTAGTCATTTGTACATTCGTGGAAAGTTATTTTCTTCCTTTTCCAGGTGATAGACAAAGATAATAGAACAAGGATAGTTACAAAATTAATGCAACCAATAAATTTTTATATTAGTATGGGAAAATTAGTATTTCTGACTAACAAGTTTACCGAATGGATGGAGTTTTTACGCTTTGTGGATTCTGTTCGCCTATCCTCAAGAGTAGTCATAGAATATCTTTCAAGCAAGTTACTTTGCGGAAAACCAATCACTGGATAGGTACCGTCGGATTTGAACCACAGTAATTTAAGAAATCTACGTTGAACTGCCTCCAAGTTATTCTTGTGAACATCATAACTGGAACTCCAAATTAGCGATGCGTACTCAAGTTTCGATCTGACGAAGGATTGATAAAGAATTTTCAGAGTATCAGTATTAGTGAACTCTCGACTAGTACGAACGATGAGTCCAAGGGCTTTGGAGGCCTCAGACACAATGGTATCGATATGATCAGTGAAGGATAATTTACTATCAAAAGTTACGCCGAGGTCGCGAATTGATATAGGTCTTTGAAGTGTGACATTATCTAACCGGTAATCAAAAATAAAAGGTGATGTTTTTAAAGAAAAGGACATTACGTTACATTTACTAGAATTCATGAATAATTTATTTACGATACACCAAGTGTTTATTTTGTCAAGATAAGTCTGAAGTTGAAAACAGTCATCGATTTCATCAATTACTGTGAAAATTTTTAGGTCTTCGGCATATAAAAGGTGAGGCAAATTAATTTCGTTCACTATGTCATTAATAAATATGTTAAAAAACAAGGGGCCCAGAATAGATCCCTGGGGAACTCCAGATGTGGCAGCAAATCCGATCGATTTAAACCCATTTAATGCAACGCACTGACTCCTATTCATTAAATAAGATTTAAATAAAAAGAGTAAAGAATATGAGAAGCCGATTTTTTCTAATTTATTAAGTAACAACTGGTGATCAAGTCTATCAAACGCTTTGGAGAAATCGGTATATATGACATCTACCTGCCCACGTCCATCTAAGGATTCAGAAATATATTGAGTTACACAAAATAAATTTGTTGTTGTTGAACGCCCTTTCATAAATCCATGTTGATTAATAGAGACTTTGGTGTTAATTGAATGATATATTCTATCATGAAGTAATATTTCTAAGATTTTACAGAAGTTAAAAATTACAGAGATTGGTCTAAAGTTCTCAATATCTAGCTTGTTTCCCTTTTTGAAGATGGGACATACTTTGGAATATTTCCATAGGTCAGGAAATAGGCAGTTTTTTAAGATTAAGTTAAAAATTAAAGTTAGAGGATATGCAAAGATGATAGCGGAATCCTTTAATAAAAAAGCTGGAATGGAATCAAGACCGGTCGTCATCTTGGGTTTAATTCGTTTTAGAGCCCGAATAACCTCATCTTCACCGAAAGAGTTTATGCTAACAATAGGGTTATTGTTAGGTATATCGGTCTCAATGTGATGTTCCTCGATATCTAATGAGGACTCATTATAAGATTGACCGAAATAATTGGCAAATGCATTTAGTATATCACAGGGATTGTTTAGCGAAGATCCCTCAAAGAACATCTCTTCAGATACACTGGCCGACCCTTTTCTACTTTTGATGAAAGCCCAAAATTTATTGGGATCATTTTATATATTATCTTCAGAGTTCTGCACGAAATTTCTGTAGGCTAAATTGGTATCATATTTTATTTCCCTTCTGATGTTTTTGAGGTTATTGTGTATAAGTGGATCACTGGTTCTTGCATACTGTCTCCTAAGACGTTCAAGATAGGAGAGATCTCAAACTTCAATTAAAAACAAAAATCAAGGCGTTATCAACTGTACTTTTAGAAAAAAAAAAAAAAAAGAAATTGTAAAAAATTAAGCCTGTCAAATTAATTAATACCAGTTGTATTAGAGAGACCTTAAACTTCACTTTATAATAAAAATCAAGGTGTTATGAAGTGTTCTTTCATCAAAAAAATTCTCTGTAAAAAATTAAGTAGTTATGTCACATAGTTAACAAAAATTAGACAAACCAATGTTTTACTTCCCTCGCATACCGAAGGGAAGTATTGTATTCGAGAAAAAATCACCCTCCGAGATTTTTTCGGATTTTGACGTTTCGTAGATTACGAAAATATAGGTTTTTCAATCCGTCAGTCAGTCTATCTGTCTGTCGGTCGGTCTGTCTGTCTGTCTGTTGGTGCATTTACTAAAAAAACTACTTGACGGAGAGCAGTAAAATTTGGTAGGTAGTTGACTCTACTGTCAGCGAAGAAATGGTAGAACTTTCACTGGAAAATATACAGGGTGGACCGTCTAAAGGGAATAAATAATGAAAAAATTTTTCTTTTACTCAAATTTAAAATTTCCACGTTTCATGACACGCTAAACTTATTTCAGAAAAAAAAATTGAATTTTTTTTTCACCATTTTTGAAAATTTTTTTGCTACTAAAATATATGAAAATTTTTTTCTTTGGTCAAATTTAAAATTTATACGTTTCATGGCATTCTAAACCTATTTCCAAAAAAAATTTTTGTTTGAATTTTTGTTTTTTTTTGAATTTTTAGGTACTTACTAGGTAAAATATTTTTTCTTTCAAATTGAAAATTTGCACGTTTCCATGGCATTCTAAACTTATTCAAACAAATTTTAAGAAAATTTTGACGTTTAAAATTTTTTTTCAAATTTAAAATTTCCACGTTTCATAACATTCCAAACCTAATTCGGAGGAACAAAATTTTGAAAATTTTTTTACCAACATTTTTGAAAAATTTCAAAAAAAGTGAAATTTTTTAACCACAACTATCTTTTTACCATTGGAAAAAAAATTTAAGACTAGAATAGATCCAAAAAACTTTTTTTTGCTCAAATTTAAAATTTTCACGTTTCATGACATTCTAAACCTATTTCAGAAGAACAAAATTTTGAAAATTTTTTTACCGACATTTTTGAAAAATTTCAAAAAAAGTGAAATTTTTTAACCACAACTATCTTTTTACCATTGGAAAAAAAATTTAAGACTAGAATAGATCCAAAAAACTTTTTTTTGCTCAAATTTAAAATTTTCACGTTTCATGACATTCTAAACCTATTTCAGAAGAACAAAATTTTGAAAATTTTTTTACCGACATTTTTTAAAAATTTCAAAAAAAGTGAAATTTTTTAACCACAACTATATTTCCACTCCACTACGTGAATGTGGAATTGGAAATGTAACAGATGGCAATAATATTAGGCATAAGCACCTGTTTATACTTTTATTGAAAAACATACAGGGTGGTCATCCCAAGAAATAATTCAAATATTGTCTGTAATTGTTTATTTGTGGCATATTCAGATTTTCTTACTTTTTATTGGGTAGTTTGGCGCAGAGGTTTTTTCATTAAAATTTTTTAAATATTTTTCAGTGGCAAAATACCCAATAAAAAGTAAGAAAATAATTCAACCATGGTGAACATTTGTAAAGGTATTTGCGCAAGCCTGCCATATTTGGCACCTGTTATTTAGTATTGAATTTTTCTGTTGGATGAGCACTCTGTATATTCTTTTGATCAAAACTTATCAGGCTCTCTTTGTAATAATAGTGATAACTATATTCCGATTATTATTTTCAATGTCATTTCTTAATTATTAATCTTTTAGAGTGACCGCCATGCACGAAATAAAGAGGGAAGTTCTGTGTAAATACCTTCACCGATTTTTTTAAAATGATTCATTATTTAACACAAATTGAACACATTTTAAGCAGGTTTTTTGAAATGTAAAATCAACTTTTTCTAGCTAAATTCAATTATTCATAAAAAATTATAATTAACAAATTTTTAATAATATTGCCGGTAGCATAGCCGTAGGTTAAATGATATTTATTTACTTTTATTGAAGCATTTATGGAGTTATTCTTTAAAATAACATTATTTATTATAAATAAAAATTATATTATGAATAACTAGTTTACATCATATCTATCAATATATAAAAAGTAGTAAAACAATATTTACAATAATTAAAAAGTATTTGTTTAAATTGTCGGTCGACGCTTATGATCATCGCTCGTATTATGAAGTATTTTGTCGGTCTTTTTTATGATTTTTAAACTGACTTAGGAGCCACTATATTCAGTATCTTAATGCAAAATCATGAAAATCGATTCAATATAACTGGGTTTGGAGATTTTTACTTTTTGTGTCTAATTGTACTCGACTAATTTTGTATTGATTGGATTATTTGGCAGAAAGTGAAAGTAAATCTATGGGTGATGATAACAGCCCAAAACGAAAAATAGTAAGGGGTCCAAAGCTTTAAAAATTGAAATGACTCATTCCAACAAGGTAAATGATTTTTGGAAACGAATTCAGGAAGAGGGTCCTTAGGGGCATCAGAAATGGCTTGTTGGACTTTTGTTGACGCTTGCGCAACTTCTCCACAAGAAAAAAACATGGCCGAATGTTATTTCAAGAATTTGTGTTTTTAAACGTTTACCTCTTCCTAAAAAAATAACTACTTGCGATATCAATTTGATTTTTTATATCTATATACTACAAACACGAGCGCATCTATCTGTGCTAATAGACCTTCAAAATCACTTACGGTTTTTTTCTAAATAAATCCAAAATCACATGAACGAATTTTGTGTGTTTGAAATTTCGACGTGCGGGCAACTATATTAAATATTCGAATTTTGTATCTATTACATACGAATGAAATATGGTCTAAAGATCAAAAAAGTTTTTGCAAAAAAAAATTAGCTCGATATCTTATACAGTTTTCGAGATACGGATTTTTAAATTCGACCGTAATAATGTCTTGTTATTAGCGCGCAACGTGACAGCTACGGCAGGGCTCGTTCTGTGCAATTGTGGATAGATCATATATTAGTCTAATACCTAATTTGATTTAGGTGTTATATTATTCTTGATCATTAGATCACTCATGTCTGAAAATTATTAAACAATTATTTCGGTGCAATAAATACGTGATTTTAAATTATGATGTAATTTGTTACATGTAATATACTGCCGTCCTAAGCCAAAATGACGTACTTCATTATACGCTCTTCTTGAGATATTTGACATTTTATGCCGCTAATCTCAGCACATCTTATTTTTTAAATAGTCATTCTATTTTTGAATTTAATTCTATGAGGCAGATGCAAAAATAATGGTTTATTGATTATTGAAAAAAGCCGGTCATTTAGCAAGGAAACTTTGAAGTACGTCCAATTTGCTTAGGAAATTTTAAGTTACGTCATTTTGGTTTAGGACAGTATATCTAGACTTGCAAATAGAGTACGAAATCGTTAATAAGTTTTAATAAATTGAGTTTAAAAATAAAAACTGACCTAAACTTCGGATTTAAAAAAAGTACGATATGACTTAAGAAAACAAGCCCTGAATATTAGTGTAAATAAGGACAAATGTTGCCCAACGATGTGAACTTGGATTCCTCACGCCTAGCATAAAGTTTGAAGTGTAGCCATGAACAAACGAACACAATAATATTTACGAAAGGTATGTTTAATTTTCCAAAACAGAAAAACTACAAAAGTTTTGTGGGTATACGACAACAAAGGGTATTTTATAGTATTCACGAAACCAATAAATAATTAGGTGAAAAACATGAAGAAGAAAATATTGTAAATATTGTTTATTGGCAGTCTATGTATTGTGTGACCTGTCAGTTGTTCTTTCCGAAGGGGAAAAAGTGACCAGTTACAGTTGCCTTAAATCAAACAGGCCATCTAAACAGTTTGACTAATCTTGGAGATAACTGCGATGCAATTGGTGATCGTGTCATTGAAGATGGTCGTAAGACCTATGTGAATCTGTATGGCCATAGTGAGTTTAATTAGATCCACCAAAGAAAATATTGTAAATATTGTTTATTGGCAGTCTATGTATTGTGTGACCTGTCAGTTGTTCTTTCCGAAGGGGAAAAAGTGACCAGTTACAGTTGCCTTAAATCAAACAGGCCATCTAAACAGTTTGACTAATCTTGGAGATAACTGCGATGCAATTGGTGATCGTGTCATTGAAGATGGTCGTAAGACCTATGTGAATCTGTATGGCCATAGTGAGTTTAATTAGATTCACCAAGGTAGCATTTATTTTTCATAAAGTTATTAGACATACTTTCGCTAAGTCCTACAAGAGAGCTTACTTACTGCATTTGAAACGGTCATTAAGTCCAGTAGTTTGGTATGCTTAGCTTAGCTTGCAACTGAAGTACTTAGCGAAGCAGGGTCAAACCCTGCTTACTGCAAAATAATTTTAATTGTAAAAATTACTCACAAGAAGTGGTTTAGATTCTCCTATACTTTCCTTACCTAACACAAAATTCTGGATTTTAAACAAATTACCTCGGTGACTTGAAAAACGGTTAAGAAAACACATCACACTCTTCCAGAAAATTTGGATATCTGATAGAGAATAACCAAATAAACCCATAAATGATGACAAAAAACCACAAGTGGTTAAAAAAAAACAAAAAGTGGAATTGTAAAGTAGAGTGTGACTAAAAATGTTGATGTTCTGTTGCATGTGCATGTGGCCTTTCCTACAATTGTTTTAAGGGCAGAAATAATACAGAGCAGTGTTTAACAGACAGTAATTCTTACTAGTCTAGTAGTGCTTTGTCGATGCTTATTGAGCTGTGTATAATTATGCATTATTATTATTATTATTACTTATAAATTACACGTTTTGTGTACGTGTTTATATTTTATTTCTATATTGTATAATGATGGTATATATAATAAATATCTCCATATACAACACCTTCATAACCTATAGATCTAATAAATACTATGCCAAATGAGTTTCATTTTACATATTAATATTTTTGTAAAATTATAAATAATAATAACACAATATCAAAAATGTATTGGCTTACTATCTTGATGCATTACAATTAACCACATAGCAGTACGTGAGATAATAGCCGCATGGTAATAGGAGTATCACGGACCTAAATTATGGTTTAATTTGAAAAGTCTGTAACTCAAAAATTGTAAAAGATATGGAGCTAATTTTTTTTGCAAAAACTTTTTTGATCTTTAGACCATATTTCATTCGCATATAATATATAAAAAAAATAAACATTTAATATAGTTGATCGCATGTCGAAATTTCAAACACACAAATTTGCTTCCTGTGATTTAGGATTTATTTAGAAAAAAATCGTAAGTGATTTTGAAATTCTAACAGTATAGATATATGCGCTCATGTCAGTAGTATACAAATATAAAAAATCACATCAATATCGTACGTAGTTAATTTTCAAGCGAGAGGTATGTTTAAAAACACACATTCTTGAAATAACGTTCCGCCATCTTTTTTTCTTGTGGAGAAGTTGTGCAAGCGCCAAAAAAAGTCCAACAAGCCATTTCGGATGCCCATTAGTACCCTCTTTCGATATGCGAGCTCAAAATTTATTTACCTTGCTGGAATGGGTTACTTCGCGATTTAGACGGCTTTCGAAGGTGTGGACCCTCTACTAAAAGCATCAACATTGTCACTCGTAGAACACGAGATAACACCACATTGTTCGCTTATCTTACAACTGCAGACTGTCCTAATCGAAAGTCGTCGCCAGTGCATTTAAATAAATAAGAATAATCTGTCTCCATAAATAGATTTACGTCGAAAACGGGCGAGGCGCTGAGACAAAACTGACATGACAAGAAGGAGCGGAAGGAATAATAATGACATCCTTTCTTTATTCCATAATTCTTTTCGGATAGAACACCATAAGTTTCATCTCGGTTAATAATATGTTTGTCTGACGATACACACGACTAAAAAACGCACACATTTTTAGAACATGTGTCCCTACACTTGAATGTTTTTCGTGTCGTGGAGTAATAACATAACAAAAATAATTATAATTGTTTCAAACAACCACTACAGTTAGATATGCACGGGAGCAATAGTCCATTGGCGTCGCACAGTGGTTTTGTCCATTCAAGAAGGACAAAATTTAATTAAATGCAAATGCAAATTCCCTACAATATAAGATAGAATCTGTGGAAATAAATATAATACTAGCAAAAAATACTCGTAATTATTTCAAACTCTTACCAAAGATTAAGGAATTAACAAGATAGGACAGCCGGCGGAAAATCTTTTATCTTTTAGCAATGGCGCCATTGACCTCGGCATTTAAATTGGAGTGCTCGCGCAGTTGCCACAATGTGATAATCAGACGGAGAAGGTAACATTAGAGCGAGAGACCAACCGTTCTAGTTAAATGTCCACAGCTGTTCTGCCACGTGTTCGCATGTGACGTGTTTTGTTTACATTCTCGTGTTAAAACAGCTGACGACATTCCCGGTTTTTCTTTTGCGCTTAATATTACATGTCCAAATTATACAAAGTTCAGATTGAAGTGTGTGAAAGCTATCATCAGTGGAACTTGTTGCATATACAAAAAGTGTGATAGGGGCGTTAGGTCTTTTTAGAATTGCCAAAAACAATAAGTTTTTTATTGTTTGCAATAATAATGAATTACTATTGTGCCGATAGCGGAATACGCACCTACAATTTATAAGACTCTTGTTGTAGCCGACAATCAATATTATTTATGTTTATTTTGGGGACTTCCAATATTTATAATTGTAGACACTTTAGTTTAATACTTCTTTATGCCCTCATTCCAGGTAATTCATTACAACAAATATATTGCAAACATTTGTGATAAGTAATAATAAATGAGATTAACTTTAACAGAGAAGTATTTACGTGTACTTACATATATACTCAGTTCCCTTAGTTTTTATAAGCATTCTAAGTTACGCTTTCGTAGATAACGGGCATCCTTCATGTGGTTATAAAACTAGATTATACCTACTTTAGAAAAAGATTACTGAATTAACTCTATAACACAGCCCCACAAATAAAAAAGAATATTTGGAACTGCTACCGAGACAAGTGTATCTCTATGTAATTTTCGACGCTGAATCCGAATCCGGGGTCAAAAAAAATCGTACACCCTCAAAATCAACCCCTAGAGCTAAATAACACTCCCTAAACAGGGTAAAAATGACTTAACGCTCCACGAATAGCTTTAAATCTCAATACATCGAATTAAATGTAAACAGTCAAGTATATAACGCACAAATACAGAGTTAACACTACTTTCCACTGAAAATCACCCCCATGAATGGGTGAAAACTACCCCTCACATAACAGGAAAGTTAAAAAAGCTCAGTGATTGTAAAAAAGCTTACGAGGCCCAGTTATTTTAGAAACAGTACGTTACTGCATTAGTCTTGATGCGATGCTCAAAATCTGCCCCAATAGAGTGGCGGAAACCACCCCTATATCGGGGAAAAAATTTTGTACTCGTGATTCCTATTTTAATCAATGCTAAATATATGCAGCACTGCAGTTTGGAGGTGAATACTTGCATTGCACCAAAGTCATTCAGTGACATCCCCATGAGAGGGTGAAAATTACTCCTCACATAACAAAAAATTAAAAAAATAGTTGCAGTGTCTTTTGGAAAAGATCAAAACATCTGCATGTTCTTATTTAAGAAGAATCTTAGACAACGTACTTGAAAAGTACCCATATTATGAAGTAGCAAAAATTTACCCGTAGTCTAAACTCAATTAAATTTATTCTTTCTTTTTGTAATATCTTTTGGATTTGTTTTCGAATGATCTTCTGACCGACTGCGGTTTATGCTTTTCAGACGTCTCTCTTTTTAAGGACCAACAGTAATATGCCATCATGTGTTCGTCCCATCTTCTTGGTACCTTTTTCTGATATATCTTGGTGAAAGCATTCACCCTGCTCTTCACTGTAGTCGCAATTTTCTGGGAATCGACAAAATGAAGTTTCATGCTCATATTGCACCCTAAAGATTTAAAATTTTTAATCATTTTACCAATTTAAATTTAGGGGTGGTTTCCGCCACTCTATGGGGGTAGTTTTTGAGCATCACATCGAAACTAATGCAGTTACATACTGTTTCTAATATAACTGGGCATCGTAAGCTTTTTTCAATCACAGCAGTTCTTTTAAATTTCCTGTTGTGTGAGGGGTAGTTTTCACCCACTCATGGGGTGATTTTCAATGGAAAGTAGTGTTAACTCTGTATTTATGCGTTATATACTTGAATGTTTATATTTAATTCGATTTATTGAGATTTAAGACTATTCGTGGAGCGTTAAGACATTTTGAACCAGGAGTGTTTTTTAGCGCTAGGGGTTGATTTTGGGGGTGTACCATTTTTTTTTACTTAAAAATATTTTAACAGTGTCAGATGTCACATTTCAAAAGTTCAGTACATTTCTCTCTCATCTTAAATTTATATTTTATATTATACTTCTTATCAAGCAAAGAAGACAAAAGTGAAATAATCTTGTATTTAAATTCATATACCTACCTAGAAGAATATATATTTTATTTAAAACGTTAGGAAACATGGAATACTGCATGTATTCGTAATTTCCAGTTTTATAAAACAAATCCTACTTTGGCTTTAAAAAGCAATATGCTATCACTACTAATACATAACATAGACAAAGATTAGAGAATTCTTTAATTTTTGACATAGTTTTACCTTGCTTCATCTTTAGGTACACTAAAAAATATGTTTTACTTGGACTTAACCTTTCTTTTTTTACAACCTTTGTAAATGCAGTGCATTCCACCCACTCCTCGTTTACTAATATTATTGTCTTTATATTCCATTTTATTTTGAAAATATCACACAGCAAAGAAAATCCGAACACTCCTAACACTGTTTGCAAAATTCTATAAAGAAAATGTTTCATTACTCCTAACAAAAGATCTAACTCAGCTGATCAAGCATCAGCTGATTGTCAAAACCATATTATACGTGTGTATAATGTCCCTTTAACTCAGTAAAGAAATCCCTTTAAATTGGAGTGCGCAACTGTCTTCGTCTATTTGGTCTTCTCCGTCTGACTGTCCTATCTTGTTAATTCTCTAATCTTTGCTCTTACTAAAGACTTATCATAGATAAGTACTGAAACATACAGGGTGTAATCAGTTTCATGTCATTAAAAAAACTGGCAATGGAGACCGACTAGACAAACAAAAAACCTTTATGACTTTTCCCTCTAGGGGCACTTTGAAAAAACTGACCTAGGTCAACATTTTACATATTATTATTTTTTTAATAATGTAGAAAATAATTGAGAACCACTGCTTTTCTTGGTCAATGGACTTGTAGTTCCCATTTATACAACTTTTAAATTGTTATAAAATAATGCAGTCCTCGGCGTCACACGCGGTGTCAAAGCAAAGGTCTTGGATCATCGACCGCCTTTGATGGACCGCCTCAACCGAACTGAGGCAATTATAAAGAGGTAAATAATTCGTCATCTTTTCCTGCACAACTGCAAGCAAATAATGGCAGTAGAAGTTTAAACGGAGCATTTTTTTACATGTGCGTCTTTTAATTTGGAACAAAATATTGGATTAATGTATATAATTTAGAATATTTAAATGTGATTTATTAACGTTTGTAACATAAATGAGTGTCCTGGGTTAAAAGCTTACCACCTAAGTAAATTATTCGAAATCTCTGCATCTGCATCAATACGCAGTTCGTCGAATTAAGGACATACGTACTCCGTTCAACACTAAACAATAAACTATCAACTAACGTTGTTAATAAAGAAAAATAAAAGAAAAACTTGGTCCAAAATCCAAAACGGAATACGAAAAGAATGAACAAGTAAGTTGTGTCTGTACGTAATCAAGAATTTAACGACTTGAACGGTAAAGTCAATAAACTAAACTATAAATACACAGTGACCCGAAATTCAAAAATAACAAAAACAACGAACGGCGGGGCGGGTTGGACGTGTGTACATAACACCACCCACAGTAACTAAAATATTGCACAAGGGAGAGTCAGAGTATAGTTTTCTTCAGATCAGATGTACTAAATACTCAGAAAACGTCGACGTCTTTCATCTTTACCGCTCTTTGTTGTAGATAGGCGGAGGTATGTACAATAAAGAAATGCCGACTGTTTTCTCAGGCTTTTAGTTTTTATACGGTTTCAATTGTGCTCGTATAAACTATACACAAATATTGAGTATCATAGGCAAAGACACGCGCGACGATCTAAACCTACCTCAATATTCCAGCAGTTCTCAAAAGATTTTATTGAAAATTTGCGAAATTTTTGTTTATTTTTTTTCTCCAAAACTATCAGCTTTAGACCCCATGTTATATAAGGTTTTTTTGTTTGTCTTGTCGTTCCCTACCACCCGGTTTTTTTAATGACATGAAACTAATTACACCCTGTATAATTAAATGCAAATGCAAATTTCCTACAAAGTATTTTGTTTAGAAATATATGTTTCAGTACTTATCTATGATAAGTCTTTAGTAAGAGTTTGAAATAATTACGAGTATTTTTTGCTAGTAATATATTTATTTCCTCAGAATCTATTTACGGACAAAATTGTTTAAAAAACATTTCTGTGATTTAAACAATACCTTTTAGTTTGTAGTTGTCTTGTATCCCCCCAAAAACATTACAGACATAATAGTATTTTCTTTAACAAGCGGTAGTGTTGGTAATAACTCACGCAGATGAAGTTTGCAGCGCTTCATCAATACTGCAACATGAAGCAATTTGAATTTCATTTTTTCAATCAAGAATTGCGCGCCTCACAAGATAAACGCAAGAGACCGTTTATAGAATTGACAAGGCTAATCAGAAAAAATATCCATATGGAAAAATGTCAGTGGCGTACCACTTTTTTGGTAAATAATATCAGTGGACATGTCTGCACGGACGCCACTGGTGGAGCTATAAAATAACTTTTCCAATTGAAATATGTGGTTTTATATTCTATTAACATGCCGAAATTGAAAATAATATCTAAATTACTTTCGGAGATATTAAAAAATAACGATAAAAAAAAATTCAACATACTGTAGCAAAAAATAGCCGTTGCGGATATATGTTCATACAAATTTTTAAAAGCTTTATTATAGTTAGTATATATGGGTCAAATAGTGCAATCAAGATTTCGACTATTTCTAATTAAGCTAGAGCTTTGAAATTTGGCACACATGTATAAGTCCGGTGACAATGCAACATAGTATAACCATTATCGGTCTGAATCCAATATGGCGGACGTCCCAAGAAGATTGCCTGTTTCTTTACAACCCCCTTAACATGAGTATAAAATCAAAAGGAGTGACGAGTAAATTACGATACACTATGCAACGCCATTCTAAATCTAATATGGCGGATTCTCTTTTTCTTCACAGCCCCCTTCATATGGGTATCAAATGAAAGGGTCTGACGACTAAAATACGATAAACTATGTGACATCACTCTAAATTCAATATGGCGGACGCCCCAAGACAGCGAAGAATCTTTTTCTGCATAACCCCCTTGATATGGGTATCAAATAAAAGGGTTTGGCGAGTAAAATAAGTTAAACTATGCAGCGTTATTTTAAATTCAATATGGCGGAGGCGCTAAGATGCCGGATTATCTTTTTATTTATTTATTTATTTAAGAATACACTACTCAACAGAAAATTCCAATTACAGCCCCCTTGATATGTGTATCAAATGAAAGGGTTTGGCGAGTAGAATATGACAAACTATGTAACGTTCTTCTAAATCCAATATAGCGGATACCCTAGGATGGCGGATTAGCTTTTTCTTCACAACTCCCTTGACATGGGTATCAGGTTTGTCTGTCTGTTTATCTATAAAATAAGTAGCCTAAAAAATGAAAAATAAAATTGTGCAAAAAATATTTTTAAGAAAAAGCTTTTAAGTATTTTTAAAAAAATGTACTAAAAAGTAAAAAATATTTTTTTAAAATTCGTGCATCTGGAAATCAAAAGCTTTGGGGCGGTTAATTAATCAACTGTTCAACATTACTATGACCGTCCCCAAAGCTTTTGGTCTCCAGAGTCATGAATTTAAAAAAAATATTTTTTACTTTTTAGTACTTTTTTTTTTAAATAAAAGCTCTTTCTTAAAAATATTTTTTTACATAATTTTATTATTCATAATTTGACCTAAGGAATCACACCCTGAAATATTAGCACGTCATTAAGGAACGCCCCCTAGTCTTAAAAAAAGACATTACAGAAGGAATTATGAGAATTCATTCACTGCTCAAAAATTCCGAGCTTTTGCCATTTTTCATTGACAGCACTATAATAATAACATAAATGCCACTAGTAAATAACACTAAAAAAAATTAACTATTTCAAAATGTTAGAATTTAACATTTAATTTTTTGATTTTATTATAGAATTGAGAAAAACTTGTGGACAATACTTTTTGCAACTTACATATATAAGTAACTGGTTTACAACTACACTAAATATTTGTTTAAATTCGAATTTGTTATCTCACCGAAAACACCATGCCCGTATTGAATAATGGTATAATGTTTGTTGGGGAAAGAATAAGAAAATAAATAAGATATTAATTTACATTGAAACTCGATATTTATAATAACAAACTGCAGTTATATAAACAGGTGCATATTAAATGATTAAATATTTCTTAGTCCTTGTTAATATCTTAGTATAATTTAAAAGTTTTTATCAGAAGGTAGGAACTATTGTGAAAAGTCAGATCTGCAAATTGCCTTCGTTCTTTTCCTCGAAAAGTATCATTTTTGTATACCTATTTTGTACTTCTAGAAACTGCTCTGTAGTTCTCGTGATAATCGCTATTGCATAGATACATATATCTGCGTGTAATTTTAATAGTCATCGTCATCATAGCAGTCATTTTAATTCTTTTATTTTTGGCATCAGATTCGATATCAGCTCCGGAAATACCTAACCTCCAATTATAATTCACGGGATGTACCTTAGTAAATAGTAAAAAGGGGTTAAAGAAATCAAAAAATATGTTCTCTTCAGATAATAGAGATAAAAACCTATAATTTGAGCCTAAGAACGTTGGAATTGGTGCCCGATTCCAAAAGTTATAACGAATTTTCGGATATTGCACTTTTTTGAGGTTGTCACGTAAATATTTTCAAAATCTGTCCACATCACTTTTTGGGGCCCTTTATGCTAAAATTGGCTAAATTTTCAAACGAATAATGGGTTTAGAGAAGTAAGTTGGAGTTTCTTTGACATTTTGAGGTTAAGTTTCATTACTCGGATTTGAATAGAATTAGGTAATTTTATTACCTACAGTTTTTTAAAAACATTTTTTTCTTGTAACGCATTTTGAACAAGAAATTCTCGAGAGCTTGGTCTACTTTACAGAATGTGATTTTTAGACCTTTTGTATATCAAATTATCAAAAAAGATATAGTTGACTATATATATTTAATGCACATAAAAAAGCCATAAAAACTGACCATAAATCTCCCGTCTCGTTAGCATAAGGAACAGTGGCGGCTCGTGATATTGTCTGCAGAGGAGGCTTGATATTCTGAAAGACAACTGATGTGCAATATGACTACAATTTGTACATTTCCCCACCACCCCTGAGGTATTACAACGGCGCGTTACATTTTTTTGCCGTGGGTTGTTCGCCAGGATACCGATTCACGACTTGAGAGAATAGAACTAATAAAAGAATAGAATGAAAAGGAAATAGAAAATATGATGAGATGAAAAAATCATTCTCATGAAATTCTCGTTCCTACGACTCGAGTATCGGTATCCAAAGGAGTCCTACTATCCCACTTGTAATTAAATTATATAACTTTTAATAAAAATAAAAATAGTTTTGGTAAAAAAATTTAAGTGTTTTTCTACAAACAAAAAATTGTATTCATTATCACTGCCAGGCGTGTAAAATTATAAGTTTTAATAGAAATTAAAATAGTTTTGAGAAAGAAGTTATATAAAAAAATATATAACCGCGGAACTCTATATTATGGAGAATTATAAAAAATATTTCCTAAAAAATAAATAACACAAATAAATATTTTTTCTAAAATAAAAACTACCTATATTAATCTCTGCTTTAAAGCCTGAATATTTTTATAAATGAGTGGTAACCTGCGATTTTTGGCACTAGCAAAATGGTTGATTATTTCATCATAAAATGAATCGCGTTTCCTCAATTCTGACAAAAAACGTTTTTCTATTGAAATAAGCGATACATTTGAAAGGCGGTCTTGACTCATTTTGTTTCTAGTAAAAATGTTTTTACTTATGCGTTTAAGTGCTGAAAATGATCATTCTACAGAAGCTTACCGGAATTGTCTCAAAAAATAGTGGCGTTATTCAAAAAGTTCTCTAATTTTGGGTCATAAGTTTTTTAAAAATCTACCAGCTCTTTGAAATTTCCTTTATTGCACGATTCTCGTTTTTCGTCACGTCCTCGGAAAGAATTTTCTTGTGAAGATAACTATATAACGGCATCTATTAACCTCTTTAATATTTCCCTATTCTCACGGACCTTTTCGTTAACATTTTCTATTTCTCTCTTATATGCAGAATCCAAGAAATTTACAATATTTTGTTTACCAAACATTTCGAATTTAATGCAAGATGAAATGTGCTCCTGGGATTTTTCGTGCCTTTCTAAACCTCGCGACAAATTTTGCAAATTATTAAACCCGGCCCTGCCCCAAATTGAGGATTGATCATTAGTAAATAATAGACATCTCCAACAATATAATTTGTTTCTAACTGTTGATGCCGTTAACCACTCGACTTTTTTATAATTGTTATCACAAAACCCTCTGTTTTGTTTACCACTTTTAAAAACTAACGAAAGCATTGCTGGTGTAGGCCTGGCATTTCTTTTAATTCTTACCTTTTTGTCATAAATAAGAGTAGTAAATCCATTTAATAACAAATAATCCACCACGTCTGGACAACAAGACATGTTGTTGGGAATATTTTCACCTAGAGCACTTATTTCTAGCCCGCCTATCAAATGTTTTATGTATTTATACGTCAAGTTGTTCTTATAACCGGCTAAACGCAACTGTCAGACGTCAGTTCGTTTTCTTTGTGAATCACCTGACTCTTGAATGACCTGTGCACATGCGCTATAAAGAACTGAGATCTGGAGGCTAGCCTCATACTTGGCTATTCCAAGTGTTGCTATTTTACACAGCGCAAATAAATTCAAGGTCATTCATGTTATAAGTAAATGCGGTAAAGTTGGAAGCTATTTCGTATTAGCCTCCAGCGAACCGCAGTGTTCATTCAGTAAAAGACCGGCCGACCGGGAAATATGCATACAAAGACTATCCGGACTGTAACGTTATAGGTATGTTTGTGGAAAGGAAATGCAAAAATGTTATATATAAACTGAAAATTAATTAACGAATAATAAACAATAAAAAATATTGAAAATTGAGATATACCTAATAGAAATTTCTTAAGATATTACTTTTGAAGATATGGTGGTTCTTCCAAGGGGAGGCTCAGCCTCCCCTGCCTCCCCTGACGAGCCGCCACTGATAAGGAATATCCCACAGAGTTGCACTTGGCATGTAATTGGCTAATGAAATATGTAAATAAAAATTTTATAACTTGAAAAACAACTGTGCATTGCTCATTCAAAAATCGTCAGGTTCCCGTATACCACCCTGTACCAAAATTTCAGGTAATTCGATAGGGACAGCTTTTCCATAAGATTAGTGCGTTGTCCTTTACATACAAATCAAAAGGAGAATGAAAAAAATAAACAGATAAGTATCCTATCGGTGAATATTGACACTCCTAGCACAATTTCACATCGACCGCTAATTTTGGCGGTTTCAAACGCATTCTAATTTCATTTGCGGGGCAACAATGTGCATATGGGTCACACCCAATTTTACGAGTGTTTTGCAGTTCCCATTCCCACAAAGCAGACACAATAAAACGAACAGTTCAACTTAGATGAATTTCATCTCGTTAATAGTATCCGTCGGTTATTTTTAACCATATAAGGCCTTGTTGGGAACAGCAGTATGGGAAAAAGCGCTGTATATTATGTGGTACCAAACCAAAACTTTTGTTGGAGAATCTGACGCATATCACTTTTATTTTTGCTCATAAAATTGGTAACAGATATTGTTACAGTTTATCTAAAGCCAATTTGAAAATCATAAAAAAAACCCACAAAGGAATAGTTATAATACGAGCGATATCATAAACGTCGGCCGACAATTTTTAGAATAATTTGTTTTACTCCTTTGTATTAATTCATAGACATGATGTAAATTATTTATTTATCATTTATACTGTTAGTTTAATGAACTCTATAAATGATTCAATAAAAGCAAATAAATGTAATTTAACCTACGGCTATGCTACCGGTAATGTTAAGAATGAACTTATAATAATGAGTCAGGTAAATAATTGATTACTTTCGTTTGAAGTAAGCGCATAACATATCTGGTTAACTATATTCGTATACGGATATCGTTTGCAATATTCAAGCATGGTCTCGGCTGTTGTTCTATCACAGCAGGCTTTGTAATGTTTTATCCTGCTAGCAAGCCTTTAGGCTTGTCAATAGAAATACTATACTTACTAGTCCAATGCATTTACATTTTACTTCCCTAGTACACCGAAGGGAAGTATTGTATTCGAGAAAAAATCACCCTCCGAGATTTTTCGAATTTTGACGTTTCAGATCACGTAGATTACGAAAATATGGGTTTTTCAATTCCGCCAGTCTGTCTGTCTGTCTGTTGGTGCATTATCTAAAAAACTACTTGACAGAGAGCAGTCAAATTTGGTAAGTAGTTGACGCTACTGTCAGCAAAGAAATGGTTAAACTTTCATTGGAAAATATACAAGGTGGATCGTCTAAAGGGAATAAATAGTGAAAAAAATTTTTTTTTGCTCAAATTTAAAATTTCCACGTTTCATGACACTCTAAACCTATTTCAGAAAAAAAAAATTTGAAAATTTTTGAACATTTTTGAAAAATTTTATATCACTAAAATAGATGAATTTTTTTTTTTGTTCAAATTTAAAATTTCCACGTTTCATGGCATTCTAAACCTATTTCAAAACAAAAATTTTTTTTTAATTATTTTTTTACCAACCTTTTTGAAAAATTTTTTACTACTAAAATAGATGGAAAAAATGTTTTCTTTATTCAAATTTAAAACTTCATATCGTTCTAAACCTATTTAAAACAAAAATTGGAATTTTTTTTAACATTTTTGAAAAAATATTACCACTTAAATAGACGAAAATTTAAAAACAAATTGAAAAAATTATTACTTAACTCATGACACTCCAATCTATTTCAGAAAAAAAAAAAATTGGGAAATTTTTTTCACCAAAATTTTTGAAATATTTTTTACCACTAAAACAGATGGATTTTTTTTTTGTTCAAATTTAAAATTTCCACGTTTCATAGCGTTCTAAACCTTTTAAAAAAATTTTTTTTTACCATTTTTGAAAAAATATTACCATTAAAGTAGACAGACATTTTTTAAAAATTTTGAAATAATTATTAACCTATCATTACTATAGAATAGATGAAAAAATTATTTTTGCTCAAATTTAAAATTTCCACTTTTCATGACATTCCAAACCAAGATATTGTCTGTAATTGTTTATTTGTGGCATATTCAGATTTTCTTACTTTTTATTGGGTATTTTGATACTGAAAAATATTTAAAAATTTTAATGAAAAAACCTCTGCGCCAAACGGATCAGACAGAGGTTGGTTCTTGAGTACTTGACTGTTTCAAAAAGTCTCACACCTAAAAATATATAAACTAGAACAATGTTATAAACTAAAAACTCAAAATCAAAGCTATAGGAAGTTAACATTTCGGAAGAGAATCTACTTCCGTTCTCAAAACTTTTTTGGCTGTTCTAGTTTATATATTTTTAGGTGTGAGACTTTTTGAAACAGTCAAGTACTCAAGAACCAACCTCTGTCTGATCCGTTTGGCGCAGAGGTTTTTTCATTAAAATTTTTAAATATTTTTCAGTGGCAAAATACCCAATAAAAAGTAAGAAAATTCCAAACCTACTTCGGAAAAAAAATTGCAACATTTCTTTACCATTTTGGAAAAATATTTTACCACTAGAATAGATGGAAATCATTTTTTTTGCTCAAATTTAAAATTTCCATGTTTCATGACATTCTAAAGCTATTTTAGAAGAAAAAAATTTTTGAAAAATTTCAATAAAAACTAATTTTTTTAACCACCACTATACTTCTACTCCACTACGTGAATGTGGAATTGAAAATGTGACAGACGGCAATAATATTTGGCATATACACCTATTATACTTTTATTGAAAAATGTACAGGGTGGTCATCCCAAGAAATAATTCAGTCATGGTGGGCATTTGTAAAGATATTTGCGCAAGCCTTCCATATTTAGAACCTGTCATTTAGTATTGAACTTTTGTTGTTGGATGAGCACTATATTTTTTTGACCAACACTTATCAAGTTTTCTTTGTAATAATAGTGATAACTATATTCCGATTATTATTTTCAACGTCATTTCGTAATTATACATTTTTTTTAGAGTTACGCCCATGCACAAATAAAGAGGGAACTTTTGCGTAAATACCTTTACCGATTTTTTTTCCGGAAATTTGAGCGTAGCCTTAGAAAAAAATTCATATTTTCTACACTTATGAAAATTTGACTTTCATATTAACACATTTCGTTAACAAATAGGTATGTAGTGATAACACGGTAACAATTTGAGACCAATTTATTGTTCCATTGTTGGGTTAGGGCGAAATGAACGATCATTTATTAGTAAGACGTCGAGAACGAGAAGAATGATCCGCGAAAACAATAAATAATTATAATACTTAAACTTCTCGACACGTCATTAAAAAATTCAGTAGAATTCTATTCTGATAGTAGATAAAGCGACTCAAGCAGAACCAGTCCTGTAAAGTCAGTACTTTTGAAAAATGCGTACCAATATCGATATTTAATACCAATTTTAATCAAGTGGGTGGTGCATAACTTTTATCCAAGATATGACTTAACAACGACATGCCATGACTCATTTCATAAACATAAAATATGCATTAAATGCCTAGTATGATGCACTGTGTAATAACTTCTTGCACATCCTACGAAATAAAAATAAAATAGAATTAAAAATATGATCACCGCTTAAATGGATGGGTAGGAGGTGGTAGTTTTACCCCCTTCGGAGTTGAAAATAATTTACTTTTTCCCAGCAATGCTCATTCAACCAAATTTGAAGCAAAAAGTAGAAAAAATATTTTTTACCAATTTACCAAATAGTGGCTTTAACCATATCTGATTATCGCTAATTATATAATTCGGCTATACAGGTTGTAATTAGTTTCATGTCATAAAAAAACTGGTGGTAGGGGACGACAAGACAAACAAAAAAACCTCATATAACATGGGGTCTAAAGCTCATAGTTTTGGAGAAAATAAACAAAAATTTCGCAAATTTTCAATAAAATTTGTTGAGAACTGCTGGAATATTGAGGTAGGTTTAGATCTAGATCTGATCTGAAGAAAACTATACTCTAACTCTCCCTTGTACAATATTTTAGTTCCTGTCGGTGTTTCGTTATGTACACACGTCCAACCCACCGCCGTTCGTTGTTTTTGTTATTTTTGAATTTCGCGTCATTGTGTATTTATAGTTAATATTTATTTTATTGACTCACCGTTCAAGTTGTCAAATTCTTGATTACGTACAGACACAACTTGTTCGTTCTTTTTGTATTCCTTTTTGGCTTTTGTACCAAGTTTTTATTTTATTTTTCTTTATTGACAACGTTAGTTGATAGTTTACTGTTGAACGAAGTGCGTATGTCCTTAATTCGACGTACCGAACTGTGTATTGATGCAGATGAAGAGATTTTGAATCATTTAGGTAGGTAGTAAGCTTTTAACCCAGGACACTCATTTATGTTACAAATGTTAATAAACCACATTTAAATTTTCTAAATTATAAACAATCTAATATTTTGTTCCAAATTAAAAAAACACACATAAAGAAATGCTCTGTTTAAATCTCTATGGCCATTATTTGCTTGCAATTGTGCACGAAGAGAGGACGAATTATTCACCTCTTTATACCTGCCTCAGTTCAGTTGAGGCGGTCCACAAAGGCGGTCGATGATCCTTTGACACCGAGAACACCGTGTGTGCCGGCGAGCACTTTTTTATGACAATTTAAAAATTGTATAATTGTGAATTACAAGTCCATTGACCAAGAAAAGCAGTGGTTCTCAATAGTTGCCTACCATAATATTAAAAATATTGACCTAGATCAGTTTTTTTCAAAGTGCCCCTAGAGGGAAAAGTCATAAAGGTTTTTTGTCTGTCTAGTCGGTCCCCATTACCAGTTTTTTTTTTAATGACATGAAACTGATTACACCCTGTATTTGGTATAAATCAACCACATTTGGAAATTAATATTAAAAAGAGGGATTTCATAGGATCCTTTTTGATTTTTATTGAAATTATCGAGAAAAATTCTATAAAAGGGGTGTTTTTGGCGTTCTTAGTGGTGTTCCTCATCTTCTAGGATTGCGGGACCCCGATTTTCGTAAGCAGCGACCGAGAAACCGTACATTCAAAGTAGTTTCAGGCCGGTGTTCTTTCTTGCACCCTTTCGCGCGTTTCGAATGGAGTACTTGGTTTGATCCCTTTGCAGCATCCTAACACCTCTCCACAGAAAAGAAATTCAAAAACAGAGTAGAGAAAATTGTTCGCAATAAACTGATCTACAAAAAACATCTGATGTGTTTTTTCAATAAAATCAATAGAAAAAAAGTTATTACCTCAAATGATATTTGTCTTCAAAATTTTAGTCTATTCTTAATTGTAACTTTTTCATTTTCAATTTTACGGTAAAAAGTATCTAGACCAAGATTGTATAGAATTGAATTCTCTACAAAAAAAGCACTAGAACATTTTTTGTGAGACTTACGGTTCTTGAGATATCGCGGAAAAACTGTTTATACCCCCTTTTTCAACATGGAGGTGGCTTTCAACCCAGAAAACCGAGTTTTATACTTACACTGACCCCCCTACACATAAAAAAAAAATTTGTTCTGCCCAAAATGCAAGGTTTGGCCTGAATTTTGACAAGCGTTACTTAAATTTTGTAACATTTCAATGGACGAGCCTCTTTCCTCCTATTGTTCATTTTGTCACATTTTCTATGCCCCCCCCCCTTCACAAAAGCGAACGTTTTTGTTAAATGACCCCTTTTTAAGGTCGACAACATATTAATATAAAATGTTTCTAATATACTTACTAAGTTATCTATATAGAGCTGCCAAATCTCTCACAGTTATTGATATTGTTACGGATTTCCACCTTTTTGGGAACACCCTGTATGAATCCGTGGGTTCTAAATAATTTCAACAAGAGATAAACACTACTAACACTTTATTTAACAATTTACTGACTACAATACTTGTTTACTGAATAGTTAACCTCACTTTTTCCCGAACGTGTCACTTGTCACTTCTCAAAAATAAACTTCCTCTCCCGCGCTTGTAATCGCGCCTTATATACTCCGAAATTAGCTCTAGATCAATCCAGAACCTTCTTCAACCATAATCTAGAAAAGTCCTTGGCTCTTTCTAGAGCCTTTCCAGTCACCATCAGAGGCATAGGCGTGCCATCTCCTTTTCCAAGGGGGTGTAATTCATAACAATATTTATTCAAATAAGACATGATTATATTCTACCTAGGGAACCCGATTCTAGAACCTACAGTCACTTACCCTATGGAATGTGAGTAGAGGCTGTAGATCTCGAAGAATTAGTTGGAGCTTTTCTAGTGTGGTGCTAGAAGCCACGGAACGACTGTATGGCAGCGGGAAACTGTAAAAAAAACAAATCAGTAGTTTCACACCTTCTTTACCATCGGATTTATCGTAGCAATGCTGTAAATTATATTTTTACATGAAGATAAAATCTAGAGGTGTAAAATCGGGTGGACCTGCAGGCTGCTGGACCAATTGGTCTAGATATAGAATACAAAGGTCAACAACAAAAAAAAAGCAAAACAGTTGAAACTTCGTAATAATGTGCATAGAGCTAAAAATTGGTACAGTCCTTAAAAACACCATTACAAATGAAATGCCAAAGGTCCCCACGGACCCTCTGCCGACCAAAAATTTTATTCATGTCAAAAGTCACAAATGTCGGTTTTTGGCACATTTCTCTTAAACAGCAGTTATCGTAAAAATAGGTCATACAAAGTTTGTAGATCATGCAATTATGTACAGAAACTGTTTCAATACTTTTTCCCCACGAATCATCATTCATGAGATATCGCGACTTCAAACACTAGTATGCACTTACACGCGGCCTGTGTACGCCATCGGACGTTCAGTATAAGTAAAAATATAGAAATATTGGTTTGTATGTGACTCACAGACTAAAATACATACAAATCGTACCATTCTGAATAAGTTGTTGGTCCCGAATTGTGTTCGCTTGTATACCTAAAACCTTTAAAAACATCTGCCAACAAACCAACAGCAATTTCTTGCTATTATCACAATAAGTCTCGCTTCATTTCAACGCTATGTGAAAAATTTACAGCTGCTGATATTTTTGTGAAATAAGCTGATTATGACGCTGATGTCCTTATAATTGAAACAGCAATAGAACAATTCAATACAAATAAAACTATCGTTGTTGGTGGAAGGATGTGTTGGTTGGTTAACACTACTGACTGCACGAACTCCAAGTGACAAGATTCTTTATAAAGCCTGGGAAAGCTCAAATACAAACAAAAATGTAGTCATCACAAAGTTTAATTTCATATCCAAAATGTCAACCACACATTTTATTTTTACGTGCAATAACTGGCTACGATACTGCATCAGCATTTTTCAAAAGGGGTATTTAAGTTATTTGAAAAACGCCATGGTGATGTTGCGCGGAAATATTTACAAAAATTGAGTCTTCTCAATCAGTTTGTTCATTTGTGTTGCTAGAATTTTAAGAAATCACATTTTAGCAGGTTATTTTGACAAATGACAGCATTTGCAATCAAGACAATTCAAAACACAAACGAACAGGTGAAAGGTGGTATTTGCTCCAGGATTTCGAATTTTGTAAGGTTATACAATACCTAACTACACTGCTGGCCACTCGAACTTACACATAGAGACTTTTAGGCAAAATTTAAAGTTCAATATTTTCAACAGGAATGCAAATTTTTGAACCCGGCTTGCAAATTTTAAGAGCTAGTTTTTTTCGGATTAAGCTGCATGACGTATATTTATCGTAGGACCATAAGTTTATTATATACGGGGTGGCCAATAAAGTCATGCAAAAAATCAAAAAGTTTGTATGAGTGAAATTTCCGCAAAAAATGTTTTTGGTCGTTGCAATATGGTTCCTTACTAAGATAACATCAATATCTCTAGACGGTTTTGTCAGTTTTTGGATTAAGGCCCTTAGGCCTTGTACACACTACTCAACATAAAATTTGGATACAGAAATCTTTAAAATGCTATAACTTGACATTGGATTGACGGTTCTTGATGATTTTTGCGGATTTGGAATCCTTATTTCACGTAGATTTTCTATGGTCTAAGCATTTTATATGAGGGTTGAAATTGACTCATTATACCGGGTCGATAATAAACAAAAACGTAGCGACAAGAACAAGTTTATTACATTAAATTCTACAATATACAACATTGCTTAACAACGACCAAAAGTCAATTCTTAAAAAATTTATAATTCTAATGCTGGTAATTTTTAATAACTGAAAAAAATGTAACTAAAAAATTAAAAATTAATTTAATTTAAACTTAAATTAAAATTAAATTAAAATTACCTAATTAAAATTAGGTACATTAATTAAAAAAAAGAGAAGCTAATATTTTGTTGGTCCTCCTGCTCGGAATATTACTTCCCGACATCGATTTGGTAGAGTATCCACAAGATTATTTATAAAATCTTGTGGAATATTCTCCCATTCTTCACGAATGGCCTCACTGAGCGTTTCTAAGGTTTCAGGGGGTACATCAAGAGATCTTACTTTAAGTTTTAAATAAGACCAAATGTGTTCGATGACATTAAGATCCGGAGACTTTGCAGGCCAGTCCATCCTATTGATGTTTTGTGCCTGCAAAAACTCTGTGATCCTTCGCGCTCTGTGAGGTCGAGCGTTATCATCCACCAATAGAATTTCTGGGCCGTAATGTCGAGCAAAAGGAACAACAATAGGTTCCAAAATTTCCTCTTGATAAACAGTAGCATTAATGGTTTGGTTGGTAATGAATAGCTCGGTTTTACCATTTCTTATGATACCTCCCCAAACTGTAATACCTCCGCCACCAAATGCTTCTTGAGGGGCCATATTTTCCTCCAAATATCGCTGATTTGGCCTTCTCCAAACTAACATTCGGCCATCGGAGTGAAACAAATTAAATCTTGTTTCGTCAGTAAATAAACAATGGCTCCACTCTGCATTACCCCAATTCGCATGCCGATTTGCCCATGCCCGCCTATTCGCTCTATGGCGTTGTAATAACCGCACACATTTTGCTCTGCGACGGGCTCTATAATTTAAAATGTTTTGCATTATGTTATGTTTAAAAAAAAAATCTCACCTCAAGTTGTTTTTATTTAATGTTCTTCTCACTGTTCTATCCGAAATTCTCACCCCAGTTTGTTGCCTTAAAGAGTCATGTAGTTTTCTATAGTTCTTTGTTCTATTCCGCATAGTTTCTCTCATTAAAATTCTTTCGGTTCTTTGGTTTATTTTTTTTGTATGTCCACCCCCATGCCCATAATTATGATCACCAGTAGTTTCGACGCGGCGGCGGTTCAAATTATAAATTGTCTTTCGGCTGACATTGTAAATGTGCGCAACTTGCTGTTTTGACATTTCTTCGTTGAGAAGTCGAATGCAATTTTCCCTTTCTGCCGTGATTAAACGCCTCATATTAATTAAACTTTACAAAATTATAACATTGAAATATGTCAGATTATTTCTAAAATAATGTAAACAGTTTTTAATTCCATAGCAACAAATTTGTTTTTCCAATGCCTACTTTGAAATTGACGCGTCGCGTAGAAATTACACCCGATCATAATTATGGGCATGGGGGTGGACAAAGAACTCTGTAAAACTGAATGATTCTTTGAGACAACAAACTGGGGTGTGAGTTTCGGACAGAACAGTGAGAAGAACATTAAATAAAAACAACTTGAGGTGAGAATTTATTTTTACAAAAACTTAAATAATGCCAAACTTTAGAGCGCGTCGTACCCTACGTTTTTGTTTATTATCGACCCGGTATAATGTGTAAATTTCAACCCTCAAATAAAATGCTTAGACCATAGAAAATCTACGCGAAATAAGGATTTCAAAATCCGCAAAAAACATCAAGAACCGTCAATCCAATGTCAAGTTATAGCATTTTAAAGATTTCGGTATCCAAATTTTATGTTGAGTAGTGTGTACAAGGCCTAAGGGCCTTAATCCAAAAACTGACAAAACCGTCTAGAGATATTGATGTTACCTTAGTAAGGAACCATATTGCAACGACCAAAAAAATTTTTTGCGGAAATTTCACTCATACAAACTTTTTGATTTTTTGCATGACTTCATTGATCACCCCGTATATAATAAACTTATGGTCCTACGATAAATATACGTCATGCAGCTTAATCCGAAAAAAACTAGCTCTTAAAATTTGCAAGCCGCGTTCAAAAATTTGCATTCCTGTTGAAAATACTGAACTTTAAATTTTGCCTAAAAGTCTCTATGTGTAAGTTCGAGTGGCCAGCAGTTTATTAGCGCAGTTAAGTATGGATAGGAAAAAATATATAGTTGCCATTGCAAATGACGATTTTACTCGCCGACAGGTTTATTGTTTGTTTACCAAGGATTGAGAGGTTATGTTTCCAACTCTGATTTTATTGCTCACACTCCTGAGCACGAGCAACAAACCAGTGATTTATTTGATCTCAAGCAAGTGGCTCGACACAAATGAACAGAACCAGATCATATGATCTGACAGTAATGAACGGCATATTTATGATTTAGTTGCTCAGATCTGCTCCCAGCAACACAAATGTACAAACCTAATACGTCATCATCTCAAATGGAATTCGCTTTGTTCTTGCTATGGAGCTCCAAAAAAAAAATGATTCTATACAAGTATAGATATTTAAGTTTTGTAAAAAATACACGGAATAATAAAAGAGTAGAGTTATATCCTGTCTTCTTCCAACATCTGTTGCTGCTTACACCATTTATATTGTGTCCACTATCAAAGATACCAGCTTTTCAAGTACCTAATCAAGAAAAAAGAATATAATTCTACATGTTTTTCTAAATCTTCAGTGCATCACGTGATAAGCAAAAATACCGATATTTTCAGTCTCAAGTATGTAGTTCGCTAAGAAATACAATGTAAATTGCGATACTTACAGAATAAATAGAGAAGAGTATCACGTATATGTAGAATATAGTAGAATGGCACATGTGTCTACCTGTATACCCGGTGAGTCACGAATTGCGCTCGTCCCGATATTTCCTAAAATATTTGGAATAGAAAATTGAAATTTGGAAGCCTTATTACACGACTAAAACGCCATCTTTTCAATAAAAAATCAAGTTTGGTGCACATCCGGTTTGACCGGAAATGCCCACAACTTTCGATTTTTAAATGGAATACCCTATATATTTTTACATTTTTGGAATCTAGAGGAAATTTTGAATACAATACATCCATTTTGGTCACTTTTTGATAAACATTAAAAATGTTATTAAAAAATCTATTTCTGAATCCAGAGTGCTGTGGTGCCCAAAATATATTTTAGTTTGTGTGCTACGTTACTATAAAAATAAAAAGAGTAATATGATTGCATTACTTAATTCTCTAGATGCGTTTAAAATTTTTAAATGTGATTTTTAGCCACTAACTCGGTTTTTTTAAATGGGAATTTAATCGTTCACCAACATTTTTAAATACCTCATTTTCATACCAATCTAATGATACCAAAATTTTGAAAATCCGCTCAGAAATATTTGAGATTTCAGCCAAAATACAATGCAACCAAGCTTTTAGAAACATGCGGCTAATAGATAATAGATTAGTGGGCTTTGGAAACTAAAATGGCACATTTCTGTGTAAATCTGGTAACCTAATAACATTGGAAAAATCATAGTAGCCATTGAATGTAATAAAACAATATCAGCTATCAGACAGATACAAAATAAAACGTTGCAGAAATCTCTTTGAGTAAAAATTAAAGAAAATGAATAATTTTAGTAGAAATGAAAAGGTCGATATGTTACTGATATATGGAGAGCGTCTCAAAAATTCATCTGCAGCTGCAGAACTGTATCGGCAACGATATCCCAACAGACGTCATCCAAGCAGACACTTGTTTGTCAGAGTGGAACAAAAATTAAGAAACGAACCCAATCAACAAGATGACCATCAAACATTTATTGTAAGTGAGGACAAAGAAATTGATGTATTAAAATTTGTGATGGTACACCCAACAACATCAACAAGGGAATTGTCAATGAAATGCGACATTAGTCAGTCTTCGGTTTGCAGAATTTTAAAGAAACATAAGTTTCGATCTTATAAATACCAAATACACCAACATCTTTATGGAGATGATAACGACAGGAGGCTAGTATATTGCAACTGGTTCTTAAATGCAGTACAACAAAACCCAGGTTTTCCTTTTCATATTTTATATTCAGATGCAAGTAGATTTACGAACCAAGGTATGTTAAACAGAAATAATACTAGGTACCGGGCTCAAGAAAATCCGAGGTTGGTAGGTCGGGGGAATATTCAGGAAAGATTTGGGTTTAACTGTTGGCTTGGAGTACTTGGAGATCGAATAATTGGACCCATATTTTTTGATGGAACACTTACTGGCGAACGATATTTATTCTTTTTACAAAACCAGACAGCAGAATTTCTTGACTTACTTCCTCTTGCCTATTTACAAAATCTGTTTTTCCAACAAGATGGTGCCCCAGATAATTCCAGAAGAGTGATGGAATATTTAAACAACTTGCATGGTGAACGCCTTATCGCAAATCAAGATCATATCAGGTGGCCTCCTAGGTCACCTGACTTAACACCCCTCAACTATTATGTATGGGGCACTCTCAAAAATAAAGTTTATAAAACTTCTTCAAATACCCGTGAAGAGCTGCAAAATAAAGTTGTACGGGCTCTTAATGAAATAACGCCGGCCGAATTGCGTAGAGCCATTCAAGCAACTATACGCAGAGCCGAATTGTGTATAGAAAAAAATGGTGGACATTTTGAACAATATCTATAAATGTCAATTTATGGTTTAATTATATTAATTATTTTAAAGATACCTACTGTTACCTAGTTTAAGTTTAATTGTTCAAACGGAATTGATTTTTGTTTATTTATAGGCCAGATATTTATGTTCATTTAAATAAAACTCTGAAAACCGAACTGATGTCGCATTCTATTGCAAATGTCCTTGTGGATTTAATTGTGTTTACCTCCACATACCTATGCTAAACTTAATTGTAACTTTCTTTGCGCTCACAATTATTAAATGTTTGATAGCTCAAGATTGCCTATAACTACACGAGTCTGTCTGACAGCTGATATTGTTTTATTACATTCAATGGCTACTATGATTTTTCCAATGTTATTAGGTTACCAGATTTACACAGAAATGTGCCATTTTAGTTTCCAAAGCCCACTAATCTATTATCTATTAGCCGCATATTTCTAAAAGCTTGGTTGCATTGTATTTCGGCTGAAATCTCAAATATTTCTGAGCGGATTTTCAAAATTTTGGTATCATTAGATTTGTATGAAAATGAGGTATTTAAAAATGTTGGTGAACGATTAAATTCCCATTTAAAAAAATCGAGTTAGTGGGTAAAAATCACATTTAAAAATTTTAAACGCCTCTAGAGAATTAAGTAATGCAATCATATTGCTCTTTTTATTTTTATGGTACCGTAGCACACAAACTAAAATATATTTTGGGCACCACAGCACTCTGGATTCAGAAATAGATTTTTTAATACAATTTTTAATGTTTATCAAAAAGTGACCAACATGGATGTATTGTATTCAAAATTTCCTCTAGATTCCAAAAATGTAAAAATATATAGGGTGTTCCATTTAAAAATCGAAAGTTGTGGGCATTTCCGGTCAAACCGGATGTGCACCAAACTTGATTTTTTATTGAAAAGATGGCATTTTAGTCGTGTAATAAGGCCTCCAAATTTCAATTTTCTATTCCAAATATTTTAGGAAATATCGGGGCGAGCGCAATTCGTGACTCACCCAGTATATAGAATATAGTAGAATGGCACATGTGTCTACCTGTATATAATATGAAGCACTGTATTCAGGTACCGGCGTGGTAGCGTCAGCCTCGCGCGACTCTGGTTTTACTTTCGCTATTATGTTGTATATTACTTTCTATAGAATAAATATCATTTATCCACAATCACATTATAATTGGAGTTTTATCCACACTTATGAAGCATATAAAGTACCACTTTATCCACTAGTGAAATAATGAAATTGCTTTATTCTACTAGTGGAATAACAAAAACTACAGTTTTAAATCAATTACATTTTATTTAATTTTTATTAATATTAACATTTATATTAATAGACATTTCCTTATTTGTTTTATCATATTTCACTTCGCTTCCATTAATAACAAACTTGTAGTTGTCATCGGTTTCAGAACGCAGAAAGCATAGTACTTGTCAAATTTTTTGATAAATCTGTAGAAACAATGGATGTCTCCTCTTGTAAGGAACGACTAGTACCAGGAGTACCTTGAATTTTCCTTGCTATAGTAAGCTTATTGGATATAGAATCCTCGATACAACTTTCTGCTATACTTCTCCACCCACCATGTCGTTTAATTGTTGTGAGGTCAGCACCTTTATTAGCCAGTAAAGTTGTTGAAGTGGGCCTCATGTAATAGCCGATATAAGCTTCTGCGTTTGCCAGATTCAAAAATGAAACAACTCTTGAAGGAACTTTCGACAAAGTGTTGATTCCAACAGGTTGTGAAGTACATTTTTGATTAGTGTATCGTAAAAAGAATCTGTCGTTGGATAACTTCTTCGGACTTAAGGACATGTAGTTTCTACACATCTCCACAGTATTGATAGAAAATCCTTCTTCCATAATTGTGAATTTTCGTGAGACGCTGGTCTTGGTATCTGGTATAAAAACAAGCAGATATGCGCCCCTGTCTTTTACATCATTGATTTTCAAATTCGTCAATTCACAGCAACGACAGGCACCAAACACCCCCATTATTAGTGCAACCTAAAATATTTCAAAGTTTATTATCTACAATGTCTAAAAGGTTAAGAAATATTACCTTAATCATCAAATATTCTTTATCCCAAGCCCCTGTCAAACATTCTTCCACGTGTGCTCTTTCCAATACCGCAGCTTTCTTCGCTTTGTACCATCTGGACTCACTCTTCAGATAGGCAGTGAGCTTACTATATTCTCCCATGTCTATGTTTTTATGGACCTTTACAGCGGCCTTCAGCATCGAATACTTCGACCACATGGATAAAATTGTATACTTCTTCAAATTTAAAAAATGCGATAGCAGAACTTCCTCATTTATTGCCGTTTTTTTTTCCATTCGTTAAATTCGGAAAAGACTTTTTCATAATGTTCCCTGGACCTCGCAGGCAATAATTGGAGAGTTGCTTCTTCAGCTTCCCGAAGGATTCTTTCAGGAACAAAACTGCTTTGTTTCACCAACTTCACAAATTTTTACAAATGGAATCGATAAACAATCAAAACTAAATAGCAACCATTCAACACCTTCCAAGTTTTTTTAAATTAATTTCAATAACTTTTGACGTTACAGCCGCTGACAGAGCGAAAAAATGTCAAGTCATTTTTTGATGAAATCTGATCCTAAATGACCGTGATTGTGGATCAAACGTTGTATAGCATTCGTGTTTTAGTCGCGTTTTATCCACACAAGAAAATTAAACCCTCGAACTTTGTTCTCGAGAAATATACCTAGGTATCTACAGAAATGAAAACGTTTTTTTTATGTTGTCGGTCTGAAAATCATGCAAACCTTAAGGCGCGTTTACACCAAAGTCTTCCACTAAGTTTTCCACAAGTTGCGGCAATTTGTTGTTTTTCTACAAAATACAGCAACTTTTTCTGTCTTCCACTTGTGGAGAGACAAATCTTCCACTAAATTTTGGTTTCCCGCGGAGTGTCGGTAAAGATCAAAGAAAGTTGACAACTAAAAGTGGAAGATTTGTTGCTGCGCGCTTTGCGCAAGCAACTTGTAGGAAACTAGAGGAAAACTGTTCCCCCTCCACGCGCCCCGGACGTCGGGCGCTAGCATCCCCCCGTCAGCGCACATATGTACTTTAGCTGCAGGTGCTGTCGGTGATTTCGTGTGTGTTTTCGTTGTGTTTGTATCAAGAATATCAAGATGGAAGGCTGTAGTGAGAACGAATGGACCAGGACCATGTCACTGCCACTGTAGCTATCCCTAGCCTTCAACGAGGGTCTTGCCCAATATCTTCGGGGACCTCTTGTATAGTGGCTGGCTATGATGACACAGGCATCCGCGGCAATAATTGCGTCTTCTTCGTCCGACTTCCTTGACACTACTGCCTAACCTTTCGCGACAATTCTTTGACAACAAGTTTTCCACTTGTTGCTCTAAATTTGAGAAGAGCAACTTTTAGTTTTCTACAAAAAATCTTCCACTTGTTGCACTAATTTGAGAAGAGCAACTTTTAGTTTTCTACAAACAATCCTTTGTCAACTTTTAGTTGTCAACTTTGGTGTAAACGCGCCTTTAGAATCTTATTTCAGAGAACCCATAAAAAAAAAAAAATCTTCTGCCTCCTAACATGTTTAAGATTCGCTACCCCGCCTGGGCTATATGTTTCAAACAACGTGTAAAGATCTTTACTTTACACGTTGACATCGAGTTTGACATTGACGAACTTGTTAAAAATGTGCAAAATAAACACCAATTTTAGTAAGAAATTCATATGTGGCTGTCCAGTAGGGATGGCAACGATGTATCGATATAAAATAAATATCGATATATTAATCCTATAACATGAATATATTCAGATCGTTCTTTTGTTGCAATATATCGGGATGAGATATCGATATTTTTCAAAAAGGGCCAACTTGCATATTACCCCCCGCTCTTCGAAATTTTAATCGAGATAAATATTGTACTGTAAGGAATGCCAACCCCGCGTTTTGAAGTTATACCTTAAGCAATATTCATTAATTTTTTACATTAAATGTTAATCCACAAAATACAAGGTGTAATCAGTTTCATGTCATTAAAAAAAACTAGACTAGACTAGACAAACAAAAAACCTTTATGACTTTTCCCTCTAGGGGCACTGAAAATAACTGATCTAGGTCAACATTTTTAATATTATGGTAGACAACAATTTAGAACCACTGCTTATCTTGGTCAATGGACTTGTAGTTCCCAATTATACAACTTTTAAATTGTCATAAAAAAGTGCTCTCCGGCACACGCGGTGGTCTGCAGTCTCAAAGCAAAGACCTTGGATCATCGACCGCCTTTGACGGACCGCCTCAACTGAACTGAGGCAATTATAAAGAGGTAAATAATTGGTTCTCTCTTCGTGTACAATTTAGAAAATTTAAATGTGGTTTATTAACACTTGTATAAGGCAAAGACACGCGCGAGGATCTAAACCTACCTCAATATTCCAGCAGTTCTCAAAAGATTTTATTGAAAATTTGCGAAGTTTTTGTTTATTTTTTTTCTCCAAAACTATGAGCTTTAGACCCCATGTTATAGGTATAAGGTTTTTTGTTTGTCTTGTCGTTCCCTACCACCAGTTTTTTTAATAACATGAAACTAATTACACCCTGTATATCGATACATAAAAATATCGATAATTTTTTTTTATATGTCGAATATATCGATATGAGTCTTGTGATGTAGTATCAAATGATTCATATATCGATATACCCATTACATTTTTTTGCCACCCCTACTGTCCAGACCTTCAAATTTGTTAGAAGAAACAAAAACGTGTAGGAGAAAATATCAATTTGCCGAAGATATATAATTTATTTATCTTAGGCGTAAAAAGTACACGACAAAAAGAGATCTTTGCAACGATGACATAATTTTTATGTTTTTTATATCTTGAACTAACTAGATAGCTATGACCAAACTGAGGGGCTGACATGCCAGAAATTCATTTTGTCGTGATTCATGTTCGACAAAATTAATTAAAAAATTTTTGGAAGCATGACTTTCCAATAAAAAGATACCTAGCTCCTGGACTATTAATACCTACCTACCAACTAGGTATTACTTGCTAATAGGTATACCTAGGTACTGTGTTTATTATAAAAATTGTGATATGGTTTTGGAGTCTGCAATGTTATACCTACATTTTTTTACAGTCGACATGAAATCGTATGGTAAATACTGTAAAAAGCAGATAATACCGTTTACTCAAGTTTGTTTTTACTGGTCCCAATTAGATAAAGAAACATTAAAGATCATTAAGTACGTACCTAGTTACATTTAATTTATTGATAGATGCTCGTGATGTTTCCCATGGTTTTTAAAATATGTTCGCTCCAACAGAACAGTTACAGTTGCTCTAACCGTTTTCGTTTTGTGCATAATTCTATCAGCCATATGTTGTCACCCCGTTTATGGCGAATAAGTAAGAAACCCGTAGTTGTAGATGAAGTTGAAAACAACGGTGTCCCGCGTTGCATGCTAAAGGCTTTTTGCAGTTTGCTCGATTGCGGACACCCCATAAAAACAAGAGCGAATCAATGAATCAGTGCAAAATAAATTTCATTGTTACCAATAAATCGCAGTATCCTAAGAATGCATCATCATAGAAGGCTGTGACATAAGTTTTCAAGGTCGAGGAACGAGGCCAAGACCCCGAGAGATGAATCGGAAAGAAGGATCACCGGCCGGCATGGCTACATAACCGCCGCGTCTTGCTCTCGAGCCTTCAAGTTAGGTTAGGCCAAAACCGCCGCCGAACCGGCCAATGGCAACTCGCTATTCGCTTTATGCCCATATATGGTAACGTTTGTGAATGAGACTGGTGGGGTGGACGAGTTCACTGCGTCTTATCGTAGGGGAGGCCACCAACTTTAACTTATTTATTCCTTTTGTTTTTAAACAATTGCTTATCTGTGACGGATAAATAATTATTACCAAACGTCAACGTTCAAAGAAATATCATTTTGATAGGTCGAATTGCAATTCTGAGAAAAATAAAATTTAAATATTCTTCCCGCTTCACCTTTCAGGTTGAGAGCGTCACTTCCTTGAAATCGCAACCGGCATCTTTCCATTCGTTAGGTGTTCGCTGTTGTTTTGTGACGTGTCTTGTTCAAACGGTAAGAATCATACTGTTAACTATTGCTTGATTACCTAATTATTTTATCAGTACATCTGTTTGCTTGTAAATAGTAAAATTCCCAAAAAGCGCGTAATTTCCAATGATTATCAAAATTACTACCGGTGTTTGTTAGGGCATCCGCCTATCCGGGGCGTAGCACCTGTTATGAATTAAACACCGATTCCACAAATTATTTTATGCCGATCTATTTTTACCCCGAAGCAAGTGGTTGTAGTAAAAATAGCAGCCTCGACATTGAACATACTAAATGTTTGTTTTTAACCTGTTTATATGTTTCTTTGATCTCGTGCCAAATGAGAGTAAATCACTTCTCGCATATGTATTTATTTTATAGTAGTAGCATTAAATTTATTCCAAATTAGGCAAAACTTTGAAAATGTCCTTTAATTGAGAGCGATATGATGAATTAATGCCCGTGCCGGTATTCTCATCCTTTTCTTATTTCCATGAAACATCATCGATTCTTATTTAAAATTATACGTAGAAGTGTGTCAGCCTGATGATTTTTTAGGGGGGAACGGGGAAAAATCGATGCAATGCAATGCCTTATATGGTAATGTTACTCGCTATTGGTTCAACCTAGTGCTGATACTGCGCTCTCGAGTTTGTTTGAGCAGGGAGGGGCAAATAATTATATATATGGTGTAGGACTTTTGAATTTCAGACATTCCCGTCTTGTGATATTTTAGTGCAAGTACAGCCTTTTAGAAAAGCTGTGCTTAACAAATTAATTTATATATTTATACTTTTTTACTAGAAACCAAAGTAAGTTTAATAAAAAATTGTGACAAAAGTGCTTGAATAAATATTTCGTTCGGGGTGTGGTCGTGAATCGTGAACCTATTGGACTTTTGAATCCCTTGGATATATTACTAGTGACTAAAGTGGATAATTTCGAAAAGGATTTGACGTGTTAATTTGCAAATAACATAGTGGATTAGTTCTTTTTGTAGCAAGTGGTTTTGAAATTTTTTATTGCATTTTATGAGAATAAAACGTCGTCTCAGGACTTTAAATTTCGATTCATGGTTTCAGACCGCCTTTCCCGGTTCTCAAAATTCATGAAATATGCATTAAGCCCCTCGACAGGATTGTAGTAATACCGGTTTTCGTAACGGAATTTTTAGTTTACTTTTTTGTGTCGACTCGCTCTCATTCATTCAAGCATTTTCGCAGACTAGCTTTAGTTAATAAATTCTTGCATTTTGTGTACCTGATTACTAATTACTTTTTTTCTTTCAGTACTAACTAATCAACATGTGTGACGAAGAAGTTGCCGCATTAGTCGTAGACAATGGATCCGGTATGTGCAAGGCCGGATTCGCCGGGGATGATGCCCCCCGTGCCGTATTCCCATCTATCGTAGGTCGCCCTAGGCATCAAGGTGTCATGGTCGGTATGGGACAGAAAGACTCTTACGTAGGAGACGAGGCCCAAAGCAAAAGAGGAATCCTCACCCTAAAATACCCAATCGAACACGGAATTGTCACCAACTGGGATGATATGGAAAAAATCTGGCATCACACCTTCTACAATGAGCTCCGTGTTGCCCCAGAAGAGCACCCAGTCCTTCTCACAGAAGCTCCACTCAACCCCAAGGCTAACCGTGAAAAGATGACGCAAATCATGTTTGAAACCTTCAACACACCCGCCATGTACGTAGCTATCCAAGCCGTGCTCTCGCTGTACGCATCTGGTCGTACCACCGGTATCGTATTGGATTCTGGAGATGGTGTATCCCACACAGTACCCATCTACGAGGGTTACGCACTCCCCCACGCCATCCTCCGTCTGGACTTGGCTGGCCGAGACTTGACTGATTACCTCATGAAAATCCTGACTGAACGTGGCTACTCATTCACCACCACTGCCGAGAGAGAAATCGTGCGTGACATCAAGGAGAAACTCTGCTACGTAGCCCTAGACTTCGAACAAGAAATGGCCACCGCAGCCAGCTCAAGCTCTCTCGAGAAGAGCTACGAACTTCCCGACGGTCAGGTCATCACTATCGGAAACGAAAGGTTCCGTTGCCCAGAGGCTCTATTCCAGCCCTCGTTCTTGGGTATGGAAGCGTGCGGTATCCACGAGACGACTTACAATTCCATCATGAAGTGTGACGTGGACATCCGTAAGGACTTGTACGCCAACACAGTACTTTCTGGAGGTACCACGATGTACCCCGGTATCGCAGACCGTATGCAGAAGGAAATTACGGCGTTGGCACCATCCACGATGAAGATCAAGATCATCGCTCCCCCAGAAAGGAAATACTCCGTATGGATCGGTGGGTCCATCCTCGCCTCCCTGTCCACTTTCCAACAGATGTGGATCTCCAAACAAGAATACGACGAGTCCGGCCCCTCAATCGTCCACAGGAAGTGCTTCTAAGTTCCCCCATCACTGCATTCCATTATTCCATGCGTTTCACTTTGTATTATAACTGCGATATGCTGCCGCCGCCGGGTGGCAAGAACTGCCATGTTTATATGGGATCGAGTGACCGTACATGCACTAGGCCAAAGTATTACTATCTTAATTTTGTAATTTATTACATGTGCAGAATAAGACTCTTTATTATTATATTATTATTACTTTTAGGCTAATACTTATGGGCTAAATAAAAAATTGTAAAACAATATACTTGTAATCTTTTTAATTTATTTCACCTTTGTATTAAAAATAAAAAGTTTATAAAAATCGATTGTCTCGTTATGCATTTCTAGTTTTGCTGTTTCAGGTGTGCCGTTTCCAAAATAAAAGTAAAATTTGGTAGATGTTTTTTGTGATTTGTCAAATTGCCTGATAAATGTTTTAAAAAAATGCATAGCAATGTGATTCAAAATTATTTTATCGATAGTTCGAAATTTCAAAAATTTTCTTTAAAAAAAATTTCAATGTTTTTTTTTATAAAATTGCTAGTACTTAAAATTTTGCAGTGGTCAAAATCAATTGAATAATTCTTTATTATTTATCTATATTATATTAATTATTAGCTACTGATAATCAAATGAGACTACAGAAATTTAGTATATTATTTAACGAGCATTAATGGGACGGCATTAAACGGAAAGGAGCCAACCCACAAAATTTTAAAAATTTGTTTCTTAATTTATTTAAATGTAGAATATAGTAATGTGTGTTCAGCTGAAAAAGTAACTCATTTTCCTTATAAGAATTTAATGGTGTAGTTTTAATATTGTAACTATGCAAAACCTTTCTTTGCAAGCTTGTTTCTTGATTTTAGCTGAGGGTGCTGGTTCCTTTCTGTTTAATGCTGTCTAATGATGGCTATTATTCATGAGGGTGAAGTTAAGCCGCAGGTAAGTGTCATGAATGACGAGAGCGAAAAATACCCATTACATGAAAGTAGAGTAACTATACCTTGTCTGTCTATTTAATATTTATTTTTTCATTTCTTCAATTTGAGAAAGATTCGTACACTACCATATATAGTTTTTTTTTTTCTGGCGTTTTGGTAATGTCTGGCAGTGTACAAGATCTCATTTTCACTATTGGTATCCATACTTTCACTTTTTTGTTTTAAACAACCGACAAACTTATATGAATCAGATAAACATGATGTTTCAAATCAATAACAAAATCATGCTTTGACACATTGTCATGGCTTACTAATAAATAATACGGCTTGTAGGCATGTAGGTAAATGGTTTCAAAAACAATGTTAGAGACTGCCGCATGTTGGTAATAGATAATGCTTTGAAAAAACTTACTAATCTAGTTTTTGAATGTTGAAGACTGTGTGGGGCCTCTGGCTAAATTTTGAGTGAGGTGTTTTTGCAATTTTCAAAACCACAGACAGGTGAGTTAAACTCCAGATGCCCGGGGGAAAGCGAGTTCACTACTTGTAAAATCATAGGCTACTATTATAATTACACATTACTTTTACGTGGTAAGTCTATGATCATATAGTATACTTGAAGGTCTAATGGGTTTAGGGTTTCTTTTCTAGACAAACGGTTTGCTTAGGGTGTTTTACTAATTTCTATACCAGTTTCTAAAACCTGGTTTAAAATTAAATTCTTAGCGAAATCTCCCATGGTAGCCCATCTTTTAATAACAATTTTATAAACAAATCATAATTAACGCGATTTTCGATTCCAAAACACTTCTATCATAGAGTATGGGTTAATGCAAGAAAAAAGTCTTATATGTACAGTGTGTCTCACTTAAGAGTGTAACAGCGTAACAATTGTTTTGTTTTTTGTCCGATTTGAATGAAACTTATCTTAAAACATAGAAGTTACCAAGGTCTATTTAATTTTTTTTTTTCCTTCTTCAATTCTTTGGGAATTTCACTGCCACATGTATGTTTTCTTTCTAAGCGGTGCTAGGGGAATCTACAAAATATATCACAATTAACCAGTATTACTGGTAAAAAAACCTCTACGCCCGTGACGTTTACGTCAAAGGATCAGTTAAAGGTTGGTTTTGATAACTAAACAACACAAATAAGTATAAAAGCTTGAAATTAAATATTTCGCCGACGTTTCGGAAATCTAATCTGTTTCCTTTCTCAAGGCTTTTTTTGAAAAATCTTTTTTGCTGTGTATGACAAATACACAGCTCTAAGAATGTTTGTTATATTCAATATCCATAGATACTTACTATTTACATAGAACTGTTGATATAGTTAACAGTTTTTTAGTTTCTATACAATGTTAAGTTTGTGAAGTTCTTCTTTTAACATTGGCAGCCAAGTTGTACAGACATCTACGGAACAATTCGACACGCAATTATCCTCATTCAATAATATTATCGCGGATTCTTTTATTTTTCTTTTTTTGCTATCTGCCTCTTTTGTTAAAATTTTTGCCGAGTCCCAGTTTATTCTATGTCCGTTCTCCCACGCGTGTTCGCAGATCTTGGACCTCTGAATTTCATTTTTTCTGATATAATTTTGATGTTCGCCCAATCTTACACTAAAAGGTCTGGATGACTCACCCACGTATTGTTTGTTGCACTCACACGGAATACTATAAATGCAGTTTTTTGAATTTTGCTCGTGGTTTGTTGGTTTCGTCTTTGTCAGAATAGATCTTAAAGTGTTGTTTGTTTGAAATACCGTCCTAATATCAAATCTATCACCGATGCGGCGCAACTTTTCGGATAATCCGCATACATAAGGAATTAACGCTGTGTAACGTTTTTCAGGTTTTTGTCGTACCTGATTGTTAGTTTCAATATTTATGAAGGTTTTATCGACAAAACCCCCAGGGTATTGGTTATTAATAAGAACTTCCTTTATAAACCGCTTCTCATTGTTTAGTATCTCATCATTAGAAGAAATGATTTTGGCCCTATCATACAAACATTTTACAACACCCCTCTTAACGTGCATCGACTGATTTGAGTTGAAATTTAAATATCTGTTGGTATGTGTTGGTTTTCTATAAACACTTGTTTCAATTGTACCATTTACTCTTTTAATTAAAACATCTAAAAATGGTAATTCATTTCTAGTTTCCTTTTCTAAAGTGAATTTAATGGAAGGTTCTTTATTATTTAAATGATCCAAAAAATTATCTAGTAACTCAATACCATGAGGCCAGATTGCAAAGATATCATCTACGTATCTCCACCAGATAACCGGTTTGTATGCACAATTTTGAACATGCCTAGTCTCAAAATCCTCCATAAATATATTGCTTAAAATCGGTGACAATGGAGAACCCATTGCCATACCGAAATCCTGCTGATAGAACTCATTTTCTAATTGAAAATAAGTTGTTTTTATACACATAGTTAAAAGTTCCATTATAGTATTTACACTCAATTTAGTTCTCGCTTCCAAATTATTTTCATTTAACAATTTGTCTTTGATTATTTTTAAAGTTTTGTCTACTGATGATGGAAATGAATATCGCGTGCGGGCAAAAATTGCTTTAGAGAAGCAATATAAAATTAAAGAAAATTTAAGCACGGAAGAAAAACGGTCAATATCCTCTTTGAAGAGAGATGAATCCATTAAAATTTTGCCAGCGGACAAAGGTAATGCCACAGTCATTATAAATAAAAATACATATGATGAGAAAATTATGACACTTATCAATGAAGGACCATACTCAAAATTAAGTAAAGACCCAACAAAATCAATTGAGGGCAAAATTTATAGAACTTTATTTAAATACAAAAATGATTTTAATGACTTTGAACGACGGAAGCTTACACCGCATTATAGCAAGCCTCCTCATTTTTATGGCTTACCGAAAATACATAAACAAAATGTCCCATTAAGACCAATTGTTAGTTCCATTAATTCGCCATGCCACAATTTGGCAAAATTCTTGCTTAAAATTATTAATCCATTATCTGGAAATACTGACTCGTATATAAAAAATAGTAAACATTTTATCGAAAAAGTTTATGAAAACAGTATTCATAATACACATCTGATGGTTAGTTTTGACGTAGTTAGTCTGTTCACTAACGTCCCAGTAGACAAAACTTTAAAAATAATCAAAGACAAATTGTTAAATGAAAATAATTTGGAAGCGAGAACTAAATTGAGTGTAAATACTATAATGGAACTTTTAACTATGTGTATAAAAACAACTTATTTTCAATTAGAAAATGAGTTCTATCAGCAGGATTTCGGTATGGCAATGGGTTCTCCATTGTCACCGATTTTAAGCAATATATTTATGGAGGATTTTGAGACTAGGCATGTTCAAAATTGTGCATACAAACCGGTTATCTGGTGGAGATACGTAGATGATATCTTTGCAATCTGGCCTCATGGTATTGAGTTACTAGATAATTTTTTGGATCATTTAAATAATAAAGAACCTTCCATTAAATTCACTTTAGAAAAGGAAACTAGAAATGAATTACCATTTTTAGATGTTTTAATTAAAAGAGTAAATGGTACAATTGAAACAAGTGTTTATAGAAAACCAACACATACCAACAGATATTTAAATTTCAACTCAAATCAGTCGATGCACGTTAAGAGGGGTGTTGTAAAATGTTTGTATGATAGGGCCAAAATCATTTCTTCTAATGATGAGATACTAAACAATGAGAAGCGGTTTATAAAGGAAGTTCTTATTAATAACCAATACCCTGGGGGTTTTGTCGATAAAACCTTCATAAATATTGAAACTAACAATCAGGTACGACAAAAACCTGAAAAACGTTACACAGCGTTAATTCCTTATGTATGCGGATTATCCGAAAAGTTGCGCCGCATCGGTGATAGATTTGATATTAGGACGGTATTTCAAACAAACAACACTTTAAGATCTATTCTGACAAAGACGAAACCAACAAACCACGAGCAAAATTCAAAAAACTGCATTTATAGTATTCCGTGTGAGTGCAACAAACAATACGTGGGTGAGTCATCCAGACCTTTTAGTGTAAGATTGGGCGAACATCAAAATTATATCAGAAAAAATGAAATTCAGAGGTCCAAGATCTGCGAACACGCGTGGGAGAACGGACATAGAATAAACTGGGACTCGGCAAAAATTTTAACAAAAGAGGCAGATAGCAAAAAAAGAAAAATAAAAGAATCCGCGATAATATTATTGAATGAGGATAATTGCGTGTCGAATTGTTCCGTAGATGTCTGTACAACTTGGCTGCCAATGTTAAAAGAAGAACTTCACAAACTTAACATTGTATAGAAACTAAAAAACTGTTAACTATATCAACAGTTCTATGTAAATAGTAAGTATCTATGGATATTGAATATAACAAACATTCTTAGAGCTGTGTATTTGTCATACACAGCAAAAAAGATTTTTCAAAAAAAGCCTTGAGAAAGGAAACAGATTAGATTTCCGAAACGTCGGCGAAATATTTAATTTCAAGCTTTTATACTTATTTGTGTTGTTTAGTTATCAAAACCAACCTTTAACTGATCCTTTGACGTAAACGTCACGGGCGTAGAGGTTTTTTTACCAGTAATACTGGTTAATTGTGATATATTTTGTAGATTCCCCTAGCACCGCTTAGAAAGAAAACATACATGTGGCAGTGAAATTCCCAAAGAATTGAAGAAGGAAAAAAATTAAGATAATGCCACAAATAACATTTAGACAATACGGTCTATTTAATATTTAAGACCACCAAATAACTTTCTATCTCTAAATGCGACACTAAATTAAAAAACCCTGAATCCGAAGTTTAATTAAATTCTAAACAAAACGAGACCTTGAAGAAAAAAAATCACTTTTGAGGCATTTAAATAAAAATTATTTCTAAATTATTTTTTTGAAACATTTTACACAAATGAATAATAAATACAACCAAAAGAATGAAATATTATATTCTATCAAACCTCCATCAGCTCTAATGCATGCCTCAATTCGATTTCTGTTACTCTTCATAACTTTTCGAAGGATTGCAGAATTTAACTAAACTTTGGATTCAGGGTTTTTGAATGATTTTGTACAAATTTTGTTAACAATTTTTTTTTATTAGAAAACGCCTAGCACTATGATTTCTTGATTTTTTTCATACAATTTAGTATCGTAGATGGCCTTGCATTTAAAGATGGAAAATGATTTTGTGGTTTTAAATAGATCCTATTATCATAGTGACCTCTTTTATGATCAGTTCGATTCAAATCGGACAAAAAACAAAAGAATTATACTGTTACACTCTTAAATAAAACACACTGTATACGTTATGTCGGAAAGATTTATTGTTTAAAAGTTGTTAACGTTTAAACATTAAAAAAATGCGATTTTTAGTCTTTTTGACCTCTAATAACTTCTGAATAGAAATAAATTTTTAGATTCTGCAAAAATAATCGGGAACTTCAACTTCAATATGCCGAAAGATTTATAAAAATTACATCAATGCTTCCAAAGTTATAACATGCTATGATTACTATTGTCAGAGACATGGTCTGCAATCGCAAAAGCACTGCGCGCTGCGCTGAAAAACTCCCAATTTTGAAATCAGTGTAACTTTTATATTGATGTAATTTTTATAATTCCTTCGGCGTTTTGGAGTTAAAGCATTGCACTTTCAGAATATAAGAATTTCTTTCCGTTCCAAAGTTATTAAAGGTAAGAGACTAAAAAAGCAGTTCCTCAATGATTATATGTTAACAACTTTTTAAACTTAAACATTTTCGACATAATGTACTTGTACATGGCTTTTGTCTTGTTCTGACTCATACTTTATGACATAAGTAGTTTGGAATTGAGAATTGTATTATTTACAATTTGTTTATAAAATTGCGAATGCTTGCGGAGTTATCGCAACAAATTCGAATTGTACAGTGTAACATCAGCGAGTGCTCGCCAACATATCAGCGAACGTATGCAAACGCCAAGCCTTCCGATTTTTGCGTGAGCCTTATTTACCAAATTGTTTTTTCACACCACTCGCTTTCCCTCTTTTGAGATTAGTATTACCTGTGAAGTAATAAACTCGCTTTCTCTCGATCGTTTGGATTTAGGGTTTCCTCTCTATGGTTTAACTTTTTGTAGCACTCGCTTTCCTTCAGTCATTTGGGTTTATAGAGTTATCGTTTAAGAATTTCAGGGTTCGCTTTGCTTCCATCTATTGGGTAGTGAAAAATTCCTGTGTACCCAATAAAAGTGATGAAGTTACGCCACTGGTATATAATAAAATCATTATTCACTGCGTAGAATAATGGATAGCATTATCCTTACAGATTAATACACTGAACTGAACTTGTGGTAGGTTCCTTGTGAAACATCTTGAAAATAATCGTTAATAAATTAAACACTGCTTTTAGATGAATCAATCAATATATTATAAATACTCTACATATGTTTCGGCTTACTAGGCCTTTATCAAGAGTATTACATAGTGAATACTGACCAGTATTCACTATGTAATACTCTTGATAAAGGCCTAGTAAGCCGAAACATATGTAGAGTATTTATAATATATTGATTGATTCATCTAAAAGCAGTGTTTAATTTATTAACGATTACTTACAGATTAAGTACATATCCATACATATTTACATTATTTAATAGTCGTGGACAAAATCCTTTATATGCTAAATTCACTCAGCTAAATTAGCACATGCATACAAAGCCGAAACCCAAGAAGCGAAGTCTGTGAAAGGGGTTGCAACTGTAAATTCCTATTGGACTAATTAAATTCAGAGCTGCTGGCTGGTAATTGTTGGAAAGGCTGGCTCATGGAAGTACATCAGAAACGGATTTCTTCTCCTAGCCTTTCAACCACCTTATTTCTCTTTAAAAGCGCCTCGCATTTAAAATTTCATACTATAGATGTCTTACACCTTCCCAACAAACGTAGGATTTTCCACATTCCCAGCTTGTTCAGAAGTCCCAGAGTGGACTGTATATACCAGAAAACTGGGAAGTCTGTCTTATCACTTCAGGCGTTATTTCAACCTTTTCATGGTACTTAAAGCCTAATGCTGATTAACATCTTGCATTTGCAAAGTATATGTTCCACAATCTCTGTTATAGTATCGGAGTGTCTGCATTTATCATTTTCTATCCTGCCCAGATGCTCAAGATGGTATTTCAAGAGACAATGGACTGTTAGAAGGTATTCTTTGCCGCATAAGTCATGAACTTTTTTGCTTGTCACAGAGAGGCATAATTCATAGATGAAGAACAAATGTAGTCTGGCTCAGTCTTTAAGGCATATGTATGGCTCGAGCTACGCTTTGCTTTAGGATTGATTCTTACTCATACGCATATCAAGCAGTCTACAATTGTAAGTTTCTCTTTCATTTTTTCATGCAATTAAACTCTATAATGTTCGTGCCCAATCAATTAGCATAGCCGTGCGATGTGTTTTGACTGGTGGATCCGACACTGTTCTCACCCTCGCTTCAAATCAGCTTAGACTGTAGGCTTCTCGTGACGCACACGCCATAAACGTTGAGACAGGCTATAAATGTACTTTAAGCTGGGAGATCCAGCAATGCTGTGTCTACAATTGCCACAAAAAAAAAAAAATACGAAAAACGTAGAAATCCATATTATATTTATAATTTTATAGCATAGGAAAAGAGCGAGTGGCAGAATTCGGCCAAAACATTAGAAAACCTAGGAAGCAAGACACAATTTTTTACTATATACTTATTTTATGTTGTTTTTTTTTTTCAAATACATACACCGGCAAATTTAAAGCAACAGAAATTAACCGATATTTTTCCTATGCAGGGTTATTAACGGAAAGCAAGTATGGAATGAAATGCGCCCTTTGTATATTTTCACATAATTAAATAGAGAGTATTAACTTCTATACTCTGTTTTTTTATTACGGACGAATTTTTGTAAAATGTAGCAGTACAATCAGCCCTGTACAAGTAGACAATGTACACAAAGCTACATACATAGTAAGCAATGAAAAATTTCAGAATGTTTTGTTTTTATCAATACCAACACCACTGGTTGGTGTTGCCGAGTCGTAGCAATAATACAAGAACCTAGTATTTGTTCACTTAGAACAGCATGTGTTCGTACGTCTTCAAGAGAATCATGACTTTTTTTAAAGCAGACGAAGCTAAATTTTACAAAGAAGGAATTTTTAACAGGCGAAATGTATACCACTGGGCACAACAAAATTCTCATGAGGTGCGAGAATCAAATTTCCAGGACAAATATAGTTTTAACATTTTCTGCTTATTAGTAGATAACAAGTATAAATATCATATCTACGAGGAGAATTTCAATAGCAATAAATTGAAATTTTGCGAGTAGTTGTTACTTTTATTGATAATTTACCCCTAAATATTTATAATTCTATATATTATCAAATGGATGGTTGCGATCCATGTAATACATGGAAAGTGTATGACAAATTACTAGTAACATTGGAAGATAGGTGGTTTGGCTACCGAGGATTTTGGAGATGGCCAGCATGGTCCCCTGATTTGACCCCCTTAGACTTATCTTTGGGGTAATATCAGAAATATTGTGCCACCCCAGCTACTACCAAAGAAGTTCTTAAGAACAGCGTACGGGTTGCATATCATATTTAGAATTTAATCAATGGGCAACAAAAAGTCGCCTTATTCTAAATACCAAGAAGACAGTATGTATCAATTTTCCCAACAAAAAGTAACCTATATCAGATATAAACTTAACAATAATGGACGGTCTACCAATCACATTTTCCGAGACATTAAAGTACTTAAGGATTTATCTTGATGAACAATAAAACTGGTCAGAACACATTAATGATTTAGCTAAAACATGAAACAGCATTGAAATAAAATTTCTCGTCAATATTTACTATGCTTTATAATATAGTGACATTAGTTATAATATTCAACTGTGAGGCTACTAACGCACACCAAATATTTGTTAGTCAAAAGAGAATCTATAGATTGATATTTAATCCAAAATTTCAAGACTCATGTAAACCTAATTTTATAAAATATTCAATTTGAACTGTGTCCTGTATTTTTATTTTAAAATCATCAACACATGTGAAACAAAACCATGAAAATTTTGTAATTATATCTATTCATAAATTTCATTTATTGACTATATGATTGTACATTATCACATCTTTATATCATGTTTTAAATGTCTCTTGTTTTGTAAGTGACAAGTGCTTTTATTGACTTTGTCTATTCACTTTATATTAACAAAAGTTTTATCACTTGTTCTATCCATTGGTTTAATGGCAAATGAATTAATAAATGATTATTATTATTCCAACGTAATGCCACTTTATCCAACTCAATTCGATAAAAGGGAAAACTCTAGACATCTCAACTTTCCAATCCCACCCCCCCCTGTCGACGGACTTTTATTACCAAAGAAGTAAATACATAATCCTTTTTCACTGCATTTTATTTATATACAAATGTATAAAGAAATAACAATATAGAAAGAGGAAATACACTTACAACCTAAATCGACATACTTTTATAAAACAGTTATTTTCTCCACGATGCCATTAAACACTTTGGCCGCAGGTGAATCTGGAAACTCTTTAACGCAGGCTTTACCTAAGATCTGTCCAACACGCGGGTCAATCGGCAGGGAACCCAGTAGTGGTATTTTGGCTAGTTCTGCCAAAGATTCACCACCACCCTTACTGAAAATGTTCGTGCAATCGGAACAATGTGGACAAACAAACCTAAAAAATAAACAAAATACCTTTACTATTATTGTCTCTGTACTGTCGGATAGAATCCCTAAATGACCAAAATGTAAAATAATCAAATTCATTTAAATTAAGTCTCTCTACACTGCTAGACAAGCTGAGAAAACAAAACGTATTGTACTTCCGTAGCAACCATATATTTACATTAATACTACGAACTTCATAAAATAAAATAAACTCCATTATTGGCTAGTTATATTGACACTTCCATGCTGGCCGCCTTGATAGGTTGCCAATGCCAAGGTTACGTTAAGTGAATGGTTGGATTAGTTGAGATATAAAATTATAAGGTCTGACCGATCAGCTGACGGTGACGTTTTATTGTTAGACTTCTATGGTCAAAAGTATTACTTTCATTAAACAAAACAAAGTACAAATTGGGTGTTTTGGGGTGGAATTTTCTGTTTAGGGGCATTGGGGTAGCATTTCTGGAGAGAAATACCTATTAAAAAGTCAATGACGGTTATACAACTATTCAAAGTTTTATGTAACACTTTTCAACATCTTTTAATCAAGTTTTCATGAGGATTTAGATTGGAGTAGTATTAAAGTTAATAAAACGTTGTACATGTGAGTTGTTATATAGTTCTGGCTTGGAGTTGTATTAATGTTTATACTACATCTTTTACAGAAGTTATTTAGTCGATTTAAAATTTTACTGAATTTGTGACGTTGCGCAAGACCCGCACTAATCGTATGCAAGTTGGGTTACCTATTTTATGTATGTTGTTGAGACGCCGATATTAAAATATAACACGACAATTTAAGGTTAGTTATTTAGTAGCATTAAGAAAAGTGTTTGAAACGGTACTGCAACGTTTTGTAACAGTCTTGTAGATTTCCCACTTTATTGATATAAACATTTATAAAACATTGAGACAGTTATGTTTTGGTTTTATTAGAGTTTTAGCAAAAGTTGCACAGTTTTATTAACGTCTATTGAACCATTATGTAACCAGTCTGTGCTACCCAAGCAACATTTTTAGTCTTTTAAAAAAGGTAACGATGTAGTTACGATCTAATATACAACTTACTTTTAGACATGATGACCTTATTACAACCCTTCTATTACCAGATTTGGATGGTTTGAAAAGGGTTGTCACAACTTTTCATGCAACTTTTATAAGACCTAATTGGATGTCATACAGAAGTCATAACAGGGTCATGACATCCTTTATTACCTTCATATGACCAAATAGTCCTAAGGATAGAATTTCAAGTTCATAACAATCTGATATGACTTCGATATGATCTACGTTCTGATTTTGTACGCATGCGTGTTTGTGAATTTCATTCAAACACGAGAAAAGAACGCAATGAGTCAGTATGTACTGTACATATTTTACCTACACGTATGTCATGTATTCATTCGTTTACAATACGGAAATTAAAAGATCAACAATCGCATTGCTAAGTACGAACCAATTCGCGTTATTTAAGAAAATGTTAAATGTTTAAATCGATTTCTAGCAATGTTATGATGCCAAAACTGCTGAGGATTAATTTTTACTGAAAAAGTGTCGAAGATACCCCGAAAAACACAACTCGCCCTCAGAATAATGACAGTTCAAGAAAATTTGAGAATTTATAAAAAATAAAGGATTTTTAAATATTAGAAATGTTGATGCAGTGACAACAGTGAACGCACCTGTAGTATTGGGCAGAATCGATACTTTTTTATATCGATATAGATATCAATGCTTGAATTAAGATTCCAATAAATATTTGATAAAAGTAATCACTATTTTTGTCTTGTTCTAGTCTTGAATATCGATCAATACCGAAGTGATACTATGTATAATGGGCTTGTTCCATGATATTCTTTTTATATGGTTTTTATACTTTTTCATATAGTACTCGATATTCTCATTATACACTTAAAATTTTGTATTATTAACTTTTTCCGTTCTCGAGATATAAGGAGTTGAAATTAGTAATAGTTGCAAAAACCGAGCGCTCATTTGTGACGTCACTATACGCAAGTGACGTAAGAAAAATGGCTTTCTGGGACCTTTCAAATTTAACCTGAAAAGTCGAAAAACATGGAATTTTTAAACGCTGGTAACTATATAAATACGTCGAGTGGAAGTTCGTTCTATGTGTCTACGGAAAGGAGAAGGAAATTTGTAATGGTTTTTAAGATACTAAACATGCGAATAAGATTCTGATTTTTTGCAGATCAGTGGCGGCTCGTGATATTGTCTGCAGAGGAGGCTTGATATTCTGAAAGACAACTGATGTGCAATATGACTACAATTTGTACATTTCCCCACCACCCCTGAGAGAATAGAACTAATAAAAGAATAGAATGAAAGGGAAATAGAAAATATGATGAGATGAAAAAATCATTCTCATGAAATTCTCGTTCCTACGACTTGAGTATCGGTATCCAAAGGAGCCCTACTATCCCACTTGTAATTAAATTATATAACTTTTAACAAAAATAAAAATAGTTTTGGTAAAAAAATTAAAGTGTTTTATTCTACAAACAAGAAATAGTATTCAATATCACTGCCAGGAGTGTAACATTATAACGTTTATTAAAAATTAAAATAGTTTTGAGAAAGAAGTTATATGAAAAAAATATAACCGTGGAACTCTATATTATGGAGAATTAAAAAATATTTCCTAAAAAATAAATAACACGAATAAATATTTTTTCTAAAATAACAACTACCTATATTAATCTCTGCTTTAAAGCCTAAATATTTTTATAAATGAGTGGTAACCTGCGATTTTCGGAACTAGCAAAATGGTTGATTACTTCATCATAAAATGAATCGCGTTTCTTCAATTCTGACAAGACGTTTTTCTATTGAAATAAGCGATACATTTGAGAGGCGGTCTTGACTCATTTTGTTTCTAGTAAAAATGTTTTTATGCGTTTAAGTGCTGAAAATGATCTTTCTACAGAAGCTGAGATTACCGGAATTGTCTCAAAAAATAGTGGCGTTATTCAAAAAGTTCTCTAATTTTGGGTCATAAATTTTTTAAAAATCTAACAGCTTTTGAAATTTCCTTTATTGCACGATTCTCGTTTTTCGTCATGTCCTCGGAAAGAATTTTTTTGTGAAGATAAATATATAACGGCATCTATTAACCTCTTTAATATTTCCCTATTTTCACTGACCTTTTCATTAAAATTTTCTATTTCTCTCTTATGTGCAGAATTCAAGAATTTTACAATATTTTGTTTACCAAACATTTCGAATTTAATGCAAGATGAAATATGCTCCTGGGATTTTTCGTGCCTTTCTAAACGTCGCGCGTCGCGACAAATTTTGCAAATTATTAACCCGGCCCTGCCCCAAATTGAGGATTGATCATTAGTAAATAATAAACATCTCCAACAATATAATTTGTTTCTAACTGTTGATACCATTAACCACTCGACTTTTTTATAATTGTTATCACAAAACCCTCTGTTTTGTTTACCACTTTTAATACGGTGCTTTTCTGTAAAGTCTGCATAAGAAATAATTGCGAAGAATGCTGCACAACCTTTAAATGCGATTTTTGTCATTCAAATATCTGCAAAAAATGCGCCGAGCTAAGTGCAACCGAGGAACGTTGTATGATACTACGCAACCGGCTATTAAAATATCACTGTGAGGATTGCAAAAATGTTATAAAAATTGACTTCCAACAATTAAAAGAATCTAACAACAAACTAAAAGAAGAAAACAAGAAATTAAAAGAAAAAATAGATGAACTAATGGACTCAAGCATTAATATGCAGACAAATGATTCATACAAAAACCTACAAGAGGCACTGAAAACAAAATTCACAGAAGTTATTATAAACACTGTTATGGCTGAGTTATCTTCAATGAAAGTAGAGCTACAGAATCTTAAACAAACCAACATTGATTTACTGAAACTTATTCAATATTCACCAGCACTTGATAGACCAACAGCGAAAACTACATACTGCGAAATTACCTCCAAAGGCTCAAAAACAAGTAAACTTGTAAACAAGGAAATTAACAATAATGGTGAGCACGTGAAAATCGTCGACCAAAACAGCATAAATCAAGAAACGAATAAAGAAGGAAAAAGAAAGACCGGATATATGAGTTCTTCTGACAAAGAGAATCGGTGGACAAGAACAAAAAAACGCAAAAAGACAAGACAAATAGGTAGTGCAGAAACCAATGAAGAAGAGAATGTGGAATTTGAAAGTAGTAATCCAAAACGTAACAAGAAAATTTGGTTGTTTATTTCAAAAGCCAAAAACAATGTGACACAAGAAATTGTAAAAAAATATATTGCAAAGAAATCTGCCACAGACATTAACAATATCTATGTTAAATCTCTGGACCTCTATAATAAGGTAGAAAACAATAATAGCTTCATGATAGGGCTGGACCCGGTACTCCATGACCTAGTATACAACAGCAAATTTTGGCCATCAGGCATAATGTATGACAGGTTCGATTTTAAAAAAGGGCGAAGGTTCCTAGATAATCTGAAACAGACAAGTAACACAAAGATGGAGCGAATAGAAAATGATGACATCATCAATAAGATATCTAGCCATAACTAAAACACAATTACTAGAATTAATAAAGTTTATATCTATTTTTGTACATGTATCTTAAACTGTACTCTGTATTTTATTCCACTTTATATATCTGTTTTATACAGTTAATACTTTATATTTTAACCTGTATCGTATGTTGACGTGTGTAAACACTTTGTGTATTTTAACACCAATAAAAATTGAATTGAATTGAATTGAATTGAATTAAAAACTAACGAAGGCATTGCTGGTGTAGGCCTAGCATTTCTTTTAATTCTTACCTTTTCATCATAAGTAAGAGTAGTAAATCCATTTAATAACAAATAATCCACCACGTCTGGACAACAAGACATATTTTCACCTAGAGCACTTATTTTTAGCCCGGCTATCAAATGTTTTATGTATTTTTACGTCAACTTAACCGGCTAAAACGCAACTAACAGTTCGTTTTCTTTGTGAACCACCAGAACGAGCTGTGCACAATGTGCACATGCGCTGTAAAGAACTGACGTCGGAGGCTGGCTTCCTTTGCCTATTCGAAGTGCTCTACTATTTTACACAGCCCAAAGAAATTCAAGGTCATTCATGTATACGTAAATGCATTAAAGTTGGAAGCTATTTCGTATTAGCCTCCAGCGAACCGCAGTGTTCTAGTGATGCAAATTCCCGTTATTTTTGAGTAATCATTGGTAATCGTTATTTTTTGTAAAGTAATCGTTACTAAGTATTCGTTATTGATTACTAAATGATTACTTTTTTAATCACTTTATTGTTTAAACAAACGGCTAATGTAGTCATTATCTAAACAGACAGTGCCTAATATATTAAAAAATGGGTACCCAATTACCAAATTATTGCTTTAAAAAAATGTGTTAGACAGCAGTAATTATTTGTTTTCCTTTCATAAAAACGTAAACATTTGTGTAGAAATAAGTCATGTGTATACTCAAGTTAATCTACTTGGAAAAAATACGTTAGATGAAGATAACGTTAAATTCACTTTACTAAAAAACCGGTAAAGTTATAATTATCCTTCGCATCTCCGCCGCCCCTCATTACATCCTGTAGTATACAATATCACACCAGAACGGTACAGTTTTTAAAGTAACACACAAAAAACTAGCTGATTCAGCCCCTTTAACAGAGCTGGCTATCCGAACACGTTCATGCGTCATTACAATTTTGTACCGGTCGGTGACAGGATTAAAAAACTTGTGTCCGCTAAAATTTCTTTGTTTGCAAAATGCCGAGATACCGCTCAAGTGTAAGTGCTAGTGAGAATCATTTTTCCTCTGGAAGGAGAAGAAAAAAGAGGAAAAGAGATCGGCAATATAGGAGTTGCGAAAATAACTGAGGGAAATTCAAAAATAATTAGCGAAACACAGGAATTCAAGTGAAAGCAGCGACTCCGATAATAGTAAGTTCGTTTCTTGCTTTATTTCCAAAAGATTAAAATGACTATTTTTAAAACGTCTAGAAAAATAAATACTTAACACTTATTCTTTAAATTGACACTTGTGATTTGTTTATGTTATCCATTGGAGACTAAACAAAATCTTTACAAATAATGTTGGTGCTTATTTAGCATTAAAATATAAAGCCAGAGTAGAAATTGTACTGTTGGAAATTATGCAAACATTTTAATTCTTCTTTTCACTTACTCTGGAATTATAAATAATAATAAAAATTATGCCAAGAGACTATTAACATTCCTCCCCAAAGAGGAGTGCGACATTTCACAGTAATATTATTGATAATACGAATAATAATAATAATAATAATAATAATAATAATAATAATAATAATAATAACAAAACTTATAATGTTGAAAAATGGGGGACAATATTAATATTGCAGTTGAATCTAAAATAATCACCAAGATGGCGTTAGCAGGCGCTGTTATTTTTTAAAGGAGGTTGCATTTGCAGATGCATTCGACATTACAGTTAACACCTCCTTGCATTTGCAGATGCAATGGAGACAACCAACGCTCAAGAACTTCAGCCTGATGAATGCTGTAAATAAACAGAATCCATGCATTTGCAGATGCATATGATGGGAACCAATACTAACGTTGCAGTTCTAAAAAAGTACCAAAAAACGACAAAGATGGCGTTTGCAGACGCTGTCATTTTTTTAATGGTCGTTGCATTTGCAGATGCATTCGACATTATAGAGAACACCTTGCATTTACCGATGCAATGGAGATAACCGACGCTCAAGAAGTTCGGCCTGATGAATGCTGAAAATAAACAGAATCGATGCATTTGCAGATGCATACGATGGGAACCAACACTAACGTTGCAGTTCTAAAAAAGTTCCAAAAAATTACAAAGATGGCGTTTGCAGACGTTATTTTTTAATGGTCGTTGCATTTGCAGATGCATTCGACATTATAGTTAACACCTCCTTCCATTTGCAGATGCAACGAAGATAACTGACGTTCAAGAAGTTCAGCCTAATGAATGCTGAAAATAAGCAAAATCGATGCATACGATGGGAACCAATACTAACGTTGCAGTTCTAAAAAAGTTCCAAAAAAGGATAAAGATGGTGTTTGCAGACGCTGTTACTTTTTAATGTTCGTTGCATTTGCAGATGCATAAGACATTACTTACTATAGTTAACACCTCCTTGCAATTGCAGATGCAATGGAGATAACTGACGCTAAAAAAAATTCAACCTGATGAAAATCAGGTGCTTGATCAAATTGAGGAAAGAACAAATACAATAGAGCAATATTCAATTGCTGCCAATTGCTGTGCCCTAAAAGCTCTCACATATTACCCAGAAGTAGAGGCAATATTAAACCTGGCAACACCATGGCAGGACACTTTCCTGTATCAATTACTCAAAAAGAAGAATTTACCCAATCAGCAAGTCCGTTGCAGATGCAACCCATTTTCTGTCGCTCCATAGGAGATATCTGATCATGCCAGCACTAAGTAGTCGGTGCAAAAAGGTTGTAGAAAATAAGGCATATCAGAATGACTATTTGACACCAAGTTACAAGAAAGCTTGGAAATAGCCCAAGTAATGAAATGCGCAGCAGCCGAAGTAAGAGTCTCGATACCTAATAAAAGATCAGGTGGAAAAAATGTATTGGATAAAGGGTTATAAAATAACATTTAATAGAATGCCCCTACAACTAAATAGGGGAAGGAGGATGCAAAATTAAAGCGCAGGAGCTGGGCCTATATCGACAGACTATAAACGAACTAATAGAAATAGTCGCTGTCGAGAAATGTCAAAACACTGAAGAAGAATTTTTACCATCTTACTTCCTACGAAAAAAAAAAAAAAAAAAAAACCAAACGGGAAGTACAGGTTCATACTGAACTTAAAGAAATTAAATACATATATAACTGCTCCACATTGTAAACTAGAAGACCATAGAACTGCACAAAAATTTATTATAAAACTTTTTTGGCACAATAGACCTTTATTTTTGTTTATACCAGTTCATAATAGTCATAAAAAATTCTTAAGGTTTGAATTTGAAAAAATATTATAACAGTGACCCATTCGGACTGTGCACAGCCCCATACCTTTTCACTAAACTTCTCAAGTCAATTTTGAAACATTAAACGTAAACGGGTGTAAAAACCGTAGTAAATCTAGATGACTGGATAATAATTGGGTCTTCGGAGGAAGAAGCATAAGCAAAAAAGTATAAAGTGGTAAACATCCCTAATTACCTAGGGTTTGTAATAAATAGGGGAAAAGCAAACTGCTACCTGCTCAAGAATTTATATTTTTGGGATTTAAATATAATACCACAAATGTTACAATAAGCTTACCTCAATTAAAAAAAAAAAAAAAAACTGTATAAAATGATTTTAAAAATGAGCCAAACGCAAGTGTGCAAATTTAGAGACTGCTCAATTTATATGAAAACTAGTAGCCTCACGTCCAGCAATAAGATATGGCTGGGTACATATCAAATCTTTTAATAGGCAAAAGTTATAGCACTGAATCTTAATAACGAAAATTTTAACTATAAAATGAGAATTGGTAGTATTCTAAAAGAATACTACCTCGGATCAATATTTTGATCACAAAAAATTCATCCTAATACTTTGGAATACATCACTATCTGTGAGAGTAGAAGGACTCACGGGTTTTGGAGTAACGAAAATAAAGAGTTACACATTTTTGAATTCAATACGGTCTAAAATGTTTCGTAAATGGGTATTCATACTGCAACATACTCTTGAGAATTAATAATGTAATAGTCATATACATTAACAGAAAGGGAGGCATTTGTTTCCAACAACTAAATAAGTTAGAAAAGGAAATTTGGAACTGGTGTGAAAAAAGAAATATGTATGTTTACTTCTCATGTCAAGTCAACAAAAAATATGGGAACTGACCTAGAATCCAGGCAATGCTCGGTGGAAACAGAGTACGAGCTATCGAATGGAGCATTTCAAAAAATAATTGAAAAATTTGGAAACCTGGAAATCAATTTGTTTGCGACACATATTAATCCTAAATGTAAGAAATATGTATCATGGTTTCCAGATCCGTATTCTGATTGGATTGCCGCAATTACTATTAACTGGAGTTTTTACGCTTTTCCTCCTTTCTGTATAATACACAATGCTATACAAAAAATTATAAACGATAAGTCCTGTGGTATTGTGATTGTACCTCTTTGGCATTCTCAGTCTTGGTATCCATTATTCATGGAACTTTTGACTGAAAAACCCATAGTTTTCCTCCCCGAGAGACATTTACTCACTTCTACTTTCAGAGAGAGACACTCTCTATGGACGAAAACAGTATAACAGTACTTATCTAAAATGGTGGACTAACTGTAACAGTAAACATAAAAGTATCTGTTGCTATAGTCTCATATCTGTACTCGAATTTTTAAATCTACATTTATCGGCAAGTGTGCCCTACACCACTATAAATTCACACAAAGCCGCATCATTAATTTTAGACATAAAAATAGAAGATGGAAAAACTATAAAAAGATTCTTTAAGGGGACATTCAATATTAAATCTACAAAATACGCCGTTACTTGGGATCCTCGCCCAGTAATCGTGTATTTAAGCAAAAATACCATCACGAATTATTAAAGCTAGAAAATTTAATATTAAAATTAGTAACACCTATAGCCTTACTAACTTCGCACAGATTACAAACAATTTCAAAAATTAGCATAGATAATATTATTAGGTATGAAGACAGATTAGAAATTAGAATAACCGGAAAAAATCACAATCACAAACGCAACAAGTGGTTCAAATAGGTTACAGCCTAATTTAGTGATATCTGGAAAATTGTCCATTTTCCGACCTTGTGCCTATAACAACTTCTGATCAGGAGTTCGACAAGAATAACATATATCGATTCTAGCGAATTTCACCGGGACCATTTTCCATACAAATTTACATGTAAGTTCTAAAAGAAAAAAGGTCTGTGAGTGATCAAAGGTTAATACTGACTCATAACAAATCTCACCGGTCAGCCAGCACTCAAACAGTAAGTCGATGGATAAAGTCGATATTAAAATCAATACTGACATATTTGGAGCATACAACACAAGACATGCTCCTCAGCAGCCAGTAGATCCGGAATAACCTTAGATACCATCAAAAGGACCGCTGCGCTGGCTGGACTGAAAAATCCAAGGTATTCGCTAGATTTTACAATAATCCACTTATGTCTAAGACAACCAATCTTGCATATAATTTATTAAATACGTAAAGGGAAAGATTTTTATTCTTAAAAAATATAATTAAAATAAACATATATTTTATATATTACCTTTTATCTAGAATATGCAAAGCGAAAACGTTTTTATATTAGCAAAATATGATATATACATAAATATTGTATATCACTCGTTATAATGTTTAATTACATCCATCATGATAAATTAATTATATCAATAAGTAAAGATTATTTAATCTTACAAGCAATAGCAAAATATTATAAACAGGATCATATCGCAATACTTTCAACATCTACAGGATGTAATGAGGGGCGGCGGAGATGCGAAGGATAATTGTAAGATCAATCGACTTACCTGTAAGGAAGATCGATCAAAATTATCCGAGCATCTCCGCCGCCCCTCATTACAAACCCACCCGTAAGTTGAAGTGTTTTTTCTCTTTCTCCCTCCCAAAAATGCGATATAATCTACCCACAAATGAAAATTGTAATGACGCATGAACGTGTTCGGATAGCCAGCTCTGTTAAAGGGGCTGAATCAGCTAGTTTTTTGTGTGTTACTTTAAAAACTGTACCGTTCTGGTGTGATATTGTATACTACAGGATGTAATGAGGGGCGGCGGAGATGCTCGGATAATTTTGATCGATCTTCCTTACAGGTAAGTCGATTGATCTTACAATTATACTACACAGTAATTGACAAAATTAGGAATTGAAGGGTAAAAAGAGCTTTTTCTGTAATTTGTGTCCTGTCAACCGATTTTTCTCTCCCATATCTGGTCTGTCTTGCTTTAGAAAAAACTTTCTCGCACGTCGAGAGCGATGTCAGCGCGATAAAGTGGGTAAGTAATCATATATGTAAAAGTAACGAATACTTTTCAGGTAATCATTGGCACTTCGGGTATTACCGAGTAACGATTACAAAAGTAACGAATGATTACTACCCGTGCATCACTACAGTGTTCGTTCAGTAAAAGACCGGCCGACCGGGAAGTATGCATACAAAGACTATCCGGACTGTAACGTTATAGGTATGTTTGTGGAAAGGAAATGCAAAACTTTTATATATACACTGAAAATTAATTAATGAATTATAAACAATAAAAAATATTGAAAATTGAGATATACCTAATTGAAATTTCTTAAGATAGACTTTTGAAGATATGGTGGTTCTTCCAAGGGGAGGCTCAGCCTCCCCTGACGAGCCGCCACTGTTGCAGATCCATTAATTTATACTTGCACTTTCGATTTATGAAATAAAAAAAAATGTCGAACAAGCCCATTGTATTTTCTGACGTTTTATGCAATTATGAATATCGAATCAAACAGAATAATTATTTTGAACAAGTGTTTAGTCTAAGCGGTAACACTGACATTTGATGGCACAAAAATTGAGTCATATTTTTATTCATGAATCATATATCGAGGTCGTATGAACATCTGTTACAACGGTCACTTTTGAAGTGTAGTATTTATATTTATGGGTTGTATCGATATCGTATTGATTATTGATATAACGTCTGTTCCTATTATCAATTTTTGGACGCCACATTTTTCCTTAAATTTTAGGTTCTATCTCGTCTCAAGGTTCTATTAAAGTCTTACAAGTCCTTTCAATGATTTTAATGTAACTATCTTCCTACAAGGTCGTTATGAGGTCACATTATTATACTCTTCGCAAATACAAAACGAAGAGTATATTGCATTCGACCGGCATATTTCTACAACTGGTAATATTGCTCGTAGAGAAAAAATCACTGTGTTGGTGATCGAATTCTGAACAACTTTCAAAATGTCCGTCGGTCCGTCAAGGTTTTTGTAAACACGATAACTTAAGAACGAAAAGTCCGATTGTACTGAAATTTGGGCAGTTAGTTAGTGTCAGCTAGAGGAAGAACCCTATTTTTGAACAATATCGATCAATAAATAAAAAATGTCTAAAACTAATATTATTTACAAAAAAAGCTGCAACGAGTATCCTATAGAATGTACAACAATTGTATAAACAGTGCAGTAAATCGGAGAAGAGTATAATGGTTAGCTTGTCTTTTTAATAAGCTTTATACAGCTATATTCCTAAGTCGTATTAAGCGTTGTATTGTAGATGATATCAACCTCTTTACGAACTCATAACGACCTCTTAAAGCCCATTCACTTTTAGCGTCTAATTAATCATCTTATAACCTCGATGCGATACGGAATTTTGATGATCGTGGGTATAACCTTAAAACGACCTTCATACGATCTACAATCGTTAAAATTATTTTGAGAACCATTTTACGACCATTGTACAACTAACTGGGCATGTAGACTAAAAATTGTAAGTTAAAATGTTATTTTGGTACTTGGGATATATATGCCGCAAAATAACAGCTATGTTCGGATAACCAACATTGTAGCAGTTGATATTTCTATTGGATGTTGTGAACCTCAAATAAGTCGACGATCTAGCATGGCGACAATGGATGGAGGTGTCAAAAATTTAACTTGGGAAGTGGGCAGTGGCGTAATTCGGGGGTGGCAAGGGGTGGCAGTTGCCACCCCAGAATTGTTCAACCCAGATTTAAAATTTTACAAGCTCGGCAATTTCTTGATTCACTAGTAATCAAGCTTTATTTAGAGCAAAAAAATAATATGTTTATTGAAACTTCTATATTATAATGTTAAATAGAAATAGTTTGGCTATTAATTAAGGTAATTAAAAATGAATATTTTAGGGTAAATAGAGAATGTTAGCAGTTATTTTGTGGTGAAAATAATCTGAAAAAGCTTTAAAAACTAACAATTTAATGCTAGTTTTTTCAAATTTCCCGGGGGAGGACCCGGATCCCCACCCTTACACGTGGGGGCAATCCAGATCCCCCCAGACTCCGAACCCGGTACGCCTTGCCACCCCAGTTAAAAAACTGAATTTACGCCCATGGAAGTGGGCATTATGAAGTTGTTTTTTTTATGAAGTTCGTGTACCTAGCCTTTAACTTTGCAGCATCTCTACTTTCTATGTAGTGACTATCACACTTCACTTTAATAGAGGTCCACAAAATTCAATACTTGCAATCATTAACACTAGTTTAAACTACACTTACCCACTCATATTTTCAACAATCCCCAATATAGGAATTCCAGTTTTCCTACAAAATGTAATTTCTTTTCTCACATCTTCTATAGAAACTTGTTGTGGAGTTGTTACCAAGATAGCACCGTCACATTTCACTGTTTTTAAATTTTCCATGACCGTTATATGCTCATCAGAAGTGCCTGCAATGACATTTAGATACGGGCTATGTGTAAAAGTTTGATAAAGCGATCAGTTATTTACTTTTAAATTGTACATTGTAACTTTTTTCAAAAATTTATAAAATGTACTTTCTCATATGTGATTTGCATGTACAGTAGATGATTCACTTCCAAGATTGTCAAAAAAACATTAAATAGTGTCGTGTAGATTGAGATACTATAGCAATTAGAATTAAATAATATAAATGAATACAAACCTGGTGGTGTGTCAATTATTAAGTAATCCAGTTTATCCCAGCATACATCTGTAAGAAACTGTTTAACCATTGCAGTTTTTTTGGGTCCCCTCCACACAACGGCATTATTTCTGTTATTTAATAAGAATCCGATAGACATAACAGCCAAGTTTTGCTCTTCATCCGTATAAACAGGAACCCATCTATAGAAAAAAAACTCTAGCTTCTAATACACTCTACGTTAAAGAAACTTCACGGCCATGAATATCAAGTCTCATCTTACTTACCCTCCATCAGCCTGATGTACATCTTTGTCTTCTAATTGTAGTAAATAAGGTACACTGGGTCCACATAAATCTACATCCAACAAACCGACCTACAACAAAACTCTACGTTAAAATTTGAGCATTTTTGAAACACAAACAAATACCTTATAACCTTTTTCCTTTAATGTTAAAGCTAACTGAGTGCTGACGGTTGATTTCCCTACTCCACCCTTGCCAGATAGAATTAAAATAACGTGTTTGACACTTTCTAACATCTTGCATTTATTTAATGATTTGCACAAAATTCAAAGTAAAAGATAACCTAAACATATCATCATGATGTCAAATATAGTTCACAATTCACATGCTGCCAACAACAAATTACAAAAATACCCACCAACAGGACTTTACACAGGGATCGCGTTGTGATATCGGGCCGCTTCTTACAGAAAGGAAATTATTTTAGCAATAATATAATTCCACTGTATTATACGTATCGCATATAGGTGTATCTGTAAAATATCAGGATACGCATTCTTATTTGAGGTTGAGGTTATGATCATTTTATCGTGCGCTGTAGTCTACTTCTTCTACAAGTTCATGTTTGAAATGTCTAGTAGTTCACGCTGAATTCTACTTCTTCTTATGCAAAATGTCGAATGTTTAGTAGTTCACGCTAGAATCTTCTACTTCTTCTTATGTTAATTATTAATTGATTTAGTAGTTCACGCTGAATTCTACTTCTTCTTATGCAAATTGTTATCGGGAATGTTTAGTACAGTAGTTCACGCTAGAATCTTCTACTTCTTCTTGTGTTAATTATTATTTGATTTAGTAGTTCATGCTGAATTCTACTTCTTCTTATATCATTCATTCCTTTAGAAGAAGAATTACAACCTCTGTAAACTATTCGCGAAAATCAAACAAATGAACCCAAGAGGGATTTACCGTCGATACATACAAATTCACCAATACGTGAGAGCAATTTAGATATTACGACTTTACACTGTTACTATACAAACTTTTCCTTATAGGTGAATTCCTTTGTATCGAAGGTAAATCCCTCTTGGGTTCATTTGTTTGATTTTCGCGAATTTGGAATGTTTGTGTTTAGTAGTTCCCACTTGATTCATGCTGTACGGTGGAACTACAACTAAACTGTGCTACCGTTGAAGTTACACATTTGACATATGGGATATGGACTAATATTGAGCAAAATTGACATTTAATTTTACTCTACTCTTTATCATTTTAGTAATGAGTGGTATTTGTCTGTTTCTAATGCTCGTGAATGATAAAATGTTTTCTAAATGTTTCTACTGCCAGAAGAATACTGCTAGATATTTCTGTGTAGTGTTGCCATGGAGACTAAAGTCGCAGTATTCGATTTACAATACAAACAAGTTAGCTACAAGCAGAGTTTACAATGGCAAGTATATTCCAGGATTTTATAAACAATAGTAAATACTTATTATTTTTCTGTTTGTAGATTTTAAGTAGAGCTAAACCTGCTTTACCTCCTAGTAATACTGCCACATCGTCTAAAGGAAGTGCCCCTCTGAAAGATAAATCCCAGTTTGCAGATTATTTAAAGAAAAGGGACTATACTGGGGCAATTACCCTGTTAGAAGTAAGCAGCCTGTATAGAGTAATATTTCGAGTATAGCCTTATTATTGTAGTTTAAACAATATCCCGATGAAGACAGTAATGTGGAACTATGGATGGCCTATTGCGCCTTTCACAGAGGTGACTATAAGAAAGCTGTGCATTTATATCAGCAGCTGTTTAAGAACAATCCCGAAATTAAAAACTTAACTGTGAATATAGCATGTTGTTATTTCTATTTAGGTAAGTTTGTAAATTAGATGCGTGGGCAGGTGACTAACTATTGTGTTATATATCCCTTTTTTTAGGGATGTATGAAGAGTCGAAGGAATTGTTACAAAAAGCGCCATCTAGTGGACTTAAGACGAGATTGAGTTTTCATCTTTCACACAAGCTGAGGGACGAGGCTGCGCTGATGGAATATCACCAACAGTTGCAAGACGTATTGGAAGACCAGCTGAGTCTAGCCGCCATTCATTACTTGAGAGCACATTACCAAGAGGCAATTGATATCTATAAACGCCTGCTTCTACAGAATAGGTAAATATTTCCATTTATAGTCTTGTACTTTACCTGTTAAATTTGGTTGAGGTAAAGTGTATTGAGTAATTTGAGTTGCTTCGTTTTTAATGGACGCAGTTTTTTGTTTTAATACTGATATTATTGCGGTTAAAGGCCGATAAAAATAGGGCACTATGGGGTTCAGGTTGGACCAGTTTGCATATTTTGTCCCGTTTTATATTGATAATTCTCAGAATATCTGCATGTGGATGCATTAAATAAGATCGATTAATTGAATAAATTACTTGTCTCAAAATAACATAATTCTCATGTGTTTTAGGGAGAACATTGCACTGAATGTATACGTTGCCCTCTGTTATTACAAATTAGACTACTACGATGTATCGCAAGAAGTGTTGGGATTATATTTAAACCATTATCCAGATTCTGTAATCGCAACCAATTTAAAGGTAATTATTTTTTAGCTTGTTTTCATGTGACACTCAAACAATCTACTAAACACCACACTCGTGCATTTCGCTAACCAAGTATGCATCACCGGGTGATGGTAAAAAGACCACTGCTTTCATGTTGCATCAGTGCGGTTTATTATGCAAAATATTTTTCTAGGCATGCAACACTTTCCGGCTCTATAATGGTGGTGCTGCAGAGACTGAATTAAGAGCCATTATAGACCAAAGTGCTAACGTTGGTTTCGGTTACGATTTGGTCAAGCACAATTTGGTGGTTTTCCGAGATGGGGAAGGTGCTATGCAGGTAATAATGATTGGCTTTACAGTTACGTGAAAATTTACGTAGCTTAACGTAATTCTTTGATTGCTTATTTAGGTATTTCCTGCACTAGTGGATGTAGTTCCAGAGGCAAGGCTGAATTTAGTTATCAACTACCTAAAAAATAATGATACGAAAGAGGCGTACGATTTACTGAAAGATCTGCAGCCTGCCGTACCTCAAGAATATATTCTGAAAGGAGTTGTTAATGCCGCTCTTGGACAGGATTTAAATTCGGTAAGATTTTTCAATAAACTTTAGGATTTTTCTTAATGTATGAATTGTACACACACCGGCAAAGGAAGGGTATCGATAAGGTAGAAAAACCGACCCTGATCTCATAAAATAGCTACTCTAGTTGGCCATTTTCTAAAGTTTTTACTATTTTTCAATAATAAAAGACCCATTCTTTGAAAGAAAAATATTTACAACTGAATGTAGTTGGTTTTTCTAAGGAAACATATACCACAAAATGTGATCGAATCGACATTTTATTTAAAAAATCTTGTTTTCAGCCCTTCTCACGGCTTTTACATGCAGAGCGTATTTTTTTTAGTACTTTGCGGTTTTATATATTATTTGGTATGTAAAGTTCTTCCAGTTCGCTTCTTGTTTGAACTGCCGTTCGACGCCTATGTCTGAGTATTTATTTCATCATCACATATTTGATATACATTGCATATATATGAACGTCACAACAATATTGGTATGTGAATGGGCTTGTAATCAGACCCTCCACTGCAACCATCGGGTCTATTGTAGCTCATTCCTAATTACAACAATATAAAGGAACTAAATAAATATAACACTTATTAGTTATATGTAGTTACGTTTGATAGTTATTGCTGCCACTATTAAACATTTCGCGAAACCAAAATTCGATTTAAGGTGAGGTCCTTTATGGAAATACTTATTCTACTTTTGTTTTAGCCAGAACACATTAAAACTGCTGAAGAATGTTTCCATTTAGTAGGCAGCTCTTCTAGCGAATGCGACACAATTCACGGTAGGCAATGCATGGCCGCCGCCTTTTTTCTGGCCGGTCAATTTGAAGAAGTCTTAGTTTACCTGACATCAATTAAGAGTTACTTACATTCAGGTGAGGATATTTATATTTTTATAAATTTTTTTAGTCGAGAGTGTGGTAGTTCACGTCAGACGAATATCACGCAGATCTTTTTGAACTCATGCTCTGTGATTTAAATATTCTTTTTACACGAATTTTGTTTTTTGACCTGTACTTCAACCCAGTTTGAGGTAATTTCTGGGTTTACCCAATAAATTATTGTTTTCTTTGTTAATCCACAATGTTATTCACTTGCCAAAACGATTTCTCTCTTAAGAAAGTTATTATTATTATTGAATTTTTTTTCCATGCAAAAACATTTAGGTAAATGGCATTATATTTGTTTTCTTTAGTATGTATTATAAACATAATGTAATCATAGGCTGACTTAGATCGTTAGGCAATCAGAATTTCCAACAAAACTTTGTATTACAACTACTAAATAATAGTGATATCAAAAATAATAAGATAATTTTTGACAACACGGTACCTAAATAAGAAATACGTTAGTAACTGACATCTTTTTGCTATTTAACATTTAATTTTCTTATAAATACCACTTATTACGTTCCAGACGATACATTCAACTTCAATTTCGCCCAAGCCAAGACCGCCTGCAACCAGTTTAAGGAAGGCGAGGAGATATTCCTCTTGATCCAAGACCCCCATATTAAAAATGACTACATCTACATCTCGAACTTGGCCCGCTGTTACGTGATGAATAAAAAGTCCCAGCAGGCGTGGGAGCTGTTCTTGAAGATGGAGAGCGGTGCTGAGAGCTTTAATTTGCTTCTTCTGATAGCGAACGACTGCTATAGGATGGGCGAATTCTGGTACGCCGCCAAGGCCTTTGATACGCTCGACAGGCTCGAACCTAATCCGGAATTTTGGGAGGGAAAACGTGGAGCCATCGTAGGAGTTTTTCAGGTAATACGTTTTAGCTACCTTGAAGTTGAGGTTAGGCCTGATTTGTCCATTAAAAGCTAAGCCGTTTTGCTCAATTCAGGAGCATGCTCTGTGAAGTCAGAATCGGCCAAAATCCATTTTAATCGAAAGCCGATACATCCAAAAATAACAAACAACAAACGTAACTGCAATATTTGACGTTCCACTCATATTTGAGGTTATGTATAAAAGCGCTAAATTTAAATTTTGAAAAGACCGAACCTGGTTGAATTTAAACTCTTTGCACTACTCTGCACCTCGTATTACATGTCATAAGTCAGTTTATACTGACTACTTAGGTAAAAAGACAACTTAAAAACTCATTATTTTCTAATATGGTGGTAATATGACAAAATCAATTATTACATATCTGGTCTCAATTAAGTTGAAACCAACTATGCTACATTTTCCCACAATCAACTGATGTACTGTACTGATAAAAATCTAATCTTATCCCCTATCTGCGGGATGTGCTTACAAGAATAATCAAAACAAATAACTCAGTAATTTATTACACAATTAACGTATGACAACTATAAATTTCTGTTTACGCGGTGGAAAAATCAAGTAAATGCGATCCTTTTTGCAGGGCGTAGTGGCCCAGAAATTCCCAGTGGACACGTTGGGGGATGTGTTGCAACTGTTAAGGAGCAGCACCTCGAACCAAGCGGACCAAATAGCGAAGGTCATTAGGAAATGGGCGAAAGAAAAGCGACTCAGCATAGCTTAGTTAAACAATAGACATTGTCTTAAGTTCTCTTTTATTACCTTTAGCATTCCCCCGATCCTGATAAGTTACAACAATAAAAACTGTTATCTATTCCCGAAACACGATCATAATTCTATTATTAATAATTTAGATAGTATCAGATTCTCTGAATTATATTTCAGTGTAATAAAGTGTGATATCAGTAAATACGTTCTAGAGCTACGTCGATTAGTTTTATTTAAATAGTCATTTTAGTGGAGCTCTCCTGGGGGATTTGCTGACTAATAGTAGTATTAGTTTTTAATATTGGTGTTAAATATTTGCTCTATTAAGGTACTAATTTTTATCATTTTTTAAATATTGACTGGCGTTTTATTGTAGCCTCCATAAGTTTCCTTGCTTTGTTTAGGTATTAGGTCGTGGCCTTGTTCACAGTATTTGAAAAGTAAGTACAAACAAATTTAAAAGGTTTATTAAATGAAATGCACTAAAAAAATATTTCCGGCATAACTATCACTAATGCTTCAGTTGTTATATCATTTAGCTCGTCCAGAGTACAAATAACGTCCCCACTATAAACCTTTTGTTTTATATGACCCCAGAAAAAATGATCCACTGGATTTAAGTCTGGTGATTTAGCAGGTCAGTTTATAGGACCACCATGTCCTATCTATTTATTTGGAAATGTTCTGGTTGAAATCTCTCGTTACTGCAATGCATTATGTGGTGGAGCACCGTCAAGTGAAATTACAACTTTGTAATACGTAATGACATGTTCCAACAATTCCGGTAGGTCTGCTGTTAAAAATGTCCTGTAGGTTTGTCTGTTCAAGCGAACTGGATCCAATCTGTTGAAATAATTTTACTTAACAAAGGATGTCCAGAAATACGAGCTCAAAAAAGGCAAAGACAAAAAAGATGTACTATAAGTCACTTTTGCCAAATTCTTATAACAAATTTAAGACAGCATAGAACATCATTAAACCCAATAAAGAAAACAAAAACGTAACAGAACATAAGTTGTAAAAACCTGACCACTCGATTACCAGTGATCCTGAATATGTCTCAAATCAATATAATAATTTCCTTAATAACATTCCCTCACTTCTTTTGGAAGCGAACATTACAGGAAACATCTTACCCACCTTTCAGTTTAAAAGTAATATCAATCACTTTATTTTGAACCTGCTAGTGAATTAGAGATACTAGGCATTATTAAACAATTAAAAAACTCAAACTCAGCTGGAGATGATAATGTAAGCACAAACTTGTTAAAAAAAATGTATGTATCACATTGTTAAACCGTTAACTGAATTAATAAACTTTTCACTCAAGGAAGGTGTATTCCCAGATAAATTGAAAACGACAAAAATTATACCACTACATAAATCTGGCGACAAAACCAGACTGGAAAATTTTAGACCAGTATCTTTATTAACCTCCTTTTCAAAAATATTTGAAAAATTGGTATCACACCGAATTGTAAGTTTTTTTGACAAACATAAGCTCTTTAATCCTTTTCAGTTCGGTTTTCGTAAAGGTTTGTCTACTATAAGTGCCATAACTGAATTTTTGAACATATATAAAACTCTGGATGAAAAAAAGGTAATAGGCATATTCCTGGATTTAAGCAAAGCTTTCGACTTGGTAGACCACAAAATTCTGCTGAATAAATTAGAAAGATATGGCATACGAGGAATACCTCTAATGTGGCTTACCAGTTATCTTCAGGATAGAATGCAATATGTTGATATTAGTGGTCATAAATCCAGTCTACTGCCGTCTACTGTTTTTGTACCACAAGGTTCTATATTAGGTCCGCTTTTGTATATTATTTATGTAAATGATTTTCTAGTGTCAAATTCTATCATGTATGCTGATGATACTACAGTCCTTGCATCTAAAGTAAATGTCAGTTCTGTTGTTAGGGAAGCAAATTCGCAATTAAAAGAAGCCAATAATTGGTTTATTCAAAATAAGTTACTGCTGAATAATAAAAAATCTGTAGCTTTGCGATTTAACCTAGCTAAAAAGCAATTTGATCATAGCCTGTTAATCCGGTTGAAAAGTGGAAGCCTTAAGCAAGAAAATGTAACCAAAATTGTAAGTGTACGTTTCTCGGCTAATTTAACTTGGACAACTCACATTGAGGAAACATGCAAAAAGATCGCACTGGTGTGCTATGTTATAAATCAGCTAAGAAAGGTGGTTGACAGATCTGTATTGTTGATGTATTACCACTCTCATTTCCACTCAGTAATTTCGTATGGCATCATTATAGGTTGGGGTATTTCACATAAAAGTATCAGACTTTTTCGACTTCAGAAGAAGACCATTAGATACATAATTGGAATGAGAAACTGTGATAGCTGCAGAAAATTATTTAAGGAAATGGGTGTACTTCCACTGCCATGTATTTTTAAATATCATTTACTGCTTTATGTTAAGTCTGAGTTAAGCAGCTTCAATTCTTTAAATGATAATCATTCCTATTTTATCAGAAATAATTTAGAATTACCTACCCATAACCTGGTTACTTATAAAAAGAGTCCAAAATATTTAGTTATAACTGCCTATAATAAACTAACCAGTGATTTTAAAATTTTAAATGCACATAAATTCAAAGTCACAATAAAACATTTTCTTTTAGACAAGTCATATTATTCTCTAAATGAATATCTTGACAATTCTCTGTAGAGATCGTGTAATTTATGTTATTGTTCTATTTTAGTAATTTTATATTTTAAACTGTTTGTATTGTATTATTTTTTTTGCTATGCTTGCTGACTTGCCATATATACATACAATGTATCAACAAATGGTTAATAAATTATTATTATTATTATTATTATTACAACCCTTTTATGACCAGATTTGGATGGTTTGAAAAGGGATGTCACGACTTTTCATACAACTTTTATACGACTTAATTGGATAAGACCGTTATAAGGCTATTAGATGGTATGAAATCAAAGACTTCTTAATGTCATAAAGAAGTAGTTGCAAGGTCATGACAATTTTTATTAGGACATTCATATGCCTCAATAGTCCTAAAGAAAATAAAAGATCAACAATCAAACTGCTAAGTATGAACCAAGTTGTGTTATTTAAAAAAATGTTAAATGTTTAAATCGATTTCTAGTAACGTAATGTGCCAAAACTGCTAGGGATTAATTTTTGTTGTAAAAGTGTCGAAGATACCCCGAAAAACACAACTCGCCCTCAAAATAATGAAAATTAAAGGAAATTTGAAAATTCATAAAAAATAAAGGTTTTTAAGTGTTACTTAGTTTCAAAAGGTTAGAATGTATACACATTTATAGAGAATAATAGAAAGTATAAAAAAAACGTATTGTCTAGTCAAATTTATATATAAAAAGCCTGCAAACTAAATTTTAAGTTTAATATTTTTGATTGTCAAACGTGGACGCCAAATTTGGTTGAAATTCCAACAGAAAAAATGGCCGAGACTGTCTATGACCTAATAGTTATAAATTTATATGTGGCACTATCAAACAGACATAAGACTATTTAAATTACTCTGAAGTTGTCTTATATATTAGATACGAACATAGAGTCTTATTCACCATATAGTAGTGATGATCGACTGGCATGTTCACACCGTTCACGTGACTCAATTGTCGTTTTATATGATTGTTTATATTTACACCAATCTTTTGTGAAATTCATCTTTAAATTTTATGAGTAAGAAACGTTCACTCTCGAACTTTTACTAACAGACTTACATTGACATTTGATGGCACAGAAATTGAGTCATATTTTTATTCGTTATATGCATCACATCTTATAAACCTCTGTTACGACTGTCACTTTTTGGATTGTCTTATTTATGTTTATGGGTTGTATCGTGATTATATTAACTACTGATATAACTTGTTATTATTATCAATTTTTGGACGCCATATTTTCATTTATGAGTCATATGGAAGTCGTATTCAAAATCAATATAATCTACATTATAAGTCCCTTAGGTTCAGATTCTATCTCATGTCAATATCGTATTAAAGTCCTATTATGAGATTACATTATTTTTTTAACGACCTTAATACAACTATATTCCTTGTCATGTTAAGCGTTGTATTGTAGATGATATCAACTTCTTTACGACCTCTTAGAGACCATTCACTTTTAGCGTCTAATTAGTCTATTTATGCATACCATATAACCTTCACGCGACTTGAAATTTTGATAATCGTGAGTATAACCTTATAACGACCCAATCTACAATCATAAAATATTTCGAAAACCATTTTACGACTATTATGTAACTAATTGGGCATGTAGACTAAAAATTATAACTCAAAATGTTACTTGGGAATATTTTTTCGTGTGAGAAATAGGATTCATACCTAAAAAACCGCTGCCTAAGGAATCACTACTTCCACATCCAGATTATTCGTCCAAGTCACTTTAAAGGAAACATCTTGACTATATTTGCACTCTAGTATGTGGAAATTATTGGTCATAGAATTTTAATAATATTTGGGGTAGATGTCATAGAAAAATTTGAGGAGTTGGTTTCTACCATATACGTTAAAAATGAAGTTTCTAGTTCACCGTACTTATTTTCCACTATTTACAACCTACCACCTCAATGGAGTCATCTCAATCAGATGTCACTACAATACATACGTGAACAGTTACTAACTTTCAAGTGAATATCTCAATTTGATGTTATCAATCCCATTAATAATGAAGCGGAGATGGTAGAGTTTGAAAAATATTAGAAAGAAATCTGAAGCCTTGGTTTCTAGTATATACACCGAATCCCAAATTTCTGTAGTCTTACCAGCTTGCTTTACTCATTTTCCCCTATTTGCCCCTATTTAACCCCCAACCCTTCAACGGCATCATCTCAACTTATGATCTAGTTTCAGACGTCGTTATAATACATACGTGTACCAAATTTCAAATGAATATCTCAATTTTATTTTATCAACCCTTTTCATATTGGAGTAGGGGTGGTTGGGTTGAAAAATATTATAAAAAAATCTGACGCTGTGGCTTCTAGTACATACAACGAATTTCAAGTTTCTGTCTTACCAACGTTTTACTTATATTCCTCTATTTACCCCAAATTAACCCCCAACCCTTCAACGGAATCATCTCAAAATATAAACTAATTCCAGACGTCGTTATAATACATACGTGTACGAAATTTCAAATAAATATCTCAACTTTATTTTGTTAAACCCATTAATGGGGTAGGGGTGGTGCGGGGGTCGAAAAATATTATAAAAAAATCTGAGGCCTTAACTTCTTGTACATACACCGAATTTCAAGTTTCTGTACTCATACCAGCTTGCTTTACTTATTTCCCCCTATTGACCCCTAAATAACCCCCAACCCTTCAACGGAATCATCTCAAAGTATAATCTAGTTCCAGATGTCGTTATAATTCATATGTGTACCAAATTTCAAATGAATATCTCGATTTTATTTTATCAACCCTTTTAATAATGAAGTAGGGGTGGTGGGGGTTGAAAAATATTATAAATAATCTGAGACCTTGGCTTCTAGTACATACACCGAATTTCAAGTTTCTGTAGTCTTACCAGCTTGCTTTACTTATTTTCCCCTATTTACCCCTATTTAACCCCCAACCCTTCAACGAAATTATCTCAAAATATAATCTAGTTCCAGATGTCGTTATAATACATACGTGTAGAAAATTTCAAATGAATATCTCAATTTTATTTTACCAACCCTTTTCAAATTGGAATAGGGGTGGTGGGGGTTGAAAAATATTATTAAAATATCTGACGCTTTGGCTTCTAGTACATACACCGAATTTCAAGTTTCTGTACTCTTACCAACTTGTTTTACTTATATTCCTCTATTTACTCCAAATTAACCCCCAACCCTTCAACGGAATCATCCCAAAATATAATCTAATTCTAGACATCGTTATAATACATACGTGTACGAAATTTTAAATGAATATCTCAACTTTATTTTATCAACCCCATTAATGGGGTAGGGGTGGTGGGGGGTTGAAAAATATTATAAAAAAATCTGAGGCCTTAACTTCTAGTACATACATCGAATATCAAGATTCTGTACTCTTACAACCTTGCTTTACTTATTTCCTCCTATTTACCCCTATTTAACCCCCAACCCTTCACCGGATTTCCTCAAAAAACAATCCAGTTCCAGATCTCGTTATAATATATACGTGTACAAAATTTCAGGTCAATATCTTAAACCGTTCCGGAGAAAGCGTGCGGACAAAAAAAGTTACAGACAGACCGACAGACAGAAAAATTTTTTTCGCTCAAATTTAAAATCTCGACGTTTCATGACATTCTAAACCTATTTCACGAATAAAAATTTTTGAAAATTTTTTTGCGATTACTATACTTCCAATCCACTACGTGGATGTGGAAGTAAAATACCTTAAGCAAAAAAATTGGATCCATCTACTTTTGCTTTAAAATCCAATTGCAGAAATCTATAACGGCCTGCTGGTCTTGCAGCATATGATTTTGTACATATGTATAATCGTTAGCCTCACACAGGGGAACTTTCTTTGCGAAACTTTGATAGCATCCCGCTCGAACGGTTGTAGCCTTTGGTAATTTATGAACATCCTGTAAACACTTTTCCTTCTCCATTTAATCTAATCTCAATACGTTTTTTTATAGTGGTACTTGCACATTGTAATCTTTACATGAGCTCTCCGCAACGTAAATATCCATTGAAACGTTACAAAACACTAAGAATACAAGTTTATTTTTGTTTATATGGTTTTTATCAATTCTTAGAACTTGAGCTTAAGAGTTACTACACGGTTTTAGATAAACTGTAGGGTTGGTAATTATTTTTTTATTTCGAGATTATCAGATACCTGCCTGGGTTTTCCCAGATGGCTATCTTAAGGTCGTATATAGTATATAGTTATAAATTAGACGGTAATCGTTGGAGTATCTGTCTAAATTTTAATATCAAAACCAAGCAAAATAGAGCTCTTGAAACGATATAGATTGGACTGAGCACACAGGTTGAAGTTGTAGAACAGGACAATGTGTAATTTCTAGACTTTGTCTTCCTGAACAACTATGATTAACTATTTTGTTCTTTTTTTGAAATGATGTTTTGATGTTTTCTTAACCTCTTCTCAAGTCACCTTGAAATCCTTGAAAATCCAGAATGGTTTTGTGTTAGGTAAAGAGAAATAATAATAATAATAATAATTCATTCCCCATTTAAAAAAATACACTTTGGTATATATGGCAAGTCAAAACATAAAGATAATAAAGACAATAATAAAAGTAATAAAATAGATATATAACAACGAAGTAAGTATAACTAACAGCTAACAATAAATAAACAACAACGTTTAAAATATATGTAAATGTAAAGTCATTTTACTAAGACATAAAAACAACAAATTTAGCACTGTAACAGAGATCGAGACAGAACAACATTTAATGTAAATATAAAAAATTCAAATTATAATTCTTGTGTTAGATATTCATCAATACTGTAGTAACCATTTTTCAATAATATATTTTTAACAGTATTTTTGTATTTTGATATAGCCATATTTTGCACATTACTTGGTAATTTATTATATAATACGATGCAATTATAATGAAGTGACTCTGGATATGTTGATGTCCTATGTAAGGCGATGGCTAAAATATTTTTGTTCCGCGTATTATATACACGATGATCCGATAAACAATATTTTCTGTTTCCTTTTCTTTCTATTCTTTTATTAGTTCTATTCTCTTAAGTCTTGAATCGGTATCCTGGCGAACAACCCACGGCATAAAAATGTAACGCGCCGTTGTACTACCTCAGGGGTGGTGGGGACATGTACAAATTGTAGTCATATTGCACATCAGTTGTCTTTCAGAATACTAAGCCTCCTCTGCAGACAATATCACGAGCCGCCACTGACGCCCATGGAATTTGAAACTTTACAAAATGACGAAAATCTGAGTATATTTTGCACATAATGTGAAGAAATATCCGTCTGAACAACTCTGATTAACTATTGTGTTGTTTTTTCGAAATATGTGTACTTTAATGTAATAATATTTCAAAAGTAAAATTGCAATTCCTTTAACACGGTGTACTTGTTGCACACCCAGTATATTTATGACAAAAGTTAGCTACCATCAACGTGCATTTCCTAGTGTAAAAAAGTCTGACAGGTATTTATTTAACACCCATAAATATTTGCCTAATCATGAATTATTGATCAGTTAATAAGGATATATCAAATTAATATTAACATACCATAATGATGTCATACCCGGTTATAAAGTTACTTTTACAAATGTCACACAATCATGCAATTTTTTTTATCTTAAAACTCGATTAGACAAATTTTCCTAGTAGTAATCCCGATAAAGGATGGATCCTATTCCATTCTGTGATTTGCCACACTTAAAATGCATGTATATCATCTAGTATGTAGGTACTTGGTGAGATAATGTTAAGAGCGAATTGGGAAAACCAAATAATTATATCATGAATCAAAAATAGGTCTTCGTAAAGCTTATCCCGTGTTTTATCTTTTGTGATGCGAGATATCAGAGATTGTTTTAACTCGCCAATGATGACAAATGTGTTGGTATGTATCTACTAGAAAGATATCAGATGTGGATATCATACAGATTTTGAAGTTCCTAATTCTGTCTAATCTATATTGAGGGAAATGCCAAGTAGGTCACTCATGCACCTGTTTTATCACGAGGGCAGTAATAATAATTATTACTGCCCTAACTAACTAGATGAAAACCTAGTCAAAACGTAAGTATGGGGAGCTACCAACAATATTATTGATAATCTAGTCTTTTTTTTTTTTTTTTAATCACTTATTTAACGTCGGCCTATTTCCGCTACCAAGGCCAATCACCGACGCCAGGAGACGAGCTACCCCCAACCTGGAAATTTTGCCGAACCTCTTCTCTATCGAAGAGTAGGGATCTTTTACTTGCCTAACATGTAATAGACAAGGGACCGACTGCTTTACATCCCCTCCGAAGGATGGTATATCCACTATGTAACCCCCGCCTAAAGTTACATACCTTCTACGCATGCGCTGATATACAAGCCGTTAGAAGACGGAGCGAGAAGATAATCTAGTCAACATAAAATCCCTGTAAACGTAATAATCATAAAATAATAAAATACTTTTTTTTAAAGAAAACAGTAAGAAAAGGACGACATACGAAAAGAAATAATATAAAGCAGTAATACAATATTTGTTACCTGTGTTAAAAGGAAAAAATTCTTGCAGAGTGTAAATTGCTTTTTGTAATAGTATTTTTTTTTTAATTTTAATTTAAACAATTTTAAACCAGCTATTTCTTTCAAATAATTAGGGAGATAGTTGTATATCTTAATAGGCATAACTGCCACACCATTGCTTGTAGCAGAGAGATTGTGTTTAGGCAGTAAAATGTCATTCGTGTGTCTTAAGTGATATTGTATATTTTGATCGGAAAATTGGATAACTTGATTAATATTAGACTTAACAAACAAACAGCATGATAAAATGTAGTCCCCTCCCTCCATATCCGCCCACCATACCAAAAATTTTCAGAGAGAAAATAGTTTCGTAGTTATATACTCTTCCGTTACTGGCAGATGGTAACTTTTCGTCGTCGAATTTGCACGGCATTTCCTAGACTATAGTCTCATATACCTATTTTTCATCAGTTGAACCAAACTGCTCTCGCAGGAAATGGTAGTAAATTCTTGGTCACAAATGTCAGATATTTATATATATTTTTTTATTAACTACTGGAAATTTTCCTCTGCATTCCACATTTAACTATATTTCTTATACAAAATTTACTACAAGCATTGCTTGCTGCCTAAAATGGGAGAATTCAAAACGCGTTTTGGAAACAAACAATAAAATTAAATTAAATAAGGGATTTATGAAATCAGATGTAAGGATTATAATTTGAAGTGTGTTGGACAAACAATACATCAAATTATAATCAGATTCGGGAAGCATATGACCTAAAATTAAATAAGAGGTCAGAGCTTCACAAAATCAGTCATGAAGATTGTAAATTAGACTACATTGGAGAAACGGAACATCTAATTGTAACCAGATTCAAGAAGCATATGGCCCAAAAATGAATGAGATGACTAATCAGTCATGAGGGTTGTACTTTAAACTAAGTTGGACAGACCAAACAACCAGTTGCAATTGGGTTTAAGGAGCATATGACCCATTTTAAATGTGGAAGAACTGAGTGTAGTACATATTTCCCTACATTATTCTGATAACAATCAGGATAGATATAAATAACTTAAGGTTAATTAGAAATGTAGCAAATAACATAGTTTAGAAATGGGGTCATTTAGTCAAATTTTATAGGTTTGTTCCAACATGCAGTTTGATCGTCCGTTGATCAATCAAAAGTAGTCACTCAGTCGTCTATTTATCTATCGCTGTAACATATTCATACTGGACGGCTCTATTTGACTGTTCAAAGGACGATTAAACTGTGTGTTGGAACAAACATATTGCACTTTTATTACAGTTATCATCAAATAGTTATTTTACTGAAAGTCGAGGTTGATCCGATAAGTAGTTCCAAAAATATGCCGCTTTAAAATCAAATTCTTCATAAACTGATGCGCTCGAATCCCTCATGTCTTTGTCTTCTAAGTCCTATCTCACTTAATTCCGTTATCACGGAAGTGAGTGTTAGTATTACCATTAAGGAGACCTAGGATCTTTTACTATATGCGAATCCGGCTATTTAAAAGAACATTCGTCTAATCTGCCAGCGGGATTTAATTAAGGTGATGGAGTATTTTAACACAAATCACCAGTATATAAATGCCGAAATGAAAGAAGTATTTATACACGAAAGACAAAAAAGAAAATTTGAAAAAATATTGTTGGTTGTACCACCCCGTATATATATGTTATACTGTACCGCCCCGTATACAGGTATCATACGATGGCTGAGGTTGCGGCTATCCTAACTGCTTGGGCGTGGGTGGAAATAAGTCAGTTTCCAAGCCAGCTTCGTTCAGTGAAGTTGGGGAACTCGAAATTTGTAGTTTGTCAAAATTTACCCAAGTGAAGTTTTAATATATATAATCTTAATCAATTGTCAATTTTTCAACCTTCTCTTGGAAGAACCTATTTTTGAATGTAGAGTAAAATGATACTGTTCGCCGTGTTCTATTGTTTGATATGTTGTATTACATAGGGTAGTAATAGCAGTGTTTACTGTGGGGGTATTGAAATGCTCTCCACGATTAAGGGTAGATTTTATCGCTATTATATGGAATAGTGTTTTAGATATATTTTTATTATTATTAACGTAAATCATTTAGTCATTTGTAAAATTTCGTCACTATATTTTCCGAAGTGAATTGACTTACTACAAAGATTCGTTGTTATTTCCTTAAGAAGTCAATTATAACTTGTTGGTAACAGATTGTCCTTAATTTTGTGAAAAAATTGCTTGTAATATTTTACCGTCAATATTTTATTAAAAGTAACTAAATTCAGAGCATTAGTATTATTCTCTCTTTAAGGGAGTTCTGTCCACTTACCTTTAATATACAGGGCTCACGAATTCACAGCCCCGGAGAGCACTACCTACCTATTAATTATTCAGGGTTCGGACTTGTATGGAAAACCTGGAGAACCTGGAAAATTCAGGGAATTTAAAAATCTTTAAAAAAACCTGGAAATATCAGGGAATTTTACAAATTGTATAAAAAAATCAGGGAATTCTGCATCTCGATATGGAAAACCATAGATTTCTTAAAAATTTTCACCGATTCAATTCAATTCTAGGAATAATTTGATGTCGAATAAGAAACTACTTCACAAAAAAATATGTGAAAAATAATATTTTTGGTTATGGAAAACCTGGAAAAGTCAGGGAATTTTTTCAGCTTCACAGAGTCTGAACCCTGTTATTTATTTTTCTGTTAAATCAGAGTGGTGGCAGCGAAACTACCAACTATTTCGTTAACTTCTTTTATTATTAGTTTTCATTTTAACTTAACATTTCTAATTTTTGTGTGGTTAATAACCACCCTTCGTTTATGTACAGGGTGCCCCAAATTGCTTGATTTTGGCTGGTTTTCCTATTTTCAGACCAGGTAGAGGAAAAACTGACGTATGGGTCTAGAGCTCGATTTTTGTGAAACGCCGATTGGTGAAAACCGCATTTCGATATCTCTAACCGTTTCTGAGATATCGGCAAAAATTGACATTTGGCAGATTCCGAAAAACTGTCATAACTTTTTTATTTGTGAATATTTTTTCAAAAGGTAAAAACTTTCTAAGGGCACTTTTTGACGTAGAATAAGACGAATTAGTCAAAAAAAATATATCGCTTTTCAATTGTTCGATATCAAAGCTAACTTTGTTATTTCAAATGGAAACCATAGTTGGCTTTAACTTTAGAAAATAGGAAAAAAAATAAGCTTTCCAAAAATATATATTTCAAGATATGTCTAGTCATCCTTGCTGCCAATATAACAGATTTCTCTTTAAAAATTACATTTTAGCAGAGTTGGCCATGGAAAACAAGAGTTTCAGTTATTCAAATGAAAACAATAGTTTTTCTATTAAATTAATTTTATTAATTAAACATATTTCATTAATCTTTAACGATTGAAGTATCACAAATCGTGTTCAAATTGTCTACCATTTTGGTCGATGCACAACTGACATCTCTTCTTTACTGATTTCTCGGCATTTAAGAGTTGTAACGGTGTTATCCCAGCGATTGTATTTCTCACTCATTGCTCTAAATCTTGACGCGTTTCTGGTATGGTTTTAAATATCTGGTCTTTGACGAAACCCCAAATAAAAAAGTCCAAAGGACTTAGGTCCGGAGATCTTGCAGGCCATGGTATGGGCCCCCTTGTTCCTATCCACCGACCCTCGAACATTTGATTTAGCTTGTTCCTTGTAACCGCCGCGTTATGGGCTGGTGGGCCATCTTGTTGATAAAACTTTCGTACCAAATCGGCAAGGGGCAAGTCTTCTAAATATGGTTCAACAATGTTTTCCAAAATATTAACGTACCGTTGGGCGTTAAGATTTTCGTCATAAATAAAAGGTCCAATCATTCGTTGCCCCACTATTCCAATCCAAATATTGAAACCAAATCGTCCTTGCATATTTCTAGGTTGGAAAAAACATGCTCATTATATATGGTCCGACCAACGATGCCGATTATGTCGATTAAATATTCCGTTGCTGGTTACTCTAGCTTCGGCGGTCCACATGACATTTCGGTGAAAATTTTCAATTTCATTGCATTTTCTGATGAACCAGTTGCAGAAATTAATCCTGCGTTCTTGATCACCAGGGAATATTTGATGAGTGAGCCTGATTTTATAAGGTTTATATTTCTTGAGAATTATTTGGCTACGTCTTTTGGTCACACCCTTCGTTACAGTTATTTCTCTGGTAGAAATTTCAGGATTTTCTAAAACCGCACCCAATTACTTCTGCCTCCACCTTGCCTCTACCTTCAATAGGATACTGTTTAGGTCTGGGCTTGACAAATGATCCCTAATTCATCAAAGCATTTTCCAATCTAGGAAATATTTGTTCGCTTGGCTGCTGGCGTTCAGGGTAACGTTCGAAATATAGATTTAATGCATCTTCAGAATTTTGGCCTGATTCAATATAGCATATAAACATCTGGCATTTTTCAAAGTTTTCATACATTTTGGAATAATGCAGAGAGATTATAACAGATGTCAACTTTAACACTTATTTTATTTACTGTTAAACTAACTTTTAGATACGCAAAGCAACTGTTCTTGTGTGGCGAACTGGGTTAAAATGTTAAATGTTAAAAAAATGTAATTTTTAAAGAGAAATGTGTTATATTGGCAGCAAGGATGACTAGACATATCTTGACATATATATTTTTGGAAAGCTTATTTTTTTTCATATTTTCTAAAGTTAAAGCCAACTACGGTTTCCATTTGAAATAACAAAGTTAGCTTTGATATCAAACAATTGAAAAGCGATATATTTTTTTTGACTAATGCATCTTATTCTACGTCAAAAAGTGCCCGTTGAAAGTTTTTACCGTTGATTACACTTGATTCACAAATAAAAAAGTTATCACAGTTTTTCGGAATCTGCCAAATGTCAATTTTTGCCGATATCTCGGAAACGGTTAGAGATATCGAAATGCGGTTTTCACCAATTGGAGTTTCACAAAAATCGAGCTCTAGACTCATACGTCAGTTTTTCTCTACCTGGTCTGACAATACGAAAACCAGCCAAAATCAAGCAATTTGAGGCACCCTGTACAATGGTGGCTGTGGAGGGATTTCCTTACATTGTTGAGAGTCGTTTTCATTAATTTCGCACCGTCTGGAATGGCTAATAAACAGAATTTGTCCTACCTTGAGGCGACGTGCTCACTGTAGATGGTCTGGGAGGCAATGGTGGTTGTCCTAAGGATGTGGAGCCCCTCCAAGGGTGAAATTCAGCAATTTTATGAAATTCACTTCTGTGCTCCTAATACTTATTCAATCAAAAAGCACCAACTTGCTTATTTTTGTTCCTATGGGGTTGAAATTTTGCAGGGAGACGATGGTCGACCTGAGAGATGATTTGAGCAAGGGTAAACCACCCTAAGTTGAACTGGATGTCTGCTTGTTCACCCCAAATCTGCATAGCTAGCGTCGAGCCGGCTTTCTTTCGTGGTAAAGCAAACGTTGCTTTGTGGAGATTTCAGAAATAAAACATAGTTTTAGTATAACGAAGATGCTTTTACAAAAATATTTAAATACTTTTTACAAGTGATTCAGGTTACGAGAGTTTCGTATCAGCCTTACGTAAGTTTAGGTTTCATAGGTACATTTATTGTTAAACACACAACACAACACGAGAAAGTCCAGTGTGACTATTCTTATTCATAATTTTTTGTCGTTTGACACGGTTTTATAGAATTTTGACTTAACATAACTTGTTGCGAAAAAAATGTTTGCGGACGTAGAGTGCTGCCCTCTCTGATTCTCTGGTCGCCACTCATCTCCATGGGGTTGCAGCCCAGAATTTTCATATCGGATTCTAAATAAGGGAGCATAGAGTTCTCTTTGATGGCGGGTGGTGTTTATCGAATATCGTGTAGCTAGTTATTTATTATAAATAACATTTAAAAACAGAACGCTTTGCTTCGATATACAGACCGTTAGGCATCTAGGCGAGCAGCTTTATCTCTTCACATGTTCGGAGCCTTTGACATCACGTAGTTATAACATGATAGTGCCACGTGTTGATGTTCTTGATTTATTTTAAGTCCTATAGAAACTTTGGAAAATTGTTTTCTTTTGCCTTTCGAAATAAGATCTTTCAGAAAATGTAATTTTAAAAAAATGTAAAATGTAAAAATGGAATAAATAGTGACCCCAGATTTATTAGTTAGTAGGTTACGAATAAATCTTAGAACGTTCATAGTTGTACTTTAGTTTTCATCATCTCCTGATGATGCCAACATAGTCGTCGAGGGTACTTTTCGGCGATCATGGAACTTACTTACTTCATCCTCAGAAGTTATATTGCTTGGTGTATTTGCCTCAATTATGGGGGCCAACAGGTTTAATATAATAAATAAAACAAAGCGTTATAATAATAAATAATTTAATATTTTCCTAGAGAAATAAATACATTTTATCTAACACAAACATACAGTCTCATTCATACTTTGTTTACAATATATAAATACATTCACATTTAATTTTTTATTCTGTTTGTTAATCTTGACAAGCATTTATCTTAATTGTATAATAAATCATTTATTTATTAAGATTAAATACGAAAATATTCTTGGGACTAGCTTGATTCCAGAAAATTCAATTTATAAAATTACAAAAATATAAATATATCATCTCGTGACGAAACAAAGATTAACGATACAATTTGTGATGATGAAACCGGATGTGCCGAATTTACCTAGTGCAATATTCGAATTAGAAAATAAATTCTGCACATACCGATCGAGAGTGAAATCGTACCATAACCTCGCTATAAAAAATAAACTATATTTGGCAAGTTAAACTTGCCGATATTAGTAATGTGCTGATGTTGAAAGGTAATTTTTAAATTTCTTTCCAAACTAATAAATAATGACTGTTTCGTGCCATTCTTATCGTTACTGTTAGAATTTGTTCAATTATGCCTAGAAAGTGGCAAAAATTGTCACAAATGACGTCACCCGGAAATTACATTTAGTACGAATAGTACGATAATGATCGAGTTTTGTGAGGTTATGGTACAGATCTCGCCCCCTGTAAAATGAAAATGATTAATAAATAAATGGGATAGAACTTAAAAATACATAATTTACAGGTTTAACCTGCGCATCTTATGCTTTACAATCTAAATTATAATGTAACAAATAAATAAACTAGGAGTTGATGTATGTGAGGTTTTTCTTTTCGATCTGGGTCAATGTCGCTTACAGCGTAACTTAGAAGTCAAATTAACATAAACATTATTAATTAGGTACTAGAATTTTTCCAAACAGGTAACTTTCTGAAAGGAACCTTAGAGACAATTAGCGTTTACAAATAAACGATTAAAAAAAAGATTTTAGGTCTAGAAATATAAATTAATGATACATGGTTGGGGTACTAAGTATGACTACTTAATGAAAATGTAACTGGTAATTTACTTAAAACGTAAAATTCTTTGGTAATCACCATTTTATTTCTACATTATTTTTTATCTACACCTAAATAATGAATGCTTTTACAGTTATTATTGTGAAAAACTGTACTGTTATGGTCTTTTGGGGGGGACTAAATTTCGTTATTCAGCTGAGATTCATTTCATGATACTTAGACAGACGGACAAACTTACAATGAGCATTTGCTTCAAAATAAACGTGCAAGAAAATTATTCAGGAGTAGAAATGTATGAGACCTAGTAAGATCTTATTGAGGAACCTTAAAGGCAATAGAATATCGTCTTATGAAGTTTTTCTCTGATACTGACAGAATTTTTTTTTTCTTTCGTTAATAAACACACAGAACTGCCTTTCTTATTAGAGAACAAAAAGATGTTAATGAAGTTAAAAACTTGTTAAAATTTGCAAAGATCCGTTTCGAAACACCTTTTTTTCACAATATGGCGCGTGCATTGTTTGACTAACATAACCTCAAATATTACATTTTTGTACGTTTATACTCATTTTAAATGTTTTTATTCGCATTTCTAGATTGGAACCAGTGTAACATTAACGAACTCTCTCGGATAGGATGCATGTAATTTTTTTAAACCATTGAATGTTAAAAATAGACCGCTAATTATAGGTTGGATTTCTAACCTGTAAATATTAGTATATTTTAAAAAATTATGCGTTCTATCCGAGAAAGTTCATTAATGGTACACTGGTTCCAATCTAGAAATGCGAATAAAAACATTAAAAATGAGTATAAACTTAAAAAATGTAATATTTGAGGTTATGTTAGTCATCCAATGCACGCGCTTTATATCGAATTAAGTTTTCTTAGTACATCAAACTTCAGTTCTTCAGTTTGTGGCTACTAGTGAAACATGGTGTGATTTTTACCCCAGTGTTTATCGTATCTTGAAAATTATGGCAATTAAGGATTTTTATATCCAAAGCTTGGAGCACTTTAAGGCTATTTGCATCGTTATTCTTTTTTAGTAAAATATGCATTTCTTGCCTCAGTCGCAGTATATCAAAATTTCGCGCTGGAATAAAAAAATCAGGGTTCGTTCTACAAAACAAATAATACTAATAATAATAATTCCTAGCATAACCAGAATTCAGGTTATCGAAAGAATGCAAAGATTGCAAATCAATAATTTTACAAATAGTTTTTTTTTTTAATTCTCCTAGATAGTTTTTTTCTGCTGTTTACAAAATCCTATAAAGAATATGTTTCATTACAAATAATGCCATTTTCGTCGAAAAACAAAAAATGTTTTTCAGAGAGTCCACAGATGACTTGCGAGTTTTTTTACTTCTTTTTACGGTTAAGTGTAAGAATAGATAAAATTATCTAAACTTCACCCTATGTTGTGGAAATTTTTTCTCAATAGCGTTATTTACTGTTATTAACAGTTGCTTATTTCTCCCGTAAAATTTAAAAAAAACAGCTCTGTGGAGAGTTTAAACAGAAAAAAATGCACAAATCTCATACTCAAACGGATATAACTTTTGTCAGACTATAGAAAAATAGCGTGAAACGAAATTCTAGTGCCAGATGGTGAAAGACTCATATCCTTCTACTTAGAAACGTTTTTCTATTTCAAATAAGTGAGACAGCGGGACCTGCCCGCTTCACTAATAATCTTGCCCTTGCAAAAACCAAAGCAAGTGGTTAAGAACAATTTTGAAATTACTTTACGATAAATAAGAACTCTGTTTCTCGCAAGAACTACGCAGTACGATCCACATACTGTACATAGTTGTAAAACTCTTTGGTTTATTTGAATTCAAAAAGTACTAAGACAACGTAACTGTAAACTTTAATGTGAACGAGTTGGTATTATATATCTTAAAAATGAAATAAATAAACCTGACAGCTAAGCTGTGCTGAAGAAGAATGACAGTTATGAAACAGCAAAATCAACAAAAATTAATTTAACATCTTTTAGATAACTATTTAGAGCCCTGTTTCCAATGTCCATTCACTACCAAGTAAACCGACTTCGTGCCAGCTTATCTCATTATAAGTCTTCCACCTGCTTAGTTTTACGGGTGTACAGTGGGTACACCCGATTCTTACACGCGGACAGTGAAATGCCGGTTTGCTAAGATCAACAAACAGAAGACATATTGGTAATTTGTTATCCTATCTATCTAGGCGCCGACAACGACGCGTTTAGAATACTTTCTTGGTGTTCCCTGATGTTGGTATGTATAGGTACCAACCAGTCTTTGGTGCAACTCAGAGGGAGTATGGATACTCCGATAAGTATGCAGTAAGTGAAGTGGGTAATTCTAGTTGAGTATGTGGGGGAGGCAGCATCGTTAGCCTAGGCATCACAGACGCCTGCAGAGCCTTGTGGATGGACAGCCTGGCGAGGTGCTTCAAGCTAGGCGTCTCCGGCTTCTTCCTCAACGGCTTCTCCAGGAGGATGGAGGAGTACCACTTGCCGTGGGGATCGACCCACACCTGAAATAGAGTAAAACAGGATTAGTTACAGAACCACTAGATATTAATAAATACTGTTAGTGGAATAAAAGTAAGGGTCTAATTATTGTTATTCAACATACATAAAATTGAAAAAAAAAAATTGCATATGTTGAATAAATAAACAAAGAGTTAACCGATCAAACATGCACTTGATTTGGCATAATAAATCTGATAAACTGACACCAATTTCAAGGTTGGAGTATGACATAATTTTTATCTTTTTTCTTTCGGCTCTTACATGGCTAATAGCTCAAAATGCGTTGTAATGATGTCACAATTTGCATTGCTAGTACTAGATGTATAAACTATTCTATTCAATTCTTTACCTGTGCGCTGTTCCTGCACAAGCGGCTCTGCTCAACATAGTGCTGGACCAGGTCGATAACCCCCGGGAATAGGGGCATGGCCGACTGGAGATGAGGCTGCGCGTCCAGCCTGAAGTACCCGTTGATGTAGAACAAACGCACTGACGTCGGTCCACGTTCTGTCTGAACACTTAGCGAGAACAAAAACTTAGGGTTCGATGAATTCCGCACTAGGAACGTACCAACCGGAGCGTCCTTTAACAGTTCATGACTCTGTTGGTAGGTGATGCCCTCGTAGTACCAGCCGGATTGGCGAAGAGCCCGAACGGTGGCCGACAACTTTTGAAGTTCGGTGTCGGGTTTGGCGTCGGGCGTGGGGGCGGGCTGTAGCGGGGCGGCGGCGAAGGGTGGCAGGATGAAGGCGAGCGGCATGCTGGGCGACACTTGGGGCGAGGGGCAGGGGCTCTCGGGCGGGGCCAGGGTGACCAGGCCGCCGCCGCTCAGGACGTGCAGCGATCTCCGTACGTTGCGACATGCCTGGGACGGAGAACAGCACTGGAACTCGTGCTTGCAGTTGGGACATACCGTACTACAGCCTAACATTGCAGGCGAATGCCATGCCCAATTGGAGAATTCAGTCTGGAACAAAAAAAAATCGTATTAGATAACAGTTCATAGAGGCAAGTTTAATGGTTTTTGTCACCAACTACGTTAAAATGTTTAGTAACTGAGCTTACGTATCTTAAAAAAGGAAATGAATATTCTGCGCTGGAGAGGTACAATAATTGCGAAACAGCAAAGTCAACGATATCGACAAAAATGTCTTTAACATCTTATTTTTAACACTAAAGAATTCATTTTCAAACATTAAGTAGCAAATTGAATCATCAAGTATTAGATACTGAAAGGACGGCTGCGTTTCCAAACTCTAGTAAAAGACCACTAAAACGCTGCGAGGTATTTTTCGTACAGTTATTTTACGAATGTAAATGTAAACTTCATTGTGACGGAGCTGGTTTTATATGCCTTTAAAAAATAAATAGGTATTTCTGCGCTGACAAGGCACAATAACTGCGAAACAGCAAAGTCCACGATATTGATAGAAATGAATTTAACATCTTTTCGATTTAAATTTACTTGTTTCCTGTACAAAATTTTAAACGTTTCTAACCTCATAATCCATAATAAATGATGTGAGCCCATCGAGTACCAGAAACCGAACGGTAGGTTGCATTCCTGAACTCAAGTAAAACACCACTAAGACTTTTTCGTCGCAAGAACTAGACCGACTACGGTAGGTTCCCCGGAAAATGTGCGAAGCAAACTAATTCCACGCGAAATCAAGGCAACACTTTTTCTTATCTCGCCATAGCGGTACAAAAATATTGTTTTTATTATCTATTAAAATAATTCATAATAATCCGGCGTTTAAAAGAAACACAATTCAATGATTTATGAAACGTTACGTCAGCGGAATTTCTAGGAATACTACAAAATGATTGTGTTAGATTGAGTGAGGCCCAGGTATTATTATAAGATAACTTGTGAAAAAACCTATTCAGCGGATACGAAATATTGTTCTCGTTCTACGCCTACTTGATTTGCGTTCGTTTCTTTATCGAAATAGCAAGGACGTCGAGCGTATAATTAAAGTGAAGGAAAAATTAATTTTGAATTAAATATATATTCACTGAGAATATTAATTCCACTGCTGGATAGGTCTATGTCCTGAAGAGCTCATAACAAGGGCGAAAAACGTTTGAAGGGCTTATAATCTAGTCAAATTAGATTAAAAAATATCTAATCTAAATAAAAATGTCCGCCTAGCTGAACTTTTGTATGAAGCAGGTTTCCGACTTTTTAAAAACGCCAAAGCCAGTCAGTATTGGAAATTACTATACTATTATTTATCAAGAGACACTTTAACATCATCCACGCTCACAGAAATATTAAGTAAGCACCCGCGTATCTTTACAGGAATAAATATCTATCCACACCACAGTTTAATTTGAATTGATATTTCTCAATAAATAAACGGTAGGTTGTTATCAAAAGAATGTAAATATTGGAAATGTATATTTTCTTAAACAGTTTTTCTTTCTCATATTTTTCTTCTTTTCATTTATTTTGTACAATATTTTGTGTACTCTTAGAATTTTCACATTATTTGTAAAAAAACCGTTACCTATGCTTTATAAATCTGTATACTGTTTTTTTTTTTTCACTTGGCGTACTATCAAAGTTACATCATGTTTGTTGCCTAGATAGACTCCCTTCGACCACAAATCGCCGCCTATGCTCGAGCCGAAAAGAATACGTTGAACAACCTCAGCCGCAGTGTTGTGGTTTGCGTGGAAGTGTTGTCAAAAGACTATAATATGCGGTAGGGTAAGCGAGAACGGTGTAAAAATAGCTCGGGAAGTCGCAGTCAGACTGAATACGAAATCGAATTCGCAGACTTCCCTTGACGAACAGTAATAATGGTATTACTTTTATAAATTCTCCACCTTTTTTATATTAGTCTAATAAAATCAGACTTTGCCTATAAAAGATTATTATCAACCAGCTGCTTTTTTATTTTTACGTTTTAAACAAAACCTCAAAAGTCCCCCTCGATAGTGCCTCCGCAAAAATGTTATGGGGGTGAAATAGGGTAAAATTTTGTTTTTCATAATTATTCTACAATTTTCCGGGAAAAACGGTTAAACATGCATAGAGTATATAGGCTCTACTACTAGTTAGGTATAATAGATAGGTGAAAAATGGATGGTAACACTGGTAGGCGAACATACACCTTACAATGCCGCTAATATTAGCCCCACCACCAAACATGGGTACTGTTGTACGAGCTGTAGTAAATTTTTAATAATTATATTTTTTTCAGTGCTTGTAATGTGAAAAAATATAAAAAATCTGTAAAGGTATTTACACAAAACGTCCCTCATTATTTGTGCATGGCGGTCACTCTAAAAAATTATTAATAAATGACATTGAGAATAATAATAATCGGAATATAGTTACTGCTATTATTACAAAAAAAAACCTGATAACTTTTGGTCAAAAACATATACAGAGTTCTCATCCAACAGCAAAAGTTCAATACTAAATAACAGGTGCCAAATATGGAAGGCTTGCGCAAATACCTTTACAAATGTCCACCATGACTGAATTATTTCTTGGGATGCCATTATTCGATAAAAGTATAATAGGTGCATATGCCAAATATTATCGCCATCTGTCACATTTTCAATCCTACATTCACGTAATGGAGTGGAAGTACAGTGGTGGTTAAAAACATTTTCATTTTTTTTTTTTTTCTGAAATAGGTTAGAATGTCATGAAACGTGAAAATTATAAATTTGAGCAAAAACAATTTTTTCCATCTATTCTAGAGTTAATTTTTTTTCCAAAATGGTGAAAAGGTGTTGCAAATTTTTTTTTCCGAAATAGGTTTGGAATGTCATGAAACGTAGAAATTTTAAATTTGAGCAAAAAAATATTTCGTCTATTCTATAGTAGTGTTGTTTAGGTAATCTATACCTAAACATGTTTTCATTTTTTTTTTATTTTTCAAAAACATTTTAAAATTTGTTTGAATAATTTTAAAATGCCATGGAAACGTGGAAATTTTAAATCTGAACAAAGAAAAAAAATTCCATCTATTTTAGTGGTAAAATTTTTTCAAAAATGAAAAAAAAAATTCTATTTTTTTTAAATAGATTTAGAACGCTATGAAACGTGGAAATTTTAAATTTGGAGAAAAAAAAACATTCCATCTATTTTAGTGGTAAAGAAATTTTCAAAAATGTTGGTAAAAAATTTACAAAAAAAATGTTTCTTTTAAATACGTTTAGAATGCAATGAAACGTGGAAATTTTAAATTTGAACAAAGAAAAATTTTTTTTCTTGGTAAAAAAATTTTCAAAAATGTTGGTGAAAAAAATGTTCAAATTTTTTTTCTTCAGAAATAGGTTCAGCGTGTCATGAAACGTGGAAATTTTAAATTTGCGCAAAAAAATATTTCGTCTATTCTATAGTAATGATATAGATTACCTAAACATGATTTAATTTTTTTTTAATTTTTCAAAAACATTTTAAAATTTGTTTGAATAATTTTAAAATGCCATGGAAACGTGGAAATTTTAAATCTGAACAAAGAAAAAAAATTCTATCTATTTTAGTGGTAAAATTTTTTCAAAAATGAAAAAATATTTTCTATTTTTTTTAAATAGATTTAGAACGCTATGAAACGTGGAAATTTTAAATTTGGAGAAAGAAAAAAATTTTCCATCTATTTTAGTGGTAAAAATTTTTCAAAAATGTTGGTAAAAAATTTACAAAAAAATGTTTCTTTTAAATACGTGGGAATTTTAAATTTGAACAAAGAAAAATTTTTTTTTTCTTGGTAAAAAAATTTTCAAAAATGGTGAAAAAAATTTTCAATTTTTTTTTCTTCAGAAATAGGTTCAGCGTGTCATGAAATGTGGAAATTTTAAATTTGAGCAAAAAAAATTTTTTTCACTATTTATCCCGTTTAGACGTTCCACCCTGTATATTTTCCAGTGAAAGTTTTACTATTTCTTCGCTTACAGCAGGGTCAACTACCTACCAGATTTGACTGCTCTCCGTCAAGTAGTTTTTTAGTTAATGCACCAACAGACAGACAGACAGACTGACTGAATTGAAAACCTATATTTTCGTAATCTACGTGATCTGAAACATCAGAATCCGAAAAAATCTCGGAGGGTGATTTTTTCTCGAATACAATACTTCCCTTCGTTATGCGAGGGAAGTAAAAATGTAACTTCAGATAGTAGAGTCTGGCATATGGCCTCCATTTAGAATTTTTTGAAAATGTTAATTACAAATTTTTTAACATTGCCAAAACTAAAATCGTTTAGATCTCGGCTTAAAATGTTTAAAAAAGGGTCCACAAAAGGTGAAATCAACGTATTTTTTTCTGACGGATCTAATGCCGTTTGAATCTTAATAATATTTGCATAATCAAAGACATTATTGCAATTTTTGTTACTTGCAAACCTTATTTTTCATAAATAAATATTTCCCGCAAAAATCATGATAAAAAGTGCCTTGGTTCAAAGTTATAAGCAAATTATTTTTTTTTTGCAAAACGTCATATTTTGCAAAATTTTGCATGAATGATATAATGGACACCGGGAGTCTATTTGGTAACCATTGAAGAATTCGTATAGTTATGTAACTTTAAATACTAAACTGAAAATTTGCAAAAATTCGCCAGTTTTTGCTATGTAAAAATAGTATTTATTATTCAAACATAATGAAACCAATTTCCTTTAAAAGTACATGTATTTCCGAGTAAAATGAGCTTTGGAAAGTTCAAATCGGACGATTAGAATGGAAGTTATAAAGAAAAAGGCTTATAAACAATTATGAATTTTGCAATAACAAATTTAACGGTGGGTGAATTACATCAAGAGTATTTCTCCAGTAATGTAGCTAATTTTTTACTATTTTAACAAAAAAAAATCAGCGTGCTAACAGCAACAACTTAATTACTTTTTTGGGCTGAAATCACTGGTCTAAATGTGGTCTAATTTTACTAGGCTATAATTGCAAAACTTTTATAAAATAAATTCTCCTTTCTTCTATGTAACATTGCAACATTTGGGCAACACTTGCGTAGACAAGTCGTTTCCTGCTCTAATAAAGTTAGAAGATTATCACCTACAATCGAGAGATAAGATAGCAGGTGTTAATTAATCTCATATCGTTCGGGAAGTCGTCACGATATTTCAAGAAAATACCTCACAATTTCGTCATCAGTGAATTCTTGGAACGGTAAGAACAGGTCCTTGTCTTAAAAGGCGATAATCTACATTGAAAAATAAAAATGCTGTATGGTTTTATACGTTGCGTAAAAAGAGGTCACTAAAGAAATCGTTATAAAACCAAAATAAATATTTTTTGGAAATTCCAATAGCACATCAAATTTGAATAGTTTTTTAAATTTTCTAGCCTAGTTTGGATAGTGTAAATCATTTATAAAAGAAATAAAGCGGTTTGCAATTGAGGCTTGAAAGAAAAATCAATCGTTTATTACTTAGAAAGTGAAAAACCGATCTTGCTGAAATTCGGAACACTTTTTTATATCATTGTAAGCAACAATTTGTGAAAGTTTCAGGCTTCTAGGTGTTTCCGTTTCCGAGTTATTTAATGTTAAAAAAGGCACTTTTTCAACTTTGAACACCATTTGCAAAGATAAAGGATACTCAATCCTGCTGGTGGTGATTATTAAAATGGCATGTTGGCTGTTTCCTCTGCACAATGGAATACCTAATATCTTATTTGAAACTGCCCTATGGCAGACCGTCTCAACGTTACATTAGCATTTCTGCTCGTTTGTAGCTACGGCACTGCATATTTGTCATCTTTCCCAAGCCAAGAACGAGGCGTTTTATACCTGCCTTTCCAATTTCAAACTTCCCGGTATCCAACAGGCCCAACTTGCAGGTGCACGGACTCTTACTGGACCCTCTCTGTTTGCGCTCATGGGCGAGAGAAAGAGACGCTGAGCAGCAGCGCTCTCGAGGCTGGGACTCTGGTTCCAAGAAGTCTGATTGCTGCGTATTCGCGGAAAGCGTATGTGTGTAGCTCTCGGCTCTCTACCTCCAGTAGAATGTCGGGTAGTAGCCGATTTTTTTGTATGCATGTATAGACCGAGCGTTAGGGACGAAAAACAGACCAAAATGCCTCGAATTGAAGAAGGTTGCGGGTTTTTTAATGGTTACATTTTATGATTCTGAATAAGTACATAGATTGGCCAATAAATCCGTTTATTATAGCCACAGCCAAGATAATTGTCGAACGTGTTTTTTTGCGATACCTCTTGAAAAGTTCCCAAACAGCACATAGTCTCAAGAGAGTTTTTATAACTATGATAAACGTTTCTACAACTTATAATAATAATAATAAACCGTTTTTAATAAGGCGAAGTTTAGCCATAGGCCACTCCTACATTTTGTAACCTTGTTATTTGAAATTATAACACTAAAAAGTTAACAACGGTTATATAACTGTTCAAAGTTTTGTGTACCACTTTTAAACGTTGTTTAGTAAAGTTTTTTGTGAGGATTTAGATTGGAGTTTTATTAAACTTAATCAAACGTTCTATATGCGACTTGTTATAGAGTTCTGGCTTGGAGTTGTATTAAAGTTTGTACCATATCTTTTACGGAAATTATTTAGTGGTTCGATTTGAAGTTGTACTGAATTGTATGCGACGTTGCATAAGACGATTAAGTAAATATAATTTTTTGATTCTTAAACGTTTATAGATGACTTAATAAATACGTTCTATAATGTAATTATATTTGAAGTTTTATAATGGTTTCAATCACGTTGTAAAAGCTTATATTTGTGTGTATATACTCAAATATTATATTTCTGCAGGTGATAATGTGGGTAGGATCTAGTGGTTTTTGTGTTGAATTGTCATTAAGATTAGACGATAATGATGAGGACTATCAATTTTAATTTGCAATGCCAAGGATAAAACAAATAGATATGAAAAATCTGGAGTCTGTAGGTTAAATTGCTCAAAGTGCAATATCATATATATAGGACAGACCGGACATAATTACTAAACTACTAAAAGAAAAGCTATGTGTAAAAATATTAATGAAATCGTTGCATTTTTTCGATAACCTGACTTCTGGTTATCGAAAGAATGCAAAGATTTCATTAATATTTTTACACATATCTTTTCTTTTAGTTGTAGATAGTTATTTTTTCTGATGTTTGCAAAATCCTATAAAGAATATGTTTCAAAACTATACTTGGTTTTGGATATAATACATAAATTTATTTCCTTTATTTTAAATTGTTTTTGAAGCGCTTTGTTTTTTATAGTGATAAAACAATTAAATTCACAAACAGTATTCATTTGCAGCTAATTTTCAACAGTATCAAGTATGTTTAAAAATGAATTATTATTTGTTTGCTTATAATGTTTCAATAGGATCAAGTATATTACATATAACGTTTAAGTGTATTATGTACAGTAAAATATTGAAGACCATAACAAAGTAATCCATTTAGTGGTATGTGTTCACACTATAACTAAAGATAAAGAAAACTTATTTCTTTTGAGTTTTATAAATAGGTTGCAATGACGTGTTTACATATCATTATATGTATGTTGTTGAGGTGCCGATATAAAAATAAAACACGACTGCCTAAGGTTAGTTATTTAGTAGTGTTAAAGAAAGGTTTGAAATGGTACTGTAACGTTTTGTAACAATCTTACTGACAGAAACGTTTATGGAACGTGGATATAGCTATATTATGGTTCTATTAGAGTTTTAGTAGAAGTTGCATAGTTTTAAGCACAGTTTTATTAACGTCTATTAAACCATTATATAACCAGTTTGTGCTACTTGGGGCTTACTAAAATCTAATAGTAATCCGGTTGAGTGATTAATCTCAGTAGTTGCTCTAAACGTATACATTGTCTATAATTTTATTTAAAACTAACTTTCAAAAAACAATTCTCGCGAAAAAACCTGTTTTTCAAAGTTCCTTGGTTGTAAAAAAATAAGCAGAAGAGCATATTTTTATTAGCCAATCTAGTTCGTCTCTGGCGCTTGGTCTAATCATGGTGTATACGTTAAGAGAGAGCGAGAGGGTGACGTTTGACTTTAAACGGCCAGGGATGTGCACGAGGAGGGCAAACACCCTCATTTATCTGGATGTCATCGGATCTGACGTTTGGTAATATATTACACAATTTTATGCCTTAGAAAATTCAGACATGACTGTCGTTTGACCTGTTACGTTATCGCATAGTGAAACTAAGAACAAGCTCACCATTTTACTCTTCGTCGATTTATATAATTGTTGCACATCCTATAGGATACTCGTCGCAGCTTTTTTGTGCATTATTAGTTTTAGATTTTTTGTTTAATTAAAAAATATACAATTTTTTTTTAAATTTAAGTAATTAATAACTTTTTTATTTATTGATCGATATTGTTCCAAAACAATAGGATTCTTCCCCTAGCTAACACTAACTTACTGCCCAAATTTCCATACAATCGGACTTCTCGTTAAGTTATCGTGCTTACAAGAAACGCGATGGACCGGCAGACATAAGAGAATGATAATATACGCCAAACGAATTTTCCTTTTTGGAGCGATACGCCCATGTTACTAATAGCTGAAATTAAGTACCAATGGTTAGGCAACCAGTAATACACGCCATCATCTCTTCTGAAACTCGTAGATGCTCTAGAGTTATATTGTTCTGGAATTGGAAATTTCTAGATGGATCTAGAGGCAATTTTAGGATATATACAGCGAAATCGACGACAGAGAGGGAAGTTATATAAAAGAGAAGTTTGGTAGCGAAAAGTGAGGTTATAAACATTGTAAAAGTTAGTTTAAAAGTATTGTGTAATAAGTAAATTATTAAATAAAGTGTTAGGGATTACCCCTTGTTAAAATTATTTGAAACCCACGGATTCATACAGGGTGTTTCCTAGGGCGGAAACACAACACTGGGTTCATTTTTCTTCATAAGGACGGACGCCACTGGTGGATCTTTAAATATTTTACCGTGAAACAATCTCCTGATGAGTACTTAAGTATCTTCCACCCAAATTTTAAAAAAATCGCATCGTTAATAAGAGAACTGTGATATGGGAGTCTTGAAAGTGAGACATACTGTATATTTAAAAAGCTTGTCGCGATAGCTATACCATAACATTTTATCTCGCGATAAGCTTTTAAATATATGCATATTTTATTTAATTTTTTATTCTCGTTTTGGTTCTAATGTATTTAAAAAGATTTTTTACTTCCCTCGCATACCGAAGGGAAGTATTGTATTCGAGAAAAAATCACCCTCCCAGATTTTTTCGGATTCTGACGTTTCAGATCACGGAGATTACGAAAATATAGGTTTTTCAATTCCGTCAGTCTGTCTGTCTGTCTGTTGGTGCATTTACTAAAAAACTACTTGACGGAGAGCTGTCAAATTTGGTGGGTAGTTGACCCTACTGCCAGCGAAGAACTGGTAGAACTCTCACTGGAAAATATACAGGGTGGATCGTCTAAACGGAATAAATAGGGAAAAATTTTTTTTTCTCGCTCAAATTTAAAATTTCCACGTTTCATGACGCGCTAATCCTATTTCGGGAAAAAAAATTTTTGAAATTTTTTTTCAGTTTTGAAAAAATTTTTACCAAGCTGAAAAAAATTTTTTTTTGCTCAAATTTAAAATTTCCACGTTTCATGACACGCTAAACCTATTTCTGAAAAAAAAAAATTTGAAAATTTTTTTCACCAACATTTTTGAAAAAATTTTTACCACTAAAAAAAATTTTTTTCTTTGTTCAAATTTAAAATTTCCACGTTTCATGGCATTCTAAACCTATTTAAAAAAAAATGTTTGAACATTTTTTACCAACATTTTTGAAAACATTTTTACCACTAAAATAGATGGAATTTTTTTTCTTAAAATCTTAAATTTCCACGTTTCATAGCGCTCTAAATCTATTTAAAAAAAAATGAATTTTTTTTAAAAATTTCGAAAAAAATTTTACCACTAAAATAGATGGAATTTTTTTTTCTTTGTTCAGATTTAAAATTTCCTCGTTTCCATGGCATTCTAAAATTATGCAAACAAATTTTAATGTTTTTGAAAAATTTTTAAAAAATTTCAAAACATGTTTAGGTAATCTATTTATCACTATTATAGAATAGACGAAACATTTTTTTTTTAATTTTAAATTTCCACGTTTCATGACATAAAACCTATTTCGGAAAAAAAAATTTGCCACATCCTTTCACCATTTTGGAAAAAAATTTAACTGGAATAGAGCGAAAAATTGTGTTTTGCTCAAATTTAAAATTTTCGCATTTCGTGACATTCTAAACCTATTCAAAAAAAAAAGTTTTGAAATTTTTTTATATTTTTTAACCACCTACTTCCACTCCATTACATGAATGTGGAATTGAAAATGTGACAGATGGCAATAATATTTGGCATATGCACCTATTATATACTTTTATTGAATAATGGCATCCCAAGAAATAATTCAGTCATGGTGGACATTTGTAAAGGTATTTGCGCAAGCCTTAAATATTTGGCACCTGCTATTTAGTATTGAACTTTTGCTGTTGGATGAGCACTCTGTATATTTTTTTGACCAAAAGTTATCAAGTTCTCTTTGTAATAATAGCAATAACTATATTCCGATTATTATTCTCAATGTCATTTCGTTATTATTAATTTTTTAGAGTGACCGCCACGCACAAATAACGAGGGAAGTTCTGTGTAAATACCTTTACCGATTTTTTTTACTTAATTTATTTAAATTATACTTCTAAGGAGTCCGAATAATCTGTAGAATTTTCTGCCACACCAACAATCACTCTATTACTATATTATTAAAAATATATTCGCCAATGTTCACAGTATTGAAATACGCGCAGACGTAAAGGACGCCACAATACGAGTAAAATAAACGCAGATTCTCACGAGAATCACTGACGTGAATACAATCAATCAAAACAAATTTATTTTAAATTATTACAACATATTCTCCCCAAACACTCTTTCCAACCGCATGTCTATGATACGATGAGCGAGGCTGGATCGTCGAATTAAAAAGAAAATAGACAATTTTCTTTCGGAGTCTCGTCAGAGCAGGAATTCGTTGTATCCACTATAAAGACCAAAGTACTTACCAACACAGGCACTCTTGGTGTTTCAACACACATGGCACTCTTAGTGTAACACTTATATACATATACGTTATTTTTGTGTAACAACACTATATACATGCACATCTTCATGGTGTAGCACTTACAAAGTTCTCTTCCGAACGAAAACGTTTGGCAACTGATAAATATTTTAGTAAGTACCTGCATGATAATGGCCTAGTGCCTTCTATGAAGAGGGCATTAAAATGGAATCAAGCATATCCTCGAACATGCCAAAGCAAAATTAGTACTACGAATTGGGCTCCTAAGGAAAGCACAAAACAAAATAGGATAAATGTACTTCCAGGTAAGAACTTTCGCTTTTATTGTTTTTCGGAAATATTTATTAATGATTAAAGAAACATCCTGTTATTGCTATTATTAAAAGGAAATATAATTAAGGACGTTAAACGACCTTATGGTAAAACTTGTCGCCGAAAAACATTGGCGCTGCATAATGAACTGCGGGTTGGGCGATCTCGCCTCCCTTCTAGCGGCTCCATATCGGCGTATACGTAGGCAGGAGCCATTGAAGCTAATTTTAGGCGGATATTGTTTAGTGGATATACCATCCTTCGAAGGGGATGTAAAGCAGTCGTTTCTATGTCTATTAATAGACAAGTAAAAATCCCTACTATTCTTACAAGAAAACGTTAGGCAAAACTTAAGGAATCGGCTTCGGAATCCTTTGTAACAGGGCGGACTTTTTTCCATTCTCTTCTAAATTGTATCCATAACATACGATACAAAAACTTTTTCCTAAAAATAATTATTAAACAAAATAGGTGTAATATTACGGTTTTTCGCGATTAACTTTTAAAATTAAATTTTATCGAAAAAAACTACTTACGCCAATCGAAAGTACGGGAAATTTACTATCAAAAACGTATCTGAAGTTTTTTTGTTTGATTAAAACTGTAGGCGCCAGATTTTTTTTGTTTAACACACGAAAATGAAACGCAGCGACACGTATGTACGGCGCGCGAAGCGTACGCGATCTCGGACGCGCTACACTAAATTTGTAATAACTTTTAAACTAATTAACGAAATTGAGCTTAAGAAAGCTTAACTGAAAGAAGAAACATGTGACTATTGGATTATTATATTTTCAAATATAAAACGAATGTATGTAGAAATAGTATATACAGGGTGATTCACGTAGGCCATTCATTAGAAGTTTGCAGTTGGATTAGAAACTTGAAATTTGGTATGCAGCCATAATCGATCATGCCCGTTCTATCTAAAATATTTTCAGTCCTCCAACTATACAGGGTGTGCCAAAAATTGGTACCAACTTTCTTATTTTAAATGAAAACCTATATTTTTCTTTACATGGTTCGAGTGGTCTTCTAATTCTGAGTTTAGAGAACCCAAGGTATGTTAACTTATCTATTACAATATTTGACATATGTCCAATTTTTTGAAAAAAATTGCCGCTGTAGTAGTTTACGAACAAATTTGTATCTCGCAAACCCTTCAAAATTATGAAACCAAATTTGTGAAGCAGTTAGCTGGAAGTCCAGGCTAACTTTTGATGTCCCATCGGTGGTCCCATTTTGTACCATATGGGCGCAGTCGATTTTCAAATGTCGCAATCAAAAATTGTCAAAAAGTCAATTTTTTCAAATGGCACCTACTATTTTTTTTCACACCATTCGAAAGAAAATTGAATTTTAGGGTGAGTTACTTAAGCATTCCCTATACCTAACTTCACCCCATATCGAGTTATTCAATAAAAATCAAGAGATACCTTATCTTGCCGAGAGATTCCTTACTTCATCAAGTATGCCATGGAAACAAAAGACAGTTGTAATAATTTTTAAAGAAAAATATGGATTCTTATTTAATTACACACAACACCAACAAATTATTATTAACGAACAAGAACAATGTTGACGAAATTCTGTCAGTGAAAACGGTGCACACATTGAGCATTTGTATTGAAATAATTATTCTGTTAATCTGTTTATTTGTTGTTATTTTGTTGTTATTATTTATTATTGCAATACCTACGAATTTTGAATAAAAATTAAAATGAAATGATTGTTGCCAAAGCCTACTACCCTTGAGAAAAAAAAACAATATATTTTTCAAAAAATGCCAAGAACTCAAAAACGACTCTAGATAGACATACACAATGTTAATAAAAGTGGCCCTAAAATTCAATTTTGCATTGATTTCTGGCGTCAGAAATGGTAGGCGCAAAGATGTGCTACGCAATCTGTTGAAAGTAGAATAATAGAATATTTCAACAAAAATATGGTGGTCACATTGAACATTTACGTCAGAATTTCGTCAACATTGTTCTTGTTCGTTAATAATAATTTGTTGGTGTTGTGTGTAATTAAATAAGAATCCATATTTTTCTTTAAAAATTATTACAACTGTCTTTTGTTTCCATGGCATACTTGATGAAGTAAGGAATCTCTCGGCAAGATAAGGTATTTCTTGATTTTTATTGAATAACTCGATATGGGGTGAAGTTAGGTATAGGGAATGCTTAAGTAACTCACCCTAAAATTCAATTTTCTTTCGAATGGTGTGAAAAAAAATAGTAGGTGCCATTTGAAAAAATTGACTTTTTGACAATTTTTGATTGCGACATTTGAAAATCGACTGCGCCCATATGGTACAAAATGGGACCACCGATGGGACATCAAAAGTTTGTCTGGACTTCCAGCTAACTGCTTCACAAATTTAGTTTCATAATTTTGAAAGGTTTGCGAGATACAAATTTGTTCGTAAACTACTACAGCGGCAATTTTTTTCTAAAAATTGGACATATGTCAAAAATTGTAATAGATAAGTTAACAAAACTTAGGTTCTCTAAACTCAGAATTAGAAGACCAATCGAACCATTTAAAGAAAAATATAGGTTTCCATTTAAAATAAGAAAGTGGGTACCAATTTTTGGCACACCCTGTATAGTTGGAGGACTGAAAATATTTTAGATAGAACGGGCATGATCGATTATGGCTGCATACCAAATTTCAAGTTTCTAATCCAACTGCAAGTTGAAAAACTTCTAATGAATGGCCTACGTGAATCACCCTGTATAGTGTGAACCTAAAGAAACGCACAAAATTCATTTTTGTTTTATATCACCAGAAAGCTAAAGGAATGTACCACCAAGAACAGTAAACAAAAATGTCTGTTTCCATTAAAAAAAAAATTATGATGGCGTCATAACTCAAAAACCCATGACGTCATAAATTTTGGTATAGTGACAAAATTTAGCATTTACAAAACCAAAATCGACCTGTTCGAGGATTTTTTTGAAAAATGATACACCACAGATATGAATTTTGTGCGTTTCTTTAGGTGACACTGTATATTAACACAGCATTGTACTAAAATTATGATTAACAACAAGCTGTTGGCAAATTGGGTGATGTTATTTAACTGAAAATAAATGTAAATTGTACATAAATAAATACTACAGGATCGTTGATGAATATTTTTGGCTAAAATTTGCTTATTAGGCAGATCTCTCTTCACTTGGAGCGTCGGTGGCCAGCTTCAAGTTTTTTATGTGCCGTATAGATGATATGGAGTGAACTTGTGAACTATGCCTACGATTTAAACCTTCTAAAGACTCGCCCAATGCAAGAACTTTGAGCTATTTCACGCGCCGGATCTGATTTTCAATTCACGCCTAGATAAAAACCGAAGCAAATAAAATAACACAATAACAATTTCGGTGCTCAAATGACAAACAAATTAACAACGAAATTCCCGCCGTGTAATTTGACAAATAGGATGAAAAAAAGCTAAGTAGCTAGACAATTAAGCGAAATTTTAACACAATTAGATATCGTTTCGTTGAAAAACCCAAGGAAAACCAGTAGAGGAGAATGCTGCTCGTTCTTGGAAGGAATATTAGACATTTTAAGTTGACAGGCGGCTGCGGCTCGGTTTCTAATTCCCGATAAGTGCAAGTCCTCTAGAAAAATAAAATACTCGGAAGACAAGAAAGGTCTTCTGCGTAGCCAGGGTCGTAACGCAGCGTTTATGGTCCTATTAAGATTTATTTTAGCATAAACATGATTTATATCGGTCTATCTGTGTTGCGATATAATTTATATACCGATCTTTCTCCGAAGCCCAATAATATCAATTTTAACATGTTAGCGTGGCGTTTAAGAGATGCCGACAGAGTGCTCTTTTTATTTATTTGGTGATCATTCGAACGGATGGCTGTTAAAGTTGTTTTTTTTTATTTATGAGCTTGTACATTACTTTTATAATACACGAAATAGGGTTAAAATCGGCGGTGGAACCAAAAGTGCAAATAGAGCAGGCGTTATGGGCGTATGATTTTCGAATACATTCCGGACGCAATATTTTTGTTGGAATCAGTTCAGGATTCTGACCGATTTTGAAAGTCCATGTTACTAGACGATAACCTGGTCTGACATTGTTTAAAACAATCTTGTTTATAACAAAAGGAAATATTACATTTTTCCAATCAAACAATTTAAAAATATAATCGACGATTTTTTATTTTATACTCATAGTGACTGACCACTTTTCTGCATGGTTTTTGAAAAATTAATGTCAAAGAAAAGTTGTCATATGGATTTCAGCGTGTAGGTAGGGACATCCGGGGTAAGTGTGGAATTGTGTGGCACCATCCCCTACTCTATTAACAATTACAGGTTTTTGTAAACCAACTGTAACATGTTGAGAATTAAACTGTTTTTTGTGATAAAGTAAAAAATTCACCATACATAAAACATAAACTTATTAAAGTGTTTACGAAGTCAATTGAAACTGATCACTGTTAAAGCACAGGACCGTACGCACTTAAATTGATATTCTGTCCTATGTATTTAGCAATGGTATCCAGAATCGAATAGTAGTTGAAACTGTGCAGGCGAGTCCCAGACTGGCAATGTAATCAGCCTGAATGAACCATCTACGACTGCACTGGTTTAAAGATAATAAAACAGACAGGCCGACTAACATAAAAAAACTTGTAAATCGTTTCTCAGCAGTCAGCGTAGACTTGTGAGATGTGCTGTCATTGGCCTGGGTTTGAGGACGGGCGGCGACGATTGGCTGGGACCCGGGTATTCCTCAGTCCGATTGGTCGATCGGTGTTTGAGTTATATCAGTTATTATTCAACGTGGACTCGATATATCACCTAGTTCTTTATAACATTTCTCCAGTGCAGTGCGAAAAACGGTTTTCAGAACAGATTTTACCAAATACTCCGCCTAAATCGGTAATGTGCTTGTTCCATGATATTCTTTTTATATGGTTTTTATACTTTTTCATATAGTACTCGATATTCTCATTATACACTTAAAATTTCGTATTATTAGCTTTGTCCGTTCTCGAGATATAAGGAGTTGAAATTAGTAATAGTTGCAAAAAACCGAGCGTTCATTTGTGACGTCACTATACGCAAGTGACTTAAGGAAAATGGCTTTCTGGGACCTTTCAAATTTAATCTGTAAAGTCGAAAAACATGGAATTTTTAAACACTGGTAACTAAATAAATACGTCGAGTGAAAGTTCGTTCTAGGTCTCTAAGGAAAGGAGAAGGTCGGCGATGAATTCTAATCGTAAATTGCACGGTCAAAATCGAAAATTCATCCCGACAGGAGCGTGAGAAAATTGTAATTTTTTGACATTTCACCAAATTGTACTACCCTACTATCAAGTAGTAAGCAAAACAAATAATACTTCGAAAACACTTAAAATTATAACATGTAAGGAGCATCAAGTGTATAGAGATCGCCGAGTCTATGCGTATAATGACGTAGCGCCTGGCCACGCCCCATTTTCGCGAAATGGAAATTTGTAATAGTTTTTAAGATACCAAACGTGCGAATAACATTCTGATTTTTTGCAGATCCATTAATTTATACTTGCACTTTCGATTTATGAAATAAAAAAAAAATGCTGAACAAGCCCATTGTATTAGATAATGCTTCTTATCACTCGCGAGTATTAAATAAAGTACCAAACACCAGTACAAGGAAGACATTTTAAAATTCATGAGAGAAAAAAACATGGAAATTCCTGTAAAAGTTCCAATAAAGCGCGAATTACTGAAATGAATAAAAGAACAGAATTTCAAAAGGGAATATAGTATTGATAACTTATCCAATATACACGGTCATGCCCTTTTGCGGTTACCTCCGTGCATATTTAATCCTATCGAGATGGTTTGAGCAACTTTAAAAGATCGTTGGGCATTTCTAAATCTCTGGTTTACCGTGATCCAATTGACACTTTAGAACAATTGCAACAACGTATTTTAATGTGCATAGAAACCTTAAAAAATGATCCTATACCAAATATGTTGAACGGAGTGCGTATGTCCTTAGTTTGACGTGCCGAAATGTGTATAAGTGGAGATGGAGGTCATTTCGAACAATTTTTGTGAAAAATTCAAAAGAATTGTTCAGTTATTGGGTGTTGCCTATTGGGCATTAACGGTATGATTATTATTATTAGTATTCGCTCTCTTGTTTTGATCTGCTTATTATTGTTTACATTGATTTTCATAGAGATCAAAGACTCGATTTTTAGTTTTCGATACCTGATTAGGAAAAATTATGCGCCCAATTCGTTAAAAAAAAAATCAGTTTTTTTGTTAACTTAAAATACACAACTATTTTCTGTTATCGTATCTCGGACGTCTAATTGTTCGTTTTCCAATTTCATAAAATAATTACTATTTTTTTAAGCTTTTAACACAATGTTACAAATGTTAATAAACCACTTTTAAATTTTATAAATTCTTATAAACGACAATAAAAGCTATAACTTTGTTTCAAATTAAAAAAAACACATGTAAACAAATCCTATTTAAACCCCTGCGGCCATGCTATGCTTGCGTTGTGCCGAAAGAGAAGGAATTATTTACATTTTCATAAAGGTGGTATAAAAAGTTCGGCACAAGTAATCCCATCAAAGTGCCGCACTTCTTCCGGCGGGAACATAAGTCGGGCATTACAATTTTTTATTATTTCTAATATTCGGAAGTATAACATCCATTGACCCTGAAAAACAGTGGTTCTCAAAAGTCTCCTACCTTAACATTCAAAATCTCGACCTAGGTCACTTTATTTCAAAGTGCCCTTAGAGAAAAAAGTCATATAGGTTTCTTGTTTGTCTAGTCGTTCCCTATTACCAGTTTTTTTTTAATGGCATAAAACTAATTACACCCTGTATAAATAACTTGAACAATCGTGGAAAACACCCAGTAGAACTACGTTCAACTTTGTACCTCTGCATGCTAAATTTCACAATACAAAAAATCGGAGTACTTAGACCTGACAATGAGGTTCTTGAACCACGGTCAAATATACGGTGTATACAATTTTCCCCTGCAATTGACCCTATTATGTTGACTGTAAACGCTATTCAAATCATTTCTTAATTTCTCGATTACAGCATTACACTCAGCCACCTTATAAGGTGACGAAATATACAAATTGTAGCTAGCTGGCATCTTTTTATGTAACAGCTATTAAGAATATTTCCTGGAAAACTTATACGAAGTTCAGCAGTTTGCAACGAAGTAGGTATTCAGAGAAAAAACAGCACGAAAAAGGAAACACTGCGTTGAGCAACAAAATTACATCACAAAACCATACGATATGGAAATTAAATAGCGATTCAATTCGGTATTTACATTTTTAACTTGTGTAGGTTTTTAATAATTCATGCCAGGCGCGATGACTGAAGTATATGTATATTATGTATACTATTTATTGTTAAGAGGCATTCAGAAATGAACGGTGAGGTTCCCAGACAAGTTACTAGATTTTAAGGAAACTAAAAATTAAATTTAAATACAAACTGTTGGAACCAATGCTTAAATATATCTCTTTCTTGAAAAATATAGTATCCCAGTCCATAGTAGAAAGATATTCCGAGAAATTAATATCCAGGAATGCTTAAAAATCACTGTAAAATGTTTAAGATGTACCCAAAAGTAAATTTCTACCAAATGTGGTTACGCTGGTAGTAGCCGCACGTCGGAAATCGTCGTATCTCAAACCAGCTCCTGCCAGTGTGGACGAAAGTCAACTGGACATATTGCATCCGTGTTCACATTAGGCTGATTTCTATGTATGGTTAAAATGATATAAAGTTTTCATTATTTGGTGACAGGTCCAGACAATATACCATTCTTTATTGTTAAAGATTGTGTTAGTGTTTTAGTTGGACCGTTGTGCATACTATTTAATCTCGCTTTGAAACAAAAGCTATTTCCTAGCTGCTGGAAGAAGGCCAAAGTTTGTCCAGTATTTAAGAACGGCGATAGAGCAGCTGTTGATAATTACAGAGCTATTTTCCATTGTCTCAAATTTTTCTAAAATCTTTGAAATTATCCTGCATTTACTTGCCTGTTCGAATTCAGATATCAACTTACAATTTAGCTGCTGTTATCCAATATGTGGCAAATGTATTGGACAAGGGACAAGTTAGATGTCATTTATACAGAGTTTTCAAAGGCTTTTGATAGGACAGACCGCCGTGTATAGAGCATCTCGATGATAGAAAGCTGCATGATACTTTGTAACCTTTAAATTGTAAAACTACAAACTAGGTATTATATTTGTATACAGTACAATTTCATGTTTATACCTGGTGTTAGAAAAGTATGGGAACGGTGAAAAATCTCGAACAGTTTGCATCAAATCGAAAAATAAAAAAATACGTGTCAAAAAGTTTTCAAAAAACTATCTACTCATACCAAAAATGACCTCCCCACCCACCAACCAGGGGGTGGGGCGAGGGGCAACTTTAAAATTTCAAATGGAAACCCCTATTTTTTATTGCGGAATCGGATTCTACGGCAAAAAATACGTAAGTTTTATTCAGGACATTTTTTTCGATTCTTGCACGGTGTCGCTGTAATCGCAAAAAATGAAAAGAATGCATGACTGTTTCAAGAGTAGCGTCTTGTGCCCATAAAAAAAGTCCAATTCAAAAACTGAAAAACACGTATTTGTTATTTTTACGAAATCTATCCAATGACATTGGATTCGACTCTCCCCCCCCAACCCAGTGGGTGGGGCGGGGGACAACTTTGAAATTTGTAATGAAAATCCCTATTTTTTTATAGCGGATTCGGATTCTACGACCAAAAATACGTGAATTTTATAACGGGAATTTTTTTCGATTCTCGCAAGGTGTCGCTGCAATCGCAAAAAATGTTACAACTCGTAGAAATTTCACAAAACAAATACTGTTATTAACAACACTTAAAAAAAACATTCATAAAAATCAAGATATCACAGATATTGTTTTTTAAACTGAATGTTTTTTTGTCAACACGAGTAGCTGTATTTACAAACTTATGGAGACTTCAGGTTTATTTCAATTTTTCGCGATTGCAGCGACACCTTGCAAGAATCGAAAAAAATGTCCGATATAAAATTCACGTATTTTTGGCTGTAGAATCCGAATCCGCTATAAAAAATAGGGATTTTCATTACAAATTTCAAAGTTGTCCCCCGCCCCACCCACTGGGTTGGGGGTGGGAGAGTCGAATCCAATGTCATTGGATAGATTTCGTAAAAATAACAAATACGTGTTTTTCAGTTTTTGAATTGGACTTTTTTTATGGGCACAAGACGCTACTCTTGAAACAGTCATGCATTCTTTTCATTTTTTGCGATTACAGCGACACCGTGCAAGAATCGAAAAAAATGTCCTGAATAAAACTTACGTATTTTTTGCCGTAGAATCCGATTCCGCAATAAAAAATAGGGGTTTCCATTTGAAATTTTAAAGTTGCCCCTCGCCCCACCTCCTGGTTGGTGGGTTGGGAGGTCATTTTTGGTATGAGTAGATAGTTTTTTGAAAACTTTTTGACACGTATTTTTTTATTTTTCGATTTGATGCAAACTGTTCGAGATTTTTCACCGTTCCCATACTTTTCTAACACCCGGTATGTTGCTAAAAATATTTATTAATATCGCTAATAGGATAGCCGACATTGTAGTTTAATCCGTAATTTTTCAATTCCGAGACCTGCTGGCAGAAGTACTCGGTATGCATAGTTTCAAACCCTGCCAAATACTGTGACGTGTTATCGGCTGGACAGAAACAGACGCATTTTGTCACGATTCAGTCGTACCTAAATAATCTATTTGGAAACGATCTATCTTTGCTATGCAATTTGTAGACGTTTGTTTATGAATTTCCACAGACAGAATTAGAACTATTCCCTGTACCGACAAACGACTTTGTTTCCAAATCATTTCCATTAATCACCAACTTTAGGAACAGACCAAGTACTAACAAATAAAGTATAAATATTTAATCGTTGATGTGTATCTGAATTATGCATACTCGTTCTCGGAAAAATTGCATTGTTTGCTATTGCTATTATAAAAATCCAAACAATAATAATTGTAGTACGGAGTACCATCTACGTTTGTTTTTTGTTTCCTTTGTACCGTTCCAAATACCGATTAAGAAACTGTTTTCCAGTTTTTGTTTACCCAGAAGTGTCGCAATTATCGTGAAAGTTTTCCTTTGTTTCGGTCTACTGGCGGGGGAATAAAAATAAATTTAATTTTTCTAAGACCAATTTTAACCAATTCTTCTTTTATCTTTTTTTAAACAAATGCATTTTACTCATCAATATTTTGCCCAAAAATAAAAATTATTGGTATATATTAAAAGTATCTTAAAAACGAACTATTTAAAACAATCGTTTTATCTACACCAACTGGAACCCTAGATATGAAATTTTTTGCATTATGGCCATTTACAAGCAAGCTAAGACACAAACTTCAAAATTTATTTTTATTTATACCACCGCAAAGAACATAAAAACAATTATAATCTGAAATACGAATTACTGATGTACGATCTGATGCTTCTAAACTCGTTGCAGTTGTTTTTTAGGAGTTATTTATTGCAAACATTTTAACTTGGCTTGATCGTTTAACTCCACAAGGATTATAGGCGAGCGGTTCACCCCCATAAAAACAGCATGGACCGACTAAATTTTTTTAATAAAAGACTTCTACTTGAAACTTTTTCAGCATTGTAGAGCATATTTTTCTGACAATTTACATATTTTTTGCATAATTTTTTAGGCGGTCCTTCAATAGTTATAAACAAAAATGTTGCAAAGAAAAGAAAACTTAATAAATCGCTCTGAAAATGTTTTCTATAATAAAAACCGACCAAAATAAACACTTTTTGTCTCTTGGCTTTTTCTCGAAAAATGCACGGTTTCCGAGATATGGCCAATTTTTCAACAAAAAAACGCGAAAATAGGCGACTTTTCGGATTTTTTTTCTCAATAATTTCTGAATGCACAGTAATTCTGCACACGTCAAAATAAACGGCAGTTCATCTACTGCAGGTGTGATTTTTTGTGTGTGGAATTATGCTCATTAAGATTAATTACAATTGAATTTAGAAAAGTACCAGTCTCCAGATACTGATGTATTAGTCTTACTCGTAGCACATTATCATTCTTTTTTGATGGAACCTCCTTTATGGTTTCACACAGGGAATGTTGTCAAAAATGTTGATCATTCGCGATATATACCTGTACACACTATAGCAAAAAATAGTGGACCAATTAAATCTGCCAGTATTTTGGTAATGCATGCTATTAGTGGCTGTGACACGACTTGCTCAATATCTAATATTGGGAAAAAACGGCTTACAAGGCTCTGAACAAATTAACCAAAGACGATTTGAAAAGTTTTGCAAATTTAGATAGCTTACCTTTGGATGACGCAATTAAAACTAACTTTATATTTATCGAAAATTTATGATCCTCAAAGTAAATGGAAAGTTTGCTCGAAATCTATAAATAAGTTAAGATGCGATTGTATCGCATTAAAAAAAAAATGCCACTAGCGTCTTATCCAGCATTGTTGCAACATTTTTTGAGAGCAAAATGGCAAATAAGTGAATGGAAGCAAGCTACAAATTGTGAAATTGTGTCCCTTGACCCGTTGGTTCACGGTTGGAAAATTGAAAACGATTGTTTGGATTTCAATTACTTTGAAGGAGACACTGCATTGGACATGCTTCAAAAATATTTTTCTTCATGTAGTGGAAAATGTGCGACAAACAATTGTAATTGTGTATCATTAAATCTGAAATGCTCTTCTGTATGTGCATGCACCGATGAATGTCAAAATGTGACACCAAACATTAATGAACAAACTTCAGCTTTAGATATTATTGAAGAAGAACACGAAGATATTATTTATACAAAATTTTTAAGTTCCTATACATTTTTTATGACTTTGGAAATATGAAAAATATTTTTATTAAAAATGTGGTTTATACAACATCATTAATTAAAAATAAGTAAAGCTAAAACGCCTTGTAACTTTATGAATTAAAATAATAAATATTTTTATTTAAAAACCACTCAAACTTCATTCTATTGATGTATAATATAACTTTTACATTTCTTATTCAAATATATTACATTATTATTATGATCAATGTGCTTATTTATAAATGAAAATGTGAAATCAATCAAAAATATAAAATATTTGGATTTGAGTAGGTCGCGTGCGCGTCATCTGCGCAGACGCGGGGCTTCTGCTTCTCTAACCCCCGGCCGCCATATTATTTGCTTTGTTATTGTTTTGATTTGCAATGGTACTTTTCTAAATTCAATTTTAATTAATCTTAATGAGCATAATTCCACACACAAAAAATCACACCTGTAGTAGATGAACTGCCGTCTGTTTTGGCGTGTGCAGAATTACTGTGCATTCAGAAATTATTGAGAAAAAAAATCCGAAAGGTCGTCTATTTTCGCGTTTTTTTGTTGAAAAATTGGCCACATCCCGGAAATCCTGCATTTTTCGAGAAAAAGCCAAGAGACAAAAAATGTTTATTTTGGTCGGTTTTTATTATAGAAAATGTTTTCAGAGCGATTTATTAAGTTTTCTTTTTTTTACAACATTTTTGTATATAACTATTGAAGGACCACCTAAAAAATTATGCAAGAAATACGTAAATTGTCAGAAAAATATGCTCTACAATGCTGAAAAAGTTTCAAGTAGAAGTCTTTTATTAAAAAAATTTAGTCGGTAACTCGCATTTCTAAGCGTCTTTTTAGGGGTGAACCGCTCGCCTATTATATTCTAAAGTTTCGTTAGAATATGTGCATTATTGTTCAAGTTATCATCAATTGTTTCAAAATGGCCTCCCTAAAACGTCTTTATGTTTTACGACTTGGCATATTGACCTAAAGTTTTGGACAGATGTAGTTTATTTCGCAATTTCATTGTGAATAATTTATGTATCTTTATTGCGGTACCGCTGATAGACCAGTGACTTTAATTTATAAAAATGTTGTATGTTGCCCTTAGCACGCCGATTTTTTTGTAAAAATAGTAAAAAAAATGCCATATTAGTCTCAACAGTGCCAATACTAAAATGGTTGATATGTCGGCTTAAGGAACCAACTTCCTTTGGAAGTACAGGGTGCCCCAAATTGCTTGATTTTGGCTGGTTTTCCTATTTTCAGACCAGGTAGAGTCTAGAGCTCGATTTTTGTGAAACGCCGATTGGTGAAAACAGCATTTCGATATCTCTAACCGTTTCCAAGATATCGGCAAAAATTAACATTTGGCAGAATCCGAAAAACTGTCAACTTTTTTATTTGTGAATATTTTTTCAAACGGTAAAAACTTTCTACATGCACTTTTTGACGTAGAATCAGATGCATTTGCCAAAAAAAAATATCGCTTTCAATTGTTCGATATCAAAGCTAACTTTGTTATTTCAAATGGAAACCATAGTTGGCTTTGACTTTAGAAAATAGGAAAAAAAATAATCTTTCCAAAAATATATAGGTATGTCAAGATATGTCTAGTCATCCTTGCTGCCAATATAATACATTTCTCTTTAAAAATGACATTTTAGCAGAGTTGGCCATGGAAAACAAGAGTTTCAGTTATTCAAATGAAAACAATAATTTTTCTATTAAATTAATTTTGTTAATTAAACATATTTCATTAAGTAGGTAACAAATCTTTAACGATTGGAGTATCGCAAATAGTGTTCAAATTGTCTACCATTTTGGTCGATGCACAATTGACATCTCTTTATTGATTTCTCGGCATTTAAGAGTTGTAAAGATGTTATCCCAGCGATTGTATTTCTCATTCGTTGCTCTAAATCTTGACGCGTTTCTGGTATGGTTTTAAATATCTGGTCTTTGACGAAACCCCAAATAAAAAAGTCCAAAGGACTTAGGTCCGGAGATCTTGCAGGCCATGGTATGGGCCCCCTTGTTCCCATCCACCGATCCTCGAACATTTGATTTAGTTTGTTCCTTGTAACCGCCGCGTTATGGGCTGGTGCACAATCTTGTTGATAAAACTTTCGTACCAAATCGGCAAGGGGCAAGTCTTCTAAATATGGTTCAACAATGTTTTCCAAAATATTAACGTACCGTTGGGCGTTAAGGTTTTCGTCATAAATAAAAGGTCCAATCATTCGTTGCCCCACTATTCCAATCCAAATATTGAAACCAAATCGTCCTTGCATATTTCTAGGTTGGAAAACATGTTCATTATGGTCCGACCAACGATGCCGATTATGTCGATTAAATATTCCGTTGCTGGTTACTCATGCTTCGTCGGTCCAAATGACATTTCGGTGAAAATTTTCATTTTCATTGCATTTTCTGATGAACCAGTTGCAGAAATTAATCCTGCGTTCTTGATCACCAGGGAATATTTGATGAGTGAGCCTGATTTTATAAGGTTTATATTTATATTTCTTGAGAATTCTTTGGCTACGGCTTTTGCTCACACCCTTAGTTACAGTTATTTCCCTGGTAGAAATTTTAGGATTTTCTAAAACCGCTCCAATTACTTCTGCCTCCACCTCGTCTCTACCTTCAATAGCATACTGCTTAGGTCTGGGCTTGACAAATGATCCATAATTCATCAAAGCATTTTCCAATCTAGGAAATATTTGTTCGCTTGGCTGCTGGCGTTCAGGGTAACGTTCGAAATATAGATTTAATGCATTTTCAGAATTTCGGCCTGATTCAATATAGCATATAAACATCTGGCATTTTTCAAAGTTTTCATACATTTTGGAATAATGCAGAGCGGATTATAACAGATGTCAACTTTAACACTTATTTTATTTACAGTCAAACTAACTTTTAGATATGCAAAGCAACTGTTTTTGTGTGGCCAACTGGGTTAAAATGTTAGATGTTAAAAAAATGTCATGTTTAAAGAGAAATGTGTTATATTGGCAGCAAGGATGACTAGACATATCTTAACATATATATTTTTGAAAAGCTTATTTTTTTTCCTATTTTCTAAAGTCAAAGCCAATTATGGTTTCCATTTGAAATAACAAAGTTAGCTTTGATATCGAACAATTGAAGAGCGATATATTTTTTTGACAAATGCATCTTATTCTACGTCAAAAAATGCATGTAGAAAGTTTTTACCGTTTGAAAAATATTCACAAATAAAAAAGTTATGACAGTTTTTCGGAATCTGCCAAATGTCAATTTTTGCCGATATCTCGGAAACGGATAGAGATATCGAAATGCGGTTTTCACCAATCGGCGTTTCACAAAAATCGAGCTCTAGACTCATACGTCAGTTCTTCTCTACCTGGTCTGAAAAGAGGAAAACCAGCCAAAATCCAGCAATTTGGGGCACACTGTACATATATTCCCGAGTAAAATGAGCTTTGAAAGTTCAAATAGGACGATTAGAACCGAACTTATAAAGAAAAAGGCTTATGAATTTTGTGGTAATTTTGCAATAACAAATTTAGCGGCAGGTGAATTACATCAAGAGTCTTTTTCCCGTAATGTTGCTAATTTTTTACTATTTTTACAGAAAAAAAACAAAATTGGCGCGCTATGAGCCACAACACTTTTGTAAATTAAAGTCACTGGTCTAAAATGAATTGAAAGAAAAAGGCTTTAAGGAGCAAACAGCATTTTCACGGAGGCATGATTTGGTCATCTTTTCCAGAGCCTGTTTTCGCCTCGCTTTGCAAAATCTCAACCTTAAAAAAATGCGAGCGAGTATTTTAACATACCTATTACTAGAAATTACTGCCAACTAGAAATACACAAGGATTGTTTGGAGAACTCATAATTGCTTAGTTCCCAATAAAAATGCCTATTTTTATACCGCCGAGCTAAAATTGTACACAAACAAAACATTCGAATAAATTAACGCGCCACTGTCCATAATTGAGTTTTTATAGCACTCATTTCAAGTGTTATACGCTCTATTACGTACGCAATTTCAACAGCATTGTTTTATCACAACATTTGTGCGCGTTGAAAAAGTAAACTTCGAATTCCCAAACGATTATCTTACAGCTAATCCCGCATCGTGAAATCCAGTTTTAATACCATCGGTATAAAAACCAAATGGCAACATCCTACATCGTCTACAAAGCGTGATTCATCGATTTTAAGATAAAATCCGCGACTGATTTGCCATTGATGACATCATGGATTTCATTCGATCAGAAACAAAATTGTAAAACCAATATTTATATGCCTGATATGGCCATGTAGGACGTTAAAATCCAGGAAGTAGACTTTCTAAAGTATTAAGAATTGTAACGCCTACGCTAGGCGTGCTTAGATAGACATGCTGGCTCACAGGAATGGAAACAGATAGTACTTATAGCGATTACACATAAAACAAATAAACTGGTAGTTCGAAGATTTCTCTTAATAGGAAATATCAAGGACAAAATTAACTGTAAGCAGTACGTCCTGACCTGTAAGAAAATGCAGAAACCTTTGAAGATATCAACTATAATAGCCTAGGCAAAAAGGAGTTTTGGGAAAAAAGGCAATTGGGGGTTTTCCGTGGAAATGTACCTCTCAGTATGTAAAACTATTGTACTTGAAGTTCAACAGCTGAGAATTAGTGCGTATGTGTTTAATTAACAAATAAAGTTACGGAAAACGAGTGTTTGGCGTGTATAAATTTATCTTTAGGTTTTAGGAAAATACGTGTCCGTGGATGAAATTTAAGTGTTCAAAATATGTACCAAATGAGCCCAACCGTATTAAAATCTGCTAATTCGTTTTTTAACAAAATGTAAAATACTGATAAAACAAGCTGTTTCCTAATAGTCCAGTCGATAAAGTAAAAAATACACCAGAAGCTCGCAAAAAATGTTATCTGAGGCTTTCCTTCCGTAACTGTTAGTGAGAGGATTAAACATCACAAAACCACAAAAATCAGTTCTGGAGTACCGCGCAACCACCCCAAAAAACCACCTCTTCGGTGAAAAAAGCCTTATTTTACTGATAACTCGTTAACCGTTGAAGACATAAAAAAATTGCTCATCATAAAAAGAAATCTTGACTAATTACCTAAAAAAATGTCCTATTGTAATTTTCTTGTATTTTATATGCCATGGTGCTTGAGAAAATCGATATTGACAAAAATTGCAAAATGTGTATTTTTAATGTGCGCGAATTTTCGATTATTTGAAATTTTTTGCGCCCGCCTTATAGAAAAAATTGAATTGCTGGGAAACCAAACAAGCGAGGAAGAAAAATCAAAATGGGTTTTGAAGGGGATATAAAATACTCTCTTGTGTTGCCATTTTGAGGGCTGTTGATATTTATTAGTATATAAAAATAACAATATAATATAGTTATCTCTTAATTTTTTGTGCATCAAACTATTCACAGGTCCATAAAAAATAACTGACTATAATATAAGCTATAAATGCATTATCTTTTAGTTCAAGGTAGTAAAACTCAAATCCAAAATATAAGCAGCATTTGCGGCTTCCTTTATTCTTTTTTTACTATTGTCTGGAGGTGTGACAAAAAATGACCACAAATTAAATTAAGTAGTTTTTTGTATAAACTGCCGCTGAGGGAAGTAAATAAGTTACGCCCACTAAATCTGATTGATGGCAAATTCTGCTACAGATCTACTGATTGGTCGAATTTTATTATGCGTATTAGTCTAGTATGTAGAGTCCACGTTGACTTGCAGAGCCGGAGTTAGAATTTCAGAGTTTGGCAAGTAATGAAACAATGAAAGTAAAATATTCCCTGCTTTCATAAATGTTGGATTTCACAGTTCTACCTATTATTAAATAAAAATACAACAACCCTACATTCGTTTTATTTAGGATTTAATTCTAGCATTATATTGAACCTACCTAACAATGGTTGTATAATTCTAATATATACATGTGTATGTGTATTGCCAAAGCACGTGTAGCTAAAATACATTGTTGTTTCTTTTTTTGGTATATGTGACAAAAAAATCTTTCTTTTTGTATATTGTATAAGACAACATTATTATTGGTATCTACATTAAACCTACTTACTGCAATGCATGCGCCAATAATTAAATTATTCTTCTTCCCCGGAAGATGACGATGATGAGGAATCATTGGGATTTATTATAATTGGTTGTTGTTGAGGAACTGTGGCAAAATATTGATTTTCAATTTTGTTTAATATGGTTCACGCATCCCGTCCAATGCTTTTCTATGAGCTTCCCACTGTCTAATAAGTTGTATCACATTATGACTAAGTCGGGGGCTTGTGTTTCTAACGTAATTTTTTAATGCACTCCAAATTTTTTCAATAGGATTTAACTCGCAGTCTTAAAACTGTATGACCATATTGTTCTGCAAATTCGTCTATTACACATGTTTTTTTAATGTTTGCATTTTTCGCTTTTTTTTTAAAATTCAATTAATTCAAACTTTCGCGTCGAAGTAGTTGGTATTTTCTCAGCTTGTCGCGAATGGTAAGAGGCATTATCGAACACTATGACCGAATTTGGCTTTATGGTTCGCAACAGTTTTTCTGCAAACCGTTTTTCAAAGTGGCGTTCATATCTTGGTGGTAATCGGCCGATGACTTTGCTATGTTTTTTGCGGAAAGCATTAAACACCCTTTTACAAATCCATCTTCATTACCCGTGTGTACTATTATTATACGTTTACCTCTCGAGGAAGGTACATTTGGAGAATATTTTAAAGTGTCATCCGACCAAAAAAAGTTTTGAATTTTTTTTTTTCTGAAATAGGTTTAGAATGCCATGAAACGTGGAAATTTTAAATTTGAGTAAGAAAAAAATTTCCCATTATTTACTCCATTTAGACGGTCCACCCTGTATATTTTCAAGTGAAAGTGTAACCATTTCATCTCTGACAGCAGCGTCAGCTACCTACCAAATTTGACTGCTCTATGTCAAGTAGTTTTTTTAGATAATACACCAACAGACAGGCAGACAGACTGACGGAATTGAAAAACCTGTTTTCGTAATCTACGTGATCTGAAACGTGAAAATCCGAAAAAACCTCGGAGGGTGATTTTTTCTCGAATACAATACTTCCCTTTGGTATGCGAGGGAAGTAAAACATTTAAAAACAAACATATTTGACAGTAATAAAAGAAATGCTAAAAAGCTGAGTTCATATTTATAAAGCACATACGATGACTCCTTTGACGGCAATTTTTTATTCGTTGAATAAATATGAACCTAATGTTCTGTTATTTTTGTGGTGCGTGCTCTTTCTGTTGAAACTGCAGATAATAAGAAAAAAAAACTGTAGTGTAGTGCTAGTATTTTAATGAGATTAAGTTGGAAAATTTGCCAGTAGTGTTTTTTGTGATAATAAATATTTAAATGGAGAGTTGTCATACGACAAGTAAAATACGAATGTAGTCATAAAAATCTTGAATCCGGTTCTGAACGCATTAAGCAGGTGTTCGTTTGCAAGCGTGCGGCTCTCTGCGATGTAATTCTTAAGGGATGCCGCTTTGAATGTTATATTTTGGACACAACTTTACTTCAATGCAGAAAAAGTTAGGAATAAAAATATTCACATTTACAGATTTAGCAGCATATTAAAGTTAGCCAAAAAAAAATCCAAAAAAGGCTGCATATTAAATTTTTTGATGATATTTTTTTAATACAATTTTTTAACTATTAAATGATTAGAAACAAGTTATATGATATACAAACTCAAAAACAATTTTTGGAGCTGAACTTTCAAGGCGTTTGGGTCTTTTCTATTTTTAGAAAACAATAAAAAATTAGCCAAAATTTGGCTAATTTCAACATGCTGTTAAGTTTGTAAATGTAAATATTTTTATTCCTAATTTTTTCTGCATTGAAGTACTACCTTGAACTAAAAAATAATGCATTTATAACTTATATTAATTAAAAGTGCAAAAAATCAAGAGGTAACTAACTATATATATTATATTGTTATTTTTACATACTAATCGATATCAATAGCCATCAAAAATGGAAATACTAAAGAGTATTTTATATCCCCTTCAAAACCCATTTTGATTTTTCTTCCTAGCATGTTTGGTTTTCGAGCAAATCAATTTTTTTTATATCAAATAAACGAAAATTCTTGCGCATTAAAACACAAATTTTGCAATTTTTTCAATACCGATTTTCTCGAAAACCATGGCATATACAAGAAAATTACAAGCTTTCTTTTTTATGATGCGCAATTTTTTATTTCTTTAACGGTTAACGAGTTATCAGTAAAATAAGGCTTTTTTCACCGAAGGGGTGGTTTTTTGGGGGGTTGCGCGGTACCTCCAGAACTGATATTTGTGGTTTTGTGACGTATAATCCCCCCACTAACACCTACTGAAGGAAAATCTCAGGTAACATTTTTTGTTATGGAAATCTTCATAATTATTGGACTTAATTTTTAACTTTAAAAATAATTAACGTAGACATATACAAACTTTGATGGGTTGTAGGTTTTGCAGTGTAGAATGAGTGGTTTGTTTGGGAAATATGTACTTGTATAATTTTTGCAAAAAAGCATTTGTTTATTAACGCACTTTTTTGAAAATCAATTTCTACAGCTTATTTTCTACCTAAATAATTGTACTTTCGACCTCTCATTTATAGCAAATCGATTTTTGCAACGTAGGCGTCGCAAAATTGAGTACAAAAAAGTGCTTACTTGCAAAATTGCGTGTCGGCGGGAGGTACGGAAAACTGAACACGGACGTTCAAAATCATGCACGCTCGCAAAATCATCATCTCGGTTCCCTGTGGGCGTGCAAAAAGTTATAGCTATAGTTTTTTTTTTTTTTTTTAGGAGTTTGATCTAGACATCAAAACGAACAGACTCCACAAAGACACGTAAACTTTTTAGGTCGATTTTCGTCTAATTTGCTTAGATAAAATTTTCATTTTTTTTTAATTTTCAAAACTTTTTAGTTGAAATAGGTTTAGAATGTAATAAAACGTGGAAATTTTAAAATTGAATAAAAAAAATTCATGTAGTGGGAAAAAATTATTTTATTTTCGAAACAAATTAAAATATATATATATATATGTTTAGAATGTCATGAAACGTGGACATTTTAAATTTGAGGAAAACAAAATTTCATCCATTTTATAAAAAAATATCAAAATTTTGTTCCTTTTGATTTTCAAAAAATATATTTTAATAAAATATGTTTAGAATGCCATGAAACATGGACATTTTAAATTTGAGCGAATATTTTTTTTTTCCATTATCTATTCCCTTTAGACCCTGTATCAGTGAAAGTCTAACCATTTCTCTGGTGGCAGAGGCGTCAGTTACCTACCAAATTTGACTGTTCTCAGTCAAGTATTTTTTAGTTAATGCACAGACAGATTGACGGAATTGAAAAACCTATATTTTTGTAATCTACATGTTCTGAAACGTGAAAATTCGAAAAAATCTCAGAGGGCGATTTTTTCTCGAATACAATTCTTCCCTTCGGTATGCGAGGGAAGTAAAAGACCAAATAAACGATGAGATATGCATAGTCTTGTAACAATAATATTATGATACCCCAGAAGGTATGAAACCTTCTGGGGTATCACCAGGAGTATATACCGGAGTTTTGAAATTCCAAAGCTTATTGTTTTTTTTATGAACAATTTTGTTTTTTGAACAACATTTTTTAGGTAAAAAGGTGAATATCTCCGGTTCTAGAGGTCTGATCGGGACAAACAGAAAACCAAAAACCTTTGCAATTAAAATTTCAGCAAATTTGCGTTGGTTTTGAGTCATTTGAGTACGTACATAACGTACAAAACAGAATAAACCGAATAAAAACAGTATTTTTTTCATTTTAACGCCTAGGAACGTCAAGAGATCAGCTTCACACTTTCAGAAAATATATCCTTTGTTGAAAACAAACCATCCTGAAATTTTGGTGCCCAAATATGGAACCTTGTGGACACAAATGAATTTGTTATCTGAAATTTGATTTCCCCGCCATTTTGTGCCAAGTCCAAAACGGATCTTTTTTTACAAAATGTAGATCTGGATGCCAGCTTTCAGATCACATTAAAACAATGTTTTTTAAGTCATTTTGGCCACTTTTCTGGCATTTATTTGTAAACTAAATGACAACAAATTGATTTTCTCGGCCATTTTTGAAAAATATTTATCAGAAAAGAAAGAGAATTGCGAGAACTTTTAATTTACAAAAAAAAGTTATTTTCGTCCATATGTACTCGAGATATTTAACTTTTACCATTTTGGCCAATTGTTGATTAACAAATGCCTATTTTTGGCTAATATTTTTTGAACTGTATCATTTTGAAACATATTTACTTCATATGAAAAGCCCAAAAAACATAATTATAAGAACTAATTTTCAAGCATTTACATTTCAGTATTGTTAATTAGCCTGAATAGTTTTTTTTAAATTTAGATATCAAGATTACCTCTCATTTCGTCGTACCGTACTCAACTGTTTCCGGCTTACTTAAGTTGGTAGTTAACGTATACATTTAGGGGAATTTGATATTCTGCTAACTTCTCTTTATAGAATTGTAACCTTATTTTTCTCGATTAATGTCAAATATTTGTTCTGTTCAGAGACAACTCTGTTTCTTTGTGTGTGTATTTACTGTTACTTATCTTTTTACAAGATGCTACAAGCTACAAGTTAAATATCTCGAATTCAGATGGAAGAAAATTCACTTTTTTTAAAATTAAAGTTGACCAGAAAACTTTTTCTTTTTGCAAACCTGTGTTATTAATACAGAACCCAACCCAGCGGGTCTTGCAACAACCTTATTACCAAGGAAGAAAAAGTTTCGTGTTCCTATAAAGAAAATTGTGCGGTGTATTATTATATGATAATACCTATATAGGTAATTTTAATTTGTTTTAATAACGATTTCTTTAAACGCCGACTTATAAGCAGGCCGAGTAACCAACACCTGGTTAGTAATTAATACAATCATTATTTCGCTTACGTAACGGCTAATTACTGAGGTTGTAATTATTGCAAAAGTACGTTTCGAAGTAAAAGGCAATTTGTCGTGCATATTATCATGTTGCGCAACACATAATTTCACGTACCCTGAATTAAGGACTAATAATAAATTGCAATTATGTTTGAGAACGCGCGAGGTCTGGGAACCTCGACTTTTTTAAAATCGCGTTAGGGAATCAAATTCGACGCCGTCACAAAATTGCTACATCACCAATCGATAATGTACAGTTCAGTGACACTTCCGTTAAAAAAAAAATCGTGGAACTCAATATTACGTATTATTTCTAACCGGAAGTTGTTTCTCGTAAATATTATGTGCAGGTGTATATTTCGTTGGCGAGCGTTGTCTCTTACTTCCGTTATTTGACCACTAACTACTTTTGACAAATAGTAGGAGTTGAGGAAGGTGTGTTACGACACCGTTGGGAGCTTTAGCGGCATGATTTTTTTCCAAACGGAACCTCTTCGAAAGATAGAATTGGATTTCTTGTAGCTATTTCGCACAAGTTTCAAAGGACTGCACTGCGGTTTCTTAAAAAGTAACACTTTAAATACATCAACATAAAAATGTTCTGGTCGTAATAGCTGCCAAAATAAGTCATCTTAACAACCTATTTTTTATATTTATACCCTAAAAAATCATACTATTTCTCTGTAAGATTTCTTCTTAATGATGATTTATTAAAGTCAAAACATTATTGCACTAATTTTGTTACAAATATTGAAACAAAGATAGACCAGTGACTAGGCCAAAAAATAAATTAAGTGTTGTTGCTCTTAGCACGCCGAATTTTTTGTAAAAATTTAAAAAAAATAGCCACATTACGGGAAAAATGCTCACCCGTTGCTAAATTTATTACAGCAAAATTCATAATTGTTTATAAACCTGTTTCTTTATAACCTATTTTACTCAGGAATACGTCTACTTTAAAAGAAAATTGGTTCCATTATGCTTGAATAATAAATACTATTTTTACGTAGCAAAAACTGGCGAATTTTTACAAATTTTGAGTTCCGTGTTCAAAGTTGCATAACTATACGAATTCCTAAGTTAGATTGCTCAAAATGTTTTTATATACACTTCAATGGTTACCAAATAGACTCCTGTTTTATCATAAGTGCGAAATTTTACAAAATATGACGTTTTGAAAAAAAAAAATTAATTTGCCTATAATTTTGGACCAAGGCACTTTTCTATGATGATTTTTGCGAGAAATTACACGGTTTGGTTAGTACTACCTATTCTTATTAAAAAAAATAATTATTTATTTATGAAAAATAAAATTTGCACGTAACAAAAATTGCAATAACTTTTTTAATTACACAATTTCAATGATATTCAAACGGCATTAGATTCGTCGGAAACAAATACGTTGATTTCACCTTTTGTGGACCCTTTTTGGACCATTTTAAGCCGAGATATCAACGATATTAGTTTTGGCACTGTTGAGACTTTTGTAATTAACATTTTCGAAACGTTCGAAATGGACGCTATATATAGACTCTTTACTATCCGAAGTTACATTTTTTATAATTTTTCGTACGTATTACACTAAAAAAAATTATTATGAACAACTATGACTGCTCGTACACCAGTACGGATTGAAACATATTCTTTATAGGATTTTGCAAACAGCAGAAAAAATATAACTATCTATTTATAACTAAAAGAAAAACTTTGTGTAAAAATATTAATCAAATCTTTGCACTCTTTCGATAACTAGAATTCTGGTTATGCTAGCAAATTAAAATCCTAAAATGAATTTGTCTAATTTCTCATTTGACAATTCTCATTCTAACACTAGCATCCACACAGTCCCCTACGGCCATGCAGATTAAACTAGTATCTAAATAACCCCCTACGATCATAAAGATTCAGTTAAAAATGAGAACAAAGGCTTAAAATGAATTTATTTATCCTTGTCTTAAAAATTTTTCATTCTAATGGATTCCTACATTTTCATGAAATCTATCGTTCTGTTTCTTGGAAATGCTTAGCCTTTGAAAAGTCTTTCGCCCTCATTCTGAAGCTCATCAGAAAGACACAAAGCCACTCATAAAGATGTTTTATGCAAAACCAAGACAAGGTAGATAAATAAATTCATTTTAGGCCTTTGTTCTTATTTTTAACTAGATCTTCATGATCGTAGGGGGTTATGTAGAGACCAGTTTAATCTGCATGGCCGTAGGGGACTGTGTGGATGCTAGTGTTAGAATAAGAATTGTCAAATAAGAAATTAGACAAATTCATTTCAGGATTTTAATTTGCTAGCATAACCAAAATTCAGATGATCGAAAGAGTGCAAAGATTTCATTAATATTTTGACACAAAATTTTTCTTTTAGTTATAGATAGTTATTTTTTTCTGCTGTTTGCAAAATCTTATAAAGAATGTTTCAATGCAATTATAAGTAAACAAATAATAATTCATTTTTAAACAGTACGGATGTTCACCAATGCTTAAAATGGTCTAAAAAGGGTTCGCAAAAGGCGTAATCAGCGTATTTTTTCCCCGACGAATCTAATGCCGTTTGAATCTCGATTTTTTTTTAATAAGAATAGGTAGTACTAACTAAACCATGTATGTAATTTTCCGCGAAAATCATGATAAAAAAGTGCCTTGGTCCAAAGTTATAAGCATTTTTTTTCAAAACGTCATATTTTGCATTTATGATAAAACGGATACCGGGAGTTGAAGTGTACACTGCAAAAAATTTTGGTGTAAATTTACCCCAAAAATAGGAGGCAACTTTTCTACCTCCTATTTTTGGGGTGAAATTACTTTCATATGTAAAGTTACATGTCAAAGGTAAATTTAAATTTCTGAGTTAGTTTCAAGTGAAAAGTTACACACAGACCTGTAATAGTACCGAGGAATCTTACACAATATTTGGTAAAAATACCCATGAAATTTACATTAAACCGGTAAAATTCAAACGGAAATGTAAAATTTACCAGGAAAATTACGGAGTTCGGGTAAAATTATAGAGCAAACTTACATATTAGAGGTAATAATGACCTGTAAAAATACCGATTAATTTTACATGATGTCCGTAAAAACACTGTTGAAATTTGCATTAAACCGGTAAAATTCAAACGAAAATGTAAAATTTACTGGAAAAATTACAGAGCAGAATTACATGTAGATGTAATAATAACCGAAAACATGTCAGTTAAAACTATGTCAAATGTCGCTACGTAGAGGTAAGCATGTCTATTTATTATATATAAATATATCTACCTATAATTAATTAAGTACAGGCACACATTTACGTAAATTTAATAAAGGGATAAAGTTTTTATTCTAACAAATTGAATATGTTTCAAGGAATTAAAATAGTGAAAATTAAACATTCCTTATTTGAAATAAGTCGCTTTCCTAATGATTAACTTATTAAACCCTGTGTAATTAAAATTTTACTCAGAATTTTAAATACTTATATGAAAATTGCAAATGATCCCAAAAATTGAAGGCAAAAAAATTGCCTCCTATTTAAAAATATTGGCGCATTGTGGACCCCATCAAAAATATTTCAAATTATATTAAATCTTCACAAAAAAAAATTCTAATACTTACCTACCTATTTACATCAAAACGACCGTCTTTTTCATTAGTTCTGAGCGTCAAAAGTTATTTTTCTTGCACACCGACCGTGCCAAGGAAAACAAAAACAAATATTTAGAAAGATTTTTTTGCACGTTTTTCAAAAATAAATAACTTTTGAGACTCAATACCACACATAAATTATAGACTTCTAATGCTGGTTTTAGAAAAAACAATTTCGACGTTTTATGAGATGCTAAGCCTATTTCAATAATGTATAGGTACGATTTGTATATAAAGTTTGTATTTTGCACGAGATTTTATAAAAAGGGTCACTTTATAGGTATAGGTACTTATTGCATAAATAACCATTGACATAATGCTAAGCATAAACAATTAGATGCATTGAAAAATTACTTTACATTAATTGCTATAATTCCAAAGATATTTACACTTAAGATACTATCACTTGATCGCATCCTTGAGATATTCTTCTGAAATAAAGATGTTAATATCAAAATAATAACTAAACACATTAAGGGAAAAATATATAAGTATATTAGAAAATTTGTTAATACAACTGTATGAGTATGTTATACAATGTATGTGAAGAAACTAAAGTTGAGAGATTTTATTAAATTATTATTAAACAATGACCCGGTTTTAAAATTTAATGAGCGTTAAGTAGACCCATTGTAGCAAAGTTAAAAAAATACTTTTAAAAATCGGCTACCAACTGATGAGGGGGACAAAATTTGGGATAAACACGATTCTCAACCACTCTGAGGTATGTCGTTCAGGAAAAACATTTGTACAATTCATTTTTATTTGCCATAAAACATCGAACTTGTCCAGTGAACACAAAAGTAGAAAATCCCTTACATTAATATGGCAAACTATGTTATTTGAGGGTTCCAAGGAAAAACCTGTATACCTATAGAGAATTAAAACTAACCAGAAATAACACGAAATAAGCAATACTTTTAATAAAAATTTAGAACTCCCGCCAATTAGTTACCAGTCAGAGTGACGTATGTCAATTGTTTTAATCCTTGTGTAGTATTTAATCTTTTCAAAAGATCTACAGCGGATAGATAATTTTCATTCTCAAATGCAAACTTTAAACTTTTTCACTTAGGCTTTTATTAAAATTTTAATGCAAACACTGATGTTATTTATGATTTTCTAATAGGTACATATCACAGTGAATTCATTGTCGCCAATAAAGTGAAGTGAAACTAATACTCTGCTAATTACTTACCTTTGTTTGACACTGATGACTGAGGGTATGACATTGTGCTGGGATATTTGTAAAATTAGGGTGTATTTTGACTATTTGGCACTATACCGTGATCCAAATACGGGTAACACACCAAAAACTAACTAATCGCGTATTGAAGTGTACCTAATACAATCTATTGATGGTGTTTTACTGTGTACATAAAATAAAGGTAAGGTATTGATAATACCCCCTCGCGGAAGATAATGCAAGGAAATGATGCATCATAGATGGTAAATATAAAATGCCACTGTGTAAAATTCCATACACGTAGATGATACTGTACTCCAGAAATGTAGGAATTTTACTAACACACAAAGTAAATGTACAATGATTCTGTGAAACATTACCTCTAAATTGATTTACCAGGGAGCTTTACCCAAAATATTGGGTAAACAAAATGTTTCACTCTTTTTGCTGGTAAAGTTACATTAAAGTTATTTGTAATTATTACACGCAACAACGGTAAATTTACCTCCATTTCTTACAGTGTTCACCAAAAACTGGAATATTACATTAATGCAAGGGAATATTACATAAATACAAGGAAATAATGCACCGTAAGTGGTAAATATACAAAGCCACTGTGTAAAACTCCATACATAGAGGTTACTGTACACTAAAAATATAGGAATTTTCCTAACACACAAAGTAAATGTACAGTGATTTTGTGGAACACTGCCTCTAAATTAATTTACCGAGGAGGTTTACCCTAAATATTGGGTAAACAGGATTTTACACTCTTTTTGCTGGTAAAGTTACCTTAAAAATATGTGTAATTATTACACAGAACAAGGGTAAATTTACTCCCATTTTTTACAGTGTACGCAAAAAAAATTGCGCAATCTAACTGAAGAATTCGTATAGTTATGCAACTTTGAATACTGAACTGAAGATTTGTAAAAATTCGTCAGCTATTGCTATATAAAAATAATATTTATTATTGAAGCATAATGGAAGTAATTTTCTTAAAAGTGCATGTATTCCCGAGTATTCCTGAGTAAAATTCAAATCGGACGATTAGAATGGAAAAGGAAACAGATTAGATTTCCGAAACGTCCTCGAAATATTTAATTTCAAGTTTTTATACTTATTTGTGTTATTTATTTAAAAAAAGCAAACTTTAACTGATCCTTTGACGTAAAAGTCACAGGCGTAGAGGTTATTTACCAGTGATACCCTGGTTAAGGTGGCCATTCCCTAGAAAGAGACATCCGATAGGAATATATTTATTATTTTTGGTAATAACTTTTTTTTCCTAGTAGGTACGTATATTTTAAAACATAGTACCTAAGCAGAACCATACCAAACTACTATGAATTTTCACTCAATAATTTCAGTGGTTTGCAAAATAGCTAGATTTAAATTTAAAAATTATATTAATCTTCCTATTTGGTAGTTTTAAATCTAGCTATTTTGCAACCCACTGAATTTATTGAGTGAAAATTCATAGTGATAGTCTTGTTATGGTTCTACTTAAGTACTCTGATAGTTTTTTTAAATTCACATACCAAGAAAAGAAAGTTATGGGCAAAAATAATAAATATTTCCCTATTGGATGTCTCTTTCTAGGGAATGACCACCTTAATTGTGATATTTTGTAGATTCCCCGAGCACCGCTTAAAAAGAAAACATACATGTGGCAGGAAGTCCCAAAGAATTGAAAAAAAAAGATAATGCCACAAATAACATTTAGACACTATTAAGAATGGAAGTTATAAAGAAAATGGTTTATAATAAATTATGAACTTTGCGGTAAGTTTGCAACAAATTTAGCGGCAGGTGAATTACATCAAGAGTATTTTTCCCGTAATGTGGCTAATTTTTACTGTTAAAAAAAATCGGCGCGCTAAGAGCAACAGCACTTTTATAAATTCACTAGTCTAAGAGGAATAATAAAAAAATGGGGTTCATTGGCGTGGACATCAAAATGTCTCAAGATCTGAAAATGTCAATCCAAAGCCCACTTAGCGACTTACAGGCAAAACAATTTGTTTGCGTAACTGTTATAACTGTTATAAGATTTTCCAGCTAGCTGGGGACCCAGGGAGCAATTTAAGCTGAATCCGCCCCTGCCCAAAACATACTTAAAAACTATAGTAGCGCTGAGAAAGGCAATCTGCAACTAATAAGTAATAAAAAGAAAGTCAATGTGTATCGGATGCATCAATTATTAAGGTAGCAATAACATTAAAATTCCTTTTCTATAATGGCTCCAGCGCAGCTCGGCGAGGAATTCAAATGAATAGAATACAAAGCGCTAACATGTGTGCAATTCAGTCATTCTCATTCTGTTTAAACTTTAATGTAAACGACCCTGAATGGAATAGGCGTTCTTGAGATTTTTTTTCAACGGAATCCATTATCTCAGATTTCTCGGTACAACTTTTAAATACAAGTACGACTCTTTTATCTCGTCATTAACTATTTCCAACATCGCGATTTGATTTGTTCATTATTTCCACATGCGATAACTTTATATCAATTTTTATTGGCTATTATTAACGCTGCTACATAATTGATTAAGTTTACATGCGCGTATCTCTTTAAATACCGAGAAAAGCGATATCAGTGAAACAATGTTGTAACCTTCGCTGGCTCACAACCAATTTCGACATTAGAGGATCAACAATTTTTTTAACACTAAGTATTAAGTATAGTGATAAGCCGATAGTTGGCAAGGCCACCTTCGTTTTCAGAAATGTGGGAATCAGTGGAATCAATATTAGACGTAATCAAAAGGGCCAAGCGATGAGATCCTACCTATAGTGTAATCGAATTAGATTTTGGCAGAAAAATGCAAGATACCTACTTCATGTATAAAAATTGACTCTTGTAAAAGAGGCCAAGAATACTGAATATCATCCTACGGCAACACTTTTTATTTAGTCCCACATTGATTAAATAATTCACAAAGCTGAGAAAATTTCGTAAATAGAAAAAAAAACTAAGAACTTTAGAAAAAAATGTTTCATATGACAAATGTAACTAGCAAAAGACCTACAAAACCCAACAAGAAATATTCAAATCCGTTAATTTGTTTATCTGCAAAATCGAAAAAATCGTCAAAATGGCCTCTTATTTCAATTGTTAACTAATGATAAATCAAGCCTTGTGACTACGAGATTATAGAAGTTGTACGTCTCAATGTACTTAAAAACGCTGAAAATTTCAAATCGATAGGTATATCTTAAGGTTTTTGCAAAAAGTCATTTGTTATGAAAAAAGGTATGAAGGGTATGAAATAGAATAAAATGAAGTAAAAAAAGATGATACATTCAAGCAGTCGAGGGTTTGAACCCTGACCTCTCGACTGTGAGTCGGTTTTTGATTTTAACACATTTATTATCGATTTTACATTTTTGACAATCCATTTCTTAGTTGTCTCAATACTCGATGTATATATTATAATTATTACAACTGCAGCGAGCGTTTCGCGTGTACCGTACTCGAAAGCTTAAACACTACACCACCACTAGCCACTTTCATAAAATCTTAAACGCAAGTACTTATATATCGTGTATACATCATGTTTCTAGGGATATTAAGTATATTATTATGAAATGTAGGTACATTAATAAAACTTAAAAATAAGAAAACATTTTTTTAAGATTTAATTTATTAATAACTTCTTTATTTGTTTATCGATTTTATTAAAAAACAATAGGCTTCTTCCTCTAGCTAACACTAATGTACTGTCCAAATTTGATTATAATCGGGCTTTCCTTTCTAAAGTTATCGGGCTTACAAAAAAAAACGTGAACATACAGACATTTTGAAAGTTGTTCAGAATTTGATCACTAACACTATGAAAATTTTATCCCTACGAGCTACCGGTTTTAGAAATTTGCCGATCAAACGCAACACACTTCGTTCTTGTACCTATTTACGAAGAGTATAATAATCGACACTGTCGCCAAAGGCACAAACTGCCCAGCTCTCAGCATAGGTAAAATAATTAAGTCACAAAACAGCTTTGAAAATTTTTAAGCAATTACGTGGAGCTTGAAACAGTTTTACGGCCGTCCGTTCAAACCTAGGTACATAAGAAGTTTACCATGGTTGTAGTGGAAAGCATAACAGGATATTTAATGCCCTGCAATTGGAATGCTCTGTTGGGTGACGTATTGTAAAATAAATAAACATCTATAGGTATTTATTTCGATCATAAATTGACGAGACACCAGCCTACTTTTAAAAAGATTATGCTTATTATACAAGTGTAAATGGGAATCTTATAGAGACTAAGATTCCTTTCAACTTTAATAGTTTATCAGAATCTAATAGGACGATAAATAGCTCCATTATGATTAAAATAAACTTCTGAATTCATCCACTTTGTTACGTTTCTGATATTTTCACACAGCCTTCTAAATTTGCCCCCAACAGATTGTACAATGCTTGACTTTCTCGTTCGCGTTTCTACTTCATTTCCAGTCGAGTTAAGTTTATTTAAATTTAGAACGATTAAATCTAGTGGACGTTTACTTCCTTTCATTTCAATGAAACTTAACGAGCCTACATAAATTTAGGTCATTATTTCATAACTACGGTACATTCATACATTTCCATGAGGACAGTAGCATTATCCAAGCGCGGACGCTTCGCGTTCACCTCTCTCCGTACGTTTTAGAGTTAACTTTGTATTGGAAACATTGCAAAAACGATCTTTCGCGTTAACATTACGAAACAGAGCACCTTCTGTGGGTCTTAAATGTAAAGGCAACGACTCACCTATCTAATTCGTAGCAAGCTGTGATTTCTGAAACAAATGTACAACATTTTGACAGTAAGAGCACTTTAATCCCAATAGCAACAGGCACCACTGGCACTTAAACTTAAAAAATAACACTAGTCCGAGCAAAAGCACTAATGCACATGATGTTTCTTTGTAAAGTTGGGTGTGTAACTTTATTTTTGAGGTTATATCGTGAGTTTATCGATTCTAGAGCAACTGTATTTCCAAGCGGTCGCATACCGAATGTAGCGTCCGCCAGTGTTTCGGTTGTGTAGATGACGCTTCGAGTGAGAGGGAGACAAGTACCGCGAGCCGCGCTGAAAGAAGACGGAACTATTGTAACTTTCTGGGAACGCTAGAACGTGTTTTCATTTCACGTTAAGAAGGTGGTGGGGGACGACGGCTGAGTTGAGTAGTACCGGGAATCCTTTCTTCTCGGAACGCATGTATATATAGCCCCAAGTTAGGCCCACTATGAACGTATGCATATACACGGTGCCTCGAAAAATGCGTCCCGAATGAGGACGTTTGCATAATTGAATAGGACCGATCGATTGGATAGAGTTGGAGGTCTAGGGGAGGCTGGAGAGTACGATATATGACGCTGGTGATACAGGAGGCGTTGAACCGGGAGCGTCTGAATGCAAACGCTGTCCGCATTGTTGCATATGTATATTCCTTTGGGTCAATCGATTGACGATGTTTAATGCCACTTTGGAAAAATCAGTTTCAAGTAAAATCGGTAAACGTATTTACACAGAAGTTCCCTTTTTATTTGTGCATGGCGGTCACTCTAAAAAATTGTTAATTACGAAATTTCATTGAGAGTAATAATCGGAATATAGTTATCACTATTATTACAAAGGAAACCTGATAACATTTGGTCAAAAAAATATACAGAGTGCTCATCCCACAACTAGAATTCAATACTAAATAACAGGTGCCAAATATGGAAGCGCAAATACCTTTATAAATGTCCACCGTGACTGAATTGTTTCTTGGGATGACCACACTGTACATTTTTTAATAAAAGTATAATAGGTGCATATGCCTAATATTATTGCCATCTGTCACATTTTCAATTCCACATTCACGTAGGTAGTGGAAATTTAGTAGCGGTTAAAAAATTTCTTTTTTTTTTTGTTTATTTTTCAAATTTGTTGTTTCTTCTTCTGAAATAGGCTTAGTTAGAATGTCATGAAACCTGGAAATTTTAAATTTGAGCAAAAAGGAATGTTTCCTTCTATTCTAGTAGTGGTAAAAAAACTACAAATTTTTTCAAAAAAAATTCATTTTTTTTAAAATAGATTTAGACTAGTGGTAAAATTTTTTCCAAAATGGTAAAAAAAATGTTCAAAATTGTTTTTTCTAAAATAGGTTTAGACTAGTGGAAATTTCAAATTTGAGCAAAAAAAATTTTTTTCGTTTTATAGTTGCGGTCAAAAATTTACAAACTCCTTAATTTTTTTTTTTTAATAGGTTTAGAACGCCATGAAACGTGAAAATTTAAAATTTGGGCAAAGAAATTTTTTTTCCATCCATTTTAGTGGTAAAAAAATTTGTCAAAAATGTTTTTTTTTTGAAACGTGGAAATTTTAAATTAGAAAAAAAATTTTTTTCCATCTATTTTAATGGTAAAAAAATTCTTGAAAAACGATTAAAAAAAATTCAATTTTTTTTTTTTTTGAAATAGGTTTAGAATGCCATGAAACGTGGAAATTTTAAATTTGAACAAAGAAAAAAAAATTTTCCATTTATTTTACCAATACAGAATTTTTCAAATATATCAAAAAAAAATTTCAATTTTTTTTTTATGAAATAGGTTTAGAATGTCATGAAACGTGGAAATTTAAAATTTGTCAAATACACAAGTTTTACAAAATCGAGGCTAAGCGTCGGTCAACGTCGGTCAGCGTCGAGACGTAAACATGCAAGAATATGTATCCAGGTATCAAGATTTATCAAATACACAAGTTTTACAAAATCGAGGCTAGGCGTCAGTCAGTGTTGAAAGGTAAAAATGCAAGAATATGATTCTAGGTATCAAAAGTTATCAAATTCAAAATCACATTTGGATCTTTCAAAAAGTATGCAATGTAACAGCACCGAACGCTTTCGTCTCTAAAAATAGGCCAATTTACAAGCATTTTACACAAATATATTTCATCAACCCCTTTATTAATAGAGTGATGGTGGTGGGGGGGTTGAAAAATATTATAAAGAAATCTGAGGGCTTAGCTTATAGTATACGCACCAAACCCCAAGTTTTTGTACTCTACACAGCTTGCTTTACTTATTTTCTCCTCTTTGCTCCTACTTAACCCCAATCCTTCAACGGAATCATCTCAAAATATAATCTGGTTTTAGATGTCGTTGTAATACATACACGTGTACCAAATTTCAAGTGAATATCTAAATTTTAATTTATCAACCCCTTTAATAATGGAGTAGGGATGGTGGGGGGGGGGGGGGGGGTGAAAAATATTATAAAAAATCTGAGGCCTTGGCTACTAGTACATACACCAAATTTCAAATTTCTGTACTCTTACCAGCTTACTTTACTTATTTTCCCCTATTTACCCCTATTTAAACCCCAACCCTTCAACAGAATAATTAGAAAATATAAACTGGTTCCAGATGATTATAATATATACGTATACCAAATTTCAAGTGAATATCTCAATTCTATTTTATCAACACCTTTGTTAATGTATTGGTGGGGAGGGGTGGGGGGATGAAAAATATTATAACACATGTTGAGGCCTTGGCTTCTATCAGCACATACACCAAATTTCAAGTTTCTGTACTCTTACCAGTTTGCTTTACTTATTTCCTCGTATTTACCCAGCAAGCCTTCATCCGATATGTTCAAAAAATAATCCAGTTCCAGATCTCGTTAGTATATAAACGTGTACAAAATTTCAAGTCAATATCTTAAACCGTTCCGGAAAAAACGTGCGGACAAAAAAAAGTACAGACAGACTGCCAGACAGACAGAGACAGAAATTTTTTTTTTCGCTCAAATTTAAAATCTCGACGTTTTATGACATTCCAAACCTATTTCAAGAAAAAACACTTTTGAAAATTTTTTTACGAGTACTATACTTATTTCTAATCCACTACGTGGATGTGGAATTAATTAATAACAGGCAAAAATAGCGGGTGATACCCAAAAAATGCGTAGTTTTACTTATCAGGGTTATAGGCTATTGACTATGTGATTTAGTAAGGAACAATTGAGAAACAAGGACCGAGGAACAAGAGGGTTTTTATTGTTTCACCCGTTGGCCACCAAATGATAAAATCACAAAATGTTATTAAATTAAGGTATGCATTTTTGAGAACGGGGTGCAAAGGGCGTTTTTTTTTAATATAACTCAAAAACTAAGCGGAATTCGAAAAAATTACAACAATTTTTTGTAGAAAATTGAATTTTCTGATAGCTTTTGCGGCCATAAAAACCATTTTTATATGAAATATAAGCATAAACAAATCTGAAAGAATGCAAAAAATCGCAAACATTTGTATTTATTATTCACATTTTTGTTTATAACTTTTTTCTGAGCAGAGATAGGTATATGAATTGCTTCAGAGAAAATAAAGTAGAGATTTCAAACGTTCAAATGAGCTTTAGAAAAAGGTTCTACGATGAAAATTGACCAAAATATTGCCATTCAAATTTGGATATTTCTTGTCGATTTTTTACGGCTGTCGCTTATTTTCCATTTTGTAATAGTCCAGTCGCTAAAGTAAAAAATACATCAGAAGCTCGCAGCATCTGAGATTTTCCTTCCGTAACTGTTAGTGCGATGATTAAACATCACAAAACCACAAAAATTAGTTCTGGGGATGCCGCGCAACCCCCCAAAAAAACCACCCCTTCGGTGAAAAAAGCCTTAATTTACTGATAACTCGTTAACCGTTGAAGATATAAAAAAATTGCTTATCATAAAAAGAAATCTTGACTAGTTGCCTAAAAAAAAAGTCGTCTTGTAATTTTCTTGTATATGCATCGATATTGACATAAATTATAAAGTTTGTATTTTTAATGCGCGCGAATTTTCGTTTATTTGAAATTTTTTGCGCACAGCTTATAGAAAAGATTCAATTGCTCGAAAACAAAACAAGCTAGGAAGAAAAATCACAATGGGTTTTAAAGAGGATATAAAATACTCTCTTGTGTTGCCATTTTTGAGGGCTATTGATATTTATTAGTATATAAAAATAATAATAATATAGTTATCTCTTGATTTTTTGTGCATCTAACTATTTACAAGCCTATAAAAAAGAACTCACTAATATAAGTTATAAATGCATATTATCTTTTAGTTCAAGGTAGAACTTAAACACAATAAAAAATTGGCCAAAATTTGGCTAACTTCAACATGCTGGTAAATTTGTAAATGTGAATATTTTTATTCCTAACTTTTTCTGCATTGAAGTACTACCTTGAACTAAACGATAATGCACTTATAACTTATATTAAAGTCAGTTATTTTTTATGGGCCTGTGAATAGATAAAAGTGCAAAAAATCAAGAGGTAACTATATTATACTGTTATTTTTATATAATAATAGATATCAATAGCCATCAAAAATGAAAACACAAAAGAGTATTTTATATCCCCTTTAAAACCCATTTTGATTTTTCTACCTAGCATGTTTAGTTTTCGAACAATTCAATTTTTTCTATAGGCCGCGCGCAAAAAATTTCAAATAAACGAAAATTTGTGCACATTAAAAATATACATTTTGCAATTCTTTTCAATATCGATTTTCTCGAAAACCATGGCATTACAAGAAAATTACAAGAGGACTTTTTTTTAGGCAATTAGTCAAGCTTTCTTTTTTATGATGAGCATTTTTTATATCTTCAACGGTTAACGAGTTATCAGTAGAATAAGGCCTTTTTGGGGGGATTGGGCGGCATCCCCAGAACTGATTTTTGTGGTTTTGTGATGTATAATCCCTCCACTAATAGTTACTGAAGGAAAATCTCAGATAACATTTTTTGTTATGGAAATCTTTATAATTATTGGAGTATAAGTCAATTTTCAATGGTAAACTTTTGCGCTGGTGCCAATACCTTTTTGAATAAAAATTTAGCAACAGGTAAGGATCAGTCGGAAAATTTAGTTAAGGTTATAATGAAGAGAAAAACAAAAATTAAACACGAGATAAAGTGAAATTGTGGAATGGGGGTGGTTTTTTGCGATTTTCGGCGAAACATGACCCCCTAGCGGAAAATGTCCTTCACAAAAGTTGAGGCTGATAAAAAAATATAAAACTTTCATATACTTAAGGCATTTTTCAACATAACTTCAAATTTTTCGAGAAAATGGCGGAAAACCGATTTTTCGGTTTTTAATTTTTTTTTCTCGTAAAAATAATTCAATTTACATGAAATGCTGTATATTTTCTCTTGCATTGAATAAGCATGATTTTTTTGGAATCTGTGAAACAAGTAGTTTACGAGATATTTACATTTTTCGAAAAAAAAAAGGAAAATCTTTCACGGAAAACTTTATTGGTCTTTTTTTCGATTTAAATATTCTATCCGGGCTGATTCTAACCGCTGAAAAAATTACAAGTAAACTAGATGAAAAAGTCTATTACTGGAAATTATTTTCGAACATACAGGGAGAGCCAAGACGAAATTACAGGATCAAGTGCCTTTTTTTTAATGGAATGCTATGTACATCAGTATATTTTTTGTTTTTTTGACATAAGATAATGATGACTGATTGTTTCTATCATGGCTATTTTGATGAAATGATTAGAACAATTCATGAATTTCTAATAAAATCGCAAATATTTCAAAAAATTGAAAACTTTAACCCCTCAATGCTAATATCAGAAAAACGGGAATTTAATTTTACACAACTTGACGTAAAAAAAATACAGGGTGTTCCATTTGACCTAAACAAGTTTTCGCGGTTTGAAGTTGACAAAATGTAACGCGAAAAACGGAATACTTGGTATGGTATTATTGAATTTATTTCAGTTCTGGAACGTAGTTCTCCTTGCGTTCCTTCTCCGTGCCCAAGAACAAATGAGGATGTCCTACACAGAAAAAGTTATAACTGTTCTTGTAAACCGTTGCACCTGTCAAATTTTATACAAAATGTCAAATATCTTCGAAACTACTGGGTTTAGATATAGGCATATAAATACATGCCTGAACTCAGAATTTTATTGTCATCTCGAAAAGTCGATGTTCCATTTAAAATAAGCAAGTTGGTATCGACTTCCGGTATAACTGGAAGTATCCCATGCTTCTAATTATTTTGGTTGGATTGGCCACACCGACATTAGTAACTATCTAAATTTTCAAAAATTTTGATGCGTACTTTTCTCTATATCGATCGATTCAGTTCCCGGTGAGACACCCTGTATAAGCAATTTACCATATAATGAACCCAAATACCTATGCATTATCCAAAAGTCCTTAGTTTTAGACATTATAATTTTTGTGTTTTCAGAAAAATGCCGATTTCAGTAAATTATATAAATGTTTTCTGGGGAGATTTCCTAACAATTTTGTTGTTTGTGTACTCGAACGTTACGCACAAGGTTTGAAGATAACATGTTGGAATTGATTTAAGTTTTTTACTGAGAATTTCACGGGGTTCACATTATCGCGGCATTCTAAATAATAGATTTGATACCAGTTTTTTGGTAAAAGTTGGAAAATTACTCTGGTAGTTTGCTTATAATTTCAACTAGTGGTTGATATCAAGCCAAGTGTCGTCGTGTCATATTACAGTGGGCCAGAACATTTTGAAAGAGGTCAAAAGTGAATTTTCGATGGAGTAATATCTTGAGCAAAGTTGGTCATGAAATTAAAAACTGCTGCCCTTTGCTGAAAAGAGCATTGTGGAGTTTCAAATGCATCAGAAAGGGCATTGGACAATTCCGGAAAAAATTGAGAATATTCCCAGGATGATTCCAAATTTTCCCTCTTACAATTTTTATCCATAAGTACTTCTTGTTCGAGTAAAAAAATCGCAGTCCTAAAATTTTTATTTTTCCTCACTGGACAACTAAAACAAATGACAATTTCAGAAAAAATGTTTCGAACAAAAGTAGTCCATTTATTTTTTTAATTTATTTCATTTATTTAATCGCCTTATTTATTTTAACGCCCTGGCGAAGTTTAAGCTAACGCTATTCCACCACTTAGCCATGACATTGAAAACACCGAATTTGACCTTCGATGACCTTGACCCTTCCACCCAAAGTCAAAGTGACATACAGGGTGTCCCAAATTTAAACGCACATACTCTAGCGGAAGGTACAGCACACTCAGCCGAGTTCAAAACACCCCTATACTTACCATTGAATGTGAACCGTTTTTGACATATGGGGTGTTTTATGGTTTTTGATCAGAAGTTCAGTCCGCCATATTTTTGAAAATACTTTTAAAAAGCCTATAGACCAGCTTATAAAATATTTTCATAATATTTGATGACACATTTATGGTTATTCTTCAATAAATGTTTAAAAGTATTGAAAGACCAAATTTGACATTCTACAAATAACACAATCCAGTTGCTAACATCATTACTTTATTAATTTTAGCTAAATACCCCGTAAAAGAGGTTGTTATTTGTTTTTGTTTTGACATTCAATGTTTCTAAACACATAAAGTGACTTGTGACTTATAACTTAACTTAACTTAGAACTTAGAGCATAGATACACTATTTTGTATATGTGTGAAGATAGTAAATAAAGATTGGATAGTTTAATACGTTATTGTTAGAAGTACTATGTTATTGATAGAGGTGACGGACCTCAACTTATTACAATTATTACTTATTGCAACCATTACTTATTACAACTATTTTAATTATTTAGACCAGAAAAAAAATTGACAGCTTCTTGTGTCAACTCCTTTAAGTTACAGGCGTTAATGTCACATACATGACAAATTTGATTAAAATTGTCACACATTACATTGACTAAGGACCTTAGCAATATATTTGCTCGAGCTTTATTGTTATGAAAGAGAGTAGTTTGCCTAGATTGAAGGCTAGGCGTATAAAAGTTAATTTGAGCCAGCAAATTCCAACAGTCTATTTGCTGGTGTAACAGCTTATGCAAAAAAGTCAATGGGGCACATTTCCTTCTAATTTCTAGACTGCTGATACTGATTATTTTTGTTAAGTGGTTATAATATGTGCCTCTCGCAGGATATTCGCTATCAACCTTGAACGCCAAATACTTTAAAAATCTCCTTTGAATACGTTCTACTGCCTCTACATGATAGTTATAGAAATGATACTAGATTAGAGATCCATACTCTAGTTTTGAACGGATATATAAACAATACAAGTTCTTTAAGGCATTGACATCCGTGAAACTCCGACAATTTCTTACAATAAAACCAAAGAATTTCATGGGATCAGATATTTTCTGCATCACGTGATAATTGAAAGTAAATTGAGAGTCAAATATTATACCCAGATCCCTGTAAGAAGTGTAGTGGATTAGTTCAGTTGTATCGATGTGATAAGCATATTCGTGTACCAGCTGTTTCCTTGTGTAACTTACGATTTTACATTTGAGCGGATTTAGATGTAACTTATTGTTAATGCACCATGTTTGAATACTATCTAAGTCTGTCTGCAACTTCTGACAGTCATCTATGGCATGTATATCAGTAAATATCTTTAAATCATCTGCATAGAAGAGTTGGCAACACTGAATATTACAGTTCAAATCGTTAATAAAGAGAAGAAATAACAGTGGACCCAAATTCGACCCCTGGGGAACCCCTGAGGTAACAACATAATTGGAGGGATTAAACCCGTTGTAATATACATATTGAGTCCTCATTTGCAAATATGATTTAAAGAATTGTTTCATATTGTCATTAAAGCCAAACTGTCCCATTTTTTCAAGCAAGACGATATGCTCGATTCTATCGAAGGCCTTTGAAAAACTGTATAAACCACATCTACCTGTCCACGATTGTCTAGAACATTTGAGATATATTCGCAGTGGCGGCTCGTCAGGGGAGGCAGGGGAGGCTGAGCCTCCCCTTGGAAGAACCACCATATCTTCAAAAGTAATATCTTAAGAAATTTCTATTAGGTATATCTCAATTTTCAATATTTTTTATTGTTTATTATTCATTAATTAATTTTCAGTTTATATATAACATTTTTGCATTTCCTTTCCACAAACATACCTATAACGTTACAGTCCGGATAGTCTTTGTATGCATATTTCCCGGTCGGCCGGTCTTTTACTGAATGAACACTGCGGTTCGCTGGAGGCTAATACGAAATAGCTTCCAACTTTACCGCATTTACTTATAACATGAATGACCTTGAATTTCTTTGCGCTGTGTAAAATAGTAACACTTGGAACAGCCAAGTATGAGGCTAGCCTCAGATCTTAGTTTTTATAGCGCATGTGCACAGGTCATTCAAGAGTCAGGTGATTCACAAAGAAAACGAACTGACGTCTGACATTCTGACAGTTGCGTTTAACCGGTTAAGAACAACTTGACGTATAAATACATAAAACATTTGATAGGCGGGCTAGAAATAAGTGCTCTAGGTGAAAATATTCCCAACAACATGTCTTGTTGTCCAGACGTGGTGGATTATTTGTTATTAAATGGATTTACTACTCTTATTTATGACGAAAAGGTAAGAATTAAAAGAAATGCCAGGCCTACACCAGCAATGCTTTCGATAGTTTTTAAAAGTGGTAAACAAAACAGAGGGTTTTGTGATAACAATTATAAAAAAGTCGAGTGGTTAACGGCATCAACAGTTAGAAACAAATTATATTGTTGGATGTTTATTATTTACTAATGATCAATCCTCAATTTGGGGCAGGGCCGGGTTTAATAATTTGTAAAATTTGTCGCGAGGTTTAGAAAGGCACGAAAAATCCCAGGAGCACATTTCATCTTGCATTAAATTCGAAATGTTTGGTAAACAAAATATTGTAAATTTCTTGGATTCTGCACATAAGAGAGAAATAGAAAATGTTAACGAAAAGGTCCGTGAGAATAGGGAAATATTAAAGAGGTTAATAGATGCCGTTATATAGTTATCTTCACAAGAAAATTCTTTCCGAGGACATGACGAAAAACGAGAATCGTGCAATAAAGGAAATTTCAAAGAGCTGGTAGATTTTTAAAAAACTTATGACCCAAAATTAGAGAACTTTTTGAATAACGCCACTATTTTTTGAGATAATTCCGGTACTTAAGCTTCTGTAGAATGATCATTTTCAACACTTAAACGCATAAAAACATTTTTACTAGAAACAAAATGAGTCAAGACCGCCTTTCAAATGTATCGCTTATTTCAATAGAAAAACGTTTTTTGTCAGAATTGAGTAAACGCGATTCATTTTATGATGAAATAATCAACCATTTTGCTAGTTCCAAAAATCGCAGGTTACCACTCATTTATAAAAATATTCAGGCTTTAAAGCAGAGATTAATATAGGTAGTTGTTATTTTAGAAAAAATATTTATTTGTGTTATTTATTTTTTAGGAAATATTTTTTATAATTCTCCATAATATAGAGTTCCGCGGTTATATTTTTTTTATATAACTTCTTTCTCAAAACTATTTTAATTTCTATTAAAACTTATAATTTTACACGCCTGGCAGTGATAATGAATACAATTTTTTGTTTGTAGAAAAACACTTTAATTTTTTTACCAAAACTATTTTTATTTTTATTAAAAGTTATATAATTTAATTACAAGTGGGATAGTAGGACTCCTTTGGATACCGATACTCGAGTCGTAGAAACGAGAATTTCATGAGAATGATTTTTTCATCTCATCATATTTTCTATTTCCTTTTCATTCTATTCTTTTATTAGTTCTATTCTCTCAAGTCGTGAATCGGTATCCTGGCGAACAACCCACGGCAAAAAAATGTAACGCGCCGTTGTAATACCTCAGGGGTGGTGGGGCAATGTACAAATTGTAGTCATATTCTACATCAGTTGTCTTTCAGAATATCAAGCCTCCTCTGCAGACAATATCACGAGCAGCCACTGATATATTGCGAGAGAACTGCGAAATTTGAAACCGTAGATCTATGGCGCATAAAGCCATGCTGATACGAAGATACTGAATTGCGAACTGCTGGATAGATGCGGTTGTATAGAACTATTTCAAAGAGCTTCGAAAAGTTGGACAAGATTGAAATAGATCTGTAATTAGTTACATATGATTTTTCACCACTTTTGAAAATTGGTGTCACCTTGGCTTCCTTCCAACGATCCGGAAACGTTGTTTTTAAGGCAAGATTGAATAATATATTCATTGGATTGACAAGTGAGCCTATACAGTTTTTGACAATAAATGATGGTATGCTGTCTGGACCTGAGGTCATTTTGTTCTTTAGTTTTTTGCAGCTACAATAATTTCATTTTCAGGTACAGTATCAATCAAAATATTATCCATGTAATCAATATTTGGTATTAGGTTCGGCCCATCTGCTGTTTCATGTTCGGTAGGGAGATAGACACTTTTAAAAAACTAGCAAAAACATCTACAATATCTTGGGAATTCATATATGACTCATTTTCATACGATACAATTCCAGGAATACGAGAAGAGTTGTTTTTTGAGTTTATAAATGACCAGAAGTATTGAGCATTATTATTAATTGACGACTGAGCAATTTGGATATAGTTAGTGTACGGCTATTTTTATTTGTTCTTTTATTAAACGTCTTAATCTTTTAAATTCCTGTAGGTAATTGTCATTATGACTTCTTTTATATTTTGCGAAAAGTTTAGCTTTTTTTTAATATTTGTAATAATTTCAGATGTATACCAATTTGGAAATTGACGTTTATGATTCTTATATAGGGCAACGTGTGAATCAAATATTTGATATATTCTTTGGTAAAATTCATCAACAGCTGTATTTACATCATCAAAATTTGTTAAAAAGGAGCAGTTTGTCTGCAGTAGCGAGTAATATAGAGATGGAAAATCAACTTTCTTGAAGTTATAGATTTTTTGAAGTTTGATCTATGCAATTCAAGACGCCCTGTATATCCATTTAAAAACTATACTGTTGTACAGGTGTCTATGAACTTTGGAGTAATCGTTTATCAAACTGTATAAATAGAACCATAAGTTCAAAGAAATCGGGTGAAATATTAATCACACATCAAAACAAATGGCGCCTGTGATAATTATATTTATAATAAAATTGATTAATTTCACTCATTATTGCGACAGTTTTCTCGAGGAATGCATACATTTTAATTGCCATTACTTCATATAACAAATAAATATTTTAAACAGGAAAAGTTAAATAAATGAATCACTTATCAGGTAGCAACATCGTACTGATAACTAAAATATATACGAGTAACATTTAAAAAAGAAAGAAATTGGGACAGATGAAGGATAGTAATCATAATCGATATGAAAGTTTTACGATTTCTCGTATCTTGATTTTTGCCTAATTTTTAACTCACCATTGGACAGACACTTGAATAACTAACACAATTGGATCTCAATGCTTTTATGGGTATACTGTCAGCTCGATAATTTATGTTTTTAGTATCATTATTACAAGAGTGTTCTCGAAAATATGAGGAAATTATTATTAAGTAAATAAGTTGATAGTCATGAACGATGTGATGGCTAAAAACATTTGTATTCGGAATTTAGATATAGATTAATCACTTTTATCAATTATTTTGTCAGAGGCATACATATTTTTGGAGCGAGCCACTGCAGTGGCCGCTCGTCAGGGGAGGCAGGGGAGGCTGAGCCTCCCCTTGGAAGAACCACCATTTCTTCAAAAGTAATATCTTAAGAAATTTCTATTAGGTATATCTCAATTTTCAATATTGTTTATTGTTTATTATTCATTAATTAATTTTTTAATTAATACTGAATGAACACTGCGGTTCGCTGGAGGCTAATACGAAATAGCTTCCAACTTTACCGCATTTACTTATAACATGAATGACCTTGAATTTCTTTGCGCTGTGTAAAATAGCAACACTTGGAATAGCTAAGTATGAGGCTAGCCTCCAGATCTCAGTTCTTTATAACGCATGTGCACAGGTCATTCAAGAGTCAGGTGATTCACAAAGAAAACGAACTGACGTCTGACAGTTGCGTTTAGCCGGTTTAACAACAACTTGACGTATAAATACATAAAACATTTGATAGGCGGGCTAGAAATAAGTGCTCTAGGTGAAAATATTCCCAACAACATGTCTTGTTGTCCAGACGTGGTGGATTATTTGTTATTAAATGGATTTACTACTCTTATTTATGACGAAAAGGTAAGAATTAAAAGAAATGCCAGGCCTACACCAGCAATGCTTTCGTTAGTTTTTAAAAGTGGTAAACAAAACAGAGGGTTTTGTGATAACAATTATAAAAAAGTCGAGTGGTTAACGGCATCAACAGTTAAAAACAAATTATATTGTTGGAGATGTTTATTATTTACTAATGATCAATCCTCAATTTGGGGCAGGGCCGGGTTTAATAATTTGTAAAATTTGTCGCGAGGTTTAGAAAGGCACGAAAAATCCCAGGAGCACATTTCATCTTGCATTAAATTCGAAATGTTTGGTAAACAAAATATTGTAAATTTCTTGGATTCTGCACATAAGAGAGAAATAGAAAATGTTAACGAAAAGGTCCGTGAGAATAGGGAAATATTAAAGAGGTTAATAGATGCCGTTATATAGTTATCTTCACAAGAAAATTCTTTCCGAGGACATGGCGAAAAACGAGAATCGTACAATAAAGGAAATTTCAAAGAGCTGGTAGATTTTTTAAAAACTTATGACCCAAAATTAGAGAACTTTTTGAATAACGCCTCTATTTTTTGAGACAATTCCGGTAAGCTTCTGTAGAATGATCATTTTCAACACTTAAACGCATAAAAACATTTTTACTAGAAACAAAATGAGTCAAGACCGCCTTTCAAATGTATCGCTTATTTCAATAGAAAAACGTTTTTTGTCAGAATTGAGTAAACGCGATTCATTTTATGATGAAATAATCAACCATTTTGCTAGTTCCAAAAATCGCAGGTTACCACTCATTTATACAAATATTCAGGCTTTAAAGCAGAGATTAATATAGGTAGTTGTTATTTTAGAAAAAATATTTATTTGTGTTATTTATTTTTTAGGAAATATTTTTTATAATTCTCCATAATATAGAGTTCCGCGGTTATATATTTTTTTTATAACTACTTTCTCAAAACTATTTTAATTTCTATTAAAACTTATAATTTTACACGCCTGGCAGTGATAATGAATACAATTTTTTGTTTGTAGAAAAACACTTTAATTTTTTTACCAAAACTATTTTTATTTTTATTAAAAGTTATATAATTTAATTACAAGTGGGATAGTAGGACTCCTTTGGATACCGATACTCGAGTCGTAGGAACGAGAATTTCATGAGAATGATTTTTTCATCTCATCATATTTTCTATTTCCTTTTCATTCTATTCTTTTATTAGTTCTATTCTCTCAAGTCGTGAATCGGTATCCTGGCGAACAACCCACGGCAAAAAAATGTAACGCGCCGTTGTAATACCTCAGGGGTGGTGGGGAAATGTACAAATTGTAGTCATATTGCACATCAGTTGTCTTTCAGAATATCAAGCCTCCTCTGCAGACAATATCACGAGCCGCCACTGCGAGCCAGTTTTGATAAAGATATATCAATTTTGAGTTCAATTTATTAACTGAATTTAAAATTTTATCCGAGAACAACATGGTTTTTGTTGTGGAAAATCCACTACAATGGCTATAACAATATTTTATAACCATATAATTCAATATACTGAGGCGGGAGAATGCCTCAGCAGGGCATTCGATTGTGCCAATGATGAAAAATTGTTGACTACTCTGTGAGTATGTGATTAGAGGACAATCACTAAATTGGATTAATTCATTTTTAACTAATCGTCAACAGTATGTGACTATACAACATATTAGTGAAAATATGGAAAAAATACAGAGCCAATTCTAAACGTTCGTCTTTAAGTATGGGAGTTCCACAGGGTTCAATATTGGACCCTGTGTTATTCATATTATATATTAATGCGCTCAATTGGATTTTATGTAATAATTTCTTTTCAATATATGCTGATGATTTCTCTATGATTATTTCAGATCCTGTGCATAATGTGTTAGAAAGTTAATGTAACACTATTGTGGAAAAGATATCTACATTTTTCAACCAACATCAGTTGTAGTTTAATGCAAATAAAACTCACTTAACTCAGTTTTATAATAGATAGAAAAAATGGGTGTCTCTTTTTAGGTCAATGAGTCGATTATAACGAGTATTCATGAGAGCATTCTTTTTAGGTTTACATATCGATGAGTGTTTGATTTGGAAATCACATTGTGAATATCTATTTCCAAGCTAGCATCAATTTCATTTTTATATAATAATATTAAAACCGTGCTTACCAGGGAGCAAGTAGTTAATTTATCCGTGTCAAGTGGAATCTAGACTAAATGAAATACCGACACTAGAAACAATATACAGCGACTTACGAGAAAATTATAGGATTACTATTAACCAGGCAACATTAGCAAGGTGGAACTCGAAATTGGGTTTTTTTAAATAATAAATAAGTAGTATGTGGCGATAAAAGATAGGTGCCCAAGTTATTCAAGTGTGGGCCATCCTACGAGCGACGTGGTTAGCGTCACTGGTTTAACCTGGCTAGCACAACAAAGATACGGAGAGCAAATAGAGCAGTGAGTTCAAGGCTTGGGCGCCATGATTAACTAGTGTAATCAAGGAAAAGGAAAGCTAGAGATAAACAAAATACACATATTACATATATACACTAGTACTATATTACAAAATATATTACACAAAAAAATGAGCTATCGCAGCATCAGCGATACTGCATAGCAAAATATCAAACAGAAATATAAACAAAATATACTATATTACACCCCAAGTTATAGAACTACAAAAAAATAATACTTGGACTCGATCTTGGCAAATAGATACACATTTCACCGCGCCCCGAACATCCGAATTCCTTTAATATATATAATCCACATAAGTGATGTGACTTGACGGAAATTTCAGACTACACGACACATATTATGTGCAAATAATTACCAATATGCCTAACTACTTAGACATATCCAAAACAAAAGTACTTTAACAAAGCGAATCTGCGATAGGTACTGGTAAAACACAAATAATATCAAGTTACCAAATACTAAAATTGCGTTAAGCAACGACAATACTATATATAAGTAGCAAATATACGAGTACTTAAAATGGACTTGTTCGGCAAGTATAAATTAATGGATCTGCAAAAAATCAGAATCTTATTCGCACGTTTAGTATCTTAAAAACTATTACAAATTTCCATCTCGCGAAAATGGGGCATGGCCAGGCGCTACGTCATTATACGCATAGACTCGGCGATCTTAATAGACTTGATGCTCCTTATTGGTTATAATTATAAGTGTTTTCGAAGTATTGTTTGTTTTGCTTACTACTTGACAGTAGGGGAGTACAATTTGGTGATTTGTCAAAAAATTACAATTTTCTCTCGCTCCTGCCAGAACGAATTTTCGATTTCGACCCTGCAATTTACGATTAGAATTCATTGCCGACCTTCTCCTTTCCGTAGACACATAGAACGAACTTCCACTCGACGTATTTATTTAGTTACCAGCGTTTAAAAATTCCATGTTTTTCGACTTTTCAGGTTAAATTTGAAAGGTCCCAGAAAGCCATTTTTCTTACATCACTTGCGTATAGTGACGTCACAAATGAGCGCTCGGTTTTTGCAACTATTACTAAATTCAACTCCTTATATCTCGAGAACGGAAAAAGTTAATAATACGAAATTTTAAGTGTATAATGAGAATATCGAGTACTATATGAAAAAGTATAAAAACCATATAAAAAGAATATCATGGAACAAGCCCATTATTTACTCATAAAATAATTCCCTAACCTAAGATTTAATATTTTCCGGTTTACTTGGCAACTTGCCTAGTTTGCTTAGATTTGGCATTCTACGTTTTGCAGACATATAGGCATGAATAAAACTAATTAACAATACGTAGAAATAATCTCTTATTTATGAAGAAATAGGTAGGTACTTATCTTATTTTACTATGTCCTACTGAAGGAAATTTCTATTAACCATGCTCCCATTTCACGATGATAGCAGATTTGAATGTTGGTTGATCGAGGGCCTGCCATTTTACACAACTGAGATTCCTCGCCCGCCATGGCCTTGGATACTATTCGATACTTCGCTAGTATGACCAATTTGAGGTAAAGAAATCATGAGGCAAACGTGTTCGTACAGAATGTTTATCGATAAGAATATTTAACGTAACTAAAGTATTTGTAATATAAGAAAATTTCTAAAGAGAATTTCTTGTTATACAGATGTTCGAATCAAGAACACGTAGTGTATGAAAATTTTGTTCTTATATAGAAAAACCTAAAATAATATTTTAAACGTTAGATGGTATTTAATGATATATGACCTTGTACGTTTATAAGGTTTCTCCATCTTAATATCTCCCTTAGAGGTTTAAGGAAATTTCAATTACGTCCATCTCGATCGAGGACATCAAGCAAAAAAGAAAGAATTTAACCCAGCGCGGCGTATCGTTACATATTTCATGAACTAGTAGTCACGTTGCCCCGCCCAAAAAGTAGTTCTCTTTTATTATGGGAATATTAAATTAAACGAAGGATCTATATTTGTTTCGATAATTCTGCATTTTCATGTGGCTAACAGACGTTATTATAGTTATAGCTTAATCTGAAGTTGAGTAACTTCAACTTAAAGTTAGTTTGATCTATTTATTCAATTTGATATTATAGAGCGTGCGCCATCTATTATCCTGAGGCGTAAGCATAAACTAATGACATTTTGTTATCTGTCATAGGAATGGTTCGTAATTTTTACAATATTTTTCATTTTCCATCCTCCACCATCCCCCTTATTAAAAGAGTAGATAAAATTAAATTGAGATATTTACTTGAAATTTGGTATACGTATATATTATAACGACATCTGATACTAGATTATATTTTGACATGATTCCGTTGAAGGAGTGGGGGGGTAAGTAGAGGTAAATAGGGAAAAATAAGTAAAGCAAGCTGTAAGAGTACAGAAACTTGGGATTTGGTGTATATACTAGAAACCAAGGCCTCAGATTTCTTTATAATATTTTACATTATTATTAAAATTCTATGACCAATAATTTCCACATACTGGTAGTGCAAATATACTCAAGATGTTTCCTTGAAAGTGACTTGGACGAAAAATCTGGATGTGGAAGTAGTGATTCCTTAGGCAGCGGTTTTTATATTTATTTTATACCTTTTAATCTGGGACTTTTATTTATCTTTATAATTGTTTTGTTGTTGCTTAATTATCGCTGTTACTAAAACTCCCGTGTACTCATTTTCATCATTCTTTACAACGTCCATACGCCGCATTGCAGCCGCTATCTATAATCTTTACATTCAACACAGAAAACATCTATTGTCGTCAGAGTTATGTGACTACTAAATTTCAGTTCGATCTGACAATAAAAAGTGAGTTAAAATTACATACTAACATAGCAAGTTAAATAAAAGCTTTTATTAGAGAAACTGAGAACTGGCGCGCTAACCGAGAACAGAACTTACTTATGGGAGTGACTGTAAGACGAAGTATATTTTTTTCAATTTATTGTTAACGGAGAAAGTTGTTCAAATAGGTTAGTAATCGATTTGTGTCATCTGTAATCTTAGTCAAACCAAGAAATTAAACGTTTTATTTGTGTAGTAAATACAAAAGTAGGTTAAATAAATGTCTGTGTCACCTTTTATTGCTGGATTCGAATATATTTACTTTCTGAAAATAATTCATTTACACAGAAAAACATTGTTTTTGTTTTTCCCTTTCTTTTGCGGCTGATCAAAGTAAAATATAACCCAAGTGGTATGGGCGCCTGCGTTTGGAATACATTTCGAAAGCAGTTTTTCTGCTGAAATCAGTTCAAAAGACACTACCAATTATGAATATCCATGTTACCAGACGATAACCTGGTCTGATATTGTTTAAAACAATTTTGTTTATAACAAACGGAAATCAAACAATTTTTTAAAATATTTTTTTAACTGATTTCCATTTTGTCAATTTTCACTATCGAATTTAAAAATACTCTAGGTAATGAGGTGAAACTAAAATTTCTAGGGAATTGTCTTACTATACTTGGCAATTTTTTTGCTGGAATTTTTGAAAACGTTTCAAGAGATGTAGTAAAAAGTTTTGGATTAAATCCATCTGGTGGAAAGCTTCTGTTTTAACAAAAGAATGTTCAGAATCCTGTTTTTCGCAGTTTTTCTTAAATATCTCTGGATGTATAACCCATGTCGCAAAAGAAAAAGACAAAAATCATTCAAAATGAAATTACGAAGAAAACTTAATTTGTCCGAAACTTTTTGTTCAATATCGTCGTAAAACATGAAGAAAATTTTCAACGAGGCTATTTAAATCTGTTGAGCAATGACGAATTTTGAGTCTAAATTAGAATTATCAAATATTCTCTTATTGCTCAGTTTCGGCAATAATAATTTAATCTATTGACTTATTATTGTTGCCAAGCAAGGACCACGAGGAGATACGAGCAATTCCTTGCCAAAAAATGTGGGTTCAGAGTTAAGATTATTGGGATTTATATCAATAATCCTAACTTGATATAACTGACTAAGATGAAATAAATAAATTCAATTCTAGAAAACAAATAAAAAAGTATCAAATAAATAATTTCGATTCTATGGAACTTCGAGCAACTTTGAAATTTTTTAATACTTTGCAAATATTCATTCATTACGCCACAGTACAATTCTGTAGCTTTCCATAATACTTGCTCTTTTATGAATCACTTTAGTTAAATCCTATCTTTAATCGCCATCGCCTAAGTGTTTGTTCACTAAATGACACTACACCTGTTGTTCTCAGTTCCATATGCACTGATTGTACTGTTGGTGTCTCATGTTCCTTATACTTCCTGTACATTAAATCTCTTAACAACTTCGCTGTAAAAAACGGACCATAAATTTGGCTTGTTAAGATAATTGATGTCTCTACTTAATGATACACTGATAGAAATTTAAATCTGTTGAGTAATGATGAATTTTGAGTCTAAATTAGAATTATCACATATTCTCTTATTGCTCAGTCTCGGCAATAATAATTTAATCTATTGACTTATTATTGTTGCCAAGCAAGAACCACAAGGAGATACGAGCAATTCCTTGCCAAAAAATGTGGGTTCAGAGTTAAGGTTATTGCTATTTATATTAATAATCCTAACTTGATATAATTGACCCAGATTAAATACATTCAATTCTAGAAAACAAATAAACAAATATTAAATAAATAAATTCAATTCTAGAAAACAAATAAACAATTATTAAATAAATAATTCAATTCTAGAAAACAAATAAATAAGTATCAAATAAATAATTTCGATTCTAGAGAACTTCGAGAATCTTTGAAATTTATTTTATACTTTGCAAATATTCATTCATTACGCCACGTACAATTCTGTAGCTTTCCATAATACTTGCCCTTTTATGAACCGCTTTAAAGTTAAATCCTATCTTTAATCGCCATCGCCTAAGTGTTTGTTCACTAAATGACACTACACCTGTTGTTCTCAGTTCCATATGTACTGATTGCACTGTTATCTCATTTTCCTTATACTTACTGTAAATTAAATTTCTTAACAACTTCACCACAGACGAATCTAATGCTCGTCATTGTCATTTGTCCGATTTAGCTTTTCGATTATATGGTCCTTCCTTAATTAATTTATAAATAGTTTGTTCTGGAATTTCTGTAGGTGGTTTTTTCCACAGCTCCGGTTTCTCTTTCACTTAAATATTTTTATAGACATTTTACACTACTTTTAGGGTATGTTCACATAAATATTGTCTAGAAACTTTGTAATTTGCGAGCTGTTAATAATCCCTATATTTTCCTGTCATTCTCTGTTAGTGCTAGGACCTTCCCAAGTCCTAAACATTTTCACGATATTATTTTACCACAGCCACTTATAAACACAAAACACCCGAATGATTCACTACCCACCAAAATGTTTATAAAAACACAATTGCATAAAATACGCTAAAACACAAAGGAAAATGTTAAAATATATTACCCTTTTAAGCTCTCACAATCTAAATATAATGTATACACAGAATCAGATCACCAACTATATTTATTTTATAAAGCACATACAAATATATTCTTAACTAATGGGGTTAATTTGAAATTCCGTGACACTGACAATATTAAAAGTTCGACTCTGTCGTCCCCGCTAGGTCGTGATATATTTTTCGTAGGGGCGAGTTGGTAAGTATGAACAAAATAAATACATTAAATAATTGGAACAGGTGTGTTTTCGTCAATTTGTTACTTTAATCATTCCAAATACGTTAAATTCGTTATTAAAAATTGATGAGATAAATGACAAGATAAACAAAATTTGAGCCCGTTCCTGATATTATTTTAGTTTGCGGTAATGAATTGTGAAAACCTCTATGAGTAAAACAAGCCTACTAAATCTGGTTCGATTTGGTGAAGCCAATAACAAAATATGGCCGCTCGAAATTTTGGCAAAAGAAATAGAAAACACGCTGTAGATCAGAAACGGAGGACACTAGGGATATAACAAAGGCCATTTTGAAATCGTCTCAGGGTGCTGTACTCCTCATCAGCGTATGGCCAGTCACTTACGGAATTTTTGTCATGAATGTCTCTGATTGTTAAACGTCGCTACACCAACGAATATAATTTAGTCTCCCTACATTTCTTGAATCTCTGAACCGTGCGCTCCAAAAGGTAAGCATTTTGAACGTACCCGTACTTTCAATCATCGGAAATACGATTTCTCTTCAATTCTTGGTAAGAAAGGATACGCTTGAATTAAATACAGTCCACCTTAAGAAATGCTATTGTTAAAGTAGCAACGAACATTGTTACGCTGATTTTTATTCGCGATGGATTACTTTTAGAAAGTGAAATGGCATAAGAATCGAAACTAATATAATTAGTGCTTCCGAGAAACTCGATTTCACGATTTAATCTTATTGACAATTTACATTTCTTTTATTACCTCACTTTGCGATCTTATCTACTTTTTACCGCGAACATATTTCACTGTGACATTATTCATAAAATGGTCTGAGTTTGCGAGAAGGTGAAGGATTGAACCGTACAGGTTACAATGTATGGAAACATTATCTTGACGTATTTTGTCAAGAAATACAATACCTGGGATTTGATATAGGTAACACTGGTTCCAGATACACCACTTGCGGTTTTTATTCAGAGACCTTGGTGTCTTTCTCGGCTATCTGTCCGCTATTATCTTTTACATTTTCGAAAACAAAAGAATTAATTCAATTACTTCCACTTCACTATATTTCCACATCAAGTGAAGTGGAAATATAGTAACAGTAAAAAAAAAATCCAAATATTTTTTCTGTTGAAATCCCAAGTAGCACATCAGTCTTAAGAGAGTTTTTATAACTATGATAAACGTTTCTACAACTTATGTTATTGGAAATTATAAAACTAAAAAGTTAATGGTGGTTGTACAACTATTATAAACGTCGTCGTTAAATAAAGTTTTTGTGAGAATTTCGATTGAAGTTTTATTAAAGTTAATAAAACGTTGTATATGCGAGGTCTTATATACAGGGTGTCTCACCGGGAAATGAATCGATCGATATAGAGAAAAGTACGCATCAAAAATTTTTGAAAATTTAGATAGTTACTAATGTCGGTGTGGCCAATCCAACTAAAATAATTAGAAGCATGGGGTACTTCCGGTTATACCGGAAGTCGATACCAACTTGCTTATTTTAAATGGAACACCCTATATATTTTCGACTTTTCGAGATGACAATAAAATTCTGAGTTTAGGCATGTAGCATACCCTATATCTAAACCCAGTAGTTTCGAAGATATTTGACATTTTATAAATAAATTTGACAGGTGCAAGGGTTTGCAAGAACCGTTATAACTTTTTCTGTGTAGGACATCATCATTTGCTCTTTGGCACGGAGAAAGAACACAAGAAGAACTACGTTCTACAACTGAAATAAATTCAATAATATCATACCAAGTGTTCCGTCTTTCGCGTTACATTTTGTCAATTTCAAACCGCGAAAAGTTGCTTAGGTCAAATGGAACACCCCGTATTCTTTTACGTCAGGTTGTGTAAAATTGAATTCCTTTTTTTCTGATATTAGCATTGAGGGGTTACAGTTTTCAACTTTTTGAAATATTTGCGATTTTATTAGAAATTCATGAATTGTTGTAATCATTTCATCAAAATAGCCATGATTAGAAACAATCAGTCATTATCTTATGTCAAAAAATGCCAGCACGTTTAAATTACACCCACGAAGACTTTTTAAATTTGTTCATTATTTATGGATGTGATAAGGTAATATCAAGAACTTGCCGCACATTTGCTACTCGATATCCACAAAAACGGAAAATAACACTAACACTGTAACATGCGTATTAATCGAATTGAAGATATGGCATGAACTAAAATAGCAGAGATAAGATCAATTTAAAACATGATTCCATTTTAATTTAATAATTGCTCAAAATTCCGCCCTCGAATCTCGACACATTTTTCGCACCTTCGGATTAATTCCTCATGGGTAGCTCTTCTAATTGCATCCTGTGATATGTTTTGAAATGCATTTCTTACTCTCTGCATACAATCTTCAATGGTTGTTAATGGGCTCTCATAAACTTTATTATTAATAGTTCCCCAAATAAAATAATTCAGAACTGATAAGTCGGGCGAGCGAGAAGGCCATAAGAAAGGTATATTATTGGCAATCCATTGGTCATAAAAAGTTTCTTGTAAATAATTATTAATTAAATATGAGTTATGTGGGGGAGCACCGTCGTGCTGATAAAAAATGTTTCTATGTTCGGCGAGAGGTAAATTTTCTAAATAGTTATTATTCAAATTTTGTAAGATATTCAGATTTCTTTCACCTAAAAAAAAAAAAATACCTATACATATTAGCAGAAGAGAAAATTTAATTTACCGTTTAAATTTTGCTCATAAAATTGTAATGCCACCACTCTATCGTTTCTTATGACACAGTAAACATTGAACTGCCAACTTCCTGAAAGTTTCGCTCTCTGAACATATGAGGATATGAGTCACTCCAATAATGCGAATTGGTCTATTAAAAAGTCCATTTTTAGTAAATTTTGCTTCATCTGTCCATACAATATTTCCCAAATAAGAATTGTCACCCTCAGACCTTATTAGAATAAACTCACAAAAATTCTGTCTTCTTATGAAATCTGTATCTTTTAATTCTTGAACCATATGGAATGAGAACGGGTGAAGCTTATGTTTTAATAAGATTCTGTGAATGGAATCCTTGCATAGTCCCGATTCCAGAGCAACTTGTCTTAATGACATCCTTGGAAAGGCATGAGAATATCCCAGAATGACTATTTCAATATTTTCGTCGTCATCAACAATGGGCTTCCTTCTTTGCATTTTTGCCTTGACACAGCCATAATTTTAAAAATTTTCCAGTATGCGTTTTAGTGTTTGGTGACGGTTTTCGTTTTTCTGGATATCGAGTAGCAAATATGCTGCAAGTTCTTGATATTACCTTATCACATTCTCCATAAATAATAAACAAATTTAAAAAGTCTTCGTGGGTGTAATTTAAACGTGCTGGCATTTTTTGATATAAGATAATGACTGATTGTTTCTAATCATGGCTATTTTGATGAAATGATTACAACAATTCATGAATTTCTAATAAAATCGCAAATATTTCAAAAAGCTGAAAACTTTAACCCCTCAATGCTAATATCAGATAAAAGGGAATTCAATTTTACACAATTTGATGTAAAAAATACAGGGTGTTCCATTTGACCTAAACAAGTTTTCGCGGTTTGAAGTTGACAAAATGATCCGCGAAAAACGGAACACTTCGTATGATGTTATTGAATTTATTTCAGTTGTAAAACGTAGTTCTCCTTGTGTTCTCCTAACACGTTTTTCTCTATGATAAAAATTTGTATGAATATTGTGATTAGTTCCACATTAAAGCTGAGACTTTTCTCTACATTTTACGTTGCTTTCATTTTTGTTAGCGGCTCTGAATAGTAATAATTATCGATCGATATGTCCGGTCGTACGAAACTCCCAGAGAATTCTCATTTTCCGCGCATTTCGGAGCGGCTCAAAACTAGTGGAAAACTGGATTTATCTCCTAAACGGCTTAAGTAAGACAAAAATTGGTAAAGACTTATTTTGTAGAGAAAGAGACAAGCTACAAATTTTGTTGCAAACTGTTTTCTGTATTTTCATTATTTTAGCCGTTACAGCAAAAAAACCGAAAACCAAAAAGTTTTGCCAATTTTTTTAAATTTTCCCGGAACTTGGAAGTGCAAAGAATGCATCATTCCATTCTACAGGTTATTAACTACTTAAATCCCAGAGATGATTCTTTTATTAATTTTTGCGAGGTTTTTACAACATTTTTGCCTTCGGTGCCTGTACTATAAGTAATATTGATACTGATTGTCGGGAACTGAAATTCTCAGACAGGTCTGATTAAATAAATCAATACGAGACAGTGTCAAACCCCAAAACAAGAAAGTACTATTTTTTTATTGTTTGCATGTAAAAATGGACCATGCCATAATACTCACAATTTAAAAAATCAAAAAAATCATGATTTTTTAAATTTTTGTAATAAAAATCGTTTATTTTTGATTTTTTTCAAAATATCATGATTTTTTCGAACCCTGCTGTACAGCACGTTTGACAGCATCATGTCTTCTTTCGTTGTTGTCTGTTATGTGCACAGCCTCATCAAAGCTCTTTGGTAGCATTAACCCAACGTTTCGTTTGATGTGGCTTAAAAGTGGTAGGATTCGGCTGCCGCCTCGTCCAGTAATTATCCCTGCGCTGAGGAACTCCTGAATTTTTGTAGGCGATATGACTAGTCCAATCAAACTATTGCCATTAAATAATCACCACTGAGCAAATCAGAAATGTAATTAACTTATTCGAACGGTAGTTGTACAACTTTACCGATAAAAACCAATATCTAACTTGTAATTAGTTGAAATTTATTTAGCATTATCACATGTCAGTGATTGTCATCGTCGGTCGCACTGTCGATGTTGTGTCATTCGATAGTTCGTATTCGATAAACAACTCGGTTCGCTCCTAGATACGCATACATTTAATAGTCATTGCTCGTTGAAATGTAATCAAACGCAAAACGAATTAAATACAATGTGATATCTAAAGCAAACAGATTAAAATTAGTAAGTTCCAAGTATCCTTTATCTGCTAATTACGGTGAAAATAGAACTAAAATTATTCTGTGTAAGAATTTCATTATCATCTCGCACCTAAAAGCGAACAGATTACGGTTATCTGAATGTGGCGGTATTCTGTATAAAACTATTTTTTTCGTTATTAGATTTATCGCGTCACACTTACGTAATCTTACGTCTATAATTCTTTGGTTACATTTTTACTTCCACCTCCACGTAGTGGATTGGAAGTACAGGAATCGTAAAAAAAAAAAATCAAATTTTTTTCTTGTCTGTCTGTCGGTCTGTCTGTAATTTTTTTGGTCCACACATTTTCTCCGGAAAGGTTTAAGATATTGACTTGAAAAAGAACAATGTTGACGAAATTCTGTCAGTGAAAACGGTGCACACATTGAGCATTTGTATTGAAATAATTATTTTGTTAATCTGTTTATTTGTTGTTATTTTGTTGTTATTATTTATTATTGCAATACGATTTTTGAATAAAAATTAAAATGAAATGATTGTTTCCAAAGCCTACTACCCTTGAGAAAAAAAAACAATATATATTTTTTAAAAATGCCAATAACTCAAAAACGACTGTAGATAAACATACACAATGTTAATAAAAGTGGCCATAAAATTCAATTTTGCATTGATTTCTGGCGTCAGAAATGGTAGGCGCAAAGATGTGCTACGCAATCTGTTGAAAGTAGAATAATAGAATATTTGAACAAAAATATGGTGGTCACATTGAACATTTACGTCAGAATTTCGTCAACATTGTTCTTGTTTGTTAATAATAATTTGTTGGTGTTGTGTGTAATTAAATAAGAATCCATATTTTTCTTTAGAAATCATTACGACTGTCTTTTGTTTCCATGACATACTTGATGAAGTAAGGAATCTCTCGGCAAGATAAGGTATTTCTTGATTTTTATTGAATAACTCGATATGGGGTGAAGTTAGGTATAGGGAATGCTTAAGTAACTCACCCTAAAATTCAAGTTTCCTTCGAGTGGTGTGAAAAAAAATAGTAGGTGCCATTTGAAAAAATTGACTTTTTGACAATTTTTGATTGCGACATTTGAAAATCGACTGCACCCATATGGTACAAAATGGGACCACCGATGGGACATCAAAAGTTAGCCTGGACTTCCAGCTAACTGCTTCACAAATTTGGTTTCATAATTTTGAAAGGTTTGCGAGATACAAATTTGTTCGTAAACTACTACAGCGGCAATTTTTTTCAAAAAATTGGACATATGTCAAAAATTGTAATAGATAAGTTAACATAACTTAGGTTCTCTAAACTCAGAATTAGAAGACCAATCGAACCATGTAAAGAAAAATATAGGTTTCTATTTAAAATAAGAAAGTTGGTACCAATTTTTGGCACACCCTGTATAGTAGGAGGACTGAAAATATTTTAGATAGAACGGGCATTATCGATTATGGCTGCATACCAAATTTCAAATTTCTAATCCAACTGCAAGTTGAAAAACTTCTAATGAATGGCCTACGTGAATCACCCTGTATATTATAATAAGATCTGGAACTGCATTGTTTTTTGAAGAGACTGGAGACTTCTCTGTATTTTCAGTAGATTACCATGTCTAGTAGGGTAATTATGTAGTTGAGAAGTTGTTTCATACTTGCTAATATTCTTTTTTGTATATATGAGACACGTCAATATAGCATGTTGTTTAAAAAATACTCTACATGACTGAGTTTTCTGTAAGTCGAAAATTAATCGAATGACTCGTTTTTGAGCAATTAGAATCCTCTCACTCTCAGAAGCGCCACCCCACAAAATGACGTTATACGACAGTACCGAATTAATGAGTGCATAATAAACATTTAATAGTGAGTTTTGGTCTAAAACATTTTTTAGTTGCAAGATTGCATAGTAGCCACTACTTATTTTTCGACAAACATTGCTAATATCGTATTTCCAGCTCATATCACTGTCAATATGTATACCAAGAAATTTTGTTGCTGAACTTGGGACAAGTGTTAATTGGTTAAATGTTACATTTATGTCAGTGTGAAATTTCTTTCTGCCAAAAAATTGCATTAAGACAGTTTTCTTCGTGTTTACAATTAATTTATTAATACCGCCCCAATTTGTAAATTGTTCAAAGAGAGTATTGAGCTTTTCCTGCAGTTCCTCAGGAGTGTCTGCTATGGAGACATCGTCGGCGAACAGCACAACGCACTCAGTACTAATATGAAGGGGTAAGTCATTTATAAACAAAAGGAAAATAAGTGGTCCCAGAACAGAGCCCTGAGTAACTCCAAGATTAACATCATACTTCTCTGAACTAGTTTCTTCCAATTTTACAACAAGTTTTCTAAAGCTGAGATATGATGCTATCTACGAAAGAAAGTTACCCCTAATTCCTATCGCAAAAAGTTTTTCTGCCACAAATGTTGGTTCTATAGAATCAAATGCCTTGGAAAGGTCAAAGAAAAGGGCAGCAACGTACTTCCTGTTATCCATACGATTGTACACAAATTCCAAGAAGTCCGTCGCTGCACTCTCGGTTGACCTGCCAGGGCAAAATCCATTTTGACATTTGGAAATTATTTGGTATTTTGTTAAATAGGGAAGTATTTTATTATATATAGCGCGTTCAATTATTTTACATATGACGCTAACTACAGTGATAGGTCTGTAATTCTCTATTAAATATGGGTCATTATTTTTGTAGATTGGAATTACTTTTCCTATTTTCAATTCTTCCGGGAATTTCCTCAGTTCTACAGACAGGTTAACAATATAAGGTAGCGGTTCGGCAATAAAGTGAGCAACAGATTTAATAATTTTTGTAGATACACAGTCTACTCCTACAGAGTATGTTTTAATTGACTTATTATGTTTATTATATCCTCACTAGTGACTGGCGTAAAGAAAAAGCTGTTGTTATTATTAGGCATTGTAGTACATTTTTTTGATATTTGATCACCAAATTGATCCTTTATTTTATTTGGGACCTCGGTAGAGTAGTGTTCAGCAAATGAATTGACAATTTTATCGGGATCGCTTACAATTTCATTGTCAATTTGAATATTTATTGACTGTGCGGTTTTAATTTTGCCGGTCTTTTTACGCACTAAATGCCATACTTGTTTTTGCCTATCGTGAATATTAACTATATTACTTAATGAATTTTGGTTATGCCCAACATCAATATTTATCATTTAAAGTTGGTTTAAAGTCGATCAAATTTTCGAAAAAAAAGTTATTTGCAAATTAACAAATTATGTCAATTGTTTAAACAATCAAAAAGTATTGAAGATATCGAGCCAAAAAAAATATGGTATATTCTTTGGTATAGAAGGCATATATTTTGAAAAAAACAATATCGTGACCTCACTAGTTTCAAAGTAACCAATTTGTTAATTATGAAATTTATTTTGGCTATAACAAATGAATGGGTTCACAAAATGAGTTGTACCTGACGCCAAACGACGCGTATTGAAAATATCTTTCGATTGAATCAAGATTTTTTCGGACCGTTTTTATTTTATTAAACAAAAAGGAAAAAAATGTTTAAACTATTATTTGACCATGAAGCTCGCGGTTTAGGAAAATTTTTCATAAGAAAATCTTGTTCAGCAGAATTTTTCCTATAAGAATCCGTTGTTAACTCAAATGGTATACAAAATTTGTAAAATCACCTCTTTTTTACCCCAAGTAGACTCGCCTAACCCGACATTTCACTTTTCAACCCGAAAAGTCATATTTCAGTTCAATTGTCGAATCAAATTAGAAATGTCATACTTTCTAACTTTTGACATGTCAGACAATTTGATTATACTGTATGATTGTGAATAAAATTTATAATTTAAGTAATTTATTTCAATGCAGGTTTATGAACCGCTAAACAGATGCACCCAGCATCTCTATATGTAGTCAAGCAGTACCGTGCGTTAATTGCAGCATTTATTATTAATATTATTAACCAACATTTTTTGTCGTTTTATGCATTTTATCAGAAAAATTACTGTACTGACTTACGTGATAATAACTGCAATTTACATTTTAATACCTATATTTATTATTAGCCGTTTATAACTACTTTTGCTTAGTTAATTGTGAAAAAAATATTAACTGCACGCGTTATCGGCACGCAAGACTGAAAAATCATACGACGCGTTCGAAGAAGCACGACCAAGGTTTCACTTGCGGAAAAAAAATTACAAATGAATTTGAACAATGAGTGAGTAAGACTTCGATTCCAGTAATATTAGACGTATAGCCGGGGCCTACTGCGTTATCCATAACTCCTCGCCGTGTGTCACGCTTTTGTGTATATACGCCATTGTTTCTTTGAACCGTTGCATAAAAATATTCTTCTTTTTAAGGCCTGTGTAAACGTTTTCTTGGTACAAATGCCTGCACGATCCGCTGGCAAAAATTCGCCGCTTTCATCGTAGGATTTGGCCGTCGATTTTCCGCAGATCAATATTCGCGCAATTTGAAGTAACTTTTCATTTTTTATTTAGCGTGGGCAATTGTGACGCATATCTATATAGTCGAGTCGCTGTATCGAAATTTTTAAAAAACCCAAAAAATGTTTAATTTTTTTTAGGGAGGTTTTGGGGGTCGCTGATTACGAATTTTATATTAAAGAGTTCAAATTCAAAATGGCAGAATCAAAATGGCGCATATGTTATTTATTATTTCGTATATTTTTTACTAACAATTGAATAACTGCCAGAAAAATAACTGAAAATGGCTCAAACTTTTTTGTGGGGGGGGGTTTCAGAGATGGCTGATTACGAATTTGATATCAAAGAGTCCAAAATCAAAATGGCGGTTGTGACACTAATTGTTTGGAATATTCTCTGAGAATATTCATAATTATATCGGAAAATTTCCAGAAAGGCTTCTTAGGTCGCGAATTATTAATTTAATATGGAAAAGTCAGAATTGAAAATGGCGGATTCAAAATGGCGGATTCAAAATGGCGGATTCAAAATGGCCGAATAATCATGCATTATTTTCAATATTTTTGTAAATCTGTCATTCTAAAAAAATTATAACTCTCAGAGAAAGCCATTTTTTTAATATAACAAAATGTTAAATATGACCATGCTTAAGAGTAGGTATGCCTCGACAAGCTGCTAAAATTTGCAACAGGGGAGGTGAAAGGGAAACTCCAGTGGGCGGTCCTTTAAAAACGATAAAATATTATTTTATGTATTTATAGTACTATGTAGTAGTAAATAGAAATGAATGACCGCGATTCCACTTACGTATAAGCTCGAAATTAGTTCATGATTGTATATAAATTCTACCTGCCAAAGCTCAAAGGTTATTCCGACACATCAATCTATCCTATCATTCTAACCTAAATGCGTTTTTAACATATTATTCCTTCAATAAATACAGTATTTATAATTTAGACGGCTAGGTATTATGCTTCCCTAGAATTTTAATTTGTAATATGGAGTATACGAGTATATCTATATTTTTGCATAATGGAAAAGATATTCAATAATTAGTAATCTGCATTAATTAATAATAATCGTCAATAAGGAAATAATAATATTAAATAAAAAGAGTAAGAGTTGATGAGGTCCGATAAAAATTATAAACAAAAATTAGTGGTATGCAATATTGCAGCTACGGACACACGTTTCAGAGCTATTGCTCCTCATCAGCGTAGCATGGCATAAATAATATTGTTATATTGTTAAAAGCAAGACCAACAAAGATAGGAAAGCACAGTATATTGTAGGTACTCTATTTTGTATCTTCGTACCTCATGTGCCATATATGAAGAGCAATAACTCCGAAATACGTGTCCGTAGCTGCAGTCTTGTTTGCTATTATAGTACTAATTCTTGTTTATAACTAAATGGAAAACTTAACATATTAATGTTATTTAGTTTGTGTAAAGCTTTAGCTGTCACATCATTCAACAAATCAAAATTTAAACTCTTGGATCCTCAGGGGATTCCTCAGGACTTCTTGAATTTTTATTTTGTAGTCTACCTCAAATAATGGTAGTTTACCAATAAACAAAAATTAGCAACCATTGTTAAAATCAAAAATATACACCACGCAAGTTGTTTTATCCAATAAGTGTTATGCGTATAGTATTAGTTATTTATTGGTCTAATTTGTCTATACGCGATATTCTTAGAAACTGTTAAACAGAAAAAAGTTTCAAATAAAAAAGGTGTCTCCATCTTTATTTCTTCTCAGCATAGACTTAAAGGGTTTTCCGTTCGTTAACTGATCCTTGCAAATACTCACATTTTATCGACATGGTTTTTGAAAAAAAAAAACGTATTTTTTACAATTATTAAAATTTGACCTTCATATTACCACAGTTCATTAATAAATATGTAGTGATGACATAGTAAAATTGAGATCCATTAATGTTTTCGTTCTTTGAATTATGGCAAGTTAAACAAAAAAATAATTTTAATTATTATTGTTATACATCCAATAGACGCCGAGAATAAGAGAAATGATTCGCAGAAAATCAGTGATAAGTAATTATTTATAAGCATTAACTATTCAACGGATCATTATGAAATTCACTAGTTGTCTATCCAGAGGTAAACCACCGTCGGCACTCGTTCTCCGAATTTTAGGCAGGCTGTCGGCAGCCATGGCAGTGGCGGTCATATAATTGAAAGCCCCGCAAGTGCGGCTGGTTGGAATTACGCAGGAGCCGCAGGCAAGGCAGTCTCGGCAGTTCGTGTAATTTCTACAAGTGGTTGACCTCTCAGGTACTGTTTTGATAGTATATAGTATAAAATAAGAATTTCTTTACAACCCTAACCTGAAATTTGCAGACGTAAATGTAGCAAGCAAATGCCAATTTTTCGAAGTCAGTAACAAGTAAATATATCGAGAATAAATAAAGATTAAGGATAGAGGCAACCTTTTATTTGAAATTTTACTTTCTAGGAGTAGTAGTCTCGATTTGACCAAGGAACTAGTGTTATATACTTAGCACATATCACATATTAGCACATATTATATAAAATAACTTGCCTGGTGTACACTTAGTTTTACGAATTATTATTCATATTTTCTTAAAAAATATATGTATGGGGAGAACTTACAAATTTGCTTTTATAGTAGACAAAAGTTTAATGATAGATGTTTTAAACTAAACCCCGCATCAAAATATCATTAATAACTTTAGACATAGTAGGTTATTTCTCAAAAATATGGATATCTCTGGTTTTACTGGTTAGATTTTAAAAATCCAAAGCATCAATTATTTGTATCAATGAAATTTAATAGTGCATTTTTTTAAAATACGAATGTCAGAGCGATTCTAAAAATTTGCAAAATTTTGAAAGTAAAAAAGATGGCTAAAATCTGTATTCAAAAATGTTTTCTCTACAAATTTTTAAAGCAGAGATAAAAACCTGCAACTTGAGTCTTAGAACGTCTACATTGGTGCGCGATCTCAACAAGAAAATATTTTCAACATCGGTCCACATCACCTTCTGGACAATACTTTTAGCTCTGATTTGTTAAATTTTCACGAAGTTGCTTTTTTCTGGAAAATATTTTCGGGTTTAAAGGAGTAAGTTGGTTTCTCTGTTTCTTTTTACATTTTGAGCCTAGATTTCATTATTTTGACAGATCGATAGATAACTTTACTGCCGACAGTTTTTATCCCAAACATTTATTTCTATTTTTCCCAGAAATAAAAGTTATTATGAAAAAAATCCTGTTACTTGGTCTAATGCAACAAACTGATGCGTGTGACTTGATGAGAAAATGGGAAAATGTGCGCTTTACTTTTGTGTTTCTAACTCCTTTCATTGCAAATCGCATCGCCCCTTATAATTCTATATTCATGTGTTTACGACAAGAACACATCTTTAAAATTTAGTATCAATTGTATTGTCCAATAACTGTTTTCAAATATACCAGCATACCACCATTTTATAAAGAAGAATTGAAACACAATTACACATTATTGTTAGTGCATGGGTGGCTACATATAACTAGTTACTATATTATTATAATTCCGTACTTGTAGTATAATCAAAGAGTAGAGTACCTGTTAAGTATAATAGTAAATTAATGGAATTTGGTATTTTATTGGGCGTCCCGTCCCGTGTTATTAGAAAGGATTTGGTTTAATTTCTTATTTCGTTCCCTCGTTATATTTTCTCATTCATAAAATAATTCTGGGTGAAGGGCGGAGCTTAAACAATAATAAATCCAGAGGGAGCTCGTATCAGTGTAACATTTGTTGCAAAATGTGCCTTTGCACGGTTCCGTGCTATACATGTTTTTGCAAAAAGTATTATGTTTTTTGGAAAAATAAAAATAGTACGATACACAGAAAACATGAATGAAGGTTTGTATCGAGTCCCTTTTCTCATATTTTGATTCTAAATATTTTTAAAAAAATCAGCAATTTGCGGCTAATTAAAACAAATCTTATTAATTAATACCATTTTTTCTCAAAATATTAAAAAGATACAAACCTAGATTGATATTTTTTGCCTGTACAAATTTCGTAACTGCAATGGTCTAATTATAATTTGTCGCGGACGGGGCGGCGTTTGAGAGTAATTTATTTCTGATTTTTAGACGGCATACCCACAGTGAGTGTATTCAAAGGCCGTTACTAATAAGCATCTACTCCGCGAGCGTACCGTCGGAAAATAGCTCCGTTTTTTTCGAATTTCTGGAAAAGAACTTTTGAATGAAATAAAATGCAAAGTTAAGCTAATAAACGTACCTCTCGACTGTTTTTGTTTGAAGTCGATATCTATAACTGTTTTCAAATGTGACCCCTCACAAGGACCTATCCCACCGGAGCGAGGTCGGAAAATTGCTCTGTTTTTTTCAATATCTAGAAAACGCTTTCGAATTTTTTATTTAAATAAAATGAAAAATGAAGCCAATAAACGTATTTTTCGACTGTTTTTTTGTTTGGAACCAATAGGTGTAATTGTTTTCAAATGCGACCCCTCATAAGCACCCATCCCACCAGCGTACAGCTGGGTAACCGCTCCGTTTTTTTTTTTATTTCTGGAAAATGGATTCGATTTTTCGAGTCAAACAAAAAACAAAATGTTTCTAATAAACGCACCAGTATTCTTAGTTTCTAGCCGATTTTTATCATTTGTTGTTGTTATAGTCCAAAATCACGTTGAGTTCTTTAATTATGCGTTTCAAATTATTCAATAGATTTTTGTACTAGTTGGTTGCCCATCCTTAGAGACGAAGTAAGGGAAAATAAGATATATATAATTTAATGTCTCACGTGACTATGGAAATACATAAACAACGAACTTTTATGGTTGACGGCCAAACAGTTTTTGAGAACGGAAGTAGATTTTCGTCCGAAACGTTAACTGTATATAACTTTCATTTTCATTTTTTAGTTTATAACTTTGTTCTAATTTATGTATTTTTAGGTGTGAGACTTTTTGAAACAATCAAGTATTCAAGATCCAACCTCTGTCTGATCGGTTTGGCGCAGAGGTTCTTTCATTAAAAATTTTTAAATATCTTTCAGTGGCAACATACCTGCCACAAATAAACAATTATAGACAATATCTAGACGTCCCTGGGCATTAAAATGAAAAAAACAACACTTTCTTTCCAGTGTATTCCATTTTGTACGTTATGTACGTACTCAAATGCCCCAAAATCAACGCAAATTTGTTGGAATTTTTATTGCGAAGGTTTTTGGTTTTTAGTTTGCCCCAATCGGACCGTAGAACCGGAGATATTCACCTTTTTACCTAAAAAAACGCCTTTCAAAAAACAAAATTGTTCATAAAAAAACGCAATAGGCTTTGGAACTTCAAAATTAATATATATACCTACTCCCGGTGATACCCCAGAAAGTATAAAATCATAATATTGCTGTTACATATCTCATCGTTTATTTGGTCTTTACTTCCCTCGCATTCCGAAGGGAAGTATTGTATTCGAGAAAAAATCGCCCTCCAAGATTTCTTCGGATTTTGACGTTTCAGGTCATACAGATTACGAAAATATAGGTTTTCAATTCCGTCAGTCTGTCTGTCTGTCTGTTGGTGCATTAACTAAAAAAACCTACTTGTTTGGTTTGGAAATGGTTAAACTTTCACTGGAAAATATACAGGGTGGGCCGTCTAAAGGGAATAAATAATGAAAATTTTCTTTTTGTTCAAATTTAAAATTTCCACGTTTCATGACATTCTACACTTATTTCAGAGGCAAAAATTTTTGATTTTTTTTTACCAACATTTCTGACAAATATTTTATTACTAAAATAGATGAAACAATTTTTTTCTTTGTTCAAATTTAAAATTTTCACGTTTCATGGCATTCTAAACCTATAAAAAAATGAATTTTTTTTTACCACTAAGATAGATTGAAAAAATTGTTTATTTTGTTCTAATTTAAACGTTCCACGTTTCACGGCATTCTAAACCTATTTCAAAAAAAATTTTAAAAATTTTTTGACAAAATTTTTAATCTTCTCTCGCATACCGTATTGTATTCGAGAAAAAAATCACCCTCCGAGATTTTTTCGGATTTACACGTTTCAGATCACGTAGATTACGAAAATATAGGTTTTTCAATTCCGTCAGTCTATCTGTCTGTTGGTGCATTAATTAAAAAACTACTTGACGGAGAGCAGTCAAATTTGGTAGGTAGTTGACGCTACTGTCAGCGAAGAAATGGTTAAACTTTCACTGGAAAATATACAGGGTGGACCGTCTAAAGCGAATAAATAAAGACATTTTTTTGTTGCTCAAATTTTAAATTTACACGTTTCATGACATTCTAAACCCATTTCAGAAAAAAAAATTCTTTTATCAACATTTTTGAATTTTTTTCTTTGTTCAAGTTTAAAATTTCCACGTTTCATGACATTCTAAACCTATTTCGAGAAAAAAAATTTGAAACATTTTTTTACCATTTTGGAAAAAAATTTTACCACTTGAATAGATGGAAAAAATTTTTATTTTTATAGAATTGAAAAAATTTTTTTTTGACAAATATTTTTTTTACCATTATAATAGAAGACAAAATTGTTTGGCTCAAATTTAAAATTTCTTCGTTTCATGGCATTCTAAACCTATTTCAGAAAAAAAAAATGAACATTTTTTTACCATTTTGGAAAAATTTTTTACCACTAGAATTGATGGAAAAAAATTTTTCTTGCTCAAATTTAAAGTTTCCACATTTCATGGCATTCTAACTCTATGTAAAAAATATTTGAATTTTTTTTTTTTTTAAATAGTACTTAATGTTCTTTTACCACTCCCACAGAATAGAAGAAAACATTAATTTTTGCTCAAATTTAAAATTTCCACGTTACATGACATTCTAAGTCTATTTCAGAATAAAAAAAAATTAAATTTTTTTTACCAACACTGAAAAATTTAAATAAAATGAAATTTTTTAACCACTACTATACTTCCACTCCACTATGTGAACGTGGAATTGAAAATGTGACGCTTTTATTAAAAAATGTACAGGGTGGTCATCCCAAGAAATAATTCAACTGGTGGACATTTGTAAAGGTATTTGCGCAAGCCTTCTGTTATCTAGTATTGAATTTTTGCTGTTGGATGAGCACTCTATATATATTTTTTGATCAAAAGTTATCAGGTTTTCAATGTCATCTCGTAATTAATATTTTTTTAGAGTGACCGACATGCACATATAAAGAGGGAAGTTCTGTGTAAATACCTTTACCGATTATTCTTACTGCACTAAACATCACCTGGTCTATAAGAGTTTAGCATAAAATATCCAATGTTACAAATTAATAATATGGACAATATTTGCAAATAAAAATAAGTACTACTATACTACTATAATTATTTTTCTAATTTATATTAGCGCCTAAATATTCCACAAATTTTAATTACCAATTAACTCCGATTTAGTAGTAAAACTTTCCACTATATGAAAGATGTAATAAAAGTTTTACACTTATCGAAGTAGTATAATCATTTATTTATATTTACTGTGAAAAATATTTAAAATAATCTAGATTTTTTTACTGCGAACAAGTGATAACGTAACGTTGTTTAAACATAACGCTATAAATATAAGAATTCTAGCCGGCTAAATTTATGGAAAAAAATTTGTAATAATTATTTTTTCTTCAAAGCGAACTAATAGTTGAAAATTTTCAATTAACACAACGTTTATAAGAAGCGATGGTTCTATAAACGGATGAATCATTTCCTGATCGGAGGTAATTGGTTTGCGTTTTCTCGTATTAGCAAGAAATCAACACCTCTTTATAGCGCTCATTCATTTGCCGATAAAGTACACAGGATTCCGATCGGAGCTATTAAACTGAAAGAAAAATTTCACATATTCAAATATTCGTTAAATGAATAAAAACATTTAGCTTTTAGGTATTTTTTTTGTTTCGATTTTCTAGAATATAAATACATGACAATGTCAAAATGTTTAGATCTTTACACAGATTTCTACAGGACGTATATTTAGGTTTAAAAGTGAATTATTTATTATTTGTTTGCTTATAGTAATGAAACATTTTCTTTATAGGATTTTGCAAACAGCGGAAAGAAAAGCTATCTATGAGAACTAAAGGAAAAACTATATATAAAAATATTAATGAAATCTTTGCATTCTTTCGATAACCTGACTTCTGGTTATGCTAACAAGTAAAAATTCTGATTTGCCATTCTCATTTTAACACTAGCATCCAACCTAGTCCCCTACGGCTAAGCAGGCCAAACTAGTATCTACATGATCCTCTACGATATGTAAATTCAGTTAAAAATTAATGGATAATGTCTTAGTTTTGCATGGAACATCGTTATGAGTGGCTTTAGGCTTTTCTGATGAGTCCACAATAAGGACGAAAAACGTTTCAAAGGCTAAGCATTTCCAAGAAACTGAATGAGATTTTATGAAAATGTAATTCATTAGAATGAAAAAAAAAAAAAAATTAAAGACAAGGTACGTAAATAAATTAATTTCAGGCCTTTGTTCTCATTTTTAACTGAATTTACATATCGTAGGGGATCATGTAGATACTAGTTTGGCGTGCTTAGCCGTAGGGGACTAGGTTGGATGCTAGTGTTAAAATGAGAATGGCAAATCAGAATTTTTACTTGTTAGCATAACCAGAAGTCAGGTTATCGAAAGAATGCAAAGATTTCATTAATATTTTTATATATAGTTTTTCTTTTAGTTCTCATAGATAGCTTTTCTTTCCACTGTTTGCAAAAACGTATATTTAGGTACTCCCACAATATTACGTACAGCTTTCTTCTGAAGTTTAAATATTCTTTCCCAATGACATGAAGAGCCCCAAAAAAGAATTCCATTTGTTGCCCTTGAAATAAAATTTGTATAATAATATTCCAAGACAGTTTTCTTATTTGATATTTTGGATAATCTATACAATCCATAACAGACGGAAGTTTTTTACTGTAAAATCAATATGTTCATCCCAAGTTACTGCATTGTCTACGAATATTCGCAAGAATTTAGTATGATAGACTTGCTCTATAGATTTGCCAGCTATTTTTATTAAGTGACTTTTATCATATGTATTATGCCTAGGAGAAAATATAATGAACACAGTCTTGGATATATGTTAGCAATACATCCCTTCACCCTTCAGGGACCTCTTTCTTATTACATCACTTAACTATTGGACGATCGTGCCTCTCCCGAACGAAACCGAGCCAGTCGCGCCAGCCAAGATGCGCGTCAAGCAGAATATAATATACCCTTGTCAATGTAGTACGCATGTCAATAAATTCGCACTAAATTGTGGTTTTTAGTCTTATTTGGGGTAGAAACCCTCCAAACGCTAACATACCCTAGTAGCACAAAATATTGGACCAATATTGAACCAATATGTATTATATATTGGTGCAATATTTGGGTTACTAGGGTATATTTAAGATTTAAAGTGATCAGCAAATTTTATCAGCAGTTTGTTCATTATATATAGCTATTTCAAAAGATTTTCTACAGCACACGTAGGAATTATCATCCCTAAACATAATTTGAAAAATGTCAAAAAAGCCAGGCAAATCGTTGATGTAAAGCAAAAAAATAGTAAAGGCCCAAGAACAGAACCTTGCGGAACTCCAAACTTAACATTCAATTTTTACATTCCTCGCATACCGAAGGGAAGTATTGTATTCGAGAAAAAATCACCCTACGAAATTGTTTCGGTTTTTGACGTTTCAGAACACGTACATTACGAAAATATAGGTTTTGCAATTCCGCCAGTCTGTCTGTCTGTCTGTCTGTTGGTGCATTAACTAAAAAATTACTTGACGGAGAGCAGTCAAATTTGGTAGGTAGTTGACGCTACTGTCAGCGACGAAAATGTCTAAAATTTCACTGGAAAATATACAGGGTGGACGGGAATAAATAATGAAAAAAAAATTTTGCTCAAATTTAAAGTTTCCACGTTTCATGACACGGTAAACATATTTCAGAAAAAAATTTGAACATTTTATTCACCATTTTTGAAATAAAATTTACCACTAAGATGAAAAAATTTTTTCTTCGTTCAAATTTAAAAATTTCACGTTTCATGGCATTCTAAACCTATTTCAACAAAAACAAATTTAAAAATTTTTTTGAAAAAAGTTTTAATCTATTTTATCACTATTATAGAATAGATGAAAAATTAGTTTTTGCTCAAAATTAAAATTTCCACGCTTCATGACATTCCAAACCTATTTCGGAAAAAAAAATTGCAACATTTTTTTACCATCTTGGAAACATATTTTACCACTAGAATAGATGGAAAAAATTTCTTTTTGCACAAATTTAAAATTTCCACGTTTCATGACATTCTAAACATATTTCAGAAAAAAAAATTACACTGAAAATAATAATCGGAATATAGCATCACTATTATTACAAAGAATACCTGATCAGTTTTGATCAAAAAAATATACAGAGTGCTCATCCAACAACAAAAATTCAATACTGATAATTGATTGATTCGACCTTTACTTGATGAAAATCCATGTTAACGTTGCACAAATAAAACATACATTTGTTTTATGATTTTCACAAAAATTTTTATTTTATATATTTTTTCAAATATATAAACACATAACAATTGTTTCGCCAGCACAGTGGCTTCTTCAGATGTGAGTATAAAACTAAATTTACAATGCAAATTAAGGTATATATATATATATATATATATATATATATATGGGTAATAAAATATAATAGCCTAATTAGGGTGAAACCAGGTATAAAGTATGAATAAGGCAAACTATTTCTGATGAAATATGAACTAATAATAGAGATTTTTTAAAAAGGATTTTTTTAACTAACTCCAACATTACTAAAAACTAATAAAAGTTGATTGTTAAAAAAAAGAAAATGATAGAATTTAAAACAAGTTTAGTAACGGTGAATTGTTAGTTTCTAGTTGATCATTTAAAATTATGCCAGAGTTTTTTAATTTATTGATTTCTAATGATTCTAATAATGTTAACTTTATTCCCTTCTTCTCTAAATGTAAAATTTCAAATTTTTCGTTAATTTTATGTTTTTCATCAAGAAGATGATTAGCATAAGTTGAATCTGTTTTTTTATTTTTAAAACTCTGTTGGTGTTCCTTAATTCTTTTTTCAACATTTCTACCAGTTTGCCCTACATATACTTTGGGGCAAGTCCCACAAGTTAGCTTATAAACTCCTGACTGATGTTCTCTTTTAGTTTTATCTTTGTTATTTTTTATTAGTTTACTAAGAGAATTAGATGTTTTAAAGGCTATATTGATATTCTGTTTTTTTAAGTTTTTGGCAACTTGTTCTGTAGGTTTACCGATATACGTAATGCTTTGATATTTTCTTATATTCTTTACTGGAGCTGGATATACAAGCTCTATGGCCTTTTTAAACATTTTTGATTTTAGAATACTATCTATCATTTTAGGGTTATAGCCATTATTAAGTGCAATTTGCTGTATTATATTCAATTCCTTATTAAAGTTTTCTTTAGACATAGGGACATTAATTAACCTGTGTACCATATTCTTATATGCTGCTTGTTTGTGTGTTATAGGATGTATCGATGTATTATGTATTGTAGTGTCAGTATGTGAGGGTTTATGGTAAATAGAAAATTCATGTAAATTATTATTTTTTTAAATGGTTTTTTAAAAAATCTCTATTATTAGTTCATATTTCATCAGAAATAGTTTGCCTTATTCATACTTTATACCTGGTTTCACCCTAATTAGGCTATTATATTTTATTACCCATATATATATATATATACCTTAATTTGCATTGTAAATTTAGTTTTATACTCACATCTGAAGAAGCCACTGTGCTGGCGAAACAATTGTTATGTGTTTATATATTTGAAAAAATATATAAAATAAAAATTTTTGTGAAAATCATAAAACAAATGTATGTTTTATTTGTGCAAATTCAATACTGAATGACAGGTGCCTAATATGGAAGTGTTGCGCAAATACCTTTAAAAATGTCCACCATGACTGAATTATTTCTTGCGATGACCACCCTGTACATTGTTCAATAAAAGTATAATAGGTGCATATGCCAAATATTATTGCGATCTGTCACATTTTGAATTCTTTATTCACGTGGAGTGAAAGTATAGTGGTGGTTAAAAAATTTCATTTTTTTTTATTTTTCAATAATGTTGGTAAAAAACTTTCATAATTTTTTTCTTCTGAAATATGTTTAGAATGTCATGAAACGTGGAAATTTTAAATATGTGCAAAAAGAAATTTTTTCCATCTATTCTAGTGGTAAAATATTTTTCCAAGATGGCAAAAAAATGTTACAATTTTTTTTTCCGAAATAGGTTTGGAATGTCATGAAACGTGGAAATTTTAATTTTGAGCAAAAACAATTTTTTTTTCTGTTCTATAGTAGTGATAAATACATTAAAACTTTTCTCAAAAAAATTTAAAAATTTTTCAAAAATATTTTTAAATTTGTTTTTGTTGAAATAGGTTTAGAATGCCATGGAAACGTGGAAATTTTAAATTTGAACAAAGAAAAAAAAAATTCCATCTATTTTAGTGGCAAAATTTTTTCAAAAATTGTAAAAGAATTTAAATTTTTTTTCTTAAATAGGTTTAGAACGCTATGAAACGTGAAAATTTTAAATTTGAAAAAGATAAAAAATGTTTCCATCTATTTTAGTGGTAAAAAATTTTTCAAAAATGCTGTAAAAGAATTTTTTTTTTTTTTAAGTAGGTTTAGAATGCCATGCAACGTGAAAACTTTAAATTTGAACAAAGACAAATTTTTTTCATGTTAGTGGTAAAATTTTTTTCAAAAATGGTGAAAAAAATTTCAATTTTTTTTTTTTACTGAAATAAGTTTAGCGTGTCATGAAACGTGGAAATTTTAAATTTGAGCAAAAAAAATTGTTTTCATTATTTATTCACTTTAGACGGTCCACTATCTATATTTTCCAGTGAAATTTAAACCATTTCTTCGCTGACAGTAGCGTCAACTACATACCAAATTTGACTGCTCTCCGTCAGACAGACAGACACACTGACTGACTGATGGAATTGAAAAATCTATATTTTCGTAATCTACGTGTTCTGAAACGTCAAAATCCGAAAAAACCTCGAAGGGTGATTTTTTCTCGAATACAATACTTCCCTTCGGTATGCGAGGGAAGTAAAAATGAAATTTTTTAACCACCACTATAATTCCACTCCACGTGAATGAGGAATTGAAAATGTGACAGATGGCAATAATATTTGGCATATTCACCTATTATACTTTTATTGAAAAATGTACAGGGTGGTCATCCCAAGAAATAATTCAGTCATGGTAGACATTTGTAAAGGTATGTGCGCAACCCTTCCACATTTGGCGCCTGTCATTTAGTATTGAACTTTTGTTGTTGGATGAGCATTCTGTATATTTTTTTGACCAAAACTTATCGGGTTTTCTTTGTAATAATAGTGATGATAACTGTATTCCGATTATTATTTTCAGCGTCATTTCGTGATTATTAATTTTTTTGAGTGACCGCCATGCACAAATAAAGAGGGAAGTTCTGTGTAAATACCTTTACCGATTTTTTTCTACTACTTGAGTTGTATTTGCAATAAGCTAAATAAAATACCATTAATGTTTTTATTAACAAGAACGTAAATTTAAAGAAACTGTTAAAATTGTTCCCCGCCAAACAATTTTGAACACGTTCTTCAATAAATTATATACATATTTCTGATTTCACGTAAGCGCCTTTAGTGTCAGATCCACAGAAATATGGCAAGTGAAAGCGACACGGTTGTCCTGAAGAGATGCTCATAACAGCATTAATAGCTATTAGCGTATAATTACCCCAGGTTTACCTTACGCGAACATAAAAAGTAAATTGCCGCGATGGTATCGAGCAGATAAATGCACATTGCACGAATCCTCCATCCTTGTGGATATGATGCACGTGCAAGTAAGTGCGTGCAACATGAAGGTTATAAACGTTATAAAGGGTGTAAAATTAGGAGTGGCCCTGTTAAAGTTACGATACGGCCTCGAAAGCTTTATTTAGTCTTAAACGTTAAAAGTTTTATAGTGCATAAATTGAGAAGTTACAGCTCGAAAATTATGGACGTGAAATGAATGTCGCGTTTATGCAAATCGGCGTGCGTCGCACTAAATTTAACGGAAATTGAGGTACTAACTCGTCGGCTGGGTGCGTGATCTATTCTCGCCACCGCTCACTTTCTCTGATAAATGTCATTTCTAATCCACGATGCACCAGGGAGGGGTGTTATAAGTATGAAACCTTTGTCTGTATGGGTGTGTCTGTGAGTGTGTCTGTCTGTTTCTAGCCACCTAGCTCCAGACCGCGTTCAAAGCAGTTTCTTTGTTTCAAAAGCTGGTATTTGCGAGGTGGTTCTTAGCTATGTTTGGTGGAAATTGAGTATGCCGTTTCCAAGATTCTCAGGTGTCATTGTTAAACATTCAGTGTAACAGACGTTGAGTTCTAAGAAATGGCGAAGGACCCGGTGTCATTTCACATATTAAATAATGTTTGTTTGAAATTAGTCCATTGAAACGTTACATTGATCTTGCATTTTGGGTCGGACAAGATTTTTTTGTTTTGATGTTTAAAGTCTCCTAAAAATTCCTAAGACTTTTTTTGTAGAGAATTGAACTCTTTACAATCTTGGTCTAGATACTTTTTACCGTAAAACTAAAAATGAAAAAGTTACAATTAAAAATAGACGAAGAAACAGAGAAATAGAAGATTTTCAAGAGAAATATCATTTAAGGATTACAACTTTTGCTTCCCTCGCATACCGAAGGGAAGTATTGTATTCGAGAAAAAATCACTCTCCGACATTTTTTCGGATTTTGACGTTTCAGATTACGTAGATTCCGAAAATATAGGTTTTTCAATTCCGTCAGTCTGTCTGTCTGTCTGTTGGTGCATTAACTAAAAAACTGCTTGACGGAGAGCAGTCAAATTTGGTAGGTAGTTGACGCTACTGTCAGCGAAGAAATGGTTCAACTTTCACTGGAAAATATACAGGGTGGACTGTTTAAAGGGAATAAATAACGAAAAAACATTTATTTTGCTCAAATTTAAAATTTCCACGTTTCATGAGACGCTAAACCTATTTCAGAAAAAAAAAAGAATTTTTTTTTACAAATGGATAAAAAAAATTTTCTTTGTTCAAATTTAAAATTTCTATGTTTCATTCTAAACCTATTTAAAAAACATTTTTTTTGAAATTTTATTTTACCAACATTTGTGAAAAATTTTTTACCACTAAAGTAGATGGAATTTTTTTTTCTTTGTTCAAATTTAAAATTTTCACTTTTCATAACGTTCTAAACCTATTTAAAAAAAATGTGGGAAATGTTTTTACCATTTTTGAAAAAAATTTACCACTAAAAAAGATAGAATAGATTTTTTTTTGTTCAGATTTAAAATTTCCACGTTTCCATGGCATGTTAAACCTATTAAAACAAATTTAATTTTTTTTTTGAAAAATTAATTTTTTTTTATAGAATAGATGAAAAATTTTTTTTGCTCAAATTAAAAAATTTTACGTTTCATGACATTCCAAACCTATTTCGGAAAAAGATTTGCAACATTTTTTTACCATTTTGGAAAAAAAATTACCACTAAAATAGATGAAATTTTTTTTCTTCGTTCAAATTTAAAATTTTCACGTTTCATGGCATTCTAAACCTATTTCAGAAAAAAAAAAATGAAAATTTTTTCACCAACATTTTTGAAATTTTTTTTACAAACAGATAAAAAGAAAATTTTCTTTGTTAAAATTTAAAATTTCTACGTTTCATGGCATTCTAAACCTATCTCAATTTTTTCTTCTTCTTACCAACATTTTTGAAAACATTTTTACCACTAAAGTAGATGGAATTTTTTTTTCTTTGTCCAAATTTAAAATTTTCACGTTTCATAACGTTCTAAACCTATAAAAAAAAATGTGGAAAACATTTTTACCATTTTTGAAAAAATGTTACCACTAAAATAGATAGAATAGAAATTTTTTTTCTTTGTTCAGATTTAAAATTTCCTCGTTTCCATGGCATTTTAAACCTATTAAAACAAATTAAATTTTTTTTTTGAAAAATTAATTTTTTTTTTATAGAATAGATGAAAATTTTTTTTTGCTCAAATTTAAATTTTTTACGTTTCATGACATTCCAAACCTATTTCGGAAAAAGATTTGCAACATTTTTTTACCATTTTGGAAAAAAAATTTACCACTAGAATAGATGAAAATTTTTTTTTCATTGTTCAAATTTAAAATTTTCACTTTTCATGGCATTCTAAACCTATTTCAGAAAAAAAAAATCAATTTTTTTTCACCAATATTTTTGAAAAATTTTTTACCACTAAAATAGATGGAATTTTTTTTTTCTCAAATTTAAAATTTTCATGTTTAATGGCATTCTGAACCTATCTTTTTTTTAAAATTAAATTTGTAATATTTTTTTACCACTACTATAGAATAGAAGGAAACTTTCCTTTTTGCTCAAATTTAAAATTTCCCCGTTTCATGACATTCTAAACCTATTTCAGAAGAAAAAAAATACCTTTACCGATTTTTTGGCTCACAGTACACAAAATAAAAATTAAAGGTTTAAATTTGCTTTCATTTGGCATTTGGCCATCTTATAAATATATTGAATTTACTTAATTTATATTATATAATAAATGTTCTTATTTTATTGCAGTAAGATTAAAATAAGAAATCTGTTCTGATTTACTAATTTCCCCTGCGTAAACTTGGCTACCAATCAGAGACAAGGACACACGTTCCCTAGCTTTACAAGCACTGCATTCTAAACCGAGCTAAACTATAGAGTTGTATCTCCAGAACTAAGCAATAGGGAGATTTTAGGCCACTTAAATTATGAACGTTATACGTTATCCGCTATACTGCTCATGCGTAGTTGTTCAAAAATAAGGGAATACGTTATTAACCGATAAAGTTTTACCTTATTTGCGTAAGAATAAGGTACGCTTAATAACGTTTAATGTTTTACAGGGTTGCCCCGTAGAGAACATTCACATCTATTTATACATATAATTTATGAATCTTAATATTTATATGTAAAATATATAACTCCCGGCTCTGTTTAGTACACTTTTTATATATTTTTTTTAATTGTGCTCATAAAATGTAATAAAATGATTGCATGTAAATCAATCCTTGGCAACGTTGCCATTTTTGTCACAGGGTGTATACGTAACCTGACTTTTTCATATTTGTTTGTTATTATAACTAAATGCTTCAAAAGAAATATTCGTAGTTGTCCGATCCTGCCATAATACAAACTTCAGATAAATTAACAAAAGTAACACGAAATATTTCAAAGTAAACAAAGAGTGAGGTTATATATTAGGTACGTCACTTAACGTGAACAAAGATGGTTTCAAAAGCTCAAAAGGTGTCAAAACCTTAATGACGAAATCCCCTATTTTCCAGCTAATGCGCATATGCAGTATAACGTTTTACGTTTAACGTATTGGCAAATTTAAGTGGCCTAAAATCTCCCTATTAACTCCTGAACTCTGTCGTTATGAACTAAAACCGTTACCAGCTTGCAAGTAAAACGAAGCAACAACGGTCAGCTGTATTCAAACCTACCACTGCTACGGTTTTATAGTCGAACCAAGACGAATTCGCACTTTTTACGAGGGGAAAGTTGTTAGATCTCCGACAGATAATCTAAAATAACCATCCTTCATGTCGTACAGCTCTTAGAACGCAGCCACTCTAATATGACAAGAATTAATAGCTCTCCCTCGATATACGCGTGTAGTGTATCAACTTCAAAAACATTATTTTTAATAACGATATTTTACTTTCGGATTAGGATGACAAGCACATACCTTACAAAATTGTTTCCATCACAAAAAATAGATGACTGACAGATTTCTTGTTCGATGTTAAACTGTGAAAAGTATTATTAGATTACGTGTAAAATAAAAAAATGTGGCAATGACCCAACGTTGTACATGTAGCAGATGACAGATGCCGGCACGATAGTAGATAGATATATGCAATTGAATTTGACATTTTCCACAGGGTGCTGCAAAGGTAACTAGTCGAAAAATATTAAGTATAAGTATTTTAATTGCTATTTGCACAAGCGTCAGCAATGCGTAGTCGTAGGAAATAACATGCCAGATTGTCTAGATATTGATCATGGTGTAACCCAGGGCTCTGCCTTGGCGCCGCGCCGCTGCTATTTTTAATCTAATGACTTTCCACAATTTATGTAGCCTACTAAATCAACATTATTTGCTGATGATACCACTCTCTTGTGCTCTGACCACAACATTGCTAATCTGATCCAACTAAGCTTTGATATTTTTAATAAATAAATTGGGTACAACATTCTGATAAATATTTTTTCACTAACTCATGTAATATTTGATAAATAAAAGTCATTGTATTTATAATTTGCTTCACTTTAAGTAACTTCGTAGTATCAAGTATTCATTTTGTATTTCTATATTTGTTAGAGTTTAGAATAATTCGTAAAGCTTGGTTTTGTCTTTTCTATAACATATTTATTTCAGCATTACCAAATAGAAAAAGTATTGTTGAGGAGAAGCTGAAATGTGGTAAAATAGTTGTTTTATATATGGTTATTTTCGTCCATGTTTCATCATATTAATTTTTTAGCTATTTTTTGGTAATATAAAGAGCATGTCCGGAGAAAGTTAAACGATCATCAATAATTACACCTAAATACTTGAATTCATTAAGTTGGTCAATTTGTGTTCCATTAATGGTCACTCCTTGGTTAATTACTGTGTTTACTAGACTGTATTTACCTTTAATTATCACCAACCAAGTATATCAATTTGTCGTCAGCAAACAGTTCTACGCTGCATTTTTTAACGTACTTCATAATGCCATTTATGTATAGAACAAACAAGTTAGGCCCCACAATGGTTCCTTGCGGTACACCGAATATTGTTTCCTTAGGTAATGAAGTGTTATTTTCATATTTGGTAACTTGCCTTCTGTTTTCTAAATAACTGGTCATCCATTTCACAATGTTATGTTCGAATGCGTATTTTTTTAATTTAATAGTAATAATGGTCTAACTGTTGTCTTAAAAGCTCTGCGGAAATTTTGAAAAAACACAATGATCTGTTTCTCATTTAAGGAGTTTTTCCAACATGATAATGTTGTTTCTAAAGCAGTGTGCACGAATTTAGTTTTCAAAATCCAGCTTGATATTTCGATAGCAGGTTGTTGGCTTCTATATATTCTATTATTTGTTCATTAGTAGATAATTCCACTAATTTTTCGTAGACTAGTACCACATTTATGGATCTAAGCACCTCACATTGAATGATTTTATTTTGCTTCTCTATAAGTATTGCTGTTGATGTTTTCTGAGAATATTCCTGTTTCTAAACTGGTGTTTGTAACTTGTAAGAATTGGTTGCCTATTGTTTCGAAATACGAACAATACTATCGTGTTTCAAATGTTATGCAAAACACCTAACAAATCTTTACACGTTGTCATCGAGTTTGACATTGATAAATATGTGCAAAAATTGTAGTAAGAAATGCATGGCTGTCTGGACCTTGAGAGTTAGGAAAAGAAAAGTATGTGGGGAAAAAATGGCAATTTATCTTCGCTACTTTTTTGTCGGTGTGTGTATTAACCTAACCTTAGTACTAAACTGATAATAAAGATGTAGACCGAGAGATGATACCACGTTGACACGTTGGGTTTTAGGAAAAATAACTTAATTATGAAACTTCCTCTACATCGGTTGATAAAACTTGTCCATCTTTATTCTTTCAAGCATTTACAATTTTCTGGTAGAAAAAAATTACTGAACTTTTGATCATTTTGTGAAATTTTCACAACGCGAGAAAAAAGATTTCTTACAACTGATAAAGTTCCATACAAGAAAGCTATGCATATCTGGAAAGTCTCCTTTAGATCCCCTAATTTAGCATTTACGATTCAATACAAATTCAAAAGAAAAAATGATCTCAGCATTAGAAGAATTTTAATTGATTTGCGCTCGAATGATGCGTAGTTTTACTAATTAAATTTCAATTAGTTTCCAACAGCCAACAAAAAGATTACCTTTAATTTTTTCGTCTCCAATCGACAACAATTCAAATATTTCCAAAACTAATTAGCATACCAAAAAGAGTATGTTTATTTTCGGGCATGTGTGCGTGTTGTCGCGTTTGATACCACAAATATTGTGACAAGTTATTAAAACGGTTGAAACTTCACGAAAGTCACATTTTACACCTGGCTACTGCCGACCTAACTATAGATACAAAATTAATTAAGTAAATGACGAGTAGAGAACAACAAACATTGATTATTATAACGTTTGTTTCTGGGAATATCCAGATTAATATTAACAGTGCTGTCATAGGGTATACGGCGTCCCAAATAAAACTATTAACGTCATTAGCGAAACAAGACAATTATTATTATCATTATAAGTCAATAGGCAATTCGGCTGTCCCAAGCAGAAACACAGTAATTGACAAATTTATAAAATTTGAGTTTTCTAAAGTATTGGACTTACTGTGTCCCAACACGTCTTGTGGAACACTTGTAATTGATTGAATGATGAATATTTAAGAGTTATTATGTGCACAAAACACAGTAAGTGACACTGAATGAGTAGCTGTACCGGAACAAAACACAGTATTAGCTAACTACCATAGGAAAACACAGTAAGTACTTTGACATTACAGTGTTTTTGCATGGTCTGAGTAGTTACTTTGTTTTGAAAATGGTGGTCAGATCATCTTTCCATAATTACCACCACTTACTGTGTCAAGTGCAATGATGGGCAGCATCCGATTCAGTTGTTTAAGAGACCTTCGTTTCTATTTAAATACCTACGTGTGTCTCAATTGTCAATTTCCTACACCCAAACACACTTACTGTATATCCAATGTTTACTTTTTGAGTATCTACCAGTTACAAATACAGTAAATGCAGATACTGTGTTTTGCATATAAATATGTATGTATGTACAGATTGCGAAGCTACTTAAAAACAAAGTATATGCTGCTAATCAAACATTTTTAAATATATTTTTACTCTGATAATGGAGAATGACAAATCAAGGCATTTACGAAACTTCTGTGAAAGTATAAGACCTCTTCAAATGTTGTGAGGCTAACATAATTCATTAAAAATCAATTTTCCCTATATTTAGCCCGACTACAATTACTGCGTTTCTACTTGGGACAGCCGAATTGTATCAGAGTTGGCATTGTCGTTGACAGATTTAACTCAACTGTTAAGCGCTGTTTTTCTTGGTGTACAGACCGATCTAATTTCGATGAATGAAACTGTGTCTAAACAAGAGATATAAGAACACTGATATAAAACTTTTTTAAGGACTTTGTTTAAAACAATTTTTACTTCCCTCCCATACCGAAGAAAAGTATTGTATTCGAGAAAAAATCACCCTCCGAGATTTTTTCGGGTTTTGACGCTTCAAATCACGTAGATTACGAAAATATACGTTTTTCAATTCCGTCAGACTGTCTGTCTGTCTAATTAACTAAAAAACTACTTGACGGAGAGCAGTCAAATTTGGTAGGTAGTTGACGTCACTGTTAGCGAAGAAATGGTTAAACTTTCACTGGAAAATATACAGGGTGGACCGTCTAAAGCGAATAAATAATGGAAAAAAAATTTTTTTGCTCAAATTTAAAATTTACACGTTTCATGACACGCTAAACCTATTTCAGAAAAAAAAAATTGTAAATTTTTTTCACCATTTAAAAAAAATTTTTACCACTAAAACAGATGAAAAAATTGTTTTTTCTTCGTTCAGATTTAGAATTTCCACGTTTCATAGCGTTCTAAACCTATTAAAAAAAAAAATTAGAATTTTTTTTTACCATTTTTGAAAAAAATTTACTTACCACTAAAGATGCAAAATTTTTTTCTTTGCTCTAATTTAAAATTTCCACGTTTTCATGGCATTCTAAACCTATTCAAACAAAATTATAAAAAATTTTGAAATATTTTAAAAAAATTTTGAAAAAATTTTATCAAAAATTATTTTAAAATTCTCTTGCTATAGAATATGTGATGGGAATTTTTTTGCACAAATTTGAAATTTCCACATTTCATGACATTTTAAATCTATTTCATAAAATAAAAATTTCAAAATAAGAAATTTTTAGAAAATTATTTTACCACTATAGAATAGGTATATCATGGGAAAAAAATTGTTTGCTCAAACTTAAAATTTCCACGTCTCATGACATTCTAAACATATTTCAGAAATAAATAATTTCAAAAGAAAAATTTTTTGAAAATTATTTTACTATACCTAGAATAGACGGTGGAAATTTTTTTTTTGCTCAAATTTAAAATTTCCACGTTTCATGACATTCTAAATCTTTTTTAAAAATGAATTATTATTTGTTTGCTTATAATGTTTCAATATTCTAAATCTATTTCATAAAAAAATAATTCAAAAGAAAATTTGAAAATTTTGTCGAGAGAAAAATGTTTAAAAAATTCTTTTGCTACTAGAGAATATATGATGGAATTTTTTTTGCTCAAATTTAAAATTTCTACGTTTCATGACATTCTAGATCAATTTCAGAAAAAAATGCTTTTGAAAATTATATAAACAAAGAGGGAAGTTCTGTGTAAATATCTTTACTTTTTTTCTTTACAACGTTATAATATTGTCTAAATGATATTTGCGGCATTATCTTAATTTTTTTTCCTTCTTCAATTCTTTGGGACTTCCTGCCACATGTATGTTTTCTTTCTAAGCGGTGCTAGGGGAATCTACAAAATATATCACAATTAACCAGTATGTTACTGGTAAAAAACCTCTACGCCTGTGACGTTTACGTTAAAGGATCAGTTAAAGGTTGGTTTTTATAAATAAACAACACAAATAAGCATAAAAACTTGAAATTAAATATTTCGCCGACGTTTCGGAAATCTAATCTGTTTCCATTTTCAAGGCTTTTTAAAGAATCCGCGATAATATTATTGAATGAGGATAATTGCGCGTCGAATTGTTCCGTAGATGTCTACAACTTGGCTGTCAATGTTAAAAGAAGAACTTCACAAACTTAACATTGTATAGAAACTAAAAAACTGTTAACTATATCAACAGTTCTATGTAAATAGTAAGTATCTATGGATATTGAATATAACAAACATTCTTAGAGCTGTGTATTTGTCATACACAGCAAAAAGGATTTTTCATGGCATCCTATTAAACTGAAAACCAAAATTGTAACCGTTTGTGGACTTTGCGGGAAAACATTGAAAAACCTAAAAATGCGAATTTAACAATGAAATTTGGTACTGGGGCTCAAAATTAGATTCTGAACAACTTTTTCTAATGTCTTCAACGCGAAACAAAATATCGGGAATGGGCTCAATTTGGGGGGCTGCCGTTGTCCCAGTTTGTTACTTAAATTTAAGTTGGTAGTCTGGAAATGTACGTCTTATATAGGACTACAATTGTACCAAAGCTCAAATCTGGATTTCAAAAAATGCGAATATATCCGGGTGTCTCCATTTTAAATGAGACACACTATATATGAATTATTATTATTTGACTTTCGGGTGTTCCGTAACTTGAAATCTATGGACTTTTTGGACTTACTGCACATAAGAACTCTTGTTCGAAATGGTCCATTGAATACATATCAGCTGGATTTAGCTCAAACGACAGTATAACTTTTGCCGTGTATTTAATGGGAGGTCCTTTTTTTGTTGCGACATTTACTCAAGGTGGACTCTTTTAGTTGGGACGTCCTGTATTAATAACTGCTGCGAGTATTCCCAACATTTATCAATTAACAATCTCCAAGTCTACGCCACACATGACACTCTCGAAAGAAGTGCTATTTATAACACCAACCAAATGTCATTAGCTCTAGTACATATTGTTTTCAGATTTCTATCACTCCACCACACAATTACTCTTCTTTCCGAGAACGCCAGAGACAGATCCATTTACATAAAAATCCCACATGTTAGAATCATTACTATTACTCATTAAATTTGCGCTCGTACACAAAAAGCAGGCATATCCTAAACAGACGCATATAAATACAATTATGACGCGGGCTGTGCAGAGCCCCACTGTCTGTCGTACGTACATAGATCATGTTATTATTGCCTTATGCATCCTCGCCACATTAATTAAGGCGACTGATATGAGTGAGAATGGTGGACCAAGAGTCAGATAATTCTTTGGGTCAAAATGAGGTAGAGGGTTACAATCTAAATGTCATGATTGTAAATATGTACTTAGATTGGCGAATAAGGTTCGCCTCTTCTTATTCTTTTACATCCAAAACTATTAAAATAAAATTTCATAAAAAAAAAATGATTTTATTAAAAAATATATGTTTTTCAATTCATGCATCTGCAAACCAAAAGCTTTGAAGGTGGTCACTTGAGCAAAGTAACTGTTCAGTAGTGTTATATGATCAGAGCCCGGCTCAGAGGTAGTTATGACGTAGAAGCCAGAGTCGGCTTTGCGCAATATGAACTATATAAACATTTTCATGCGCAATAATACAATATTTTACCTTATGATTATATCTAGCGAATTCCGTAATATTTAAAGGCAAATGGCCCCGAAACGGTTATAAATCATACCTACTTTGATGCACTTATTGTTGGATACACAAACACAAACGCCTAGTAACTATACCTTATTAAAATAATAAAAATATATTATTTGCACTTGTTCTAAATCGTCCTATAATAAAACTCCGGCGTCTGTCACTGAATATCCCACTTTTGTTGTGAAAAAGGATCGTTCAACCGTTCAACGTCTACCGATGTAATCGGCGCATGTTTAAAATAAGTATAGCTTCTTATAGATGGCAGATTTATGTCCGGCATTGAACAGTCCACTTCTTTGCCACACACAAAAATGTTGAAAAACCGGGGTTGTTTCTTAACACTGTTATGTATCCAATTTGTATTTCACTCAGCAATATCTCCTGAGACTCTAAAAATATATTGACGTAGATCAAATACCTGAAATGTTTATTGCATCAATTACTGTATACTGATCTGTTTTCGGTTTACGTTGAACGTTGCGTATAGCTAGAGGGATCCGTGAGAAATATCCAGGTAAATGTGCTAAATTTTAGTTTTTATGACATTCAGATGAAACTTGTTTTAGAATGTTCGAATTGCATGTCCACGAAAGTGTTTTTTCACAGCTGGCACAGAAAAGTTCTACACCGTTAAACCGCAGTTCCAGAAAATCTTTAATCTAAGAAAGTACTATTTCATTTAATGGAAAGCCACTCGACGCCATAACAAATCACGACACATTTACTTCTATCAAATGTACTGACAAGTCTTAGTCTGTAGTGTTGACTCCATAATGCGTATGTGCATATGAAACAATCTCACGTCATTGGACATTGTGTAGGTAATAAATTAATAATAATTGTTGGACCTTTTTTATTTCAAATGCTTTCTGTATGTTTGAAGTCTTTTGCAAAATATAAAACGCAATCTACTGTTTATTTTACTATTATTATTATTGTTTACCGTATCCTATTGCTGTCGTAAAAAAGCAGAAAGAGAGTGACAAGCGTGGCGGTGACTTTGTGGTGTCGAAAATTCTCCTTATATCTTTTTAAATTATAGTGCCTTATATTATGTGCACAGATAAAAATTATATTTTAAATTGAAAATTGTTTAATATAGTTGAGAAGAAACATATGGGAGATGTCATTTCCTTAACTGATATAAAAAGTTGAAGTGGCGTATGCCGTTTAAAGTGCGTTTAAGGAGTTTTTTGTTTTCGATTAGACAATCAGACCGACGCGCGATGCTGCAGGTATATATAATGTGCGGCCGAAGTCTGGTGTTTTTTTATCCACCAGTTTCAGTAAACATCTCTTACATCTACTTGCTCAACTATACCAAATAAATAATTTCTCCAAACCAATAATAAATTATTTATTTATTATTTTATGAGTTTTATGCCATACTTTTTATTTCTCACCGCAAAAGTAGGTATTTGTTTCCCATAAATAATGTATTTATTTGCTTATGTGAATCATACAAAACATTATATTTATCTGTGTGTGGAGACCGTCTCTGGCATAACTACTTTTGCGCCGGGCTCTGTATATGATCTCCCCCAAAACTTTTGATTTCCAGATGTACGATATTAAAAAAATATGTTTTACTTTTTAGTACATTTTTTTGAAGAAACGGTTTTTGAAACATATTCTTTATAGGATTTTGCAAACAGCAGAAAAAATACTATCTATGAGAACTAAACGAAAAGCTATGTGTAAAAATAATAATGAAATCTTTGCATTCTTTCGATAACCTGGTTATGCTAGCAAATTAAAGTCCTAAAATAAAATTGTATAAATTCTTATTTGAAAATTCTCATTCAACAACTAGCATCAGTCAGTGTCAAATATAATTTTTCATAATTATTCATAGAAATTGTCTTGGTTTTGCATGGAACATCTTTATGAATGGCTTTGTGCCTTTCTAAGAAGCTCCAGAATAAGGGCGAAAAACGTTTCAAAGCATTTCCAAAAACAGAATTATAGATTTCATGAAAATGTAATCCAAAATTTTTAAGACTAGGTAGGTAAATAAATTCATTTTAGGCCTTTGTTCCCATTTTTAACTAAATCATCATTACCGTAGGGGGTTAGGAAGATACTAGTTTAATCTGCATGGCCGTAGGGTACTGTGTAGATGCTAGTTGTTGAATGAGAATTTTCAAATAAGAAATAATACTGTTATGAATTACACCCCCTTGAAACTGGAGATTGATACGCCTATGCCTAATAGTAACTGACTGGAAACTTGTAGAAAGAGATAGAGTTTTCTAGAGTGTGGTGGGAGAAGATTCTTGATCTGGATGGATCTAGAAGCAATTTCAGAGTATATAAGGCGCGATTACCGGCGCAGGAGGGGAAGCTTATAAAGGAGAAATTTTATAAAAGTTACGTTCGGTAACGAAAGTGAGGTTATAAGTATTGTCATTGTGTAATCAGTAAATTATTAAATAAAGTGTTTATCTCTTGTTGAAATTATTTTGACACCCACGGATTCATACAGGGTGTTTCCTAAGAGGTGGAAATACGCAACAATACAAATTTATTTTAGGATTTTAGTTTGCTAGCATAACCAGAATTCAGGTTATCGAAAGAATGCAAAGATTTCATTAACATTTTTACACATAGCTTTTCTTTTAGTTCTCATGCTGTTTGCAAAATCCTATAAAGAATATGTTTCAATACAATGGGCTTGTTCAGCATTTTTTTTTATTTCACAAAAAGAAAGTGCAAGTATAAATTAATGGATCTGCAAAATATCAGAATCTTATTCGCACGTTTAGTATCTTAAAAACTATTACAAATTTCCGTCTCCGAAAATGGGGCGTGGCCAGGCGCTACGTCACTATACGCATAGACTCGGCGATCTCAATAGACTTGATGCTCCTTATTGGTTATAATTATAAGTGTTTTCGAAGTATTGTTTGCTTTGCTTACTACTTGACAGTAGGGGAGTACAATTTAGTGAAATGTCAAAAAATTACAATTTTCTCTCGCTCCTGCCAGAACGAATTTTCGATTTCGACCCTGCAATTTACGATTGTAATTCATCGCCGACCTTCTCCTTTCCGTAGACACATAGAACGAACTTCCACTTGACGTATTTATTTAGTTACCAGCGTTTAAAAATTCCATGTTTTTCGACTTTTCAGGTTAAATTTGAAAGGTCCCAGAAAGCCATTTTTCTTACGTCACTTGCGTATAGTGACGTCACAAATGAGCGCTCGGTTTTTGCAACTATTACTAAATTCAACTCCTTATATCTCGAGAACGGAAAAAGTTAATAATACGAAATTTTAAGTGTATAATGAGAATATCGAGTACTATATGAAAAAGTATAAAAACCATATAAAAAGAATATCATGGAACAAGCCCATTAAGCAAACAAATAATAATTTGTTAAAAAATGCCTTTTATTAAATTTTTTTTATACAATTTTATTTTTACTTTTTAGCCTTCAGTTATTTTACAGATAGGTAAAACCCTTTCGTTTGGTACCTATCCCAAGGAGATTGCGAAGAAAAAGGTAATTCGTCGTCCTAGGACGTCCACCATATTGGATTTAGAATGGCGTCACACAGTTTATTGTATTTTACACGCCAAACGGTTTCATTTTATACCGATATCAAGGGAGTTGTCGAGTTGTGAAGAAAAAGGTGATCCGCCATTGTGCGACGATATTAGATATACTATGTTGCATTGCCACCAGACTTATACACGCGTGCAAAATTTCAAAGCTCGTGTTTAATTAGAACTAGTCGAAACTTTTATCGCAAGATTTGACCTAAATGTACTAACAAACAAACAGGCGAAGTTAAATAAAATTTTCTAAAAACCGGTTTATTCGCAAAACTATTTTTTTTTAATGGTGGAAAGAATGTATCAGATGAAAGTTGTAGATAATTCAATTACATATCGATATAAAAAAAATTGAATCTAACCCCAAAATGTAAAAGAACCTAAGAAACCTTTGATTGATTAATGTGCCAGCGTAAGGTAGGCATTACTGCCACTTCCGGACATCCAATCTGGATGTTCTTATATATCACAGGACCGGCTGCATACGCTGGATTGGACATGTGGCTTGTTGGCAGCGAGAGCCACGTGTCACATGGGGTAGGAATATAGGATAGGAAGTGTAGGTGTTTGGGAGATATTTGTTTTAAGTGTCCGTGCTTATTTTAAGTTTCAGTCTATCATCATCTTCTTATTTATTCTTCCTCTGAATCTAGCAGTGTGCATATTCTCCTGTCTGCTTTTATTTATTAACCATTCCATAGGTAAATAGCCATTTACAGTGGAAGTAGAAGGAAGAGCTACGAGAGAACATTTGAAACACCCTGTATATCGATCCGCCAAGGTAAAATCTGCAAAAAATAAAAAAGAGATCTAGGAGAACATTTGGGACGCTCTGTATACCAAGCAGATCTCAACTCCTTTGGCCTGAGTGGCATGTTTGTATTCGTAAATAAGCTCAATATATGGAGCATTGGGCAAGGATTAATAAACCAATAAATAGAACTTATCTTTTCGTCCGTGTGCAGCTTCCATCTCTGTTCTGTAGGGTTCTTACACTACTTGCAGTCGTTGCCTCACCCTTCTTAGAAACTAGCCCGTTGCCCTACACTGAAAAGATAACTTTATGGTGCGCAGCTTATGTTATATTGTCATATGTTTGTGTCCTTTTTTCAAGTTGTTTATATGTTCTTTCAGGGTGGTGCTACATTCAACCGAAATATCATAATCAAATATTAACTTCACGGAATAGCCGGCTAATTTATATCAATCAATGTAGAATTCCACGCTTCATTTCAACACAATCTCGCACGATTTCTTATAGTTTTAACCGAGTTTATTCGAGATTGCAAAGGAGCTACACAGGCGTGCCTGCCTCCAGCGCCATCCCAAATTGAATCCTCAAAAAACCTAAGTAACCTTTGAACACAAAATTCTTTTTCAAAAGAATACGTGATTGACTTGGAAAGTTAACCAATTCTAGCTAAAAGTATTCTCAGGAAAATGGAGACCGATTACACATGTCTTGTTAGAAAATTCCGTCCGTCGGTCAGTCGGTCTGTCTATCTGTCTGTCACGCCCAGCCCCCTTAATCCGTTTTCGGATTGTGATGAAAGTTGGGTGGATAATAGGAGGTCTTTAGAAAACCTTAACGCCGGAAGCTCGGCTCCGTTCGGAAACCGGAAGTACCCGATATAGACATTTCGAGTTTTTCGGGAGAAATTGAATAACTCGATAACGGGTCGTCGGATCGAGACAACTCAAAAAAGAAATGGTGCCGCTGACAAAGCTTTACGAATAAGTATACCAGAGGCTATGTCGAAAAACAAATGAAAATTGATTTTTTTGCAAAAAACTGGTTTTCTCGAAATCGGGCTAGGAAGCACGATAACTGTCCAGAATATTGATCGATTTCGATGAGACTTGGTGGGATCAAAGGTACCCGGCCACAAATTAAGCCTATTGCAGGCGATCCAAATCCGTTGACCGCAAGTATGTTTTCCAGAGCCGAGTATGATTTTTCAAAGAAATTAATAACTCCCGAACCGAAGGTCCGATTTTGATTTTCAAAAATGGCAATTGTAGGGCTATTAGTTGACGTTTGTGAGAAATTTGAGAAAACAAAAGCGAATCTACAAATTCTGGAAAACTTGATTTTTTTGATAAATTCTACAAATTCCGAACAGTTTCCTAATAAAAATCGAAAATTAACTATTCCGTCGATCGATCTCTATAACCAGTATAAGGCATGGACCTATTTGGACAAAAAATCTGAAATATAGTTTTTTCGAAAAACTTAAAATAAACGAGTTATTTACGAAAATGCATTCCATAGAATTATTTAAAAAAATATTACAAATTGATAAGTGATAATGTTATATTTAAAATATCATCATTAATTTCCTTATTTTCATTTACTAAATAAAAATAGAACCGATGCCCTTTCCGTGTTTCAAAATGTAGTTAACTTTTACTTTAGTCAACGCAAAAAGAAAAAAAAAAGAAAAATAAAAATGTCAAAGCACTGAGTCATCTTGCGACCCTCTGCTGAAAATGTAATGAATCATCCCAACAAATTGGACAAAAAGTATATCAAAATGTAGTTTTTTTCACTTGTTAATTAACTAATCTTTGCCTCTATCTCGATTTGATGCATTTAATTTTTTTACGTCTCTGGCGCTTGGCCTATAAACAGACACATAAATATAACTATGACGCGAATATGCAGAGCCCCACCGTCTGTCGTACGTACGTAAACCACGTTATTGCCTTATGCAGGCAGCATCCTGGCCACATCAGTCGCGGCGACTGATATGGGAATGACGGCGCGTTTGATTCCCGAAAGTCTGCCATTACAATCAGCCACCTCCGGTGTAAATTTAGTTAGTTCATTCATTAGACTATGTATTCATTAATCTAGCCATGCATATTTTTAAATTGTTGTCTCGACTACTTCCCCGTCTGTTTACTAGGTTCTTTGAAATAGTTTTTGTTGACGTAGGCGTCGACGACAATGATTTTTGGCAGGGCAGCCAAAGCTTTTACTAAGTGCGTCTCAGAATAAGGTATCTTTCTAAATAAAATTAATAGGCAAGTTATGTTTATACCTTAATCTAATAAGGAAGTGTTGGGAGCGTTGCAGTACCCGTTATGTCAAAAAACTTTTGTCTATTAGTAAATGTATCTTATCTTAATAGGTAACTAACTAAATAAGGATGGTACTTCCTATTTACCATTTATAACTGTTACTGACAGATAATAGTTATTCAATGTTTTGGTATGGACTCTGATTTCACATTTGTAATGTTTTTAATGTCTGTACGTATCGCGATATCAAAAACAATCTTAGTTAAAGTGTTACTACTGTATTGGTGTGTTTCGCGATTAACAGTGCGACACATAAAAAAGGTGCTGGTAGGTCTGTAAAGTCTTAGAAACATCTCCCTCAGGAAATTGTCGAACGATTCTAAAGGGCTTGGGCATGGATCCATCTAAGTGCAATCACATCAATCTCTTTCGCCGACAGACCACCCCAGACGTCTTGCGTACAGTGGTTTTGTCAATAACTTAATGAATGGTGATGATGTCCTGCTAAGCTTGACATTTGTCTTTATGAAACGTGGTTTCACCTTGCGGAGTACAATTCTCAAAATATGCCGATATGGAACACTGATAATCCGCATATTTATGTTGAATCTCCACTACATCCTCAAAAAGTTGGGGTCCAGATGACAGTTTCTCGCGGGTGAATAATTGAGTCTGTTTTCTTAATTCCACTGTCAATGTTGAGAGGTGCAGAAATAACATTTTGTTTGCATTTAGTCAACAACTACACGATGATGACCTTCAGCATAGTTATTTTCAGCAGGACAGAGCAACAGCACATACAGCAAGAGAAAAGACAGCTTGTCTGTACGAGTGTTTTGATAATATAATAATAATAATTATAAATAAACTTTATTTAACCTGGCGGGGTGTCAGTAAATGCTGGATTAATCCCAACCAGAAACTTATATAAAAAACCGCTGCCTAAGAAATCGCTTACTTCCACATCCAGATTTTTCATCCAAGTCACTTTAAAGCAAACACCTTGACTGCACTCTAATATGTGGAAATTATTGGTCATAGAGTTTTAATATTTGGAGCAGAGTTCTTAGAAAAATTTGAGGCGTTGGTGTCTACCATATACGTTAAAAATGAAGTTTCTAGCTTGCTCTACTTATTTTCTCCTATTCACAACCTACCACCTCCCACCCCTTCAACGGAATCACCTTAATCAGACGTCTTTACAATACATATGTGTACTAAAGTTTCAAGTGAATATTTCAATTTTATGTTATCAATTCCTTTAATAATGGAATGAAGGTGGTGGGGTTGGTGGATTGACAAATATTAAAAAGAAATCTGAGGCCTTGGTTTCTAGTATATACACCAAATCCCAAGTTTCTGTACTCTTACCAGCTTGATTTTTATTTTTTCCTATTTACCTCTACTTACCCCCCACTCCTTCAACGGAATCATGTCAAAATATAACTTCTGGCACTAGATTATATTTTGACATGATTCCATCAAAGGAGGGGGGGGGAGTAGAGTGGGGGGAAAGTAGAGGTGTCCGTTCTCTCAAGCGTGTTCACAAATCTCTGAATTTTGTTCTTCCGAATGTAATTTTTGTGTTCGTAGAATCTTACACCGAAAGTTCTGCATGACTCACCCATATAATGTTGTTACACTCACACGGAATACCGTAAATGCAGTTTTCTGAATTTTGCTCACGGTTTAGAGGTTTTGTGTATATCGAAATAGATCTCAAGTGTTGTTCGTTTGAAATATTATTAGATTTATCGAATACACGGTAATAAAAGTGGCAATTCATCATAATTACGTACGATTTGCGGCTAGGCAAAAACTGATAATAACGAACACAGTTAATGCAGTGCGTGGGCGTTTCCTTCGTAAATACCTACGCCAAAGCTCAACCAGCTTTTGCAAAACGATTTTGTTAAAAGCTTCACTCCAAAAATATACGGTATATTAATATATAACTATGTTATCTGTTAAATTTTCAACAAAGGAAACGAGAGTGTTGAAAAACCACTTATTTTGAGTGCCCGTGAATATTCTGCATTTGTCACTCCTACGTGTATCCGAAATATAATATTTTTATGATTAATATCCCCCGTGACGTTTGACGGCGTTTTTGATCCCACGAACGAAATGCTTTCGGGTACTAATAATATTCGTTTGACTTATTGAACTTTGGAAAATTGTAACCTTTGGTCGCATCGTCATCTAATTCCGACCCAGTTATACCTAGTAGTTCTCTTTAATCGCAAAAGTGCAAGGAAAATCATTTCTCCGCACGTGTCACGGGCAAACTACTGGAGGGAAATAAATATAAATAAAAAAAATTAAATCAGGCTTTTAGTCTGCATATTTTTTATTATTATTATTTATAAACGTTGAAACTGGAGACTTTCAGCAGATTGACAATATTTTAATCGATCAACGAAGGCTCTTAAGGAGTTTTGAATAGCATGCTGTGATATTTCTTGAACAGCCATCCTATTTCGATCTTCCAACACTTCTAACGACTGAGGTTTGGTCTTATAGATAGCGGATTTTAATTGACTCCAAAGAAAATTGTCTACAGGACTTAAATCTGGCGATCGTGGTGGCCATTCAATATGTCCTCTTAGAATTTAAATTTTCTCTAAGAAAGAATAGTCCGATGATGTGTCCTCTGATTATCCCGCCCATACATTTAATTTTTGTCAATACTGGGTTTGATTTTATTATTCTATTTAATATTTAAAAAACACAAGTCTCACACCCACCAAACCAAATATCATTATAATTGATGAAAAAGTGTCTATCTACAAAAGTAAAAATATTTATTTATTTATTTGACATAATACACTACAGAATTGAATATAGTTCCCATTGGTACGTTAGCAACCTATACCTAATAAATAAATTACACATAAAACATTCAGACAACAAAAATGCAGGACGCAAGGGGAAAAAGCACATTTATTTAATATCTCGACAGCTTTTTTTAAGACTATATAAGCTGGTGCCAAACAGATCATATGCAGCGAAATTGTCGTTAAAGTTGGGTGCTATTCTATCACAAAAAGCTTGTTGTCCATAGTTAGTTGTATGAGGTCCGCTAAAAAATAGTCTCCTGTGGCGGGTGTTAAAGGGGGCAGCATGAAAATTTATTCTACTCAAGAGAGATGGACAGTCAATGGAACCATTGTTTATTTTATGTAGAAAATAGGGAAGGGTAAGTTTCCTATGATTTTCCAGCGACTTTAAACCCATTATCTTACGTGAGAATCAAAAGCTTGGTATGGTAGACCCATTTTATAAACACAAAATTTAGTAAATCTATTTTGCACAGTCTCTAAACGATATACAGATTCGGAAAATGCAGTTTAGGGTATAGGAATAACGATGTAATTGACCATGCCCCACTAGTTCCATAAATGGTGAAAGCAGAGGCACACAATGAATTGAATTTAGTACGAAATGAACTAAGGATGGATGTGGACGTAGGCAATAATTTCTATACGAAACAAGAAAATATCTCTTCATCAAAAGCGAAGAAGTTATTTGTCACATTTTTGACAAATAATTTCTTCTATTGAAAGCATTTCTGCAGTTTCTTTTTTAGCCGTAAATGCTATGGGAATAAAATAATAATTCTTATTAAAACCAAAATAAAAATTGAACATTAAAAAAAAAATTAAATAACCCTCAGAAACTAAAATCAACTAATAATTATCAAACAATAAATTATTGAAGTAAGGATTCAAACAAACCACCGTCTTGTGCCAAACAATAGCCAAACCTATTATACAATGAACCTCTCATATCGTTAAGTTGATTTGGAGTAATGCTTGCACAAAATTGGATAAGTTTTTCCCGTAATTCAACTAAATTATTAGCTCGTTCAAACGCATGTTTGTACGCGGTTTCCTTTAAAAAGCCTCACAGAAAGAAATCATGGGGTGCTAGATCAGGTGACCTGGGGGGCCATTTATCATTCCCCTCGTAGATATTAAACGATTGGGAAATGTTCTTTCCAGAAAATTAATAACAGTTAAGGTATTGTGACTTGGGCAGCCGTCTTGTTGACACCAAATGTCGTCAAAGTTGACAGGAAGATTTTGAACTGCAGGAATTATTTGGTTTTGTAAAAGCTCTAAATATTTATTGCCATTTAAATTGCCATTGATTAGCAGTGGGCCTATAATGTAATTCTCTAAAATTCCCGTCCAAACGTTCAACTTTTGAGGATACTGAGTTCGCACAGCAACACTTAAATGTTTATTTTTCCGAGACCAATATCGTACTACGGATGGATTGTGTTTCCTATGTAATGAAAAGGATGATTCATCTGTAAACAATATATTCTTTAAGAAGTTTTCATTCTCATTCACTTTATTTATCATGATTTCACAAAATTCCATCCGTTTGAAATTGTCCTCGGGAAATATTTCTTGCGTTGTTTGAACTTTAAAACAACTGTACCCATTACTTTTCAAAATATTTCTTACAGTTCTTTCCTTCATGTCAACTTCATCAGCAATTTGTCTGCTGGAACAAGGTTCACTAGTTTCAACAAGTGCACAGACATTAGTTTCGCGAATTTCACGTTATTCGCTCATTTTTTGTTGATGACGGGGTTCAGGTTGACAGCATTTTTTACAATAATTCACGACACACCCGAAATTCTCAATTTTTAAATAATGTATGAAATTATACTAGCTGAGGGGATTGGTCTGTCTTGATATGCCACAGTAAATAAATTTATTGTGTCATCAGTTGAATGCCCCCCGAAGTACTACTTCACAAGTGGCACTTTTTCTGCAGTTGTATAAACACACGGCATTTTAAACACACGGCATTTTAATAACTAAAATTGAGATTAATTTATTTTATTCCCACACGCCTAAACAGCTACGCTATCCAGTGTTGCCAATGATGAATGTTTTAATACCCCCAAGATAGAGCATAAATTCCCCACCATTACCCGCCATGTAAAACAAATTACCCTACAATTACCCGGCTATTTTTAAATTTAATATTGAAGCTAAAATAAAATCAAAGTAAATATTTTTTTTATTTTCAATAAAAACAACTAAACATAAATAAAATGTGATTCTGATAAAACATAAATATAAAACAAAAACAAATACAATTCTTATAAAAATACGCATATAACTTAAATATCACAAAAAATAAAAATTGCACTGTTACTCTTTGTTATTCCAAATTTTTGCTCGTAACATATCTTCTGTAGGTGTAAATTTAATAATACCACCGCTCTCCTTAATGCCTTGTTTAGTTATAAGAATCGCTTTAATGGTGTCTGTATTGAGTTGGTTACGGTGGTCGGTTTTAATATTTTTTAGATCGCTGAATATTCTCTCCACCGATACATTGGAGAATGGTAAAATTAATAACAATGAAATTACCTTTTTTAGGTTTGTAAACCTAGGCAAGCCTCCTGGGTTTTTTAAATTGAATACAACGGACCAGTAGTGCTCGGCGTCGTCTATAGAGGCAAGTCCCAATTCATCATAATCTAAAAGCGCATGATCTTTCCATTCGTCATCAAGAACCTGAATATCAACATAATCTTTTAATGCTGGAAATCTATCTATTACATGTCTAAGAGTTCTTGGTTCGAATGATTGAGCAACTTTTGGCTCAAGTATTGAAATAAAATCAAAAATGCTATCCGTAAAATCAAATCTTTTTTTTATATCAGATACTACTTCAATATAAAATTTTAAACAAGTATGTAAAAACAAATCTAAATCGCTCCGACAAACCGCCTCGTCATTTTTTAAATTATAAAAACTCTCTGAGGCCTTAATACCTAAATATATCTTATCGATGGGCACAAAGTTGCATGGATTGTTATGATTAAGAAATAATATGTTTTGATTTTGAGACCTTATAAAGGATATCTGCAAAAAGTTGCTGCACAAATTTTTCAGAAGTCTTTGAACTTCACCTTTTAATTTGTAAAGCAGTGGAGCTTCAGTTTGAAACAGTAAGTTAAACTCAGTTAATAGTCCTAGGGTGTACGACATAAATTCTAAATATACTATGCTAAATTTATTGTCCATAGTTTTTAGCATTTCTTCTGTTGTTTTAGAAGGATCTTCGAATACCAACTGCTGTAAGTATGCCTTTAACGGTTCATATTGTTCTATAACACGATCAACGCACTGTTTTAATGAGAGCCATCGGGTTGTAGAAGGAGAGAGAATTTTGTGAATTTCACTCCTAAAAAATATTTGAAATTCTTTAAATGCTTGTTGTCTACACGAACTTCTTCCAAAATGGGAACCTAAATTCCTTAACAAATCTTCCACTGATCTTGGTAGCTGCAGGCATGCTTTTGATGCTGATAAATGTATCAGATGACACGAACATTTTACACATACAATATCTGGTCTATCTTTTTTTAAATGCGAAAAAATTGAATTATACTCGCCAACCATAACATTTGTCGTATCGGAGGAAAATCCTATCAAATTGCTGAAAGGAATATTTTTACTTGTTATGGTATTTTTTAAACATTTATAAAGTTCAACTGCAGTTCCATTATTTGTTTCAATAATATCGAAGAGCTTAGTGACAGTTTTATTTATAATGTCTGAATAATAGATTATTGTGAACGCGCACTGTTTCTTTGCACTAACGTCTGTGGTTTCGTCCATCACTATTGAAAAAAAACAGCCAGGTTGCTGCAATATCTTAATAAAATTCTCTTCAAATAGTTTTCCTAGATTTTCCTTAACTATATTTGTAGATTTCGTTCTTTTTACTGATAACTTTTTAGCTATCTCTGAATCACTAAAAATATTTGAACATAAAGGTGCTAAGGTGTCCATGAGCGAAAATGGAAGGTTATTAGCCGTTAATAGCCCACATAATTTTATTTCTGCAGTGCATATTTTATTTTGCAGAGGTGTTCTTATAACAGCTGTAATTTTGTTATTACTTGAAATTGTTTTATAATTAACCTTGTGTTTAGATGAATCACTATGTCTCATTATATCGTTTTTATGGGCGATTATATCTACGCCACATACATTACAATGAGCAAACTCATTCCCATTGCGGACACTGTTTGCTTTTGTCAGCCAACACTGAAATTCTGGTATTTGCAACCAGCTATCACAAAATTTATTTAAGCGTTTTCGTTTCATTGAGCCCAGTTTTCTTTTATAAGTTTTCCTCTTTGTATTGGTATTGCCACTATTTTGATCTCTATTTTCCATATCACTTATATCAGAGCTATCTGAGTAACTAACTGCCTACAATAATGTTTTTATTACTCAATTATATAATCAGACCTAAATAAAGAACCAACTTACTGTTACTCGAGGAGAATTGTCGGTTACAGTTGAAGTTGAAGATCTTATTAAAAACTTGTCCATGTTTAGTTAGTATTAATCTTATCAAATACTGCTAATACTTGTCTTGTACATATGTTTTAACATGTACACTGTCCATGTTCGTAACAATCAAAACTCAAACATAATAATACAACCATAGTAAAATACAAAAATACAACGTTACAAGTATCAAATGTTAAATCAACTTAACTGACACGAGCCCTATTTCTTTGACAATATTTTTGGGATCATTTCAGTTGTTATCATTTCTGATTGGTGCACAAAGTTGAGATGAAATGCATACACCAATCAAAAGCCAGAACTAACTAAACTGAACTGATCTGAAATACGGTGTCAAAGAAATACGGCTACGTGCTCATGCTGACTGGGCCTGTGACTGGGCTAGGAGTCAGTAGTACCAACTACAAAAAACAGAAGTAACAAAGTTAAGTTTTGATCTTGTACAGAATGATAAACGTAACATGATTTAAAAAATTAATATTGTTATTAATGACACGGCATAAAAATACCCGCATTTTACCCCCAATACCTCTTTACCCGCCAAATTCCCCGCATGTGTCTAAAATACCCCAAATTCGGGTAAATACCCGCACATTGGCAACACTGACGCTATCAAAAGCAGAATGGGTGCGCTCGCGCTGTTCTCCACTCGTCGCGGTCAAGCGATGGACCAATGCCCTGCATTGTTCTACGACAAGGCGTGGTTTATCTGCGCAGAAACAAGTTTACGTACCTAAAACTAAATTTTCTGAATCTGTTTAGTCATTATAGCATATAGGTCGCTTATCTGTTGTGTTTGTCTTGTAATGAACCCTAATGGTCTCAGTGCTTTGAGAGTTACATTGTTAATATGTTCAATAAAAGTGAAGCCTTTATCGAAGGTGACGCCAAAATCACAAATTGTGCAAGGGGATTTTAAAGTAATGTTATTAATATTATAATGAAAGATAATAGGATTCTGGCATTTATAGAAACGGGCCGTTTTACAATTGTTGCTATTCACACACGTGTAATTTTTTGGGCACCAGCTTAAAAAGTTATCTAGATCTGTTTGAATTTTGAGACAACCATCTAAAGATTTAATTACGTAACAGAATTTTAGATCGTCTGCATGCATAAGAACTTTACAGGTTGAAAATATATTAATTACATCATTAATAAAAAACAAGAGCACTGGACCAATGTGGGAGCCTTGAGGGACCCCTGATATGTAACACTTTTATGTTAGACACTTTATCACAGATTTTAACACATTGTTGTCTGGCTTGTAGATAGGATCCATTTTAAGTAAACGCCAATGATGCGCATGCATTTCAGTTTACATAATAGAAGTTTATGGCACACGCCGCCGAAGGCTTTAGACAGACCGTATAGATAACGTCAACTTGTTCACGTTGTTCAAGGTTGTTCACCAAATAGTCATGATATATCTATCGCCAAGTTCGTAGCCGTCATCCGTCCTTTGAAAAACCCACATTGCTCATTGATCATTGACTTACTGAACATGATGAAAAAGTCATCATCATATTAGGGTCATCCTTCTGCCTGTGACGCCATATCTCGAAAAATAGGGTAGCTGTTGGAACTCAAAGTCGCTGAATTGAATAAAATTACTACAAAAACTTTGGTTAAGAGTATTTTTTTTAAAAACTTTTAGTTTTGCCAGACTTCACATTTGCCCAACCCTGTATACTAACATAGCAAGCGAAATAAAAGCTTTTAATGGTACTAAGAATTGACGCACAAATATGTTTATAAATATTTTTTTGTTAAAATGTGGATTGCACAATCCTCTGTTATAAAACAATTTATGTAAATGTAATTGTTTATACATGTTTATTCTTGGTATATTTGAAACGCTTGTGACATAAATTGCTAGGAAAAAGTTTGACGGTACGTTTAAACATTAAATAAACAAATTTGTTAATGTTCGTGGTTCTAAACTCTTAGGGCTGAAGCATTAGAACCACCTTTGCATTTAAGGAGACAGTTTTTGGCGGAAAAATATGTCCTATAGAGCTTTTTGTGCAAAACCAAAATTCACTTTGTCATCCAATTTACGTTCTAAGCATCCCCTTCACTGGCAAATGCATTTGTTGAAATTTGTTGAAACGACGAAATATAGGGGACATAATCATTGACCACACATGGTCACAAAATCAATTAGATTTAAAATGGTTTATGTATCAAATTCCGACAGTTATACCACCTTTCGTGCAAAATAGTGTCATCAATAAAGGTATTACTTCCACATCCACGTAGTGGATTGGAAGTATAGTAATCGCAAAAAAATTTTCAAAAATTTTTATTCGTGAAATAGGTTTAGAATGTCATGAAACGTCGAGATTTTAAATTTGAGCGAAAAAAAAATTTCTGTCTGTCTGTCTGTCTGTCGGTCTGTGTGTCTGTAACTTTTTTTGTCCGCACGCTTTCTCCGGAACGGTTTAAGATATTGACCTGAAATTTTGTACACGTATATATTATAACGAGATCTGGAACTGGATTGTTTTTTGAGGAAATCCGGTGAAGGGTTGGGGGTTAAATAGGGGTAAATAGGGGGAAATACGTAAAGCAAGCTTGTAAGAGTACAGAAACTTGAAATTCGGTGTATGTACTAGAAGTTAAGGCCTCAGATTTTTTATAATATTTTTCAACCCCCCCCCACCCCTACCCCATTAAAGGGGTTGATAAAATAAAGTTGAGATATTCATTTGAAATTTCGTACACGTATGTATTATAACGATGTCTAGAATTAGATTATATTTTGGGATGATTCCGTTGAAGGGTTGGGGGTTAATTTGGGGTAAATAGAGGAATATAAGTAAAACAAGTTGGTAAGAGTACAGAAACTTGAAATTCGGTGTATGTACTAGAAGCCAAAGCGTCAGATTTTTTAATAATATTTTTCAACCCCCACCACCCCTACTCCAATTTGAAAAGGGTTGATAAAATAAAATTGAGATATTCATTTGAAATTTTCTACACGTATGTATTATTACGACATCAGGAACTAGATTATATTTTGAGATAATTCCGTTGAAGGGTTGGGGGTTAAATAGGGGTAAATAGGGGAAAATAAATAAAGCAAGCTGGTAAGACTACAGAAACTTGAAATTCGGCGTATGTACTAGTAGCCAAGGTCTCAGATTATTTATAATATTTTTCAACCCCCACCACTCCTACTTCATTATTAAAAGGGTTGATAAAATAAAATCGAGATATTCATTTGAAATTTGGTACACGTATGAATTATAACGACATCTGGAACTAGATTATACTTTGAGATGATTCCGTTGAAGGGTTGGGGGTTATTTAGGGGTCAATAGGGGGAAATAAGTAAAGCAAGCTGGTATGAGTACAGAAACTTGAAATTCGGTGTATGTACAAGAAGTTAAGGCCTCAGATTTTTTATAATATTTTTCAACCCCCCCACCACCCCTACCCCATTAATGGGGTTGACAAAATAAAGTTGAGATATTCATTTGAAATTTCGTACACGTATGTATTATAACGACGTCTGGAATTAGTTTATATTTTGAGATGATTCCGTTGAAGGGTTGGGGGTTAATTTGGGGTAAATAGAGGAATATAAGTAAAACGTTGGTAAGATTACAGAAACTTGAAATTCGGTGTATGTACTAGAAGCCACAGCGTCAGATTTTCTTATAATATTTTTCAACCCAACCACCCCTACTCCAATATGAAAAGGGTTGATAAAATAAAATTGAGATATTCATTTGAAATTTGGTACACGTATGTATTATAACGACGTCTGAAACTAGATCATAATTTGAGATGATGCCGTTGAAGGGTTGGGGGTTAAATATGGGCAAATAGGGGAAAATAAGTAAAGCAAATAAGCAAACAAGCAAATAAGACTACAGAAATTTGGGATTCGGTGTATATACTAGAAACCAAGGCCTCAGATTTCTTTCTAATATTTTTCAAACTCTACCACCTCCGCTTCATTATTAATGGGATTGATAACATCAAATTGAGATATTCACTTGAAAGTTAGTACACGTATGTATTGTAGTGACATCTGATTGAGATGACTCCATTGAGGTGGTAGGTTGTAAATAGTGGAAAATAAGTGCGGTAAACTAGAAACTTCATTTTTAACGTATATGGTAGAAACCAACTCCTCAAACTTTTCTATGACATCTACCCCAAATATTATTAAAATTCTATGACCAATAATTTCCACATACTAGAGTGCAAATATAGTTAAGATGTTTCCTTTAAAGTGACTTGGACGAATAATCTGGATGTGGAAGTAGTGATTCCTTAGGCAGCGGTTTTTTTTTTGAAAACTTACAATGCTTCGAGGATTACGTCAAAATATATACAAATGGATAAAATAGTCAGCAGAGTGTGGGCTGTGCATTCTTTGTACCACTATTAAGGCATGAAGAAAAAATAAAACTTTCGAGACACACCACAATTTTTTCCGTCGAGGTTTACGTTATAACAGAAGCCTTCAAGTATGTGCTAAACAATAAGATGAAAAAGCACTAACAGATTCAAAGTCCGTATTGCAATGACATCTAACTGAGATGATTTCGTTGAATGGGTGGGATGTGGTAGGTTTCCAACAAGCAAAAGTTAAATGTTATACAACTATTTTGTTTTAATGCAATTTTATAAATGTAATAAAACAGCAATAAAACAAAACTGTTGTAAAAACGACGATTATAAAACAAATTTGTTTGTTGGGTTGTGAATAGCGCAAAATAAGTAGAGCAAGCTGAAATTTCATTATTTTACTCCAAATCCACGTAGTGGATTGGAAGTATTTATAGTAATCGTGAAAAATATTTCAATTTTTTTTTCTTGAAATATGCTTAGAATGCCACGATACGTCGAGATTTTAAATTTGAGCGAAAATAAATTTTCTGTCGATCTGCAACTTTTTTTTGTCCGCACGTTGGTAAGAGTACATAAACTTGAAATTTTGTGTATGTACTAGAAGCCGATGCCTCAAATTTTTTAACAATATTTTCCATCCCCCCCACCCCACCCCCCACTCCAATATTAAAGGGGTTGATAAAATAAAATTGAGATATTGACTTGAAATTTGATACATGTATATTGTATATATTATGACGACATCTGGAACTAGATTATATTTTTAAATGGATTAAAGGGTTGGGGGTTAAATAGGGATAAATAGGGGAAAATAAGTAAAGCAAGCTTGTAAGAGTACAGAAATTTGGGACTTGGTGTATATACTAGAGGCGAAGGCTTCAGGTTTTTTTATAATATTTTCCATCCCCCCACCTCCAACTCCCGTGTTAAAAGAGTTGATAAAATTAAATAGAGATTTTCACTTGAAATTTGGTACACATATGTATTATAACGACATCTGAAACTAGATTATATTTTGACATGATTCCGTTGAAAGAGTGGGGGGGGGGGGAGTAGAGATAAATAGGAAAAAATAAGTAAAGCAAGCTGGTAAGAGTACAGAAACTTGGGATTTGGTGTATTTACTAGAAACCAAGGCCTCAGATTTATCTCTAATATTTTTCAACCCTCTCCTCCTACCCCCACTTACCTACATTTCATTATTAAAGGGATTGATAACATAAAATTGAGATATTCACTTGAAAGTTAGTACACGTATGTATAGTAATAACATCTGATTGAGATGACTCCGTTGAAGGGGTGGGAGGTGGTAGGTTGTAAATAGCGCAAAATAAGGCTAGATACTTCATTTCTAACGTACCTATATGGTAGAAACCAACGCCTCAAATTCTTCTTTGATATCTGCCCCAAATATTATTAAAATTCTATGACCAATATGTTCCACATATTAGAGTGCAAATCAGCGCCACCAGCTCGGTGGCGCAATGCTGAAGGTGTTTGGCTTGCGACCACGGAGTCACGGGTTCGAATCCTGGCTAGGGTATGGATGTTAGTGGCGTTTTTTCATGTGTTACCGAGACGGTAGCAGTGACCTAGACCACTGTTGGGTGGCACAACATGTCTAGTCGCTGTTATCTCTCCTGGGTTCGAGTCTCAGCTGCGGTAGATGGCAATATCGCAGGGAATGGTTGTTGTGGTAGAGCAGCAATAGCTGAACTCCGCCAGGACGTTAATATAAATAAGGCATTAAAAAAAATATATATATATATATATATATATATATATATAGTCATGATGTTTCCTTTAAAGTGAGTTGGACGAGAAATCTGGATGTGGAAGTAGTGATTTCTTAGGCAGCGGTTTTTTTTAAATAATGTTTGACCTTGATAAATGTACTTCTTGAAAAAATGTAAATAACCATTAATTTGTTTTGTTACAAACCTAATTGAAAGAAATATTTCACACTTGTAGATAATAAATCGATAATTGTCTGTCTAGATAATACCTTTATCTTTTGCGGTAGCAAAACATTTTTTTGCAATTCTGTGTCGCAATACGAGACGACAATGGGTAAAATATTACATCAACCTGACCCGAAATTGCACAATATTGAGAACTGAACGTTTTCATTAGGCCCAGCACTTCTTCTGCATGTTAGACTAAAAACTAATTAGAGTTAAAATTAGGAATGAATGAACACATTCGATGGGAAAAAGAAGTTTTTTTTTTTTTTTTTTTTTCCTGGCATTCGGCCATTAGCCATACAGCCAACCACTCAAACTCATTTATACAAAGCTAGAACTATATCGACAATAGAAAAAATTATTGAAGACGATCAAAGGAAAATACACAGGGACACACGCTTCTCGTCCTGGGGTCTGTCAGGACATTAATTTTTGACAAAGACAAATGTAGGACCACTATAGTTTAAAGGATGTAACAAAGGAAAAACCACAGAGGATACGAAACTAAGCTACCATCATTCGCACACACACAAAATTCATAATAAAATTTTCGATTCGTCCAAAAAACTTATAATACAGTCAAAAATGTGTTTGTTAAATTGGCAAAGAAGAGAGAGTACATTAAACGGAGCTTGAATATTACAGTTAATAAGATTGTTATAAAACCTGTTACTTGCTGCTCTGTATTTAGAACACTGAAAGAAGATATGGTCCAAGTCACCTTTAATATTGCAGATATCACAATTATCTGAAGGCAGAACATTTATTTTATATAGATGCGCTGGGAAACAAGCATGACCAAATTTGGAAAAAGAAGTTAAAACCAAAGATAATAGTCGTCTACCGCGGAAACACGATTCTGTTAACTACAGTCACTGTTTCTGTAAAATCTTTTTTGGCGGAAAAAACGGAAAGTGTGATATATTGTTGAAATCAGAATAACATCTACTTTCGTAAAAATAAAAAAGTCTATGGGCGCTAAACGTCATCCAATCTGCACCAAAATTACTCTTGTGCCAAATTTCACCAACGTCTTCTCTAATATTGGCGTTATTGTGTACACTTATCTACATATAGACAGACATACATATAAACATTAACTTCTGTTAACAAACATGAAATGTTGTGAATTAAGGAAATTCTTTAGCTATAATTTCATACTGTATGTAGAGCATTGCTAGTTTTTATTACAAGGCTTGAAAAATTAAAAAAGATATTCAACATTATATCCTCCTTTGGGCTGGAGACATTCAAGAAACGACGACCTCTAGATCTGATTACGTTTTAATACATTTATTGTGGCTTCTTTAAGCTTTCTCAACACTTCCTATGAATGTTCAATAGAACTAAGGTAAGGACTACTAGCTGGTCATTACATTATATTATTAAGAAAAACCCACCCCTTTTTAGTATTTTGGGTTATTTTTTTTAAAACGTTGGGGGTAGATTGTGACTTCAGTTGCAACACAGCCATGAGACATCATATTCATCATTAATATATCCCTAGTTACAGGTTGCGTGAACTTTTTCAAATCTTCGCGATTGTTAATTTTGCTTGTAGAATGTGATAAAAGGTCAGTTATTTATATACTGTTTATATATACAAGACCTGACTGGAGTGATATATTTACGACGTGATAATATTATTAGCATGCTGGTAAATAAATGCTACAGAGAGATATTTATTGATTCTCTATTTACGTGACAACTACCATGAAATTTTATGTCAATTAGAACGAGGAAGCTGATAATATTCTAATTTCTTGTAAACCTTCATTTGCATATTTAGCTAATCGTGATATCGGAAAAGTAACTGTTTACAAATTTAACAAATGGTGATATTTCGTAAATAATTAAAAACGCCCGTATTGTTGTTGATCATTACAAAGCGACAACTAACCAGAATAATGATATGACATTAACAATATGTAGGGCTTTCGCTTAGCATGTCAGGAATGGTTGGGTGAGATCAGACAGTATTCTCTTTTGTCTCTTTATAATTATGTGTTGCATAACTTTGATAGGAAATCGAAAACTGCCTGTTTGTTTTTTGATTCATGACGTGCTTTTTACACGTTTAACCATACTTTATTATTAGACACGCTTCACCACTGTGGCGTTCGTGGTATAACCCTTAGTTGGATTAAGACACATCTACCCGGAGGAACCCAGTTTGTTGTAATACATAGCACCAGCAACACCTCTTGGTCTAGTCCTCTAGCGGTTTCTACTGGAGTGCCGCAGGGTAGTATCTTAGGACCGTTATTATTCATTACATTCATAAACCATATTGGGTGTAATCTAGAAAATGTATTAATATTAATATATCATTTTGCAGATGATACTACTGCTGCAATTGATTCATATTTTGATGAGCTGAGCTATAAAGCCAGTGTACCTGTCAAAAGTATGCATAATTAGTACATCTATAGATAATATAGGTTTAGCTTTAAATACCTTAAAAACAGTTTGTTAGTTAAAATTGAAAATCGTTATATACCGTAAAGCAGTAGTTGGCATACATATAGATTCTCAATTGAATCGGGGATACCACATAGACCATATAGTTAGCAAGCTAAGCACCCAGTGCGTGGTCATTTGGCAGTTATGAAGATATATTAACATTCACATTTTAAAAATATATTATTATTTTGCTCATGTTCAATCACAATTAAGTTATTGCATTATTTGTTGAGGCAATTGCTTGCGTTTTAATGAAGTTTTTGTCCTCCAAAAAAGAATAATCCGTACCACCGCAATTTTCATGCAATTTTTTTTTTAGTGAATTGGCAATATTAACAGCTCCGTAGTTATACATCTTACAATCCTTGTTGTACATAAAAAATAATTTAAGCAATTTCAGTAGTAGAAATGACACATCTGTCAACAGTGGTCATAATCTCAGAAAAATTACTTTCTTAATATTCCACTTCATACCCTATCTACACTAGCTAAAAGTCCTAAAATAATACCTATAAAACCATTTAATAAATTACCATCGTATATAAAAGATATAAATATTATTCACTTGTTTAAGAATGAAGTGAAATCCTTGTTGATAACATCCTCGCGTCTTGTAGCACATGATACTCTGACATTCCTGCAGTTAAAAGCGACCGACAGAGGACACCGCCATGTTTTTTGCTTCTTCGTGGCCAAATTATCTTATTACACGTGCTATACTCTCCCTTGTAATATTCTCAAGTAATAATTTCAGTTTGTGTCCTTACTTCGTAAACAACGTACACACGACGCGACCTACCCGTTCCTTGGTTTTGTCTGTTGCTTTTGTTCTTTTTGAATTTTGTGCCACTTATGTTAAGATTTATTTTATTGATTTATCGTTCAAGTCATTAGTACTTGGTTACGTAAGACACTACTTCTCGTTCGTGCTTTTTGTGTTACTTTTTGGGTTTTGGACCAAGTTTTTCTTTTTGTTTTCTTTATTGATAACGTTAATTCACAGTTTAGTGTGGTGTTTTAAAACGCAGATTTTGGACATTATGGGAGATTACACTTATCCAGAGCTCGCGGATATGCACTTGGTGTATGGAGAAAGTGGTGGACATGCAGCTGGTGCGGAAGAGCTTTAGAACAATTGCAACAACGTATTTTAATGTGCATAGAAACCATAAAAAATTATCCTAATTTACCAAATGTGTTAAACGGAGTGCGTATGTCCTTAGTTCAACGTGCCGAAATGTGTATACGTGGAGATGGAGGTCATTTCGAACAATTTTTGTGAAAATTTCAAAAGAATTGTTGTTATTGGATGTTACCTATTGGGCATTAAATGTATGATTATTATTATTAGTATTCGCTGTCTTGTTTTGATCTGTTTATTATTGTTTAAATTGATTTTCATAGAGACCAAAGACTCGATTTTTAGTTTTCGATACCTGATTGGGAAAAATCATGCGTACAATTCGTTAAAAAATCAGGTTTTTTCCTAACTTAAAATACACAACTCTTTTCTGTTATCGTATCTGGAACTTCTAACTGTTCGTTTTCCAATTTCATAAAATAATTACTAATTTTTTAAGCTTTTAACACAATGTTACAAATGTTAATAAACCACATTTATATTTTAAAAATTCTTGTAAACGACAATAAAAGCTACAATAACTTTGTTCCAAATTAAAAAACACATGTAAACAAGTCCTATTTAAACCCCTGCGGCCATGCTGTGCTTGCGTTGTACCGAAAGAGAAGAAGAAGAAGAATTATTTACATTTTCATAATTAGTGGTATAAAAAATTCGGTACAAGTAATCCCATCAAAGTGCCGCAGTTTTTCTGGCAGGAACACAAGTCGGGTATTACAGTTTTTTATTATTTCTAATATTCGGAACTATAACAGTCATTGACCTTGAAAAACAGTTTGTCCTAAATGTTTCCTACCTTAACATTCAATATTTTAACCTAGATCAGTTTTTTTCAAAGTGCTACTAGAGAGAAAAGTCATATAGGTTTTCTGTTTGTCTAGTTTGTCCCTATTACCACTTTTTTTTTAATGACATGAAACTAATTACACCGTGTATTACTAGAAACAGGTACAAAAAAAATAATTGTAATCATTATTATTCGGGATGTCTAGTGATGAAAAGTGAGCCACATTGTATATGTGTGAGAAAGAATCTAACAATTTAAAAACGATTGCCGCATATTACATATTTATCTTCATCATTTAGGTGCCTTTTTTACATTTATCAAAAACTGTTTCCCACAGTGGCTCTATACTAATAGTTCAACAACTTTAATTAGTTACATAGAAATCGAACGCAAAAAAACTAGTTTCGTGCTTTCGAAGTTAAAGTTGGCACTCCTTAAAATTTGGCCTAGGGGACACAAAAAAAGGGAATACATACACAATTCACCATCCGGATAATGGTTGTCGATGGCCGTTGCCGTGACAAAGATAGCCGTGCCGCGTTCTCGAAAATAATTTAGATGAATGCTAGCGGTTATTACGAATACTTAGAAACATAATCTAATCCACATTAAAGGTCTACGACCTCCGTCGAAACGGAATGAGAAGGCATTTGGTGCGAGCTAGATTGTACCCTGTGGAGTGCAGTAAAAAAAGTTTAATCTATAGCTGCTCCATGGGATACGATTCGCGCAACGTGCGGTGAAAGACCGACACGACGGACTGGAATACAATGCTTTTTGTGGATTGCAAAATTTGTGGGTATTTCCGGAAATACACTGCTCCAAACGTTGAATGTATTTGTAACTTTACATTTAATTTATATAGTTTATTGTAAAGCGAGCAAAAGTTCGAACCAGGTTTTTTATTCACAAATTCAGTGATTTAAATTAAAAACTTATTTATCGATTTATAATAGTTAGTAATAATAATTTTTTAAACAGTGGGGCATTATTGCTCAGTGGCTCGATCCCATCATAGTTTTTTCATCAAGCTTCGACCAATGCACAGTGGGCCAAACTCACAATTATTGTACACTTCTGCAATGAAACTCCGTACACTTGAAAAATAAAGTAATCCAGTTTTTACTAATATTGAGTGGTGCGAATCAGTCTTTTTGGAATTTAGATTTCTATATTATCATAAGGTTATAAACTGACATTGGTTAGGAAAGGTCATAAGTAAGGTATTTGAATAATGTTAATACATAAGAAAAATATACGTATTTTTGTGTTTTTTACTTTTTTATACCATTCGATGGGAATGATTTGGATTTATAACAAATTTATTTGATGTAAATATTGACGGTGAAAAATTCACAGATACGACTGCACATAACTGCGATTGTATTTCATGGCTCCATCTCATGCCATGAAGTGATTAAATCTCAATTGGATTTATATCGGGACTGTGCGAAGGCCAGGGTAATAATTTAATACTATTGTTTCCAAGCCATTGAGTACGTGTATACGAGGTAATCATCGAATAATTACAACACTGAAAATTCTAGATTAATTGGATACGTAGCTTCAGAAATACACTGCTTTAAACATGAACTGGTGCGCAGGAAATTCATATACACTGCTGGCCACTCGAACTTACACATAGAGACTTTTAGGCAAAATTTAAAGTTCAATATTTTCAACAGGAATGCAAATTTTTGAACGCGGCTTGCAAATTTTAAGAGCTAGTTTTTTTCGGATTAAGCTGCATGACGTATATTTCTCGTAGGACCATAAGTTTATTATATACGGGGTGATCAATGCAGTCATGCAAAAAATCAAAAAGTTTGTATGAGTGAAATTTCCGCAAAAACTTTTTTTGGTCGTTGCAATATGGTTCCTTAGTAAGGTAACATCAATATCTCTAGACGGTTTTGTCAGTTTTTGGATTAAGGCCCTTAGGCCTTGTACACACTACTCAACATAAAATTTGGATACCGAAATCTTTAAAATGCTATAACTTGACATTGGATTGACGGTTCTTGATGATTTTCGGGGATTTGGAATCCTTATTTCACGTAGATTTTCTATGGTCTAAGCATTTTATTTGAGGGTTGAAATTTACACATTATACCGGGTCGATAATAAACAAAAACGTAGCGACAAGAACAAGTTTATTACATTAAATTCTACAATATACAACATTGCTTAACAACGACCAAAAATCAATTCTTAAAAAATTTATAATTCTAATTCTGGTAATTTTTAATTTCTGAAAAAAAATTTAACCAAAAAATTAAAAATTAATTTAATTTAAACTTAAATTAAAATTAAATTAAAATTAATTAATTAAAATTAGGTACATTAATTAAAAAAAAGAGAAGCTAATATTTTGTTGGTCCTCCTGCTCGGAATATTACTTCCCGACATCGATTTGGCAGAGTACCCACAAGATTATTTATAAAATCTTGTGGAATATTCTCCCATTCTTCACGAATGGGATCACTGACCGTTTCTAAGGTTTCAGGGGGTACATCAAGAGATCTTACTTTAAGTTTTAAATAAGACCAAACGTGTTCGATGACATTAAGATCCGGAGACTTTGCAGGCCAGTCCATCCTATTGATGTTTTGTGCCTGCAAAAACTGTGAGGTCGAGCGTTGTCATCCACCAATAGAATTTCTGGGCCGTAATGTCGAGCAAAAGGAACAACAATAGGTTCCAAAATTTCCTCCTGATAAACAGTAGCATCAATGGTTTGGTTGGTAATGAATATCTCGGTTTTACCATTTCTTATGATACCTCCCCACACTGTAACACCTCCGCCACCAAATGCTTCTTGACCGGCCATATTTTCCTCCAAATATCGCTGATTTGGCCTCCTCCAAACTAACATTCGGCCATCGGAGTGAAACAAATTAAATCTTGTTTCGTCAGTAAATAAACAATGGCTCCACTCTGCATTACCCCAATTCGCATGCCGATTTGCCCATGCCCGCCTATTCGCTCTATGGCGTTGTAATAACCGCACACATTTTGCTCTGCGATGGGCTCTATACTTTAAAATGTTTGGCATTACGTTATGTTTAAAAAAAAAAATCTCACCTCAAGTTGTTTTTATTTAATGTTCTTCTCACTGTTCTGTTCGAAACTCTCACCCCAGTTTGTTGTCTTAAAGAGTCATTTAGTTTTCTAGAGTTCTTTGTTCTATTCCGCATAGTTTCTCTCATTAAAATTCTTTCGGTTCTTTGGTTTATTTTTTTTGTATGTCCACCCCCATGCCCATAATTATGATCACCAGTAGTTTCGACGCGGCGGATCAAATTATAAATTGTCTTTCGGCTGACATTGTAAATGTGCGCAACTTGCTGTTTTGACATTCCTTCGTTGAGAAGTCGAATGCAATTTTCCCTTTCTGCCGTGGTTAAACGCCTCATAGTAATTAAACTTTACAAAATTATAACATTGAAATATGTCAGATTATTTCTAAAATAATGTAAACAGTTTTTAATTCCATAGCAACAAATTTGTTTTTCCAATGCCTACTTTGAAATTGACGCGTCGCGTAGAAATTACACCCGGTCATGATTATGGGGATGGGGGTGGACAAAGAACTCTGTAAAACTGAATGATTCTTTGAGACAACAAACTGGGGTGTGAGTTTCGGACAGAACAGCGAAAAGAACATTAAATAAAAACAACTTGAAGTGAGAATTTATTTTTACAAAAACTTAAATAATGCCAAACTTTAGAGCGCGTCGTACCCTACGTTTGTGTTTATTATCGACCCGGTATAATGTGTAAATTTCAACCCTCAAATAAAATGCTTAGACCATAGAAAATCTACGTGAAATAAGGATTCCAAATTCGCAAAAATCATCAAGAACCGTCAATCCAATGTCAAGTTATAGCATTTCAAAGATTTCGGTATCCAAATTTTATGTTGAGTAGTGTGTACAAGGCCTAAGGGCCTTAATCCAAAAACTGACAAAACCGTCTAGAGATATTGATGTTACCTTAGTAAGGAACCATATTGCAACGACCAAAAAAATTTTTTGCGGAAATTTCACTCATACAAACTTTTTGATTTTTTGCATGACTTCATTGATCACCCCGTATATAATAAACTTATGGTCCTACGATAAATATACGTCATGCAGCTTAATCCGAAAAAAACTAGCTCTTAAAATTTGCAAGTCGCGTTCAAAAATTTGCATTCCTGTTGAAAATATTGAACTTCAAATTTTGCCTAAAAGTCTCTATGTGTAAGTTCGAGTGGCCAGCAGTTTAGTTGATATTTGATTAAATTATGTTGGTTGAATAAATCAGCACAAAAGTGTATATAAACAACCCGAGAGAGTGTACTGCTTGACCGTAAAATCTATACCTGGATAGATGCGACCCCTTTTTCAGGTGAGTGATATAAAATTAGCAACAGCCAGCCAGATGTGGATGTGAATGAAACAGATAAGTTTTCGTTTACTTTACTTTTAATTTAGTTCACCTCATTAATGAAGTTTATTTCTTAATTTAAATTGAAAAATTAGTAATTAAAATTGAAAAGATATTTATTGGTTAATTAATCCTTGTCACAGGACAGCTTATTAAACAACATAGAAAAAAATGTACGTAATGAAATAGAAAATACCGGGAATTGGAAGGCGGCAGTTGAAATTAATTACTGTAAATAGAAACCGATTGTTTCAAAAAAACGACATACCTACAGGGTCAGCCAACTATCCCTTTGGATCTTTTTCCCAGAACGCGCAAAAAATATTGTTACCGCAAGATAGGGCCCTTCCTAGCAACTCCACCGTAAATGGATATTTACCTGTGGAACGGTTAATAAGTTTAAAAAAGCTGCCAGATTTAGAAACGGAAGAAACAGAAACCTCAGAAGAAGAAAAATAAGGATATGACGATAGGTGGAAACTTAAAAGAAGCATGGAAACTGAAAAGAAACATACCGCAAACACCTGCACTTCCCATCCTGCATTCCCACCCCATGCGTCATGCGGCTCTCATTATCGACAACAAGCATGTCCTTTGTCGAACCCGGCGTATGTAGCCGGTCCGGCGGTATATAAAACATCCGAGATTTGGTTTGGCCGTCCGTTGGGCGTGTTCGACGGACGACCAAGCTGTGTGTTGGAACGAACCTCCATGGATGCCCGGAATCGGCAGCAATGCCCACCTTACGCTGGCAAATCAATCAATCAATGAGCCCTTTGGTTTTAACTAATGCGATCATCATTATGAATATTTCTTCCAAATGAATTTATTTTACTTCCTTAATAAAATATTCCGATGTGTTTACTAATTCTGAATCTCCTCGATATCTAATTGTATTATAATTAAACTTTTTAATTAGTTATTGGGAAAGCACCAGGAAAAGGAACTGCTTAACTCGATAAGATTAGAGTACAGGGAATTATATTATTACCTACTTAATAATAACAGATAATACAAATGGCGAGTGTACGATATTTTTTCGGGAAGAAAACGCATTTTTTTCTTATTTCATCTTACTATAATCGTATTTGTTAATAAAAATTAATGCACGATTTTTTATTGAATTTTGTTGATTTGGCTGTAAGAACTTTAATAATATCAAATGAGTAATGTAATGGCGGAAGAAAGGTAACAAGCCTTGGTTACGAAATGAGCCTATTAACGTAGTAACAGAAAAAGATTTAACGAGTATTTCTAGCCATATAAATTATTTGTCCCTTTTTAAGGTTTATTATTTGTGTTGGGGCTTTTTAAAATGTTTAACAATGAAATCTGAAAATCTTCGAAATGAGATACCCGATTTCTACCAAAAGTGGCTAAGAACCATCTCGCAAAACAAATAAACCGCTTTAAAATCGGTTCAGCCATCTTGGAACTAGATGGCTAGAGACAGACAGACTCACATATATACACGCGCGCACGTGCAGACAAAGACCTCAAACTTATAACACCCATCCTTTTTGCGTCGGAGGTTAAAAATGGCACAACCTCGAAGTTCTAGTACAAAAAATGAATTTTAAAGATTATGCAGAATAATGTCAAAAACCGAAAAAAATTAGGTGTTCATTATGAGTCTATTCTAAATCACTCACTGAAATCTGAATAATGTACATTGAACACTTTTGTGTTATATTGAAAAATGTCCTACTTCTTAAGAAAATTTTGATCATACCAGTTTTAAATCCGCTATATCTTAAAAAATATGCATATTATGTAAATCATATTTTAGACACCGATAAGCATCTTTTGTACGAGGAAATTAATTCATAATTTTTTTATTTTAAAATTTTGCAGTTATTTTCAAAAACGTGACGTCATGTTTATTCGGTTTATTATCAATGTATTTAAAACATGTTTGTTAAAATATTTAATTACATAAAACGTAAGCATTTTTCAGAAAAAATAATTGGTATACAGGGTGTACATAGTTTCATGTCATTAAAAAAACTGGTGGTAGAGAACGACAAGACAAACAAAAAAAAATCCTTATATAATATGGGGTCTAAAGCTCATAGTTTTGGAGAAAAAAACCGCTGCTTAAGGAATCACTACTTCCACATCCAGATTCTTCATCCAAGTCACTTTAAAGGAAACATCTTGACTATATTTACACTCTAGTATGTGGAAATTATTGGTCATAGAATTTTAATAATATTTGGGGCAGAAAAGTTTGAGGAGTTGGTTTCTACCACATACGTTAAAAATGAAGTTTCTGGTTCACCCTACTTATTTTCTACTATTCACAATTTACCACCTCCCACCCCTTCAATGGAGTCATCTCAATCAGATGTCACTACAATACATACGTGTACTAATTTTCAAGTGAATATCTCAATTTGTTGTTATCAATCCCATTAATAATGAAGCGGAGGTGGTGGAGTTTGAAAAATATTAGAAAGAAATCTGAGGCCTTGGTTTCTAGTATATACACCGAATCCCAAATTTTGAAAAATATTATAAAAAAATCTGAGGCCTTAACTTCTAGTACATACACCGAATTTCAAGTTTCTGTACTCTTACAAGCTTGCTTGACTTATTTTCCCCTATTTACTCCTATTTAACCCCCAACCCTTCAGCGGATATCCTCAAAAAACAATCCAGTTCCAGATCTCGTTATAATATATACGTGTACAAAATTTCCAGTCAATATCTTAAACCGTTCCGGAGAAAACGCGCGGACAAAAAAAAAAGTTACAGACAAACAGACAGACAGACAGAAATGTTTTTTCGCTCAAATTTAAAATCTTCGCGGCCACATTATCTTATTACGCGTGCTATACTCTCCCTTGTAATTTTCTCAAGTAATAATTTCAGTTTGTGTTCTTACTTGGTAAATAACGTACACACGGTGCAACCTAGCCGTTTCTTGGTTTTGTCTGTTGCTTTTGTTCTTTTTGAATTTTGTGTTAAGATTTATTTTATTGACTTATCGTTAGTACTTGGTTACGTAACACACTACTTCTCATTCGTGCTTTTTGTGTTACTTTTTGGATTTTATTTTAATGTGCATAGGAACCATAAAAAATGATCCTAATTTACCAAATGTGTTGAACGCAGTGCGTATGTCCTTAGTTCGACGTGCCGAAATGTGTATATGTGGAGATGGAGGTCATTTCGAACAATTTCTGTGAAAATTTCAAAAGAATTGTTCAGTTATTGGGTGTTACCTATTGGGCATTAAAGCTATGATTATTATTATTATTATAACTATTTTTTTCCTTTCTCTCGCACTGAGCGGTACTTTATCTCATGCACATCGGCCTGACGGCAAGATGTGCAGTAAGTCAGTCATATCTAAGCGAGAAACTTGCGGACGATACTACAGGTGTTCAAGATCACTGATTTTTGAATATCCCTCACGACATTAGGATTTATATTTAATGCGGTCAAGCTGTCCTTTAAATTATTTGGAATAACTCCAGTGAACGAGATGATTATGGGCACCACTCGAACGTTATCTTGCTGCCACTGTTGCTGGATTTCAATGGCGAGATTGATTATTATTATTATTATTATTATCATCCTTCATTTTTCTTGGTTATTTTCATCAGTTGAGAGGGAATTCACCCTATCCAGCTGCTGTTACGTTGATAGAAACTTCCTTACTAGGTGGCAGGTTTGAAGAATAACAGCCTTCTGCATGAGTATTATAAGGCCATTAGGAAGCTCTAGTTTAGCCAGGTTTGGCTCCAGGTGTTATTATTATTATTAGTATTCGCTGTCTTGTTTTGATCTTCTGTTTATTATTGTTTATATTCATTTTCATAGAGACCAAAGGCTCGATTTTTAGTTTTCGATACCTGATGGGAACAATTATGCGCTCAATTCTTTAAGAAAATCAGATTTTTTCCTAACTTAAAATACACAACTATTTTCTGTTATCGTATCTCGTTTTCCAATTTCATAAAATAATTACTAATTTTTTAAGCTATTAACACAATGTTACAATTGTTAATTAACCACTTTTTTTTTATAAATTCTTATAAACGACAATAAAAGGTACACTAACTTTGTTCCAAATTAAAAAACACATGTGAACAAATCCTATTTAAACTCCTGCGGCCATGCTATGCTTGCGTTGTGCTGAAAAAGAAGAAATTATTTACATTTTTTATAATTAGCGGCATAAAAAGTTCGGTACAAGTAATCCCATCAAAGTGCCGCACTTCTTCCGGTGGGAACACAAGTCGAGTATTACAGTTTTTTTTTATTTCTAATATTCGGAACTATAACATCCATTGACCCTAAAAAACAGTGGTTCTCAAATCTTTCCTACCTTAATATTCAAATTTTAAACCTAGGTCAGTTTTTTTCAATACCCCTAGAGAAAAATATCGTATGAATCAATAATTACAAAAAAGCAGCTTTCTGGGATTCTACTCCGAACACGGCCACGTTATCTGCGAGAGATATTCAAGGTCAAACTTTCAAAAACATGGTTTTTCGCGAGTTTCTCGCGCCAAAAAAAAATCAGACAACAATAAAGTTATCATGAAAGTTATTGAGAATTCAATTATTCACAAGATTGGTATTTTGCATTTTCCCCAAAACCTCGCCCTTGGCGAGATATTTAAGGTCAAATTTCCAAAGAAAACTGGTTTCCGTGAATATCTCGCTTTCTATGCACCCAGACGTCCATGAAGTAAACGTGAAAGATGCAGAGAATTAAATTATCTATAGGATTGATTTTTTGTATCTTTCCCCAAAATCTCACCCTTTTCGAGATATTCAAGGTCAAAGTTTCATAAAACCGGTTCTTCGCGAATAACTCGCTCTATATGAATTGAACCGCGACGAAGTCTAGATACAAAATTGGTAAATTCAGTTTCTATTTTTTTTTAATGCATTCTTTTCCACACCACCCACGAGGTAGAACGCATGGCGCGTTTTTTTTACATGGTTTCTCCTGTGCATGTAGGCCTAACCCATGAAAATTGCGTTGATTATTACATAAGGTGCTCTATATACATTAATCCTACCCTGACTCATGCTCAACTTCATCGAGTTCCAACTTATTCTGTGAACTTTCATCATCGTTAACATTATAATCATTACTATCATAAGAATCAAAATCCTCACCATCATTGCTAATTTCATTTTCATTAGTTGTTACAATGTCTGAACATTCGACATAATCTATTTCAACAGTGGAATCTTCCAATTCAAATATTTTCTTTTTCTACTTATGCACGATATCTCCCGACAATAGAGCAGTAGCAGCTGACGTCACAACATGGCCGCCAAAGTTGCCTGGGTGGTAATAACCTAATTTTGCATTTGTGTGCTTTCTGATTAATTAGAGTTTTTAAAGAATTTGTAGTGCTTTTTTAAACGTTTTTTTCGTGTCACATCAATTTCGGGTGTTTTTCGTCTATTATACATTTCGCGATTTATTGATCTGACTTTAATTTAGTGTTTTATTTGTGTTTTTCAACCGGCGTGTTATCTTGCGTACCTGTCAAAAGTTATTAATTTTCGATATAGTAAGTGAATTTCAGTGAATTTATTATAATTTTATTTATATTCTACATTTTAGGAGTCCCCTGATTACATTTCTAAGCTGAAATGTATTAATGGAGCCAACCTATATGATTTAAAAGTGAGAGATTGAAACTATATCGTTGGATGATTTTTCAAAAATATAATATAGCATTGAATTAATGAACCATTGTGACCCTTCTTGTAAATAAAATTTATATCTAAACTATAAGACTATTATTATTCATACTTACCCTTATAATTATGTATAATATGTATAATTTCAATGATGGTAGACGATGCTGTTAAAAGTGTGTTATTTTTTAAATTCTGTTGTGTTTTAGCTCACTTATTACCTTCACTGGTATTTTATTTGTGTACATTATCAATATTTTGAACCTCTGTAATTATAATTGTAAGAATCAGAACAGATACCAAACTAGGTATATAGTTATATAAAGTATTCGGAGCGTATTACGTTGCATATTTGCTCGCAATTTAAATTAAATGAAAACTGAAATGATCTCACAGTCCTATCTTTTTATTAGATTTACTATTACTCCTGCATTTCATAATACAACTCTGATTGTTGTTATTAATGTGATAAACACTTAAACTCGTTACAAACTTTTGAGCCTAACAAAAGTAAGATATAAATCAATAAAAAGTTGAAGGGAAATATTTTAAATCGTCAAAAAACGTAGATTTTACAATACGTTTATAAAACCATTAATATATGATTGATATATTGGCATAAATCAATGAGTATTTTGATAACTTTTAACCTAGTGTAATAATACTACCTAACCTATGTCACTGCCTAGCTGTAACTGAGCGTATATTAATTAAACATTTACTAAAATATGTCTTGATATTATATATGTACAAAAATGGTAAAAAAATCCAATATAGCCTTTATTTTCACTAATTTATGGGTTCACAAAGATGTCAACGTTCTTGACACCAAACTTTACACTGGTAAAAACAACACTAATAAAGTATATATAAAATTTTCTCTCACAGTAGATTTAAAAAATATATATTTATAAACATCACTACATCTATCTGATGTTAAGAAATCCTCCACTTTAAATTATATTGAACGAAAATTGACCCCAACTCAAATGTCAAATTTCTGAATTTAGCACCCAGGCAACTGACAGGTGGCAATACTGTGACGTCACTGCTAGTGCTCTATTGTTGCAAATTTCGGAGCATTCAAGTCCGATTTTTCTGCAACCACACCTTGCGTTGAAACCTTTTCGGCAATTGCAGAAGATTTGGTTCAGTACAGTATCTGGTGCTGGTGGGAGTACAGATGAATTACGAGGAGAATATTCCCGATAATAATAATAATAATAATAATAAAGCGAGATATTCGCGGAAACCCGTTTTCTTTGGAAATTTGACCTTGAATATCTCGAAACGTTGTGGGAGGTTTGGGAAAAATAAAAAAGGCAACTTATAGATAATTTCATTTTCTACAACCTTCACTTTGACTTCATCGACATCCGATGCATAGGACGTGAGATATTTGCAAAAAATTTTGACCTTCAAAATCTTGGGTAGCCATGCTGGGATTTTTGTGGATTTGGGTTTGGGACACCTTAAAGTCTGTGCAAAAATTCACATTTTTATTAATTCTGTCCAGGTCAAATGCTGATTTCCGTGGCTACTACTTAAAATTGTCTGGCCAGTTTGTAATTTATAAATTATCGACGTTCTTGTAAATATTAGAAAAACTATAGAAGATAGCACAGAATTATGAAGAATTATTATATTTTGCTAGCATAGTCTGCCTAGAGCTAGAAATAACAACAGATATTCGGTGTAGACAGTTTTCTTTGGCACACACTGTATATCGACATAGGCCACACCTGCGTCCGACAATATTTTCAGTAAATTAACAATTGCCACACATGTTTCGTACCCATCTCGTTCAAAGAAAAACACTCACTGTGGCAATAACAAAGTGATATTATCTGCCAAACGTGGCATGGGAGGTAATTGAAAATAACACCTATCAGCTTGATGACAACATTGTCTAATAAATCAAGCATACTATACAACAGCCTTATTCTTATAGATGAGCTCTCGAGAAATAAGAAGTGCAAGCCATCTCATCGGCGTAGCATCATCTCTCGAGGCTCCGTTAGTTTCTGGGAAATTTACATTATTAATCACAGAATGGACAAGATGATTATAGGAGGAATTAAAAATGAGCTTATGAATATGCAATGTACACGTTTGCATTAAGAGCGAGCGGCCATTGGCGGACAGGGGACGATGCTTGACCTTCTTACAGATATTTTCAAATTATTAAGCAAAAAAAATACAAGGGAACCTCTACGCTAAAAGCATGGTCCTAAGAGAAGGAAAAGCTGCATTAACAAAATAGTAAAGCCTTTTTTAAGATGTTAAGAAGGGTTTTATGTTATCCTGAAGAGGTCCAGAATAAGGGCGAAAACGTTTCAAGTACCAAGAGATAGATAAAAAATCCTTTTCGTATGTAATTTTTGGTAAACAAATTCAATGTAGGGCATTTCTGTTATATAGCCCAACCAGATGTAGGTTATCAGAGAAATACAAAGCTTAATTTTGACATTTATGTAAATTTTAATTTTTTATTGAATAGATAACAGGCTTTTTGTCCTCGTGTGTGTGGATGGTGGATGGGTAGGTGCGCTTTTGTAGCACCTACGGAATCTCGAATAAACTCGGTTAAAACTGTGAAAAATCGTGCGAAGTTGTGTTGAATTAAGGCGTGAACAATTCTACTTTGATGTGAATTAGTATGAGTCGGGCTATTTCATATAGTTGATATTCGATTAGGATATAGTGGTACATAGCATCACCTAAAAGCGCATCTAAACAACTTGAAGAAGGGACACAAATTTCTGGCAATATAATATAAACTGTGTATCATAAAGTTATCTTCAGTGAATAACAACAAGCTAGTTTCTAAGAAGGGTGAAACGGCGAGTGCAGCTATTAAAAGTAGTGTGGGAATCCTACAGAAAAGGGAGGCCAGAAGCTGCCAAAATATGCACACATACGAAAAAGATAAGTTCTACTAGTAGTATTGGTTTATTAATCCTTATTAATTGTTAAACCTAATTGAATTTCTTAAAATTAAAGATGTACTAAGCATAGAGTCCCACAACAGGAAGGTTTCGACTGACAGCTGTCACATGATCCATATATTGGGCTTATTTACGAATACAAAATATGTTTCTCTGGCCAAAGTAGTTGGGGTCTGTTTGATATACAGAAGATCCCAAATGTTTTCCTAGGTCTCTTTTGTATTTTTTGCAGATTTTATTTATATTTTGCTTTACCTGGCGGATCGGTATACTCAGATGCTCTCTCTGGGCTCTTTCTTGCACGTCCACTGTAAATGGCTGTTTACCTGTGGAACGGTTGCTAAACGCTTCTTGTGGCGAGCTAATGTATGTCTTGGCAAACAAACGAAGTGGACGCACTGATGCATGACGTTGAAACGAAAGCACAGATATCTGGGAAGCATGAAACCGTAGGGGCAAACGGGCGGGAGGTGCACACTGCTAGTTTCTGAAACAAAAGAAACAGAAGACTCAGAAGAAGAATAAATAGGGAGACCATGATTTATGGAAACTTAAAAGAAGCATATCACAAACACCTACACTTCCCAGCCTACATTCCTACCCCATACGTCCCATATTCAATCCGGCGTATGTAGTCGGTCCGGCTGTATATAAAAATATACAGATAGGATATGCGGAAGTGGCAGCAATGCCTACTTTACGCTAGCTAATCAATCAATAGATAGTTTTTTTGTTCTGATTTTAAGCTTACTCTTCATGGTCGTAAGGGGTTATGTGGATACCATTGTTACAATGAGAACTGTCAAATACAAATTAGTCATTTCAGATTTCTTTAATTGCTGGCATAACCAGAATAGAATGTAAAGATTGGAAATTAATATTTTTATAGATAGTTTTACTTCCACATCTACATAGTGGAGCGAGAGTATAGTAATCGTAAAAAAAACCTTTTTTTGTTGTTGAAATAGTCACGAAACGTCGAAATTTTAAATTTGAGCAAGAAACAAATTTCTGTCTGTCGGTCTGTCTGCCGGTCTTATCTGTCGGTCTGTAACTTTTTTTGTGCGCACGATATCACTGGAATGGTTTAAGACATTAACCTGAAATTTTATATACGTATGTACTATTATGAGATCTTGAACTGGATTGTTTTTTGAACTTATCCGGTGAAGAGTTGGGGGGTAACTAGGGGTAAATAAGAAATAAATAAAACAAGCTGGTAAGAGTACAAAAATTTGAAGGTTGATAAAATAAAATTGAGATTTTCACTTGAAATTTGCTACATAATGTATTATAACAACATCTGTATTTAAATTATATTTTTGTAATACCTGTACTGTAAGTGGATCATTATTAACAATTTTTTATTAGAGTAAGCTGAACTTACAATTCATTTACTGGTTGCCATTGTTACAGGGCTGTAATATTCACTTACAGTCCGACGTGGGCTGTAAGTGAATATTACGTACTAGTTATTATTTACCTGCTCAGATCAACAGAAATTTTAGGTAAAGAAAATCTATCGTTGAAACCAAACATTTCATGCATACACAAAAATGAAGATATTATTTTAAGCATCTTTATTATTTATGGAAATGTGAAAAGTACAATTATTCATATTATCAACAGTCAAAATTAATGTTAAATTTTTTTGTATTTCTTTAATTACTTCAGGACCATCTAGTGGAGTATTCTCCATATTATCCGAGAGATCATTATCAGATGTTTGACGAGATGAACCGGCTTCTAGGTTGCTAATGTTGAAAATCTTGTTAGCTACTTGTATTTTGTTCGTTAAAGATTCCGCCATATAACTTTCTACTACTGCCGAGGACTTCCACCCACCGTGCCTTTTCAACGCAAGAACGTCGACTCCACTGTTAGCCAAAAGAGTTGCCGAGGTTCTGCGAAACGAATGTCCACTGTAATTTTTTGCATTTTCCAAATTTAAAAATGTTGCAATATCAGACGGAATTTTAGCGAAAATATTTCTCCCAACTGGTTGGTTAACGCATTTCGCATTTTTATATCTCAAGAATAATCTTTTATTTTCTGAATTTTTTGGTCGCAGACTCATATATTTCCTGAATAATTCCAGACAGTGGAAATTGTCATTGTCTACGATAGTGAAACTTCTTGAAAGGTGATTTTTAGAATCAGGTATTTTGATAAGTATTACGCTTCCTTTATCAACAATATCGTCTTGTTACCTTGCATAATTCATCTTTGCGGCAGGCTCCCGCAATTCCCATAATAGCAACGACCTTCTTCATCAGATATGTTTGGTCAGATGCTTCACTCAAAAATTTTACAATTTGTTCTATAGTAAACACCTCACTTTTTTTGGGACGTTATCCAATATTTTTGTTTTTTAAAAATGCTCTTAATTTGGCATATTTTGAAATGTCAACATTATCATTTAAGGAGATGGTTGTGACCGCAGCATGGAATATTCGCACCATAAGCTGGCTGGAGATGTATATTTTTTATATTTCTCTAGAAAATATGCGAGTAAAACCGCCTCACTGGTATGAATATCCACATATTTAGCGTCGCACCACTTTCTAAATACGTCATATGTGATTTCGTACCTTTTTTTAGATTTCCCAGGTAGAAGCGATGTACAAGAAATATTTGCAGCTTCTTCGATATCCATAATAGAATTTCCTCAAAAACTGCTTGTCAAACTTGACTTTTCAACGAGTCGTTTATCTATTAGGCTTTCTTTTGTTAATTTCTAGTATATACGATATACCTAATTTATTTAAAATATTAAAATTTAATTTTGACAGGTAATTGTCAATAATTCAAATTTTACTCATTAATTACTTTTCTTTCATTTTCGCAGGTATTACAAAAAACTGTTTACTAACCGCGAACAGTAAGTGACTTTTCAGGTCTCGAATGTTTAGGAAACCTCGGCCCCACGGGCCTGGGTTTCCCAAACTACATTCTCGACCTGAAAAGTATCACTTACAGTTCATGGTACGTAATATACTATTTGAGATGATTCCGTTATATTTGAGATATTCGCTTGAAATTTGGTACACGTATGTATTATAACGACATCTGGAACTAATTTATATTTTGAGACGATTTCGTTGAAGGGGTGGGGGGTCAGTAAAGGTAAATACAATAAAATGAGTACAGCAAGCTGAAAGTTGGTGTATAGTAGAAGCCAAGGCATCACATAGTTTTTTTATCTAGATGTGGAAGTAGTGATTCCTTAGGCCGCGGTTTTTCTTTTTATTTTCATAGATTACTTTTTCTGTCGTTTGTCAAATTCTATAAAGAATGTGTTTTATTACAGCTTGAGTTCAACCAACCCTCCCGAGTGTTATGTTAACCTGTCTGTACACAGCACTGGAATTAAACACCACTAGAATAATAGGCACCAGTGGCGGCTCGTCAGGGGAGGCAGGGGAGGCTGAGCCTCCCCTTGGAAGAACCACCATATCTTCAAAAGTAATATCTTAAGAAATTTCTATTAGGTATATCACAATTTTCAATAATTTTTATTGTTTATTATTCATTAATTAATTTTCAGTTTATATATAACATTTTTGCATTTCCTTTCCACAAACATACCTATAACGTTACAGTCCGGATAGTCTTTGTATGCATATTTCCCGGTCGGCCGGTCTTTTACTGAATGAACACTGCGGTTCGCTGGAGGCTAATACGAAATAGCTTCCAACTTTACCGCATTTACTTATAACATGAATGACCTTGAATTTCTTTGCGCTGTGTAAAATAGCAACACTTGGAATAGCCAAGTATGAGGCTAGCCTCAGATCTTAGTTTTTATAGCGCATGTGCACAGGTCATTCAAGAGTCAGGTGATTCACAAAGAAAACGAACTGACGTCTGACAGTCTGACAGTTGCGTTTAACCGGTTAAGAACAACTTGACGTATAAATACATAAAACATTTGATAGGCGGGCTAGAAATAAGTGCTCTAGGTGAAAATATTCCCAACAACATGTCTTGTTGTCCAGACGTGGTGGATTATTTGTTATTAAATGGATTTACTACTCTTATTTATGACGAAAAGGTAAGAATTAAAAGAAATGCCAGGCCTACACCAGCAATGCTTTCGATAGTTTTTAAAAGTGGTAAACAAAACAGAGGGTTTTGTGATAACAATTATAAAAAAGTCGAGTGGTTAACGGCATCAACAGTTAGAAACAAATTATATTGTTGGATGTTTATTATTTACTAATGATCAATCCTCAATTTGGAGCAGGGCCGGGTTTAATAATTTGTAAAATTTGTCGCGAGGTTTAGAAAGGCACGAAATATCCCAGGAGCACATTTCATCTTGCATTAAATTCGAAATGTTTGGTAAACAAAATATTGTAAATTTCTTGGATTCTGCACATAAGAGAGAAATAGAAAATGTTAACGAAAAGGTCCGTGAGAATAGGGAAATATTAAAGAGGTTAATAGATGCCGTTATATAGTTATCTTCACAAGAAAATTCTTTCCGAGGACATGACCAAAAACGAGAATCGTGCAATAAAGGAAATTTCAAAGAGCTGGTAGATTTTTAAAAAACTTATGACCCAAAATTAGAGAACTTTTTGAATAACGCCACTATTTTTTGAGACAATTCCGGTAAGCTTCTGTAGAATGATCATTTTCAACACTTAAACGCATAAAAACATTTTTACTAGAAACAAAATGAGTCAAGACCGCCTTTCAAATGTATCGCTTATTTCAATAGAAAAACGTTGTTTGTCAGAATTGAGTAAACGCGATTCATTTTATGATGAAATAATCAACCATTTTGCTAGTTCCAAAAATCGCAGGTTACCACTCATTTATAAAAATATTCAGGCTTTAAAGCAGAGATTAATATAGGTAGTTGTTATTTTAGAAAAAATATTTATTTGTGTTATTTATTTGTTAGGAAATATTTTTTATAATTCTCCATAATATAGAGTTCCGCGGTTATATTTTTTTTATATAACTTCTTTCTCAAAACTATTTTAATTTCTATTAAAACTTATAATTTTACACGCCTGGCAGTGATAATGAATACAATTTTTTGTTTGTAGAAAAACACTTTAATTTTTTTACCAAAACTATTTTTATTTTTATTAAAAGTTATATAATTTAATTACAAGTGGGATAGTAGGACTCCTTTGGATACCGATACTCGAGTCGTAGGAACGAGAATTTCATGAGAATGATTTTTTCATCTCATCATATTTTCTATTTCCTTTTCATTCTATTCTTTTATTAGTTCTATTCTCTCAAGTCGTGAATCGGTATCCTGGCTAACAACCCACGGCAAAAAAATGTAACGCGCCATTGTAATGCCTCAGGGGTGGTGGGGAAATGTACAAATTGTAGTCATATTCTACATCAGTTGTCTTTCAGAATATCAAGCCTCCTCTGCAGACAATATCAGGAGCCGCCACTGATAGCCCCCTATAAGTTTTCAGTGAATTTTTAATAAACCATGGCGATGTAATAACTTACGCCTGCATATCCTCTGAACATAATACTCATGTTTTGTTTTTGTAGCGATCTGCTTCTCACGTTACAATAAAAGTTTTGTAGATACTTGTCAGTTCCCAGTATGCACATGGATATCTGACGAGAACGGGCATTGGTTTTTATAGCGGTATCAGAAGCATTTCATTCGGTTTCAGTATACGAGGTGGTCGAGGTAAATCAAATCCCATACAGTACACATAGAAAGTCATTTATAACCCAGTAAACACACATACAATTTTAAAACGTATTTTGTCTGGTTGATAATTCGTATTACGTTAGAAAACCAACGGGTCTTTTATGGTTGGAAAAACAACTGTTTATGAGTGCGGAATTAAGAATTAGTCGGCCTACTAAAATAAGCAATGCAGATTTTGAATTAAATAAAGTGAACTACCTACTTCTTGGATTTGAAGAGTTTCCCTGATGTTGACCGTTCTTTTGGTTGGATCCAACAATCTCCAACAACGTTCAGGAATACTTCACAATATATACAGGGTATGACAGTTTCATGTCATTAAAAAAACTGGTAATGGGGACCGACTAGATAAACAAAAAACCTTTATAACTTTTCCCTCTAGAGGCACTTTGAAAAAACTGATCTAGATCAATATTTTTAATATTATGACAGACAACTATTGAGAACCACTGATTTTCTTGGCAATGGACTTGTAGTTTCCAATTATACAACTTTTAAATTGTCATAAAAAAGTGCTCGCCGGCACACGCAGTGTCAAAGGATCATCGACCGCCTTCAATGGACCGCCTCAACCGAACGGAGACAAGTATAAAGAGGTAAATAATTCTTTCTCTCTTCGTGCACAATTGCAAGCAAATAATGGCCATAGGGGTTTAAACAGAGCATTTCTTTACATGTGTGTTTTACTTCCCTCGCATACCGAAGGGAAGTATTGTATTCGAGAAAAAATCACCCTCCGAGATTTTTTCGGATTCTGACGTTTCAGAATACGTAGATTACGAAAATATAGGTTTTTCAATTCCGTCAGTCTGTCTGTCTGTCTGTTGGTGCATTTACTAAAAAACTACTTGACGGAGAGCAGTCAAATTTGGCAGGTAGTTGACGCTACTGTCAGCGCAGAAATGGTAGAAATTTCACTGGAAAATATACAGGGTGGACCGTCTAAACGGAATAAATAGTGAAAAATTTTTTTTTTCGCTCAAATTTAAAATTTCCACGTTTCATGGCGCGCTAATCCTATTTCGAGAAAAAACATTTTTGAAAATTTTTTTCACCATTTTTGAAAAAATTTTTACAAAGATAAAAAAATTTTTGAAAATTTTTTGAAATTTTTTTTACCACTAAAATAGATGGATTTTTTTTTATTTCTTCAAATTTAAAATTTCCACGTTTCATAGCGTTCTAAATCTATTTAAAAGAAAAATTAGAAATTTTGTTTACTATTTTTAAAAAATTTTACCACTAAGATAGAATTTTTTTTCTTTGTTCAGATTTAAACTATCCACGTTTCCATGGCATTCTAAAACTATTCAAACAAATTTAAAAATGTTTTTGAAAATTTTTTTAAAAAATTTGAAAACATTTTTAATCTATTTATCACTACTATAGAATAGACGAAAAATTTGGTTTGCTCAAATTTAAAATTTCCACGTTTCATGACATTCCAAACCAATTTCGGAAAAAAAAATTTTGCAACATTTTGCTACCAGTTTGGAAAAAAAATTAACACTAGAATAGATGGAAACTATTTTTACTCAAATTTAAAAGTTTCACGTTTCATGCATTCTAAACCTATTTAAAAAAATATGTAATTTTTAAATCTTAAACTTCTTTTACCACTATTATAGAATAGACGGAAACTTTCCTTTTTGCTCAAATTTAAAATTTCTACTTTTGACATTTTAAACCTATTTCAGAAGAAAACATTTAAATTTTTTTTTTAACATTTTTGAAAAATTAAAATAAAAATTAAATTTTTTAACCACCACTATACTTCCACTCCATTACGCGAATGTTGGATTGATGTGACGGATGGCAATAATATCTGACATATACACCTATTATACTTTTATTGAAAAATGTACAGGGTGGCCATTCCAAGAAATAATTCAGTCATGGTGGACATTTGTAAAGGTATTTGCGCAAGCCTGCCATATGTGGCACCTGTTATTTAGTATTGAGCTTTTGCTGTTGGATGAGCAATCTGTATATTTTTTTGACCAAAACTTATCAAGCTTTCTTTGTAATAATAACAATAACTATATTCCGATTATTATTCTCTATGTCATTTCGTAATTATTAATTTTTTAGAGTGACCGCCATGCACAAATAACGAGGGAAGTTCTGTGTAAAGACCTTTACCGATTTTTTTAAATTGGAACAAAATATTGGATTGTTTATAATTTGAAAAATTTAAATGTGGTTTATTAACATTTGTAACATAAATGAGTGTCTTGGGTTAAAAGCTTACTACCTACCTAAATGATTCAAAATCTCTGCATCTGCATCAATACACAGTTCGGTACGTCGAATTAAGGACATACGCACTTCGTTCAACACTAAACACTAAACTATCAACTAACGTTGTCAATAAAGAAAAATAAAATAAAAACTTGGTACAAAAGCCAAAAAGGAATACAAAAAGAACGAACAAGTAAGTTGTGTCTGTACGTAATCAAGAATTTGACAACTTGAACGGTAAGTCAATAAAATAAATCTTAACTGTAAATACACAATGATGCGAAATTCAAAAATAACAAAAACAACGAACGGGCGGGTTGGACGTGTGTACATAACGAAATACCCACAGTAACTAAAATATTGCACAAGGGAGAGTTATAGTTTTCGTCAGATCAGATCTAGATCTAAACCTACCTCAATACTCCAGCAGTTCTCAAAAAAAATTATTGAAAATTTGCGAAATTTTTGTTTATTTTTTCTCTCCAAAACTATGAGCTTTAGACCCCATGTTATATAAAGTTCTTTTGTTTGTCTTGTCGTTCCCCACCACCAGTTTTTTTTAATGACATGAAACTAATTACACCCTGTATATTAGTGATTTTCCGAATTTTTTTATTAATTTTGAAAACACTTCGAATCGAACGATAATTTTTGGATAAGCGGTTTTTGATATGAAGTATTCCCTATATCAGCGTTTCCTAAAAATGTGTCAGGAAATGTGATATTCAGGAGGAATGATTAAAAACTAACTGAAATTCAATTAATTGGGCATTTGTCCCTTTGGATAGCTTAAATTATTCCTAGAATTGTCCAACTGACATCAAAATGACTGACTCGATGAGTTATTTCTATTTTACCCGCAGTAGTTGGTTACGTGGGAGTTTTGGGCAAATATTATGAAGATATTTCTGTATCCACTAAAAATAATGTCACAAATAAATAACCAAAATACATAGTGATGATTCACTAGGACTAGTCGCATAGAAAGTTAATAGACCACGGTCTCCAATGGCTTCATATACAGGGGGCTGCAAAAGTCTGAAAACTGGCGGATTTTCTCGAAGTCTCCATGAAGGTTAACTTTCAGTTAATCCGTGGTGAGTGTTTATCATAAACACGGATTAGGACCCTGTGTATCGTCACTTCCACTATACAGGGTGATTCATAAGTAATGGTACAACACTTAACTGTAGATAGTAGGAGTCAAAATATTAAGATTTAGCCAATAACTCATTACTGAAATGTTGATAGATAAAAAGATAAAGGGTGTTAGAGTTAACATTAATTTTTTTATTTGCCTTTGTAATTTAATGATTTCTTAACATTTTATTATGAAAATTGGTGGGTAGAGGTTCAAACAATTCATTAGAAAAATGTATAATAGGTGTTCGACGTGTTGCCAATTTTGATTGACACGTCTTTATGCTATTTTGAAATGAGGTCATTTAGTGGGACCATTTTTTCCAATCCATTGAAATGAGTAAATAGTATTTAACAGGTTCTTTACTGTAATGTTTTTTTTGTACATTCGACAAGCAATAAAAACAGTTTGGTATAAATTGTCGTGTACAACGGAGCATTTATCACACTTATCGGTCGTTAGTTACAATTTGTACTGTATTTAAAATATTTGGAATTGTACAATATGAATTTTAATAAAGCGGAACTTGTAGACATGACTTTTGTTTTGGGCGGGTTAGGCAGAAATTGTTTACTTGCCAATTGAATTTATCACCAACGTTATCCTAAAAGAAGGATTCCTGATGTTAGCAGCTTCCAAAACATTCTTGATAGATTTATGGAAACTGGGAATGACGAATATAAAAAAAGTGAAAGAATAAAACATGCTGTGACGAAGAAAATGAGATTTCTGTGGTGCTGGCAACGGTTGAACATCCCCATGTTAGTCAAAGAGAAGTGAGCTCATTAGTAGGAATAAGTAGATGGTCTGCGGGTCGAATCTTAAAAACAAATAAATTGCATGCATATCATATTCAAATTCACCAGGAATTATCTGATGACGATTTTCAAAAGCGCCTACAATTTTGTTATTGGGCTAGAGGTACAATGCAAGATGATGTCAACCTCTTCAATAATGTTTTATTCACTGATGAGGCAACTTTTCATAAAAATGGATTTGTTAATAAGCACAATTTTCATAATTATGCTTCGGAAAATCCTCACTTTCTTATGCAAGTTGATAACCAACATAGATGGTCTATAAACGTGTGGGTAGGAATTATTGGAGAACATGTAATAGGGCCACATTTCTTTGATGGTACATTAACTGGAGCTATTTATCTTCATTTTTTGGAAAACTATCTGCCACAATTATTGGCAAATCTCTCTGAAAGATTTGAAAAGAGGATGTGGTTTCAGGAACATGGTGCTCCATTACATTATTTAAATGCAGTTAGAGACCACTTAAATAATACCCTCATCGATGGATTGGAAGAAATAGATCCACCAAATGGCCTGCTAGATCCCCAGATCCTACAAAAATAGATTTCCTTTTATGGGGATATATGAAGGAAATTGTTTATAGAGACACATCAACAACAGTACAAAATATGAAGGGAAGAATAATAACTGCCTTTAGATCTATCACACCGGCAGTTTTAGGAACAGTGGGAACCTCATTTCAGAAGCATATAGAGATGTGTGTCAATTCAAATGGGCAACATGTGGAACATTTATTATAATTTTTTCTACTGAGTTATTTGAAGAAACCTCTTTTTATAAGTTTATTTTTGAATTTTGTAATTATTGCTCAATAAAACGAAATTGGTTGCAATTAGCTAAATGTTCGTTTTTTATTTCTACATCACATCGTTGAAAAATATACAGGGTGTTCCATTTGAAAAAATTGAGAAAATTCAATTCAAAAAGTTCATAATTGAAAAATAATTTTTGGCCACCCTGTACAGTTTTAGGAAATGAAAATGATTGAAAAACATTAATTGGATGTCTCGTAACTGGCGTTCACATAAGATTTTCTTAAAACCCATAATTGTGACTGTGGTGATTTTTTTAATATCCATCTGTGCATTGCATTATTTCAACAAAAAAATTCATTACATCCAAGTGGTTGGGAGATATTCAATGCTAATATAGAAATAAATAGAGCCTAGAAAGAGGCTTCAAAAAATGTACTGATATACATAGCATTCCATTAAAAAAAGGCACTTGGTCATGCAATTTCGTCTTGGTTCGCCCTGTATATTCGAAAATAATTTCCAATTATAGACTTTTTTATCTGGTTTACTTGCAATTTTTTTAAAAATTTCTAAATATCGTAGAACTGGAAATATCGAGGTCCAACACACTATTGCCTCACCCTGTATAAAGATTACAAACCCTCTCAGACACAATGAAGACGTGCATGCATACAAGCAGATCCTGGCTCATCACATCCACAATATTTAAAGATTCCAAATCTTCTCTACTTGTAATGCACTCTTCCCTATTATGTAACTTAATGTGAGGCGAGGTACGGTGCCAGTTTAAGTGGCGAGAACTCGATCGGCGCAGTTAAGCAACGCCGGGAGAGTCCGTTACTTGGATGGGTGACCGTATCTCATTTCACCGTCCTGGTTAAGTGGTGGAATAGCTTTAGCTAAACTTCGCCAGGACGTTAAAATAAATAAGACGTTAAAATAAATAAAAAATAAATAAAAATAAATAATTGAGTAAGTAAGCGTTCAAACTGACGTCCGTTAACAGTTTCATAAGACGTTTCATTTAAAACTGTTTGTAATTGCTGTGAGGATATTTGTCCAGCTGCTTCAATGAAACTTCTTAAATCGTCTAGATTTTTCAGGTTTTGTCGCATAAACATCACTTTTTAAACGTCTCCAAAAGAAGTACAAGCGGCTTAGATCTGGTGACTTAGGGAGCCACTCTATGGCACCTCTCCTGCCGATCCTAGCTGTGTCTTGTTGGAACCTAACAGTACACCGGCCATACCTGACATATTTGTGTAAGCTAGAGCACGATCAATTATGTGCCTTAGAGCATGGCAGACAAAAAAAAGTGATATGAGAAATTTCTTAGATCACATTGTCGCCTGCATACAATGCACCCGAAATGATGAAATGATGACGTTGAAATTAAGCACCTAATGAAAATGAGATCGCCATTCAATAGATTTCCAAAAATTATGAAACCTTTACGATACGAACCATTTTTTTTCTGAAAGGTGTAGTTTTTGAGAAAATCCATCGTTTCCAGACTTTCGGAGAACCCTGTATATTTGTATGCACGTTCTAAGCCCGTACAGGAGAAACAAAATGGGACATTCTCACAGGATTCGACTAAAGAAGAATAATGGTTTGAGTTTTATCATATCGGTAACATGAGATACTAGTGGGCCTGGTTGTAATACTGGTTTTAATGCGAGCCGAATAAATTTTACGAGAAATAATCACTTACAAATTATTATCTGCTTTCTCTGCATAACATAGCGAGCTGAAAGGTCGTACGTTTTGGTCGATTTTAAATAAAGATTTGATTACTTGCTGAACAACAGCAAGCTGGATCCTCCTTATACAGTGAGTCGCAAAACATGGTATACCTAGAACAACGGACTGACATTTAGTAAAATTTTTGGTATGGCAAATTAGCGACAAAAAATATTGTAAAATAAACCAGGAAAGTCGATGCGCAGCATTGGGTCCGCAATTGGAACACCAACAGCAGAGTTTGAAGTTTTACCCAATGCCGTGCAGGCATCGGGTCTCGGTAATCAATTTCAATGATTTCATGAGAACAAAATAGATAGATAAGATTCAGTTAAAAATGAGAACAAAAAACCCATCTATTCAAAGTTAGATGGATAGATAGGCTCTTCAGTTTCTATGATGCTGGCTCGCTTATTTATCATTTTAAATTTAAAACCCAATTTCGAATTCCACCTTGCTATTGTTGCCTGGCTAATAGTAATCTTACCATTTTCTCGTAATTCGCTGTATATTGGGTCTAGTGACGGTATTTCATATTTTTGGTATTTATTGTAAATAACGTCCCTTATGTCCTTGACCATTGAAGCATCTGCCTCCCTTGGAACATTTGTAAATGGGCTTACTACATCAAAACTTACCATTAGATGGTTATTGTTAAAATGATTTTCTGACAGCTTCTCCAAAAAATGTTTGCTATTTTTAATATAAGAGTCGGAGGAACCTGACAATAGATTTAGGATTTTTAATAAATATTTTGAGAGTTTGCTACATGGAGAATTAATTGAACTCACAATTGGTCTTAGAGGAATGTCAGGTTATTGAATTTTAGGCAAACCATAGAAAAACCAAACCTCTAAATGTTGTGCAAAATTCAAAAAATTGTATTTATAGTGTTCCGTGTGAGTGCGGAAAACATTACGTAGGTGAATCATCTAGACCTATCAACGTAAGGCTTGGTGAACATAGAAATTACGCTAGAAGTGGAGAATTTGAAAAATCCAAAATTTGTGAACACGCTTAGGATAATAATCACAGGATTAAATGGGATTCGGCGAAGATTTTGGAAAAAGAGAGCAACGGAATTAAAAGAAAACTCAAAGAATCCACGATTATTTTATTAAACGAGGATAGATGCGTTTCGAATTATTCAATAGATTTTTGTACTAGTTGGTTGCCCATCCTTAAAGACGAAGTAAGTAAAACTAAGATAAATATAATTTAATATCTCACGTGACTATGGAAATACATAAACAAAGAACTGTCATGGTTGAAGGCCAAAAAAGTTTTGAGAACGGAAGTAGATTGTCTTCCAAAACGTTAACTGCCTATAGCTTTCATTTACATTTTTTAGTTTATAACATTGTTCTAGTTTATATATTTTTAGGTGTGAGACTTTTTGAAACAGTCAAGTATTCAAGAACCAACCTCTGTCGGATCGGCTTGGTGCACAGATTTTTTTCATTAAAAATTTTTAAATATTTTTCAGTGGCAAAATACTCAAAAAGTAAGAAAAAACCAAAGAAACCCTCATAGTTTCAACAATTTTTTTGGGTTCTTACAACCTCAAAAACGTAAAGACTTGTTGTTATCTCAATTTTCGATTTTGGGCCAATGCAACCTCCCACGATTTTGTGTAGAGGTTAAAATATAAAAAATATTGGCTATGTATTTAATGTCTCAGTAGCCCCACGTGCAAGTAAACCGTATTCGTATTCGCATAAAATGCTAATCAAGTCACTTTCGACTGCAACTTGTACACGTTAATTCTTGGATATGTCAGGCTTCATTTAGTTCAAATGGATAATTGATAATAAATGATACGATGCAGTAATCAATCCTAATAAAATTAATTACGACAGTAGTTTCCAAGAAATAATTTACTATATGAACATTCAATTAAATCATCGCTAAAGGAAATTCTAACAACAAATCTGGTTTTTCTCAAAAATGTATAATTTTGTAATAATAACTTTCCTTGACGAGTTATTGGAATTATATTTTTAACTGCGTAATTGCAGATGATTAAACTTGAACAATACGAATCTAAGACAGATAATAAGATTGGTTGGAAAACTAGTAAATTACTAAATGGGTGTGTTTATTTTGGATTATTGAAGAAACGGTTGTGTTATATTTTGACATTTTATATAGAAAAATCCAATATGGCGTTCTAAAGATGACGGACAGTCTATTTTCATTTAATATCCAATTCTATTAAACATTGGTATCTGGAGATTTTTGAAGTTACAGATCATAAATATTATTATGTGATCGTATGAATCGACTTAAAAGAAACGGGTGTTTGGTAACGTATGATTTGATTCGTCTAAAAATCAGTAAATGTTCGATTTTCAGTCGAATCAGACGATACACGATAAAACTTATCCGCCATATTGACGCCGCCATTTTGAATTTTTAAGTTTCGATTACATTTATATTTTGCCACCTCCAAAATGCCAAATGTATTGTCATGCGAACTATAAATTCATTACGGAGACCAAGATAGTTAGGCTTTTGGCTAAAACGCAAAGCTCGTAAGGACAAAAGATTATATTGAAAAAAAAATTATTTGGCTTACAGTAAATAATGTGCGGTCGTGGATTGCGAAATATTTTTTATATTAAACTGTCTTCAGCTAATATGTGTGCACATTTCAGCCCTTAAAATCGGTAATTAAAGATTTGTAAAAAAAAAAAAAATCATAGCTGTAAAAGGTCGTAGATTTTTTTTTTCTTTAAACTTGTAGAAAATTAGTAGCTACCGATTGGCGGTGATGGCATACCAATACAATTTCACACTAAAATAATAATCGCAGTTTTTGGAGTTATACATTTTTTTCTATTTTTTTGGTAATTATTTCGCATTTTTGCAATTATTTAACAATGTGCGCACTAAATGCACTGTTAGTACAACTCTTTAAGAAAATTGTAAGCCCGAAAACGTTTAGGTAAGTGATCAGGAACCTGAGTAAATGGAAGTCTACAAAATCGTCTTTTTTTCGAAAAATCGATTATTGCAAAAATGGATAAATTTTTTGCTATTTTTTAAACACGCTCTTATTGTGAAACATATTCTTTATAGGATTTTGCAAACAGTGGAAAGAAAAGCTATCTATGAGAACTAAAGGAAAAACTATATATATATAAATATTAATGAAATCTTTGCATTCTTTCGATAACCTGACTTCTGGTTATGCTACCAAGTGAAAATTCTTATCAGCCATTCTCATTTTAACACTAGCATCCAACCTAGTCCCCTACGGCTAAGCAGGCTAAACTAGTATCCACATGATCCCCTGCGATATGTAAATTCAGTTAAAAATGAGAGCAAAGGCCTGAAATTAATAAGCCACTCATAACGATGTTCCATGCAAAACTAAGACAATATCCATGAACACGTTTAAAATAATTATAATTGACATTGACTGATAAAAAACAACAGATCTACACCTATCTATTATCTAACTAGTATTGGAGCCTATATACTCTATGCATATTTAAAAGTGAATTATTTATTATTTGTTTGCTTCTAGTAATGAAACATATTCTTTATAATTATTTTAAACTTGTTCATGGATATTGTCTTAGTTTTGCATGGAACATCGTTATGAGTGGCTTTAGGCTTTTCTGATGAGTCAACAATAAGGACGAAAAACGTTTCAAAGGCTAAGCATTTCCAAGAAACTGAATGAGATTTTATGAAAATGTAATTCATTAGAATGAAAACATTTTTAAAGACAAGGTACGTAAATAAATTAATTTCAGGCCTTTGTTCTCATTTTTAACTGAATTTACATATCGCAGGGGATCATGTGGATACTAGTTTAGCCTGCTTAGCCGTAGGGGACTAGGTTGGATGCTAGTGTTAAAATGAGAATGGCTGATAAGAATTTTCACTTGATAGCATAACCAGAAGTCAGGTTATCGAAAGAATGCAAAGATTTCATTAATATTTATATATATAGTTTTCCTTTAGTTCTCATAGATAGCTTTTCTTTCCACTGTTTGCAAAATCCTATAAAGAATATGTTTCATTACTATAAGCAAACAAATAATAAATAATTCACTTTTAAACGCTCTTATTGTATTCGCCTAGGACTATAGGCGAGTCTGCCTGGGATTTTTCCCACAAATTTTGTATACAATCTGAATTAGCAAAGGATTCTTATAGGAAGAATTACGCTGAACAAGATTTTCTTATGAAAAATTTTCCTAAACCGCGAACTTCATGGTCAAATAATTGTTTAAACTATTTTTTTTCGTTTTTATTTAATAAAATGAAAACGGTTTGACGGGTCCGAAGAAATCTTGATTGAATCGAAACATATTTTCAATACGCGTCGCGTTGTTTGGCGTCAGGCACAACTCATTTTGTCAACCCGTTCATTTGTTATAGTCAACATATATTTCTTAATTAACAAATTGATTACTCCGAAACTAATGAGATCGGGATATTGCCTTTTTCAAAAAACATGCCTTTTATACCAAAGAATATACCATATTTTTTTGGCCCAATATCTTCAATCATTTTGATTGTTAAAACAATTGGCATAATTTGTTAATTAGCAAATAAATTTTTTTTCGAAAGTTTGATCGACTTCAAACCAACTTTAAACGATAAATATTGATGTCGGACATAACCCCCCATAGAAGTCTGCACGAATGCAACTTTTTGCTTTTGCTTATTTAAAGTTTAAATTAATTTTGCAAATTAACAAATGGAATATCTCGGCTCTGTGTAAGCGTATCGAAATGGAGTTCTGTGCATATGAAAGTGCTTGGAAAAAGGAAAATTTTGAGGCCAGAAAGAACTTGATTGGATAACCGGAACTGGAAATAAAAGTGATATGGCGTGAGAGGCTCTAATTTGTTTATTAACAACTTTTTGGACTCGAGGTTTGGTGCAAATGAAAGCTAACAAGTCTTTCCATCAACCACAAAAAGTTCTACAAAAAATATTCAATCCCTGAAGAGTTATACGCGTTTTTGACCTTTAAAAAAATCTCTCCCGCAACGTGAAAATAATAAGATTTGACGCGCAATGGGGTGGCGGGTTCGATCTTCGGTGTGGGCGAGATTATTTTGAGGGTCAAAAATGCATATAACTCTTCAGGGTTTAAATACTTTTTGTAGAACTTTTTGTGGTTGATGGAAAAACTTGTTAGCTTTCATTTGCACCGAACCTCGTGTCCAAAAAGTTGTTAATAAACAAATTAGAGCCTCTCACGCAATATCACTTTTATTTCCGGCTCCGGTGATCCGATCAAGTTCTTTCTGGTCTTAAAATTTTCCTTTTTCCAAGCACTTTCATATGCACAGAACTCCATTTCGATACGCTTACCCAGAGCCGAGATATTCCATTTGTTAATTTGCAAAATTAATTTAAACTTTAAATAAACAAAAGCAAAAAGTTGCATTCGTGCAGACTTCTATGGGGGTTATGTCCGACATCAATATTTATCGTTTAAAGTTGGTTTGAAGTCGATGAAACTTTTGAAAAAAGTTATTTGCTAATTAACAAATTATGCCAATTGTTTAAACAATCAAAAAGTATCGAAGATATCGGGCTAAAAAAATTGTATATTATTTGGTATAAAAGGTATGTTTTTTGAAAAAAACAATATACTGACCTCATTAGTTTCGGAATAATCAATTTGTTAATTAAGAAATTTATTATGGTTATGACAAATGAATGGGTTGACAAAATAAGTTGTGCCTGGCGCTAAACGACGCGTATTGAGAGAAAAATTTTGTTTAAACAATTATTTGACCATGAAGCTCGCGGTTTAGGAAAATTTTTCATAAGAAAATGTTGTTCAGTGAAATTTTTCTTATAAGATCCGTTGGTAACTCAAACCGTATACAAAATTTGTAAAATCACCTCTTTTTTACCCCAGGCAGACTCGCCTACTATACTTTCAGCGAGTTTTATTAAATAATCTTTTTTTTACGATAGAAGCAATAATTGAAAAAAATACGATTTTTGGCGGTTTTTTTCCAAATAAATCATTTATTGGTATGGAACTGGGTTTATTTTATTGCTATTAAAAAGTTCTACTTTTGTACAAAACTTTTTTTTGCACATAGTCTAGATTTTTCTTAAAACGCAAGAAATTTTTGGGCTTCTTTTGACCCCATTGTGAATAACTTCTGCAATTTTTTTTTTCCTTCTTCAATTCTTTGGGACTTCCTGCCACATGTATGTTTTCTTTCTAAGCGGTGCTAGGGGAATCTACAAAATATATCACAATTAACCTAGCACCGCTTAGAAAGAAAACATACATGTGGCAGGAAGTCCCAAAGAATTGAAGAAGGAAAAAAAAATTAAGATAATGCCACAAATAACATTTAGACAAAACTTCTGCAATGGATCGCTTATCCAAAACTAGTTCATCAAATTCTACAGTATTTTTCCTATCTCTTCCACATTTTACCTTGCGAATGGCTCGGTTGGCAACAAAACCGAGGTATTTTCGACAATTTGACTGACCTAAAAAGCCTATTAAAAAGAAAAAGAAATATTTTCGACACTTTTTTCCTAATGGTGTTTGAACGTTTTTCGTTTGAACGTCTTTCTAATATGTGTGTTTGTTTTAGCTATTCTCTCTAAGCGTTACAAATTGCAGCTCCTCGTAGTCTTCATCGACACGTGACAGGCCTAAAGGCACTCTAAACCGTCAAGTTCATAACTACATCTCGGAATTGAATCCTCATTGTGAAAGTAACAAACGAGAAAGAGCTGAAAATAGAGCAACCGGACAAAGGAGCTTTAAGAAACTCATTTCTCATTCTGTCCCCCAGGTAAATTTATCATAAAATATAGCATTCGATTTACATTGTTAGATTTGGTAGCCTTTCGGGGAAAATCAGATGTTATATTCATGAAGGGGAAAAAACTACCTGTGGTCGATCGTGCGAACGATCTAAAAATGAATTTATAAAAATAATGGACTTGTAGATTAAAATAACTTTACTATAGCTAGGCACTTCAACGAGCGCTAAGTGAAAATCGTTATCCAAATTGAACCTTTTTATATTTATGGTGTTTTACTTGGAATTGTATGTACAGGATGGGTAAAACGGACCTAAATTTTAAGATAAAACATTTTGAAAAAAATTGAATAGGCCTTAAAAACCGTCATCAAAAATAATCTTCAATAAAGACCTAAGTAAGCCATGAAAAGCCACCAAAAGTTGTTACAAGTGTCAATTTATTTTTACTTCCCTCGCATACCGAGGGAAGTATTGTATTGTATGAAAAAACCACCCTCCGAGATTTTTTCGGATTTTGACGTTTCAGAATACGTAGATTACGAAAATATAGGTTTTTCAATTCCGTCAGTCTGTCTGTCTGTCTGTCTGTTGGTACACTAACTAAATACCTACTTGACGGAGAGCAGTCAAATTTGGTAGGTAGTTGACGCTACTGTTAGCGAAAAAATGGTTAAAATTTCAGTGTGCGTTTTTTGCCACAATTCTGCCTCCGGATTACTAAAATGTGTCGTTCTTTTGCTCACCGTTCTGATTCCAGTTTGATACTCTTCATTCTCTCAAAAGACGGAAGGATCGGTAGCAAGTCGGGATGGAGATGATACGTTTGTAATAGATAGCTTAATGAATGTGATTATAAGTTAATATTCGTGATATCGTGATATATACTTTTTATGCCTATCAGATTTATTTACATACGCGCCAATATTCTTGACTAAAGATGACGGTCTCGGATGATTAGGGGTCGAGCTTGAGCTCTTCGCCCCAATCATCGCTGTAGACCTGGACCGGCCTCGTAAGGGGTGGGCCTGCTTTTTCGCCTATCCCCCCCGCAAATGCGGACGGTATTGACTATGTTAGCAAACTTCCCCTGGTCCTGGCTGTTGGAGCCTGCCAGCTGGGTCGTTTCTTCTGGCGCTCTTCTGTCTTGGTCTTCTTTCTTCACTGGCATGTATAGGCTCCCGGGAGCGCCTTTCGTCTGTCGTGAGAGGGAACGGCTGTTACCGAGCCCTCTCGGAGTTTGAAAGGGATTTGGGGACGTTGACTAGTCGGAAGCCCAGGGTGCCAATTGGCATCATGTGCTCCGATTTCGTCGGAAGGAAGTGTGAACTGTGTAGTTCAGGATTGTGTTCGGCCAGAGACGCTTTCTTAGCGTCAGAGGCCGGCACGGGCTAGGGTAAGAGTACCGAGCTGGTTGTTTGCTTGGTACCCCCGGGATCGGGTATTGGATGTTTTTGGTCATTGTCTCCTTGCGGTGTGGCTTGCAGATCGGGCTGAAACAGTTATACTTACCCATTATCCAGGATCTGGAACTTCGGCCTCTCGTGCCTCGGAGCGTCGTTGGGGTCATAGTCAGTCGCCTGTCCGACCAGCGGATTCCCATGCTCTGCTACATGGGCGTATAGGTTCTTCTCTCTGTCCCGGATGACTTCAGATACTGGGGTGTATTCGAGGTCTCTGAATACGTCGGCGTTTCTGACAAACCATGGTGCATCCACGGCGCACCGAAGTGCGACGTTTTCCACGGCTTGTATCCTCTTCAGATGAGTGGCTGTTTGGTATCCCCAGGCAACGGAGGCGTAGGTCAGAATAGGTGCAATGAGGTCCTGATAAGCGTGAGCTTGTTCCTCAGGTTGAGTTGGCTCTGTCTACCTATCATAGAGTAAAGTAGAGTCCTCCTCGTCCTCGCTTTCTGTATTATCGCTTCCGTGTTCTGTCTCCACGTCAGGCTTCGATCCATGATAACGCCAAGGTATTTGACGGTATCGTGCCATTGAATGTTCTCGCCGTTCAAGGAGACGTGTCCTATGGGAGTTTGCTTCCTGACTCTCTAGAAGAGGATGGCTTTGCTCTTCTCCGCGTTGATTTTGACTTTCCACTTGTTGCACCACTCTTCCAGAAGGGATGCTGCTTCCTGGAGGTTGCGAGTGGCAAGTCTTGCACTCCATGATCTTGCGATTATGGCCGTGTCGTCTGCGTAGAGCGCCAAAGAGGCCCTTGCATGTCGGAGGTGTAGATGGTGAACAGGTGGGGAGAGAGTACCGATCCCTGCGGTACACCTGCTTCCATGGGCCTGTAATTTGACAGCTTGTCGGCAATCTTCACACGGAGTTGCCTCCGTATTTACATACATGAATGTCTATATATATCATCACCATTCATGATCTAATATAGCCTAAGATTCTCAAGAAATTCATCTCCTATTTATAATTTCAATTTTGTCGTTTTATTGGTAAATGTCATTCTGGTAATAATAATATTACCGGTTTTAGAAATATGCCGATCGAATGCAATATACTCTTCGTTTTATATTTGCGAAGAGTATAATAATAAGATAATAGTAATAATAATAATACGTATTTTTTTAAGCAATTTACAACAAAGTGTACAATAGGTGGCAATGAGTTATTTAAAAATAAATACACAGAGACGGATGTGTATTTGAAGGTGCAAAAACAAATGGAATAAAACTAGGGAGAAATTGGTGGAGCACCACTTAGCTCTAGGACTGGAATGATAAACACGGTCTATGTTGTGTTCTCGAAAATAACCTACTAAATTATCAAGTAGGTCTATATTAATCGACCCTGTTTAATGCACTCAAATCTTGATCCCTCGTATACTTATTGTCAAAATTTCTTAACATTTGGTTAGCTTTGTTTTAAGTTATCAGAATTAGAATCATTAATTCTAACCATTTCTTATAATTTCTGTAAATATGAAAAGATATAGTAACACACCCATGGCAGATTTTTATCTGAATACTCTTTAATTTTCGAATAGACTACTACACTACTACGAAAGACCGACAGTAGATAAAAGATATGTATAGATTTTGCTGGAATTATCGCTGCTAAACTATAATAGGCTAGTTATTCTCAAAATAGACTTGCATCCATTGAAAATTGGCGACATGCAGCGGCAGACTGTAGTAAATCACTTTTCGGAATTTCGTCTGGATAATTAACACCTATACATAAATAGAACAAATAAATCAATACACAAATCGCATTTATCTAAAACAAGCAAATCGGCTTTTAGTAAAGTGGATTTAAGCGCAATTGTCAATATTAGAATTCGGGGAAGCTTCCGTTGTAACTTTAAAATGTGTTCCTGGAAGCGCGTATTTAGAACGGCATATTGATTTACATTCAGATTTTTATACAATATCAATTGTATTTTAATATCTGGCATCGAGTACGATGAATATTTAAATGAACAGTGGCAGTACTGCTGTAGACCAGCAAGTTTTTCATATAGAAGTCTTCAACTGTTCATCGTTCGAAAGCGTAGAGAGGACACGATGTAAAATATTTTTTATTTTATACTGTCCGGTAAATGACTATTTCCAGACTCATTTGCGGCCGATAAAGCAAACATTACAGTATCTGATACTGTAATGTGTTAGCAATTATTTTTTAGTTTTGACTTTTAACTTTTTCACTTAAAAATATACGAAATAAAATATTTAAATACACAAATACACAGTTTCAGCAATTTAATACATGAAACGTTTATTTTTAAACTAATTACAACAATTGTTTATTAACACTATTTTCAAATAATAAAAATAACCACATAAGGACGGCGGAGTCATAGCCAACTATAAAAATGCGTACCGAGAAGTGTTTTATTAAAGAAAATCGCCATTATACCGGGTGGCCACGAGTCCACGTACGCCCCCAATATTTTGGTTGTTTTCGTATTTAAAAATTTGGTTTTTGGTACAAATAAGTTAGACAATAATAGGCTACTTTTAGACTAAAAGGAATGAAAATATCACTTCCAGTTGAACCGCAAGCGAAATCAACTTTTTTTCTTAAATGGAATGACTATATTTTTTTGATGGTTTCTCATTAAGCATAAATTTCTAAGTGTAACAGTTTTTTCAGATGTAAAAAAATCCAAAAAATAAGTGAGATACGAACAATTTTTTAATTGTTTCAAAATGGCCGCGTCAGATGAATGCGATGTAAGAAAATTACTAAGTAGGCTATGGAAATTATTAGTAAGGTTGTAGACTTGTCTGTAAAGCAGAAAATAGTTGTTTGAATTACTGATAGGTACCAGTATTCTTAGTTTTTTAAAAGAAAAAAAAACGGAACTTCATTTTCATTTCCGTAGGGGTCCTATGGAATTTTTTTTTAATGGAACTGTGCTATTTCTTTTATTAATCAGAAAGAATGATCCATAAATTATAATTTTTTCGCCATTAATCATTTCTTAACGATATCCTTCGTAATAAGAGAAGTATTTTTAAAAAGTAAACACAAATTAAACAAGAAATAATTTTAATAGGTATAACGTTACAACCATGAATAAATTGCCAAGAATAACAAAACTATTTAAAGCCTAAATTATAATAAACCATTATAAAAATTGTTCAAACTATTCACCGTTATGATTAATACACAGAGTAGCGCGGCTTATCGTTGCACGTCTAACAATCTGTAATTGTTGAGGTGTTATTTGTGCAATTTCGTGTCGAACTCTGTCTTCCAGATCTTGCCTTGTGGTTGGAGCAGTCATGTAGACTCTATTTTTCAAAAGCGCCCAAATAAAAAAATCGAGTGGGGTTAGTCAGGCGACCTTGCAGGCCATCTGACTGGACCATGGGTACCAATCCAACGATCAGGAAATAATTGATTTAAGTAATCCCTAACGATAATAGTATTGTGTGGTCCAGCCCCGTCTTGTTGGAAATAAACCTCGTCAATATTGGTATTGGGAATTTGATTAATCTGTGGAACTATTATATTTTGGAGAAATTCTAGATATCTTGGTCCAGTTAGAGTTTCGTTAAAAATTATTGGACCTATGATATGGTCACCCAGTACGCCTAACCAAACATTGAAGCCAAACCGCTCCTGAAACCGCCCCTGTCTCATAATGTGAGGATTATCTATTGCCCAATATCGAGTGTTGTTTGGATTAAATAACCCAAGGTTTGTAAATCTCGATTCATCAGTGAACAAAATGTTTTTGATAAAATTCTCATTTCTTAATTGGCGTAAATGTAACCAATTACAAAAGGTTATTTTTCGTTGATAATCATTCTCATACAAAAATTGATGCAATTGTTATTTATAAGAACGATAGCCGTGCTTCTTTAAAATTTTTCTGGCTAATTCTTTAGAAACTGGTAACTCATGTTCCATTTGTTTTATCGAAATGGTTGGGTCAACATGCACTAAAGCTAATGCATTAATTTCCGTTTCTTCATCCACAATAAATCTTTCTTCAATTTCTACATTAGGTTCAGTTCTAAATTGTTGCTCCAACCGGACGAAATAGTTTCTCGGAGGTTGTCTTCTTTCTGGATATCTCCGTCCATACAGACTTTGTGCTCTAGTTGCATTACGTCGAGTCTCTCCATAAATAATGATCATGTCAACGTTTTCATCTCTTGAATAATTTTCAGCCATTTTATATTAATTTTCTTGTTTACAACAACTTTAATACATTTGCTTCAGAAAATTAGTGAGTAAGTCAAGACTAATTCAATTGTTGCGAATGTCTGTCATTTTCATGGCTATCTGCAATTTTGGATTTAAATGTAGATAGGTACCTTATTAAAATGATTTGTTGGCGCTTACTTTTTAAAAATACTTCTATTATTACGAAGGATATCGTTAAGAAATGATTAATGGCGAAAAAATTATAGTTTATGAATCATTATTTCTGATTAATAAAAGAAATAGCACAGTTCCATTAAAAAAAATTCCATAGGACCCCTACGGAAATGAAAATGAAATTGAAATTCCGTTTAAAAAAAAAACTAAAAATACAGGTAGGTACCTATCAGTAATTCAAACAACTATTTTTTGCTTTACAGACAAGTCTACAACATTACTAATAATATTACATAGCCTACTTAGTAATTTTATTACCTCGCATTCATCTGACGCGGCCATTTTGAAAAAATTAAGAAATTGTTCGTATCTCACCTATTTTTTGGAATTGTTTACATCTGAAAAAACTGTTGCACTTAGAAATTTATGCTTAATGAGAAACCATCAAATAAATATAGTCATTCCATTTAAGAAAAAAAAGTTGATGTCACTTCCGATTCAACCGGAAGTGATATTTTCATTCCTGTTAGTCTAAAAGTAGCCTATTATTGTCTAATTTATTTGTACCAAAACCCTAATTTTTAAATACAAAAACAACCAAAATATTGGGGGCGTGCATTGACTCGTGGCCACCCGGTATAGCGTTTCTTAAATGTAAAGTATACCTTCTACCAGTAAATTAAGAGTATATAGATTAACCTGTTACAATGAAATTTATAATATTTTGCTTAAGGTGGCCATTCCCTAGAAAGAGACATCCGATAGGGAAATATTTATTATCTTTACCCATAACTTTTTTTCCTTAGTACGTGTATTTAAAAAAAATATAAGAGTACCTAAGTAGAACTATAACAAGACTATTGCTATGAATTTTCACTCAATAATTTCAGTGGTTTGCAAAATAGCTCGATTTAAAACTACGAAATAGGAAGATTAACACAATTTTTAAATTTAAATCGAGCTATTTTGCAAACCACTAAAATTATTCAGTGAAAATTCATAGTAATAGTCTTGTAATGGTTCTACTTAGGTATTCTTATAGTTTTTTTAAATATACGTACTGAGAAAAGAAAGTTATAGCTAAAAATAATAAATATTTCCCTATCGGATGTCTCTTTCTAGGGAATGGCCACCTTAACTAAAGTTAGTAATTTTTATTTTATTTACACTTATATTAATTCATGTGAATACTATTGTGAAGTAAGCAGTTGGACTCCTACCACTCTACTTATAACACATACCTTTCTACCGATTTTAGTAAATGAAAAAGGTTAGATAACTATAGATTAGGCTCCTACTTACAACAATTTAAATATTTTAACTAAAACTAGTAATTTTTATTTAAGTTGGACCTATATTAATTCATATATTAATACTGTTAAGCATTCATAGATACCTCTACTTTTAAAATATAGTTTTCTACCAACTTTAATAAATAAAAAATGGCAAACAATAAAAAATCAGGCTTCTCTTTATTAGATTTTTATTATTTTGATTAAATAAAGTCAGTATTCTATATTTTAATTGGAGCCAATATACAGATTGTTTAGTTTACACTGTTATTTAAAACAAAAGTAGATCGACATTAACAAAAACAGTTACATTTATTAAAAATGTATAGGACACAAAAATGAACACAACCAAAAATTTAAAATTCTAAGATAAAATTCACACATTTCGCAATCCATCTAACCATCGGGACATTGGAAATTATAACACCATACATAAAACAACTTTTTCCGGACTTGGCTACAGCTACGACCCACGTGATACCACTGTATTTCGACGTTAAATGAAAACTGGTAATTTGCCCCCCTGTGATATATGCAACCCATGTTACATTTGCATATATCAGCCGTTGCATATACCACAGTCTCACTCGACCGCGACACCGCTGTCTTTTGACCTTAAACGAAAACTGGTAACTCGACCCCCATATACGAACATAAACATTTCCAATGTTAAAAGTAACACAAAATTAATTAAACAATCTGCAAAGCCATGTCATAATGACTGAAACGGGTTTTCAGGCTTTTTATTATGACGTCTTTATACTTTTCAACTTCAGTCACACAATAAGATCATACAAATATTTCGACCACCAGTTCCCTATAGCTATAACGTGATACATGAATCACCACAAATTTTGGATTTTTTTGAGAGTTCTTATTTAAAAAATCCGCATTTATTATTTCAAATCTGAAGAATTACGAAGGTTAACAAAGTTTAAAGCACCAACTACCACTCCATGATATAGTTTCACACGTCAAACGTCACTTCTCACACCGCCTGACTGACACTGACTGTGCACACTTGTTTGGTAAAGACAAGCTGATACTTGCCTATGTTGTATGTCGGTACTCGTATTCGTTATTCATCAGTTGTGGCTGCCAAAAGTACTCGAGTACCTAATTATGTAAAATACTTTTAAATTTCGAGTATAGAGTGCCATCCAAATTTCGCTCCCGAAAAAAACGCAAAAAGAACCGGTTAAAACGCCATTAAACTCTATAAAATTTAAGTCATCGGTAGATTAAAGAATTCCTCGTAAAGTAAAATGTAATAATAGAAGAACAATGCATGCAACAAATTAAACATTGAAAATTACTGTAAAATATTTGTTAATAATAGTATAAAGTGGCCCTTGCGTCGTAAACGGAAACTTCCTGGGATCGACCTTCAAGACGCCTCAAGTGGATCTGTGTGAGTAACCTCTGTTTATAAAGCAAGATAAACATACCAGCTGTGGACGAGAAAAGATAAGTTTTAAGTAGTATTTTTAGTTTATTAATGTACTAGTTTATTTCTTTTTTAAAATAGAAAAAAATGTAAAAGTAAAACTGAAAAGGTATTAAACATAAACAATGAAATAGAAAAATATCCGAAATTGAAAAGCGGCAGTTAAAGTAATTACTATAAAAGTCAAACTAATATACAGGGTGTGCAAAATATTCTCTCAGGGCTCTTCCTTGTACTTCCACCGTAAATGGATATTTACCCGTGGAACAGTTAATTAATAAAAGCTCCCTACGGTGAGCGAATGTATGTATGTCTTTTTTTCCTTCTTCAGTTCTTTGGGACTTCCTGCCACATGTATGTTTTCTTTTCTTTCTCTTTCTATCCATAGATACTTACTATTTACATAGAACTGTTGATATACACTGCTGGCCACTCGAACTTACACATAGAGACTTTTAGGCAAAATTTAAAGATCAATATTTTCAACAGGAATGCAAATTTTTGAACGCGGCTTGCAAATTTTAAGAGCTAGTTTTTTTCAGATTAAGCTGCATGACGTATATTTATCGTAGGACCATAAGTTTATTATACACGGGGTGATCAATGAAGTCATGCAAAAAATCAAAAAGTTTGTATGAGTGAAATTTTGGTCGTTGCAATATGGTTCCTTACTAAGGTAACATCAATATCTCTAGACGGTTTTGTCAGTTTTTGGATTAAGGCCCTTAGGCCTTGTACACACTACTCAACATAAAATTTGGATACCGAAATTTTTAAAATGCTACAACTTGACATTGGATTGACGGTTCTTGATGATTTTTGCGGATTTGGAATCCTTATTTCACGTAGATTTTCTATGGTCTAAGCATTTTATTTGAGGGTTGAGATTTACACATTATACCGGGTCGATAATAAACAAAAACGTAGCGACAAGAACAAGTTTATTACATTAAATTCTACAATATACAACATTGCTTAACAACGACCAAAAGTCAATTCTTAAAAAATGTATAATTCTAATTCTGGTAATTTTTAATAACTGAAAAAAAATTTAACTAAAAAATTAAAAATTAATTTAATTTAAACTTAAATTAAAATTAAATTAAAATTACCTAATTAAAATTAGGTACATTAATAAAAAAAAAGAGAAGCTAATATTTTGTTGGTCCTCCTGCTCGGAATATTACTTCCCGACATCGATTTGGTAGAGTATCCACAAGATTATTTATAAAATCTTGTGGAATATTCTCCCATTCTTCACGAATGGCCTCACTGAGCGTTTCTAAGGTTTCAGGGGGTACATCAAGAGATCCTACTTTAAGTTTTAAATAAGACCAAACGTGTTCGATGACATTAAGATCCGGAGACTTTGCAGGCCAGTCCATCCTATTGATGTTCTGTGCCTGCAAAAACTCTGTGATCCTTCGCGCTCTGTGAGGTCGAGCGTTGTCATCCACCAACAGAATTTCTGGGCCGTAATGTCGAGCAAAAGGAACAACTATAGGTTCCAAAATTTCCTCCTGATAAACAGTAGCATTAATGGTTTGGTTGGTAATGAATAGCTCGGTTTTACCATTTCTTATGATACCTCCCCACACTGTAACACCTCCGCCACCAAATGCTTCTTGAGGGGCCATATTTTCCTCCAAATATCGCTGATTTGGCCCTCTCCAAACTAACATTCGGCCAACGGAGTGAAACAAATTAAATCTTGTTTCGTCAGTAAATAAAGAATGGCTCCACTCTGCATTACCCCAATTCGCATGCCGATTTGCCCATGCCCGCCTATTCGCTCTATGGCGTTGTAATAACCGCACACATTTTGCTCTGCGACGGGCTCTATAATTTAAAATGTTTGGCATTATGTTATGTTTAAAAAAAAAAAAAATCTCACCTCAAGTTGTTTTTATTTAATGTTCTTCTCACTGTTCTGTCCGAAACTCTCACCCCAGTTTGTTGTCTTCAAGAGTCATTTAGTTTTCTAGAGTTCTTTGTTCTATTCCGCATAGTTTCTCTCATTAAAATTCTTTCGGTTTTTTGGTTTATTTTTTTTGTATGTCCACCCCCATGCCCATAATTATGATCACCAGTAGTTTCGACGCGCGGTTCAAATTATAAATTGTCTTTCGGCTGACATTGTAAATGTGCGCAACTTGCTGTTTTGACATTCCTTCGTTGAGAAGTCGAATGCAATTTTCCCTTTCTGCCGTGGTTAAATGCCTCATATTAATTAAACTTTACAAAATTATAACATTGAAATATGTCAGATTATTTCTAAAATAATGTAAACAGTTTTTAATTCCATCATAATTATGGGCATGGGGGTGGACAAAGAACTCTGTAAAACTGAATGATTCTTTGAGACAACAAACTGGGGTGTGAGTTTCGGATAGAACAGTGAGAAGAACATTAAATAAAAACAACTTGTGGTGAGAATTTATTTTTACAAAAACTTAAATAATGCCAAACTTTAGAGCGCGTCGTACGGTACGTTTTTGTTTATTATCGACCCGGTATAATGTGTAAATTTCAACCCTCAAATAAAATGCTTAGACCATAGAAAATCTACGTGAAATAAGGATTCCAAATCCGAAAAATCATCAAGAACCGTCAATCCAATGTCAAGTTATAGCATTTTAAAGATTTCGGTATCCAAATTTTATGTTGAGTAGTGTGTACAAGGCCTAAGGGCCTTAATCCAAAAACTGACAAAACCGTCTAGAGATATTGATGTTACCTTAGTAAGGAACCATATCGCAACGACCAAAAAAATTTTTTGCGGAAATTTCACTCATACAAACTTTTTGATTTTTTGCATGACTTCATTGATCACCCCGTATATAATAAACTTATGGTCCTACGATAAATATACGTCATGCAGCTTAATCCGAAAAAAATTAGCTCTTAAAATTTGCAAGCCGCGTTCAAAAATTTGCATTCCTGTTGAAAATATTGAACTTTAAATTTTGCCTAAAAGTCTCTATGTGTAAGTTCGAGTGGCCAGCAGTTTAGTTAACAGTTTTTTTTAGTATTTATACAATGTTAAGTTTGTGAAGTTCTTCTTTTAACATTGGCAACCAAGTTGTACAGACGTCTACGGATCAATTCGACACGCATATATCCTTAATAATATTAAATTTTTCTTTTTTGTTATCTGTCTATTTTGTTAAAATTTTGCCGAATCGAAGAACCACGAGCAAAATTCAAAAAACTGCATTTATAGTATTCCGTGTGAGTGCAACAAACAATACGTGGGTGAGTCATCCAGACCTTTTAGTGTAAGATTGGGCGAACATCAAAATTATATAAGAAAAAATGAAATTCAGAGGTCCAAGATCTGCGAACATACTTGGGAGAATGGACACAGAATAAACTGGGACTCGGCAAAAATTTTAACAAAAGAGGCAGATAATAAAAAAAGAAAAACTAAAGAATCCGATTTTTCAAAAAAAGACTTGAAAAAGCTAGGAAACAGATTAGATGTCCGAAACGTCGGCGAAATATTTAATTTCTAAGTTTTTATTTATACTTATTTGTGTTGTTTATTTAAAAAAAGAAATATCTATCTGATCCTTTGACGTAAAAGTCACAGGCGTAGAGCTTATTTACCAGTAACATACTGGTTAATTGTGATATTTTCTAGATTCCCCGAGCACGGCTTAAAAAGAAAAAATACATGTGGCAGGAAGTCCTAAAGAATTGAAGAAGGAAAAAAAATGAAGATTTGCCACAAATAACATTTAAACAATATTTAGATACCAAATTTAAACGAGGTTCGTCGATTGGTTTCGGAGCTAGACTATAAGCGCTGGTCCATTAGACACATATAGACATTTGCATTTTAATAAGAGTTCGTAGAACTGTTCCAAAATTTGACTTTGATCCAAACAATTTGTTTATTTCAATTAGTGTAGTAATGCGCGAAAGCTGAACATAAATCAACTTTATACTCTAATTTACACATTTTAGAAAACATCATCTGCTCATGATGCCAATTTGATTGACGAAATCCGGGAAGTGTTGTTACGTTTATAAAACTTCAAAGCAAGGAATCCTACCCTCATCCCTCCTCGACAAAATGTGCGAGATGCAGTCTACATTCTCCCACCATTTTATTTGGAAATTGTTCAATGAATGTCTAAAAAAAACGTTAATAGCCTTCCTAGAGACGTCAGCGGATGAGGTAAATTTCTACCAAATTAATTCCGATAGAATTTATAATAGTTGGAATGTCGGCGGCCTCTCACGTTTATGTGTTCCCCGAGAAAGCAACCACGGCTTGTTGTAATAAACATACATTTCTGGCACATAACTCGTTGTAAAATAAATGAGCATGCATGTTTAGCTTGCTAGATAATAATAATCTAAAATTACAACCCGCATTTATAGAATACCTAGAACTCGTAAATAAAATTATTTCTCTTTACATATATTGATCAGGTTTACCGCGAACCAATCAAAATAACATAATATAACGAAGTGACGGGTATTATTTTTGTAAAAATGTTGGCCTCACGTGCGTTCTATCGGTAACACTTTAATTACCGTCGTTCTGACCAGTGACTTCTATATAGTCTAGGAAATGGCGTGCAAATTGGATGGCGAAAAGTTACCGTCTGACAGTTTGGCGAGTTTGGTAATCGAAGAGAGTATAAATACAGGGTGTCTCACCGGGAACTGAATCGATCGATATAGACAAAAGTACGCATCAGAAATTTTTGAAAATTTAGATGGTTACTAATGTCGGTGTGGCCAATCCACCTAAAATAATTAGAAGCATGGGGTACTTCCGGTTATACCGGAAGTCGATACCAACTTGCTTATTTTAAATAGAACACCCTATATATTTTCGATTTTTCGAGATGACAATGAAATTTGACAGGTGCAACGGTTTGCAAGAACCGTTATAACTTTTTCTGTGTAGGACATCTTCATTTGCTCTTTGGCACGGAGAAAGAACACAAGGAGAACTACGTTCTACAATTGAAATTAATTCAATAATATCATACCAAGTGTTCCGTTCGTCGCGTTACATTTTGTCAACTTCAAACCGCGAAAACTTGTTTAGGTCAAATGGAACATGAAAGGTTTTCGATGAATAAAATATATACTTATCTGTGTGAATGATATTTATTATCATATGTACAACTGTAATCCCAAAAAATATGACGAACCTTCTTTCTTGTTATTTTTATTATCTGTCAATTCTCTTCTTTTTTTTCGGCCCACCAAATAACAATCATCCCCTTAACAACACTAAGGGCGCAGTGTACGCTACAGAACACCCTGTATTTTTTTACGTCAAGTTGTGTAAAATTGAATTCCCTTTTTTCTGATATTAGCATTGAGGGTTTAAAGTTTTCAACTGTTTGAAATATTTGCGATTTTATTAGAAATTCATGAATTGTTGTAATCATTTCATCAAAATAGCCATGATTAGAAACAATCAGTCGTTATGTTATGTCAAAAAATGCCAGCACGTTTAAATTACACCCACGAAGACTTTTTAAATTTGTTTATTATTTATGGAGAATGTGATAAGGTAATATCAAGAACTTGCATCACATTTGCTAGACGATATCCAGAAAAACGGAAACCGTCACCAAACACCGTAAAACGCATACTGGAAAATTTAAAAATGATGGCTCTGTCAAGGCAAAAATGCAATCGATTTATTTGTAGAATTGGCCATTCGTGCATTATATACACCTGTTTGACTTCATGTAAACATTCCCCTTTTTACTGTATGTAAATTATTCGCCAATTTAAAATGTGATTTGTCCATCTACGCGCCGTTTAGAGTTACACTTTTTGTTTCGAATTGGGCACATCTGTAAAGTAGCATGGTAGGATACTCTGGATATAAACTGTTTTATTATAATATTGGAGTAAAATGTTGCTAAGGTTTTTGATTATGCATACAAAAATATCGTATTTTTACATGTAGTTTTTCTTTTAGTTTTCATAGATATTTTTCTTCTGCTATTTGCAAAATACTATAAAAAAATCGGTAAAGTTATTTACACAGAACTTCCATCGTTATTTGTGCATGGCGGTCACTTTAAAAAATTATTAATTACGAAATGACATTGAGAATAATAATCGGAATATAGTTATTGCTATTATTATAAAAAAACCTGATAACTTTTGGTCAAAAAACTATACAGTGCTCACCCAACAGCAAAAGTTCAATACTAAATAACAGGTGCCAAATATGGAAGGCTTGGGCAAATACCTTTACAAATGTCCACTATGACTGAATTATTTCTTGGGATGCCATTATTCAATAAAAGTATAATAGATGCATATGCCAAATATTATTGCCATCTGTCACATGTTCAATCCCACATTCACGTAATGGAGTGGAAGTATAGTGGTGGCTAAAAATATAATTTTTCAAAAATGTCGGTGAAAAAATTTTCAAAATTTTCTTTTCTGAGGTTTAGAATGTACGTGAAAATTTTAAATTTGAGCAAAAAAAAATGTTTCCATCTATTCTAGTGCAATTTTTTTTCCAAAATGGTGAAAAGATGTTGCAAATTTTTTTTTCCGAAATACGTTTGCAATGTCATGAAACGTGGAAATTTTAATTTTGAGCAAAAAAAAATATTTCGTCTATTCTATAATAGTGATAAATTACCTAAACATGTTTTCAGTTTTTTTTTAATTTTTCAAAAACATTTTTAAATTTGTTTGAATAATTTTAGAATGCCATGGAAACGTGGAAATTTTAAATTTGGAGAAAGAAAAAAAATTCCATCTATTTTAGTGGTAAAAATTTTTTCTAAAATGTTCGTAAAAAATTTTCAAAAAAATGTTTTCTTTTAAATAGGTTTAGAATGCCATGAAACGAGAAAATTTTAAATTTGAACAAAGAATTTTTTTTTGCGGAAAAAAAATTTTCAAAAATGGTGAAAAAAATTTTGAATTTTTTATTTTTTTTTTCAGAAATAGGTTTAGCGTGTCATGAAACGTGGAAATTTTAAATTTGGAGAAAAAAAAAATTCCATCTATTTTAGTGGTAAAAAATTTTTCAAAAATGTTGGTTAAAAATTTTCAATTTTTTTTTTCTTTTAAATAGGTTTAGAATGCCATGAAACGTGGAAATTTTAAATTTGAACAAACAATTTTTTTTTTGTGGAAAAAATTTTGTCAAAAATGTGAAAATTTTGATTTTTTTTTTTTATTCAGAAATAGGTTTAGCGTGTCACGAAACGTGTAAATTTTAAATTTGAACAAAGAATTTTTTTTGTGAAAAAATTTTTTTCAAAAATGGTGAAAAAAATTTTGAATTTTTTATTTTTTTTCAGAAATAGGTTTAGCGTGTCACGAAACGTGGAAATTTTAAATTTGGAAAAAGAAAAAAAATTCCATCTATTTTAGTGGTAAAAACTTTTTCAAAAAAATGTTTTCTTTTAAATAGGTTTAGAATGCCATGAAACGTGGAAATTTTAAATTTGAACAAAGAAAAAAATTTGTTTGTGGTAAAAAGTTTTTCAAAAATGTTGGTGAAAAAAATTTTGAATTTTGTTTTTTTAAATAAACAAATTCATTTTAAACCTTTGTTCTCATTTTTAACTGAATCTTCATACCGTAGGGGGTCATGTAGATACTAGTTTAATCTGCTTAGCCGTAGGGGACTACGTTGGATGCTAGTGTTATAATGAGAATGTCAATAAGAAACTGGACAAATTTGTTTTTGAATTTGGATTTGCTAGCATAACCAGAAGTCAGGTTATCGAAATAATGCAAAGATTTCATTAATATTTTTACACACAGTTCTTCTTTTAGTCCTCATAGATAGTTTTCTTCCGCTGTTTGCAAAATCCTATAAAGAATATGTTTCATTACTATAAGCAAACAAATAATAGTTAATTCGCTTTTAAATAGCCAAGATGTTTTCCTTAAAGAAACTTGGATGGTTTTTTTAAATATTATCGATGTAGGGTCAATAAAACTCTTACGAGACGAATGAAAGTTACTGTCGGATGTTGCCGAATGGGATTATTTCTGTTCGACATAAATTCGGCCACGTTCGACTACAACTTCTACTTGTTATCTACTACATTGATTTTACAGCTTTACAGGGAATATTGAGAAGTTAATTTTTAAGGTGTGCTTTAACACGACGCGTCACGTTATCCAAATATAATTGCCACAAGCACAAGTGTAATTAATTTATTTGTTTATTAACGCCATATTAGAGACCATTCTATAAATAGCTCAAAGGGGACACAGTCGATACTGCCGCACCGCATCAAATACCGGACACGGGTCATAAATACGCTTCCATTAAAAAAAAATTAATGACCCCTAACAATCCACATTTGTGCGCTACTTCTTGTAATTTCGTAATTATATCCGGCTCCGGCACGAATCGCGTTTGAAAATACGTTTTTAATTTTGTCATTCCCCCCTATACTTACTCCACATTCAGTGACCGGACACCTGGCGTAAATACCAGGTAAAATAAGATTCTCGGAAATGTGCCAGGCGAGGCGTAATGTTGGCTGCAGTGAGGCCTACATTGTTTTTTGCCTTATTCCCAAATGAGATTAAAACGAAAAAATGGCGTTTAATTTGGCTTTGTGTACTACAGGGTGTCTCAAAATCCTCGCAATCCCATTTGTGTGCTTAGTCTGTGTGTAAAAATACTAAGAAAATTTCCTATAAATATTAGGGTGTTCCCTAATGACGTGTTAATATTTCAGGGTGTGTCATTTTATGGCGAATAGTTCATATGAACAATATGAACATATGTCCGAAACGGCTTACATTTTTTGCTAAAGGGTGTTGATTTTTTTTTTTAATCATTATTTCTTAATTTCTCAGAAAGTAATGAAACATATTCTTTATAGGATTTTGCAAACAGCGGAAACAAAAACTATCTATGGGAACTAAAAGAAAAACTATAGTAAAAATATTAATGAAATCTTTGCATTCTTTCTTTTAGTTCTCACAGATAGTTTTTCTTTCCACTGATTGCAAAATCCTATAAAGAATATGTTTCATTACTATAAGCAAACAAATAATAAATAATTCACTTTTAAACATGCATAGAATATACAGGGTTGGGCAATAGTCCCGGAACGGCTCGATTACAGCCGAACGGGACCTCGAATCAACTTCGGGTTTTCGACACTGTATTCAGCGAAATTTTTAGAACTTCTTGACATGTATTTCAGGACCGTCACGTCATTACGTTCGGAGGTGTGACATAAGTGTCAATTTTTTTAAATGAAACACCCGGCATATTTTTCCATATTTGTATACTTTAAGGAGTCCCGAATTCAACGATGTAACGTTTGTATGGAGTCTGTTATGTAATGTGGTCTCAATAAGGGAAAATTAGAAATTACAATCGTAATTAACAGAGAACAGTGGATATCCAAACAGCTGTATCCAAAAAAGACACTCTTTTTTACCATTTTTTTTTACAAAACTAAGACCCACGTAAACAAGTTTTTTTTGTAGTCGTTTAATAAAAACACAGGTCATAGTTAAATTGTTCTCATTATTTTACTAGTTTATCTAAGTAAGTCGTGGTATAAACGTCACTGTGACATTACTTTTGTACTACTAATTTAAAAACGTGTCTTTAAAATGGCTCAACTGAACGATACTGAACGGATAACTTTACTCATGATGATTGGATTCGGAGAGAGGCGTCGATCCCTTCAGGAAGCAAGTGACCTCTTCAACGATACCTTTCCTCAGCGAAACCCGATTTCCAAGTCGACAGCATGTCGAATTTTGCACAATTTTGAACATACGGGAAATGTCAAGAATTTACGAAAAACTGGCCGCCCAAAAACAGCGACAAACGACGACAGAGCTTTAGATGTACTGTTAGCGATTCAGGAGGAGCCTAAAATGTCAATTCCGAAATTTTCATTAGAAACTGGTAACAGTGAAAGATCCATTCGAAGAATACTCAGGAGAAATAAAATACATCCCTACAAAGTCAGCTTACTTCAGAAACCTGCGGAAGATGACCCTGATCGTCGAATGCAGTTTTGCCAACAAATTATGAATTTCTTAGACGAGACACCACAGTTTGTAGATCGCATTTTGTTTTCCGATTAGGCTACATTTTGTTTAAATGGATCTGTCAATCGTCAGAATTGTCGCTATTGGTCTGCTGAGAATCCACATTGGATGGCAGAAATGCACACACAACATCCACAAAAAGTAAATGTCTGGGCGGGTATAATTGGAACACATATAATAGGGCCGTTTTTTCTAAATGGTAATTTAACTGCTGATACCTATTTAACTTTATTACGCGAAAGAGTTATACCCGCTGTAATTCAGATATTTCCCAACCGCGAAAATCCTCAGGTGATCGCAAATGACGTGTACTTCCAGCAAGACGGAGCTCCGCCACACTATGCCAGAATTGTAAGAGATTTTTTGGACACTGTCTTTCCCCGGAGATGGATAGGTAGAAGGGGTCATATCGAATGGCCAGCTAGGTCACCTGACCTAACCCCTCTTGATTTTTTTCTGGGGTCATTTGAAGTCTGTGGTGTATCGCACAAGACCTGCCACGGTACAAGAGCTTCAAGAAAGAATTCTAGCGGTTGCTGATAATATTACACCTCAGTCCCTTCAAAATGTTCAGCGGGAATTTGTGGACAGGCTAGCACATTGCCAGGCAGTGGAAGGATTCCAATTTGAACATTTAATAAAATAAAACTATTCTCTGTTAATTACGATTGTAATTTCTAATCTTCCCTTATTGAGACCATATTACATAACAGAATCCATACAAACGTTACATCGTTGAATTTGGGACTCCTTAAAGTATACAAATATGGAAAAATATACCGGGTGTTTCATTTTAAAAAATTGACACTTATGTCACACCTCCGAACGCAATGACGTCACGGTCCTGAAATATATGTCAAGAAGTTCGAAAAATTTCACTGAATACAGGGTCGAAAACCCGAAGTTGATACGAGGTCCCGTTCAGCTGTAATCGAGCCGTTCCGGGACTATTGCCCAACCCTGTATAGGCTCCAATACTAGTTAGCTAATAGATAGGCGAAGATCTGTGGTTTTTTTATCGGTCAATGTCACATATAAATATTAATTAGATTGGTCCCGTAGCAGATATTTGCATGGCCTTCCGACTCTTGACCTCCAATATTTGTAATGCTATCTTTGCAAATATTTACCATCCTGTATATAAATTTTGGAAAAAGTATCATTTTCGGATTTTTAACAAGCAAGCGTTTTTATAAACAATCACTAATCCCTTTTCCTCGTAAATTTACAAAAAAAATCCCTTTTGCAATCTCAATCCGTGGATACACTACAGAAAGAAAACAAGCTTGCAACTTATTTACGATCATTATCCGATAAAAATAACCACCTAAGTATCTGAAGCACACTTTACTCGGAATATTCATTATCTGATATAAACATTTTGTTTCACCAGAACGTAAATGAAAATACACACATTCATTCAGAAAGTTGGACCGGGCCAGATGCTACCTGCGAAGTTCGGCAGCTTCCCAGAGTGTAAATAATTATCTAACAATTTTATTTATGTTTTCGTTGGCATTCCACTTAATTGAATTAAATCGATTCATGTAATTCAGAATTTTGAAAATGTCCGACGAAATTTGTTTCGCCGTAGTGCAAAACAGTCATTTTCAAGAATCACTAATTCACTAATATTTCATAATAATGAAAATTTCACACCTTAGATCAAGCAATTAAGGTTTGTTTTTGCAGAATGACTTTGGGAGAGGTAATGGAAGGGGCTTCTCATTTCGTAAGTCAAAAAATTTCATTTGCATCATCGTTTTTCATCAACAATTAGGGCGGAGAATTCGTTTTCTTAAAATATTGAAAAAACCGGTGGTAGAGGAAAGTGAAGAATAGGTGATTTGTGCTCAATTAAGATCCCTACATTATGAGACTTTCCAAATCGCTCCAGGGGTAAAAAAGTTATTGCAAAGAAACCTGCATTGTGTATAAATTAAATTTTACGAGGTCTCCAAATTAGATACTACTGCCTCACTGTCAAATTCATTGATTATTTTTAAAATGTGCGTGTTTTAACCAAGTTGTCATTGGTTTAATTTACAACAACGCAGTTAAAAAATAAAAATGTTACGCCTCTTGTTTATTGGCAAAAATCAAGCCTTCCTAAGCAGTCATGCTTTGCAAAAATTGGTTGCTTTTTTTTACAAAAAGGTTAGTTAGATCTAGAACATTACAAAAATATTTTGTGAATCAATTTCAGTTGAAAATTGCGAGCTCCCCGGAAGGTCAGAGTTGTCCATTTTTTCCCTCGAAGGGAGAAACAAACAGGATTGTGCAAAAACCATCGCACCGACAGCACTCATCTTTTGCACACTTATAAAGCACTATAAAACACACTTATCTGAGAAAGTTTTATAAACTTTTAACAACAGTTTCAAAAGTTATGATAATAATTAAAAAATGACTACCTATATTACTTCCACATCCACGTAGTGGATTGGAAGTATAGTAATCGTAAAAAAATTTTCAATTTCAATTTTTTTTTTCTTGAAATAGGTTAGAATGTCATGGAACGCCGAGATTTTAAATTTGAGCGAAAAAAAAATTTTCTGTCTATCTGTCGGTCTGTGAACTTTTTTTGTCGGCACGTTTTCTCCGGAACACGAACGGTTTAAAATATTGACTTGAAATTTTGTACACATATGTATTATAACGAGATCTGGAACTGGATTGTTTTTTGAACATATCCGGTGAAGGGTTGGGGCGTAAATAGGGGTAAATAAGGGGAAATAAGTAAAGCAAGTTGTTAAGAGTACAGAAACTTGAAAAAAATTTGGTGTATATACTAGAAGCCAAGGCCTCAAATTTTTTTATAATATCCCCCCCCCCCCCTCATGATTAAAGGGGTTGATAAAAAAAATTGAGATATTCACTTGAAATTTTGTATACATATATATTATATTGACATCAGGAACTGATTATATTTTGGGATTATGCCGATGAAGGGTTGGAGGTTAAATTAGGGGTAAATACGGGAAAATAAATAAAGCAAGCTGGTAAGAGTACAGAAACTTGAAATTCGGTGTATGTATTAGAAGCCAGGGCATCAGATCTTTTTTTTATAATATTTTTCAACCCCCCACCACCCCTACTCCATTATTAAAGGGGTTGATAAAATAAAATTGAGATATTCACTTGAAATTTTGTATACATATATATTATATTGACATCTGGAACTGATTATATTTTGGGATTATGCCGTTGAAGGGTTGGGGGTTAAATTAGGGGTAAATACGGGAAAATAAATAAAGCAAGCTGGTAAGAGTACAGAAACTTGAAATTCGGTGTATGTATTAGAAGCCAGGGCATCAGATCTTTTTTTATAATATTTTTCAACCCCCACTACCCCTACTCCATTATTAAAGGGGTTGATAAAATAAAATTGAGATATTCACTTGAAATTTGATATACGTACGTATTATAACAACATCTGGCACTATATTATATTTTGAGGTGATTTCGTTGAAGATTTGGGGGTTAAATAGGGGTAAATGGGAAAAATAAGGAAAGCAAGCTGGTAAGAGAAATATGGGATTTGGTGTATATACTAGAAGTAAAGGCCTCAGATTTTTTTAAATAATAATTTCAAAATTTGTTTTTCTTGAAATATGCTTAGAATGCCATGAAATGACGAAATTTAAAATTCAAGCGAAAAACAAAAATGTTCTGTCTGTCTGTCGGTCTGTAACTTTTTTTTTGTCCGCACGTTTTCTCCGGAACGGTTTAAGGTATTGACTTGAAATATTGTACACGTATATATTATAACGAGATCTAAAACTGGATTGTCTTTTGAACATATCCGGTGAAAGGTTGGGGGTAAATGGGGGGAAATAAGTAAAGCAAGCTGGTAAGAGTAAACTTGAAATTTTGTGTATGTACTAGAAGCCGAGGCGTCAATTTTTTTTATAATATTTTCCATCCCCCCACTACCCCCACTGGATTATTAAAGGGGTTTATAAAATAAAATTCAGATATTCACTTGAAATTTGGTATACGTTATTAGAATAACATCTGGCACCAGATTGTATTTTGGGATTATTCCGTTGAGGGTTGGGGGTTAAATAGGGGTAAATATGGGAAAATAAATAATGAATCTGGTAAGAGTACAGAAACTTGAAATTCTGTGTATATACTAGAAGCCAAGGATTTTTTATAACATTTTTCAACCTCCCACCACCCCTACCCCATTATTAAAGGGGTCAATAAAATAAAATTGAGATATTGATTTAAAATTTGGTACACGTATATATTATAACGACATCTGGAACTAGATTATATTTTGAAGTGGTTCCGTTGAAGGGTTGTTGGTGAAATAGGGGTAAATAGGGGAAAACAAGTAAAGCAAGCTGGTAAGAGTACAGAAATTTGGAATTTGGTGTATATACTAGAAGCGAAGGCCTCAGGTTTTTTAATTAATATTTTCCATTCCCCACCACCCCCAACTCCCTTATTAAAAGAGTTGATAACATTAAATTAGAATTTTCACCTGAAATTTGGTATACATGTATTATAATGACATCTGAAAATAGATTATATTTTGACATGATTCCGTTGAAGGAGTGGGGGGAAAGTAGAGGTAAATAGGGAAAAATAAGGAAAGAAAGCTGGTAAGAGTACCTACAGAAACTTGGGATTTGGTGTGTATACTTGAAACCAAGGCCTCAGATCTCTTTCTAATATTTCTCAACCTCCAAATTTTTTGCCCGAAAGAGTTACTATTTAGTATTACACCGTGTATTTTTCTGTGGTGTAAAACAGATTTATTAACTTCGTTGAAGCAGTGATGGCAACGAGCGCTGTTGTTCATTCAAACGAACACAGATATTAACCCCCCCACACATAAAAATGGAGGTCACTGCAATTGGTACAAAAAAAAGTTGAGATAAGAAATATTTTTTCGTCTATTTTTCGCCACTTTGATGGCAAATTGCTCAAGAACCGTCCGACAGAAGTGTCTACCACTACAGTACAGTACTGTACTGGCCAAAACAAACATTTTGCGCAAGGTTTGGTTCGGTAATTAAATTTTTTTTTCAATTTTTGGTTACCGTGCACTGACCGGTTTTGTCTGCCAGCGTAATTATACACTGAGGAGTGAAGTACATATACTAACTACCTATGTAGAAAGATATCAGTATCTATTTGATTAAAAAAAATGTCCCCACCCTCCATATCCACCCACCATACCAAAGAATTTCCAGAGAATTACCGACTAGCAGACGGTAACTTTTCGTCGTCGAATTTATACGCCATTTCCCTTACTAATATACAATATGGAGACTATATTTAAACCTCAATAAAATTTAATTTTTTTGTAAACCTCCCAATTATAAAACGGCTGTTGTTTAAAAACTGGACGTCTTGTGTCTACGTGTCATTATATCGCGATACCCGTTTTGGACTTTGCTGTAGGCCAATTTCCAGGAAAATAAGAAACTCTTCAGTTCCAATTATAAGATTAGTTTCGCATGAAGTCCACAAGGAAATAAGCGCGTGTGTGCTGTATTATTAGATTTTCCTAATTAGTGTAATCTGTATAGTTACTCAAATGCATTCTCGGAAGAGGGTGGTCTCCCTTCCTTGCATTAAATGTATAGAGTTTTCAGAAATGCTCGTCGTATAATTTTGGGTGGTGGGTGTGGTACACACAGGATATCCCCAAATGGCTCACCCGGAAAAAATAAATATAGTTTAGTCAGCGAAGTTCTGTGTAAATATCTTTCCCAACATTTTTAAACAGGCTTCAAAATGGCATGAACCTTTGGGAAACAAACAGCAATTAGTTATTATAGAGTCGGGTCAAGTTTAAAATGACCGATGTATGATTAATGTTGCGCATACGTCTTCACTATCTCTTGCACACAAACTTAAAGCAATAGCCTAAAGACATTGTCAATGGATGTCTACCAAGATTCTTTCCCATTTCTTTTGAGACGGAAATATGTTCTTTTTGAATTTTTTTTTATGAAATAGATTTGGAATGTCATGAAACGTAGAAATTTGACAATTGAGCAAAAAAAAATCCCAAATTCTACATTTAAATTCAAATTATAAAAAAAAGTATTAGGCGTAGACTGCGAATTTCATTTTTATTTTGATGTGTATTGTTGAAGGGTTCTTTTAAATCCAAAATTACTGGCATTAGTCATCTAGTTGTTTTTTTATTCACTCGCAAACTTTCGGAATAGGTAAAATTTAAATTCAAACTTGGACTTTAGACGGTTATAAAAAAAACTCAGAGCAACCGGGATCTTCCAACTCCCTCAAAAATTCTCTAGTCTATCCTCTTGCTAATGATGTGCCACATGTCATAAAAATCTTTTAATAACTTCGTGACTTCGCTAAATTAATGAATCGGGTCACATAAGGCTAATATTTAAAATTTCGAATAAAAAATTATATTTGCTTAAATTATGCATGGCAAACAGGTAAAATTTGTTATCTCACTCTTGCGAAGTAAAATCTATCTTCTGTCTCTTTCTGTTCATTGGTTTTCTTGAAATAAAGAAACAATTACATTTTTATCATTTATTACAAAAATTTAAAAATCTTGCTCAAAGTGTTGGTCTCTGTTGCGAATGCAGGCCCGACATCTGCTTCGTATTTCGACAGTTGTTGTATGAATTCGTATTTCCTCCCTAATTGTACCGAAAGCCGTTTCTATGCGTTGGACAAGAGGACAAGTTCCTCCCTAGCCGCAACCTCCGTCGTGTACACGAGCTCTTTGGCACGTCCCCAGATATAAAAATCCAACGGAGTTATGTCTGGGGAACGTGGAGGCCATTGAATGGGGCCATCCCGCCCAATCCACGCATTTGGGAACACATTGTCTAGATATTGTCTTACAATCAATCGCCAGTGCGCGGGACAGCCGTCATTTTGAAAAACTATAGGCGTATGCGTAGATTGGGCGGGATGGCCCTATTCAATGGCCTCCACGTTCCCCAGACCTAACTCCGTTGGATTTTATGTCCGAGGTCGTGCCAAAGAGCTCGTGTACGCGACGGAGGTTGCGACTAGGGAGGAACTTGTCCTCTTGTCCAACGCATAGAAACGGCTTTCGGTACAATTAGGGAGGAAATACGACTTCATACAACAACTGCCGAAATACGAAGCAGATGTCGGGCCTGCATTCACAACAAAGACCAACACTTTGAGCAAGATTTTTAAATTTTTTTAATAAATGATAAAATTGTAATTGTTTCTTTATTTCAAGAAAACCAATGAACAGAAAGAGATAGAAGATAGATTTTACTTCGCAAGAGTGAGATAACAGATTCTACCTGTTTCCCATGCATAATTTAAGCAAAAATAATTTTTTATTCGGAATTTTGAATATTACCCTTATGTGACCCGATTCATTAATTTAGCGAATTCACGAAGTTATTAAAAGATTTTTATGACATGTGGCACATCATTAGCAAGAGGATAGACTAGAGAATTTTTGAGGTAATTGGAAGATCCCGGTTGCTCTGAGGTTTTTTTTATTAGCCGTCTAAAGTCTAAGTTTAAATTTAAATTTTACCTATTCCGAAAGTTTGTGAGTGAATAAAAAAACAACTAGATGACTAATGCCAGTAATTTTGGATTTAAAAGAACCCTTCAACAATACACATCAAAATATAAATGAAATTCACAGTCTACGCCTAATACTTTTTTTATCATTTGAATTTAAATTTTTTTCATTAAAAAGATAAAAGGTCGATATGAAAAATCCCGCAGGGCATGGGAAGTATTAAGGGGCCTGAAAGGATAGCAGATAACCCTTTCTGTCGGCCATTTCCATTTCGCACACGATGCACCAAACACCCTGTATATATCTCTGTTTCTTTAAACTTGTCGGCGTGTTTAGTATCAGACAATACTCTGCCAATTTACACTCTATATTACCAGACAACTAAGCTCTCGAAAAGTTTTCATATAAAATTCAAAGTTCTAGTAACATTACATATGCAAATTACTGTCACGTTCTTCTGATAACAAAAGCTGCAAAAGTAACTCAGAACCAAGGACCGATCAATTAAACCGATTTCTCGATCGCAGAAGTACAAAATTAACAAATTAAAATAGTAAGTGACATCTTCAAAAAAGCAGCTTTATTTCTAAGAAGGAAATCTAGTAACAACTCGATTAATTCAGATTGTCCAGCGGGCACGTGTACTAGTGAGGAAAACGAAGCGGAAAATGACACAAAACACAATGCTCTCCAACGAACACCAGTGAACCACACGAAACCCATCAATTTATTATAGACATTTATCATTACGAGGAAATCTGCTCAAAATCCAGATGTCTTTCCGGGAAGTTCCATTATAAGGAGGGACTTACACAAGCTGAATTTGTGGAAGAGATAAAGCTGATTAAAAATAAATAAAGAAGTGATTAATAAGTACCTACGTTGTTTATTGTACGTACGTTGGGGATTCACCAAAGGATGCAGCTGTCGTGAACGATTTTTTATTATGCATAATTCTTGTATAATTGTTTTTCTTGTACGGTGTACGCCTCTTCAGGATCTGTACATCTGTATTGTATAATAAATTCGTGAGTAGATAACCACAATATAGACTAAAACTGGGTATATTTATAATCAGTGATTGCATGCCTCTTTTTAAAACTACTATTAAAACTTTTAAGCTTTAATGAATTATCTAAAGTTTTATTCAGAGAGAATCTGAAGAGTATTATAAAACCATACCATACTTGGTTTTAGGTATAAGTATGAAAGTTATTTTCACTACAACTTGCCGTTATTATAAATTCACCCTTAGGCACATCATACACAAACAAAATGCCGACGAATATGTATACCGGATGGCCACGAGTCAATGTACGCCCCCAATATTTTGGTTGTTTTTGTATTCAAAAATTTGGTTTTAGGTACAAATAATTGTTTTAATTCCGACATATTCGGATGTTCCTAGAATTAACTGGAATTTATTAAAAGATCTGGAATCAAGGTTGTCAAGTTATTTACAAATTTATACAGATGCATCGAAAATTGCAGAAAACGTAGGATGTGCTGTCTATATTCCATCAAAAAAATTTGAATACAAAATGAAATTGCCTGAAAATACATCTGTCTTCATTGGAGAAGCCATAGCGGTTCTTAAAGCCCTAGAATATATTAAAGAAAATCAAGTTAGGCATGCATCAATATATACAGACTCCTTAAGCGTTCTTGTAAGTATTGAAAGCGGGGCACTTAATTACATCCACAAAAGTGCATATATCCTCCGTATAAATCTTCTTCTATGTGAATTACATAAGAATAAATTTTTTGTTAATTTTGTTTGGGTTAAAGCCCATATAGGGATCCCTCATAATGAATATGTGGATAACCTTGCTAAAGAAAGTGCCATATCTAACGTAAATTCCAACTTTAAAATATGCCTATCGGATGCTATAAATACATTCAAGCACAACGCATTTAACAATTGGTCAAGATCTTATGAAAACTATCAATTAGATAACCCTACGAGCCAGTACTCACAAATCGTTAGTAATATTCCCAATTCACCATGGTTTAAGGGCATTAACGCCCCTAGGAAATTTATCACCACAATTTGCAGAATAAGGTTCGGTCACGCTTGCTTTCCTAAACACCTAAATAGAATTGGTGTACTTGATTCAGATATCTGTAGTACATGTGGTGCTACGGGCGATCTGAACCATATTTTTTTTAGTTGTCAGAATCACCAAACGGCTATCAATGCAATGCTAAATAGTTTAGTCGACATCAAAGTCCCTCTACCAACTAATGTTACTCACCTATTGTCCTTAAAAAATATTCAAGTCTACAACGTATTGGTTCATTTCATGAACACAGTTAATTTGCTGCTATAACATCGTTCCATATTAGGTTAGCTTCGTATTCCTTAATTGTCTCTCCCATTGTTTTATATACCCCCTTTCCGTGGTCTACCTGTGTATTGTTATATAAGAAATGTCCTGACAGACCCCTGGACGAGAAGTGAGTGTCCTTGTGAAATATCATCCTGTGTATATCGTATGGTTGGGTCGTCGTGTTAGGTTAGTTATGAACGTATGAGTAAAGCAGTAAATACATAATAAGTATCTGGCTAATGGAGAAATCCAATGCCAAAAAAAAAAAAAAAAAAAAAAAAAAGGTACAAATAAATTAGACAATAATAGGCTACTTTTAGACTAACAGGAATGAAAATATCACCGGAAGTGACATCAACTTTTGTTTCTTAAATGGAATGACTATATTTTTTTTATGGTTTCTCATTAAGCATAAATTTCTAAGTGCAACAGTTTTTTCAGATGTAAAAAATTCCAAAAAATAAATGAGATACGAACAATTTTTCAATTTTTTTAAAACGGCCGCGTCAGATGGATGCGATGTAAGAAAATCACTAAGTAGGCTATGGAAATTATTAGTAAGGTTGTAGACTTGTCTGTAAAGAAGAACATAGTTGTTTGAATTACTGTTAGGTACCAGTATTTTTAGTTTTTTTTTTTCAAAAAAACGGAATTTCATTTTCATTTCCGTAGGGGTCCTATGGAATTTTTTTAAATGGAACTGTGCTATTTCTTTTATTAATCAGAAATAATGATTCATAAACTAAATTTTTTTTCGCCATTAATCATTTCTTAACGATATCCTTCGTAATAATGGATGTGTTTTTAAAAAGTAAACATAAATTAAATAATTTTATATAGGTATAACGTTACAACCATGAATAAATTACCAAGAATAACAAAACTATATAAAACCTAAATTATAATAAACCATTATTAAAATTGTTCAAACTGTTCACCGTTATGACTAATACACAGAGTAGCGCAACTTATCGTTGCACGTCTAACATTCTGTAATTGTTGAGGTGTTATTTGTGCAACTTGGTGTCGAACTCTTTCTTCCAGATCTTGCCTTGTGGTTGGAGCAGTCATGTAGACTCTATTTTTCAAATGCGCTCAAATAAAAAAATCGAGTGGGGTTAAGTCAGGCGACCTTGCAGGCCATCTGACTGGACCATGGGTTCGAATCCAACGATCTAGAAATAATTGCAATTAATATTTATAAGAACGATAACCGTGTTTCTTTAAAATTTTTATAGCTGATTCTTTGGAAACTAGTAATTCATGTTCAATTTGTCTTATCGAAATGGTTGGGTTAACATGCACTAAAGCTAATACATTAATTTCCGTTTCTTCATCCACAATAAATCTTTCTTTAATTTCTACATTAGGTTCAGTTCTAAATTGTTGCTCCAAGCAGGCGAAATAGTTTCTCGCAGGTTGTCTTTTTTCTGGATATCTCCGCCCATACAGACTTTGTGCTCTAGTTGCATTACGTCGAGTCTCTCCATAAATAATGATCATGTCAACTTTTTCATCTCTTGAATAAATTTCAGCCATTTTATATTAATTTTCTTGTTTATAACAACTTTAATACACTTGCTTCAGAAAATTAGTAAGTCAAGACTAATTCAATTGTTGCGAATGTCTGTCATTTTCATGGCTATCTGCAATTTTGGATTTAAATGTAGATAGGTACCTTATTAAAATGATTTGTTGGGGCTTACTTTTTAATAATACTTCTATCATTACGAAGGATATCGTTAAGAAATGATTAATGGCGAATAAGTTATAGTTTATGAATAATTATTTCTGATTAATAAAAGAAATAGCTCAGCTCCATTAAAAAAAAATCCATAGGGCCCCTACGAAAATAAAAATGAAATTCCGTGTTTTTGAAAAAAAGACTAAAAATTCTGGTACCTATCAGTAATTTAAACAACTAGTTTCTTCTTTACAGATAAGTCTACAACCTTTCTAATAATTTCCATAGCCTACTTAGTAATTTTCTTACATCGCATTCATCTGACGCAGCCATTTTGAAAAAATTAAAAAACTGTTCGTATCTCACTTATTTTTTGGAATTTTTTACATCTGAAAAAACTGTTGCACTTAGAAATTTATGCTTAATAAGAAACCATAAAAAAATATAGTCATTCCATTTAAGAAAAAAAAGTTGATGTCACTTCCGGTTCAACCGGAAGCGATATTTTCATTTCTGTTAGTCTAAAAGTAGCTTATTATTGTCTAATTTATGTATACCAAAAACCAAATTTTTAAATACAAAAGCAACCAAAATATTGGGGGCGTACATTGATTCGTGGCCACCCGGTATATCTTATGCCAGTTTTAAAACTAACTATTTTAAAATATTATGGTCAGGGCAAAGGTAAACCAAATCCCTTTATGTTTAAGACTGATTTATGACAGATGTTCGTTTGCTTCATTAAAACTCAAGCAATCAGCTGGTTTTATGAAGGTTCGACCTGAAACGTAGTGATTTCAAAGCACATTAGATTTATAGCCCAGCATTAACAACCACCTCAAATTAATTTCATAAAGTGATGATAAAACCACAACATTTGCTTAATCTCTAAAAATTTTATCGTCTTAATTTGAACTTAACAGTTATCGAGTTTTATTGAAGGCTTGACAAATACCTTGATAAATCAATCATAAGCCAATAAAGTCTAAAAGATAATTTAGTTTTAATGTAAGTTCTTGAAGGCCCTTTTAAAACTTTCTTTAAGATAAAACTATCGTTTAAGTGCATTTAGCATTTAATAAATCAGACGGACGGACGGACAGATGAACGGAGGGGACAGACGGGCGGACAGACAGACGGACGGAGAGACAGACGGACAGGCAGACGGACAGACAGACAGACAGACAGACGGACAGACAGACAGACGGACGGACATTTAGAAGGTCGTTCAGAATTCGACCACCAACACAGTGATATGAAAATGTTTTTCTACGAGCAATATTGCCGGTTTTAGAAATGTGCCGATCGAATGCAATATACTCTTCGTTTTGTATTTGCGAAGAAAACTATTAATCCACGGTCCAACAATAAATTTGCAACATTTGAATCTATATAACTGTTACTACAAACACACTTTTATTTTAACCGTAGTAAACCATTATCGAAGAAGTAACTTTTTATACAAAAAAATCGATTTTGTGTTTGCACAACTGACAAAAATTGTTGATCTGAAAAAACCGAAGAAAATTCGAGGATGCGTAGGTGAAGGGTGGGTCACACTGTGTACAAATTAGCTACTTACCATCTAATCAAAGAACAAGTTCCAATAAATACCACTCATAAACCTCTTTACAAACAATTTATTCTCTAAGTGCATGGATTTCTCTATTTACATTAGCGACAAAACTACAAGTTGTTTACTGCAAGCGTTCCTTGGAAGCCGTGCAGACTGCCAAGACGACGATATGTTCTTATGGTAAGTTGCGAGAAAATTCGAGGAATTCAAAGTCACGGTGTCATATCTATCATAATAAATTTTGCAGTTGCAAATAAACGAGTCAGTTAGTGAAAAAGAAAATGCCACACATGCACTTACTCACATTAAAATTCCAAATACCTCAAGCTGATTATGAATCCATAGATAGAAATAAATCAAAGACAAGAAATTATTTACTAGGAATAACGCCATGTTATTCGTACTGAGAAAACCATAATTAGAAACCTCAGGGAGGAGAACTGGTATACGAGAACATTATACCGTTTATATTAATTATCATAATAATATTTTTAATAAAGATTTTGCCAGCAGCTGTAATTGTTACCAGCTAATCGGATTCTTAGAATAATTACTTTTTTTAAACATTACCCGTTTATTTACTTATATTATAATAACTAGCGTTCCTCTTAGAACGCTTGTTTATTTAGTTTATCGAAATTTATTACATTTCTAAATTATAGTTAATGTTAATATTGATTTGCCAGATTAAGGATTACAAGAATCAATGGTGTACATATAACGCGTAATATTTCAGTGAACCAAATACTTGCTCTAATTACAATAATTCTTGATAATCCGGAGGATATCGTTAACACCTATATTATTTTTTTTTGAAATCATTAAATAATGGGGTTATTTATGTATAGTTGCCTCCATGTGTTTAGTGTACATAAAAAAGGCCATCAAAGTATCAAAGTCGGCACTCTTAGCTACTGACAAGAGTACTACAGAGTCGTATTTCAGATTATTGTATTAGAATGAACAAAATATTACGAGAGAATTAAAAAATGGTGTTTTAGTTAGAAACTGTTAGTACTGAAATATAGTAAATCGTGAATGGACTACGTTTCATTTCAATTCTTAAGCTATTGATTTCATTGCTGATTTTTTCTCTGAAAAAACGAGACAACCGATATATTTTCATCATAACTCTGTAAGTTTTTATGCTAACGGCTTTTACTGAAGCTCATTTTAAAGGTAGTTTCAAGTACTTTAAAGAAGATCTAATAAGTTTTCCTCCAAACATTCGTCGTTCTTCCGTTATTTAAAGTTGAACTGTTCATATTCAGTTTTCGGCAAACAAACAGTTGGGCCAGCAAGCCTTCAACGAGCCATAAGTCGGTTCTTATTGCATCTACAGAAATAGGGAAAAATTTGGTTAATGTACAACAAGGTACGTAGTTTTTTATTCTTAAACAAAATCACCAACATTTAGCTTTTAGTACTTTTTATAGGGGTGTCATTTTTAACCAAACGAGAATTGTAATTTTCTAAATATGTACCTACAAATTGTTACAGCTGTATAGTTGTATTCATCTTGATTCATATTTTGTCGTTTTAAGAACTATAATTACCTATTACTACTTTATCATTTTAAGGGGAAAAAGCTGCTCCCATTTGCTACTTTAATCGTGATTTTACTTTTTAATTACTTATGCTAGACCACGGAGAAGTATCTCTTAGCTATGGTCAATGGAATCTGACGAAAGAAAAAATAAAATAGAATGTATAGTTCTCCCCATACATTTAAGGCACATAAAAAGTGTCGGCGCCTTTGATTTTGCGGTAAAGATCAAAGACCAAAACATTTTTTATTTGCCTTAAATATATGTAGAGAACTATACTATGGCCTTAATCGTTTTAGGGTACAACATTGTAGAGGAACTGTAGAACAAGCTAAAATGGAAAATTTTATAAAAAATTGGATATCTTTGTGAAAGATGGCGATGGGAAATTAAAGTTAGTGAACTAGAAGATTTGGTAGAGGACACGCCTAATCAACGATCACCTTCCGAAACACCTGTCCTGCCAAGAAAATGTTTGTGATAATAGTGATAAAGACTAATTTGCTTGCTTACTTTTATTTTCATTACCACTGTATGTTTGTGTAAAGAGCAATTAATTTTAAATACAAGTTAAGTTACAACATCTCTGAATATTATGTCATGAACAACTGAAAATTATAAAATTTTGCACCAGAAATAGAAAAAAAGATAATTTCGCCTACCTAGAAATATAACACTGACTGCTGCACCCCTTCAAAAACCATCACTTTAGAGCCTACATTTACATCACTACATTTTTTTCGTAGATTCACAAATTCGATTCAAAAAGTTACAGAATTTTAAAATAATACTTAATTTTCAACCTCCTTAAAAACCATCCCCTTGGTCCTTTGAATTTTTACTTCCCTCGCATACCGAACAGAAGTTTTGTATTCGAGAAAAAATCATCCTCCGAGATTTTTACGGATTTTCACGTTTCAGATCACGAAGATTAGGAAAATATAGGTTTTTCAATTCCGTCAGTCTGTCTGTCTGTCTGTTGGTGCATTAACTAAAAAAACTACTTGACGGAAAACAGTCAAATTTGGTAGGTAGCTGACGCTACTGTCAGCGAAGAAATGATTAAACTTTCACTGGAAAATATACAAGGTGGACGTCTAAAGGAAATAAATAATGAAAAAAAAAATTTTAAATTTCCACGATTCATGGACATTCTAAACCCATTTCCAAAAAAAAAAAAAAATGACAAATTTCTTACCACTAGAATAGAAGGAAATTTTTTTATGTACCTGAAGTTTCGAACGTTCACTTGAACGAATTTCAAATGAAAAGAAAAAATTAATATCAACTGCAAATCGACTTAAGAGTAATTTTTTATTATTATATCGATTGGTACCAATACTCATAATGCTCCCTCAAAGCCTCCCTTACGTCGAACGTATAGAGCACCCCTAAACAACCCCTGACTTTAAAAAATCACTAAAAATGCAAAATGGCCTAGACGTAAAAAATTTCTTTCTACATCTGCTACAAATAATATCCTAAGCATATCCCAAAATCCTCGTTCGGGGATAAGTGGCAGAACACACCCTTAGCCAACCCCTAATCAAAAAAATAAACGCCATAAATCCTATCTAGCTTAGACCTAAAATTTTCCTGACTACACTTGCTACAAATAATGCCCTAAATATACCTTCAAAGCCTCGTTCACCGCGAAGTGGCGGAACACCCCCTTAGCAACCCTTGTATATAAAAAATCAGCATTAAATGAAATCTGGGTTAATTATAACATTTTGTTAGCTACATTTACTATAATTACTACTTTAAACATATTCTCGATATTCCAATCGCACACAGTGCACTTATGCACCCCCTGCTTCAACCCTTGATTTTAAAAAAATCGTAAAAAAGTCAATCTGACATAGACCTAAAAGTTTTTTCGTCCTTCTAGTTGCCAACAATACCCCTAACATTCCCTCAAAGCCTTGTTCTCGCCGAACCGGCGGAACACCCCCTTAGCAACCCTTGTATATAAAAAATCAGCATTAAATGAAATCTGGGTTAAGTATAACATTTTGTTAGCTACATTTACTATAAATACTACTTTAAACATATTCTCGATATTTCAATCACACACATTGCACTTATGCACCCCTTGCTTCAACCCTTGATTTAAAAAAAATCGTAAAAAAGTCAATCTGACATAGACCTAAAAGTTTTTTCGTCCTTCTAGTTGCCAACAATACCCCTAACATCCCCTCAAAGCCTTGTTCTCGCCGAACCGGCGGAACACCCCCTTAGCAACCCTTGTATATAAAAAGTCAGCATTAAATGTAATCTGGGTTAAGTATAACATTTTGTTAGCTACATTTACTATAAATACTACTTTAAACATATTCTCGATATTTCAATCGCACACAGTGCACTTATGCACCCCCTGCTTCAACCCTTGATTTTAAAAAAATCGTAAAAAAGTCAATCTGACATAGACCTAAAAGTTTTTTCGTCCTTCTAGTTGCCAACAATACCCCTAACATTCCCTCAAATCCTTGTTCTCGCCGAACCGGCGGAACACCCCCTCATCAACCCTTGTATATAAAAAATCGGCATTAAATGTAATCTGGGTTAAGTATAACATTTTGTAAGCTAAATTTACTATAAATACTACTTTAAACATATTATCGATATTTCAATCGCACACAGTGTACTTATGCACCCCCTGCTTCAACCCTTGATTTTAAAAAATTCGTAAAAAAATCAAACTGACATAGACCTAAAAGATTTTTCGTCCCTCTAGTTGCCAACAATACCCCTAACATTCCCTCAAAGCCTTGTTCTCGCCGAACCGGCGGAACACCCCCTTAGCAACCCTTGTATATAAAAAGTCAGCATTAAATGTAATCTGGGTTAAGTACAACATTTTGTTAGCTACATTTACTATAAATACTACTTTAAACATATTCTCGATATTTTAATCGCACACAGTGCACTTATGCACCCCTTGCTTCAACCCTTGATTGTAAAAAATTCGTACAAAAGTCAAACTGACATAGACCTAAAAGTTTTTTCGTCCTTCTAGTTGCCAACAATACCCCTAACAATCCCTCAAAGCCTTGTTCTCGCCGAACCGGCGGAACACCCCCTTAGCAACCCTTGTATATAAAAAATCGGCATTAAATGTAATCTGGGCTAAGTATAACATTTTGTAAGCTAAATTTACTATAAATACTACTTTAAACATATTCTCGATATTTCAATCGCACACAGTGTACTTATGCACCCCCTGCTTTAACCCTTGATTGTAAAAAATTCGTACAAAAGTCAAACTGACATAGACCTAAAAGTTTTTTCGTCCTTCTAGTTGCCAACAATACCCCTAACATTCCCTCAAATCCTTGTTCTCGCCGAACCGGCGGAACACCCCCTCATCAACCCTTGTATATAAAAAATCGACATTAAATGTAATCTGGGTTAAGTATAACATTTTGTAAGCTAAATTTACTATAAATACTACTTTAAACATATTATCGATATTTCAATCGCACACAGTGTACTTATGCACCCCCTGCTTCAACCCTTGATTTTAAAAAATTCGTAAAAAAATCAAACTGACATAGACCTAAAAGATTTTTCGTCCCTCTAGTTGCCAACAATACCCCTAACAATCCCTCAAAGCCTTGTTCTCGCCGAACCGGCGGAACACCCCCTTAGCAACCCTTGTATAGAAAAAATCAGTATTAAATGTAATCTGGGTTAAGTATAACATTTTGTAAGCTACATTTACTATAAATACTACTTTAAATATATTCTCGATATTTCAATCGCACACAGTGCACTTATGCACCCCCTGCTTCAACCCTTGATTTAAAAAAATCGTAAAAAAGTCAATCTGGCATAGACCTAAAAGTGTTTTCGTCCTTCTAGTTGCCAACAATACCCCTAACATTCCCTCAAAGCCTTGTTCTCGCCGAACCGGCGGAACACCCCCTTAGCAACCCTTGTATAGAAAAAATCAGTATTAAATGTAATCTGGGTTAAGTATAACATTTTGTAAGCTACATTTACTATAAATACTACTTTAAATATATTCTCGATATTTCAATCGCACACAGTGCACTTATGCACCCCCTGCTTCAACCCTTGATTTAAAAAAATCGTAAAAAAGTCAATCTGGCATAGACCTAAAAGTGTTTTCGTCCTTCTAGTTGCCAACAATACCCCTAACATTCCCTCAAAGCCTTGTTCTCGCCGAACCGGCGGAACACCCCCTTAGCAACCCTTGTATAGAAAAAATCAGTATTAAATGTAATCTGGGTTAAGTATAACATTTTGTAAGCTACATTTACTATAAATACTACTTTAAATATATTCTCGATATTTCAATCGCACACAGTGCACTTATGCACCCCCTGCTTCAACCCTTGATTTAAGAAAATCGTAAAAAAGTCAATCTGGCATAGACCTAAGAGTGTTTTCGTCCTTCTAGTTGCCAACAATACCCCTAACATTCCCTCAAAGCCTTGTTCTCGCCGAACCGGCGGAACACCCCCTTAGCAACCCTTGTATATAAAAAGTCAGCATTAAATGTAATCTGGGTTAAGCATAACATTTTGTTAGCTACATTTACTATAAATACTACTTTAAACATATTCTCGATATTTCAATCGCACACAGTGCACTTATGCACCCCTTGCTTCAACCCTTGATTGTAAAAAATTCGTACAAAAGTCAAACTGACATAGACCTAAAAGTTTTTTCGTCCTTCTAGTTGCCAACAATACTCCTAACATTCCCTCAAAGCCTTGTTCTCGTCGAACCGGCGGAACACCCCCTCATCAACCCTTGTATATAAAAAATCGGCATTAAATGTAATCTGGGTTAAGTATAACATTTTGTAAGCTAAATTTACTATAAATACTACTTTAAACATATTATCGATATTTCAATCGCACACAGTGCACTTATGCACCCCTTGCTTCAACCCTTGATTGTAAAAAATTCGTACAAAAGTCAAACTGACATAGACCTAAAAGTTTTTTCGTCCTTCTAGTTGCCAACAATACCCCTAACATTCCCTCAAAGCCTTGTTCTCGCCGAACCGGCGGAACACCCCCTTATCAACCCTTGTATATAAAAAATCGGCATTAAATGTAATCTGGGCTAAGTATAACATTTTGTAAGCTAAATTTACTATAAATACTACTTTAAACATATTCTCGATATTTCAATCGCACACAGTGTACTTATGCACCCCCTGCTTCAACCCTTGATTGTAAAAAATTCGTACAAAAGTCAAACTGACATAGACCTAAAAGTTTTTTCGTCCTTCTAGTTGCCAACAATACCCCTAACATTCCCTCAAATCCTTGTTCTCGCCGAACCGGCGGAACACCCCCTCATCAACCCTTGTATATAAAAAATCGGCATTAAATGTAATCTGGGTTAAGTATAACATTTTGTAAGCTAAATTTACTATAAATACTACTTTAAACATATTATCGATATTTCAATCGCACACAGTGTACTTATGCACCCCCTGCTTCAACCCTTGATTTTAAAAAATTCGTAAAAAAATCAAACTGACATAGACCTAAAAGATTTTTCGTCCCTCTAGTTGCCAACAATACCCCTAACAATCCCTCAAAGCCTTGTTCTCGCCGAACCGGCGGAACACCCCCTTAGCAACCCTTGTATAGAAAAAATCAGTATTAAATGTAATCTGGGTTAAGTATAACATTTTGTAAGCTACATTTACTATAAATACTACTTTAAATATATTCCCGATATTTCAATCGCACACAGTGCACTTATGCACCCCTTGCTTCAACCCTTGATTTAAAAAAATCGTAAAAAAGTCAATCTGACATAGACCTAAAAGTTTTTTCGTCCTTCTAGTTGCCAACAATACCCCTAACATCCCCTCAAAGCCTTGTTCTCGCTGAACCGGCGGAACACCCCCTTAGCAACCCTTGTATATAAAAAGTCAGCATTAAATGTAATCTGGGTTAAGTATAACATTTTGTTAGCTACATTTACTATAAATACTACTTTAAACATATTCTCGATATTTCAATCGCACACAGTACACTTATGCACCCCCTGCTTCAACCCTTGATTTTAAAAAAATCGTAAAAAAGTCAATCTGACATAGACCTAAAAGTTTTTTCGTCCTTCTAGTTGCCAACAATACCCCTAACATTCCCTCAAAGCCTTGTTCTCGCCGAACCGGCGGAACACCCCCTTAGCAACCCTTGTATATAAAAAGTCAGCATTAAATGTAATCTGGGTTAAGTACAACATTTTGTTAGCTACATTTACTATAAGTACTACTTTAAACATATTCTCGATATTTCAATCGCACACAGTGCACTTATGCACCCCTTGCTTCAACCCTTGATTGTAAGAAATTCGTACAAAAGTCAAACTGACATAGACCTAAAAGTTTTTTCGTCCTTCTAGTTGCCAACAATACCCCTAACATTCCCTCAAAGCCTTGTTCTCGCCGAACCGGCGGAACACCCCCTTATCAACCCTTGTATATAAAAAATCGGCATTAAATGTAATCTGGGCTAAGTATAACATTTTGTAAGCTAAATTTACTATAAATACTACTTTAAACATATTCTCGATATTTCAATCGCACACAGTGTACTTATGCACCCCCTGCTTCAACCCTTGATTGTAAAAAATTCGTACAAAAGTCAAACTGACATAGACCTAAAAGTTTTTTCGTCCTTCTAGTTGCCAACAATACCCCTAACATTCCCTCAAATCCTTGTTCTCGCCGAACCGGCGGAACACCCCCTTATCAACCCTTGTATATAAAAAATCGGCATTAAATGTAATCTGGGTTAAGTATAACATTTTGTAAGCTAAATTTACTATAAATAAATATTCTCGATATTTCAATCGCACACAATGTACTTATGCACCCCCTGCTTCAACCCTTGATTTTAAAAAAATCGTAAAAAAGTCAAACTGACATAGACCTAAAAGTTTTTTCGTCCTTCTAGTTGCCAACAATACCCCTAACATTCCCTCAAAGCGTTGTTCTCGCCGAACCGGCGGAACACCCCCTTAGCAACCCTTGTATATAAAAAATCAGCATTAAATGAAATCTAGGTTAAGTATAACATTTTGTTAGCTACATTTACTTTAAATACTACTTAAAACATATTCTCGATATTTTAATCGCACACAGTGCACTTATCCACTCCCTGCTTCAACCCTTGGTTTTAAAAAAAATCGTGAAGAAGTCAAACAACATTAAATGATATCTGGATTAAGTGGAAAATTTGGTTAGCTACAAATACTACAAATACTACACTAAACATATTCTCGAAGTTTCATTCGCATACAGTGTTCGGATGCACCCTTAAAATAAAAAAAATCTCTCAAAAAGTCAATCTGGCTTAGGTGTGAACCTTTCTTGTTCATTCTAATCGCAAAGGAGGCTTCAAACATTACCCAAAGCCTCGTTACAGTTAAGGCGCGGAGTACACCACTGGCAACCCTCGATGTGAAATGTATCACCACAAGCTCAATCTTGCTTAGAGGTACAATTTTCTTGGCTACATTAGCAACAAATAATACTTCAAGCATGTCCTCAAAGTTTCGTTCGTGATTAAAGTGCAGAATACACCCCTAGCAATCTCCTATATAAGAAAAATCATAAAAAATGCACTCTGGCTTATGTGTAAAATTGTGTTGGTTACACTTGCTAGAAATAATAATGTAAACATACCTCTCAAAGTCTCGTTCACGGCTGGGATGCTAATTACACCTCTAACACCCCGTGATATATGAGAAACACCAAAACTGCAATCTCCCTTAAGCGTATATATAATTTTTACATTTTTACAAGTTGTACCACAAAATACACTGAAAGTCTTGTCCACGGCTAAGGTTCGGAAGGCACCCTTAACAACGCTTGATTCAATAAAATTGTCAAAAATGCAAAATGCTTAGCCGTAAAGTATTCTTGATTATGCTTGAAAATGATAATGCCCTAAACATACCATCAAAGCCTGTTTGTGATATGCGTAATTCTTAATGCCAAACCAGCAACATTCATGATTTGATTGATTTGTTGATTGATTAGCCAGCGTATGGTAGGCATTGCTGCCACTTCCGGAATATCGATTCTGGATACTTTTATATACTGTCGGACCGTCCGTACGCCGGATTGGAAATGAGTCATGCTTGTTACCAGCACCGTGAGCCACATGATGCTCGAGGTAGGAGTATGGGATGGAAAGTGTAGGTGTTTGTAATGTAGATGGCTATTTTTAATTTCCGTCTGTGATCATCTTCTTACCTATTCTTCTTCTGAGTTTTTTGTTTCTTCTGTTTCTGAAGCTGGCAGTGTGTATATCCCTATATTTCTTTATTGTATTCCGTCGTTTCCCAGTGTGTATAATCCTTTCCTAGTTTATTCATAATTCTCTCGATTGTTATCCATGTGTAGCATGTTCACCCTATTTTCAGTTTGTCGCTTTCTTTAGTAGGTGTACCGTTTCTCGTCATTGGACGCGTCCCCAGTATTTCATTGCGTATGATTCTGTTATTTTAATTACTGTTTTCCCCTGTAGTATTACTGTTCTTGCCAGCAGTTGGACAATGTCTCTTTCGGCTCTCTCCAGAGTTCTTCTGTTCGCCTTTGTCGTTGCTGCGTTTTTGACCCCGTATGTCATCGTAGGCATTATGCTGGTCGCGTATATCTTTTTAGGTAGACTCCATGGTGGTTTACTTTCCCAGGGTTCAGACTTTGGAAAGCTGAAAAAATTCCCCGTATTTTCCAGGTTTTCCATAGCCAAAAATATTAATTTCCATATATTTTTTAGTCAAGTAATTTTTTATTTGACAACATAATTCTTTGCTTTGAATTGAATCAGTGAAAATTCGTAAGAACTCTATGGTTTTCCAAATCGTGATGCAGAATTCCCTGATTTTTTATACAATTTATAGAATTCCCTGATATTTCCAGGTTTTTTTAAAGATTTTTAAATTTCCCGAGTTTTCCAGATTTTCCAGGTTTTCCATCTGAGTCCGAACCCTGTTTCCTTAAAGAAAGGTAGCTCTTGTGACTCTGTAGGCCGTTTTTAATTTTTACCTTACTATTTCCCTATTTTTCAGTTGATTCGTTAGATGTGTTCCTAGGTATTTCATTCTGTTCGTTGTTCTCAGAGAGTAGTCTCCTATTTTGTATTCTTCCCCACTGGCAGGGCTCGTTTTAATCAATCGGTCTTGCATCATTATTAGGCTCTTGTACTTTATTTTCATTCCAGAGGAGTCCAGATGTGGTGTCATGTATCCTAGAAATTTAACGATGTCTTGTTCTTCCTCGGATTATGGGTATATCATCGGCATATGCAAGCACGAGGGGAGGCCTTATCGTTTCAACGTTTTCATTGAAATTTTCATTATCCTTTACTCTGCTTTCTCACTTTGATCCAGGACTGTGGTGAATAGTGGGGGGGATAGCGGACATCCTTGTTTGACTCCTATGTTCTTCATTTTTGATTCCGTCGTCTGCCCAAACCATTGTATTACGTTGATTTCGTGTACGCATGCTTCTATTATCCTGTTTATTAGGTAGTCCCCTGTTTCGTATAGTGTGGACTATAGCCTCATGGCTTATGCTATCAAATGCTTTTTGGAGGTCACCCGACGGATATGGTAGTCCGTTGATCAGCCCTTGATGAATGCCGTTTGATAGTCTGGTAGTTGGTCGATGTATTTTAGCATTTGAATGAGAAGGAATTATGCGTAATATTATTTGTACCCTACATTACAGAGTGTTATTCTTCTGTAATCGTCTACGTTTTATGGTGATTTGGTTTTCGGGAGCGGTATCTGTATAGTTGTGCCGGCAGGGGTGTTATTTCCATCCATGCGTTGGTGATGATTTCTAGGGTTAGCTGTTTTATGCTATTCGGTCCATAGTTCGTTGTTTATTTTGTCTATTCCGGGCGCTTGTTTCTCTTAGTTCTGGCCATTATTTCTAGTAGTTCGTCCTCTGATCGCGGTTTGCTCTAAGGCCAGTGATCCATTTCTTGTATTAGTTCTGTTTGAGTTCTCTTTGCATTTCCTTCTTCTAATTTCCCGATCCAATGCTACAGTGAGATATATTTTTTTGGCTGTGTATTGTTGCTTCTCCTGTACGTTTTGAGGTGTCTGAAAGTTTGGTTTAATCTTTGTACTGCTGGAAAGGATTCTATGATTTCGAAAAATTCCCTGCATTTTTTCTGATCGTGCCTTCTCTCTGCGTCTCTTTTTTCATTCGCTGCTTCTTTCTCTTTTTGTCCATATTTGGTGTGTTGTTTTCCTGTGGCCTTTATTTTTGTTAGTTTTTCGTATTTGTTGAAAGCATCTTTTCTTGTTGCGCTCATAGTAAATTCTCGTTCCTTTTCAATGTTTTCCTCGCAGCTATTTTTATTTTTGAACACATTGTTGACCAATTAAGTTCGTCCGCTGTTAATTGTTTTTCTATTTCCTCCCGGTATTTCCTTTTGAGTTCTTCGTTCTGAAATAGGGAGGTGTCCCAAATGGCATTTGCTGTTTTGTTTTAACTTTCTTGTACGTCTTGCTTTTATATTTCTAGTGTTCCATATAATATTTTGCGGCCTGTCTTGACGTTTGCATCTTCTTTTGCCTCAATGTTTTTATTCCTTATTTTCCTACTCATTATGTCTATTTAAGAGTTGTTGAGATTTCTTTTGTTGCATACATCAAGGCAGGTTAGGCTCGGGCTCCATGCGTTTCTTATTGTTAAGATTGAATAGATGTGCTAAGTTTTTTTGCTTCCATTATCAATTATCCATGCGTGGAGTAAGGTTTTCCTATGATGTTCTTATATTCGTGTGCTTGGTCGTCTTTTCCTATATGCGCGTTGAAGTCTTCTATTATTATGATATTCGTTTTTCTGTTTCTATTTCTTCTGGTCTCTTGAGTCATCTATCTAAATACTCGTTCTGTCCGTTTGTCAGAGGGCTACTCTTAAGATGCACATGCTTTCTTGTCTAATTTGTAAGTCTGTCGTGGTTATGTCTTCGTTTACTTGTTTCTATTTGGATAGAGATATTCTGTCTAATTACCGAGGCGATTACTCTGTTGGTCTTTTCTTTGTCCACCCGTTTAAATGCCATTTGCAGTTTAGAGTAACTGCGATTTCGTCTATAATATGTGTTTCCTGTATGCATGCAACGTGTATATGTTCCATCATAAGAGCCTCATCGATTGTTTCTCTTTACTCTTTCGTTATGCAGCTTCTGAAATTTGTCGCCAGCGTGATGTCATCGTATTGTGATTCTTGGCTGTGAGCTTCTTATGTTCTTTGCAATATCTGGTACGTGTCTATTTGCGTTGCTTCCTCTAATTCTTAACGGGGTGTTATTGCTCCAATTCGAGCGTGTTTCTTTTAGTTTAATAACAAATAGCAAATCAAAGTTTCATATTCCTACTTGTATTCTTCTTATTTATCTTGCCAACGTTTACATAACTTGCAAATAAATCTATTTAAAAGACATTTTGAAAATGTTTTTCTATTTATTTGATTTGGTCTCTTTAATTTCTGTCTCATCGGTCTCTCGTCCAGCAATTCGATGTCAGTGTCTTCTTCGCCTCTTTCCACACAATTAACATGCACGTAGCGACCACATGCGTAACATGTTTCTCTATCTACAGAGTTTACTTGACCACAACAATAAAAGCATAAATTTTTCATATTTTGTGATTTTAAAAGTAATGTCCGTGCCATTTTATGTCTGTATAGAGTAGGATTAAAATTGAGATCAAACGGTCTTCGGGTACCAATACATTCGATATAATATGAAATAAATGCTCCACAATTCCAAGAATCATTGGGTGGTTGATACGGTCGATGGAGTACTTCTTTCTCTTTCCAGTTTATTCCCTTCAATCTACCCAAAGAGGAAGTCTCATTAGAAGCATTCACCAATTGTTTCCATGCACTTTTCACTCTACAAGCGTCTTTTGACGTTCTACGTGGATCCATGAGTATTAGAGTTTCCTCATCAATATCAACTACTAATAAAAACCAGTGATGACTGAGTAAATAAGGTACTAAGAGTTTACCTTTCAGTGGTTTAGAGATATTGTATATAGAACATTCTGGACTTCTCTTATTCTGCCAGAAATTTCCTAATACTGTAGAGCCATCATCTGTTGAGAAGTACATGACGTCATCATTCCATTCATCCATGTGCGTGGCAGTATAACAATCAATTGCCAATCCGTCTATCCACACTCGTGGTTTAAGCGTAAAAAATTCTTTTGCTGTGATTTGAAACTCATTGGACATTACTGGAGTATTTATGAAAGGTTTGTAGCGACCAATCCTAATATTGAAACTTTTTGAATGCATATAATAACTGACATCATTGACTAATCCGTTATTCATTGTGTTGACAAATAGGACGGCACTTACTTCTCTTGCGTCTTCTTCTGCAGACTCTACACCTGAATTTTTATTGTGCAATCGTTCGCTTATTTCCTCATAAATTTGTTCCTTACCAAAGTTTTCATTTTCGATCTTTTGATCACTTGTCTCCATTTCTTTTACTTCAAGCGATGTCTTGTGAAGCAATTTCTTTTCCAACGCTGTATTTTTCTCATCATCAATGATATATGTTTATGCTTCCTGGCTGTCCTTTGTTGGGTTATATTTTCCTTTCTTTTGGTCAATGTGTTTTCTTTTAATTTCTTCGCAAAATGTTTCAGCACGTTTCCTCTTATATGACTCGACTTTTTCTTTTTATTTTCCTTTGCTCTCGCCCACTTTTCTTGAACAAAGGGATTCGATGCTGTTTCTGGATATTTTGGTCGTCTTTCTTTTCTGATTGCAGACTTGGTGTGAATGTCCATATTTTCCTCAACAACTAACTTTGATACGTATTCCTCACACTTTCTGACTACATCGGCAGCAGAATTTCTACTGTGACTTTCCAGTATTTCGTGCTTCAATATCCTCATATAGCTTTCCACATAAGCATTACTAATTCTAGATATATTTTTATCAATTAAATCCAAACATAATGCTGACCACATTGGAACATATGCCATGTATGAATGGACTATGTGACTTGCATATTCTGGAGCATAATATTTATTTGTAATTATTTGGTCCTGTTCATCACCAATCTGTACTTTGAACAGTTCCAGTTGATTGTGAAAGTATTTGAAAAATGGAGAATTTCTATATACTGAGTTACTTAGTTCTTCCATACATTCTAAATTCGTCGGGTAGGTGTTTTCGATCATTTCATCGTCAATTTCTTTCTCGATATTTCGCAAATCTTCAGTTTCATCGGTCTTTAATGCAGCCAGGTATAGAATGTACTCTTCAGCTCTACTTTCATTCCGTGTCAGCAATACTCTCATGAAATACTCAAAAGTCTCGTCTAAATCTGTAATTTCTCTGCATAGAAGCATGATACTCACACATTCCAATAAAAAATCTTTAATGCTTTCATGTTCAGGATATTTTTCCTCTATTGAGCGTGAAACTCTTTTAATGAAATGAGCGCAACAAGTTACAACAATAGTTATTCCTTTTGGTTTTATTTGATTCACGCTATATTCAAACATTGTTTCTAAGTATGTAGATATGGACATCTCATTCCATTCAAACATAACCGAATTTATTAACGCCCAGCTCCAATCGACGACAATTGCCCTGAAATACGGCCACTTGTATTTGTGCTCCATTACAAAAAACTTGTAACGTTTCAACATTGTTGAAATTGATGCAATATGGTGTTCTGACGTAATCATCTCAACCAGGGGTATCGTTGATTCTTTGAATCTTTTGACGATGGAGTAATAAAATATTTTTTTGCAGTTCAATGTTTCTGGCCTCCGTATTATGGAACCTGTTGCATCCATATGTAGAACTGCGTTTTTGGTATCAACAAGTTCAAACTGTTTTTCAGTAAACATTACCACTGTAAACGGTAAACCTACATATCTCAAGTACGGATCCGCTTTCTTATGTTGTTCTATCCAATATTGTATTAAATCTCCCAGATCGTTTGATTGTAACTGCAATCTGTTGCGAATTTTAGTTTCGGATTTAATTTTGTGTAGTACATTAAGGTGTCTTATCTCTTGGCTGTTACCATCTGCAGCCATTTCGAAACTAGATCTCATAATAGTATCTAACTGATAGTCGCGAGCAGAACGATACATAAGTTGTTGCCGAACTTTTTCCCGCTCTTCGCCTTTTAATGTACGATATAACATTTTGGATGATTCCTTATGTTTATATAGTAACTCCTCCGTGCTAGATATTACAATTGTTGTATATGGTGTGTCTATTTTGTTTGCAACAAATTTGAAACGTTGATCATGATCCGCTCTTCGGCATTTTGCGTAAATTACAGCTTCCATTTTGTTTCGTCGATATCCGTAAAACCCAAGAGTGCAAGTGCTTCTGAAAGTATACATCAAAATTTCCTCTAATGTAAATCGAAATTTGTCCTTGTTAATTTCACCGTCGATATCTTTAAACATATTGGAGACCACCTGTACTAATCCGATATCAACTACAAAACGTGTTTTCTTCTTATCATCGGCTATATCATTCCTGTTTGTATTTTCGATCCTGATGTTTTGCGAAGCATTTGATACTGATACCTCATTTTCCGAATCACAATGATCGTCTTGAATCGTTTCAAAGTCGTCACATTCGTAGGCATCCACATCGTAAGGATGGTAGTCAATTATGTCATGCCAGTCATCATTTTCGATATATGCATTTGTTTCATCTTCATCAATGTAATTGTCTGCTTTGACTTCATCATTAGTAACTGTTTCTGAACATGCAATACTGCCTTTTTTGTCAGCTGATGTATCATTTCTACGTTCATCTTGTTTCTTGCCTGCATAATTTCTATTATTGAGATTTTTGATACTTCTGCCCCCTTTTTCTGATCTACTCTTGTAAGTACTGCTGCTACTATCACAATCGCTTTTATTTTTACTGCTTCTTTCTTGTATGAGTCGTTTAACAGCATTTCTGAAACTTGCGTTCTTATTCCACCAATTTCGATATCTGATTCTTTTAGAACTATTAATTTTCTTTTTTGTTAATATTTCAATCTGAAAATTTTAATTGTATCATTTATGGAACATAAGTAAAATGGCATGATAGAATATTTCTTGTTTTAATTGGTCTGTATTCCCCATACAAAGTGATATCTAAATTACAGATATACAGTTTATCTCTCATATTTATTTGAACGAGCTTTACGTAGGTTATATGATCAATTTTACCTTAAAAATTGATTAAGGTATTTTTAATAAAACTACAACGAAACGAATGGCAGTCACACCTAGGCGTTGCCGACTGTCAGTAACCCATTAAATACGATAACTTTTGTTAGGCTTAATATTTTTATTTCAAATTTGGATCATGGTTAAACTAGCATGGTAGAATACTCCGTATTGAAATTGAGTAATGTCGGTCATACATACAGCCGGGCAATCTCCAAACGCGTGCAAACTGTCTTGTGTTAGATAAACTATGTTCCATTATAATTTCAAGGCAAAATATTACCATGATGTACATTGAACTGTAACATATAGGTAATGTGTCTCTCGGGTTTAAACAAACTTTACGTATATTCGATAATATATGAATTTCAGCCGAATTTATATGTTCAATAAACAGCACTAATTAATCACAGTAGGAAATATCGAATAAACGAACAGAACAGTCTTCTGATGTTACTGGTGAAATAGTTATCTGAACATTTCTTTTAAACAGAATTTTTCAAATTTCGGATATCAAAACGAAAAAAAATCTAATGACGTTTTTTGTTCGATTCAGTTTCCAAGCTGGACATCGATCATCTAGAATTAGCAGTGACCTATTGTATCATGACTTTCAGTGTTTTTTGACCTTGCATACGAGGCATCCATCAAATCGAGAGATATTACTAATAACACCACAGGTAATACGACTTCTAGTATCCGAATAAATTAGCGTTAACTGCTTTGTCTGAAAGATTTTCCGCCGCCGTTTGCAATTTTCGTTTCACATCTGACATAGTACAAATAAATGATTTAGCGTTTAATTAATTTAAAAAGTTACAGAATGACAATATTCATTAGAATAAATACCAAAGTTTTCGAAATGTATAAATTTTCAACGTGCAGTCATATAAATCATTTCGAAGATTATAGGGAAGTAAAAAGTAAAAATCGAAATAACGAGAAAGTCGAGGAAGAAATTTTTTTTGGTGAAATGTGAAGTACGCAATGCATAGGATGAAGTATGACTGTGAGTTTTGAACTTCGGAGTATAGAATGGGTGCCTGAGTTAATATTAACTCACGCTCACACTATTAGAATTTTGTTGACGAACATATATGTTGAAGGAGACTCACGATATTCAAGATTTTACTCTCGCACGCTCACTCACGAAAATACATGGTGAAGTACACTTACTCACGTTTCAATTTTTCGACCACAAACAAACACATACGCTGCCTTACGCTCAAATTGTGAAGAGAAATTTCTCTTTTGTGATACCGTGATCAAGCATTCCTCGATAAAAATCACGTCGCGCGCCTATAGTTAATTCACGCTCACGCACGAATAATTTTTGTTCTCGCATGCTCACGAAAATTTCCACCAAATGTACATATTAGTATATGCATTTCTCCATTGAGTATGTACTTATCCTTAAAATAATTTACAGTAGGATGGCTCAAATTCATACCTGTCAAAAATAATTTTTTATTTTAATTAAATTAGTCACATTTCAATTTGTATTAATATTTTAATGTTTTTCAAATTATTTAGACAATTACAATTTATACAAACATTTTGCTATAAAATGTAATATTTCCACGTTTTCTTTTCATTTCACTAAACTATTTCATTTTGTTGAGAAAACTTAATATTGGTTATCACCATGTTTCTTCAGAATAACGCTAGAAAGTTAGTTTTTAAAAACTTTTCAACGTTTGTTCGAATCTGTTCAAGTTTAAAACACAAACCAATCAATCGACAATTGTTTAAAAAATTTTCTCTATTTAAAATTTAAGTAGAAAATTGAAGAAAACTTGAAAAGTCTTAAACACTGCAACTCTCTAACTTTATTCTGAAAGAAGATGATAATAAACAATAATAAATTGTTTAAATAATTTGCAGCTTCCATTAGCAATTTCTTAAGCAAATTTGTTACATTAAAAAACGGGAAAATGTTACTTCATTGTAAAATATAATTGCTTTTAAGTAAATGATAATTGTTTAAATAATTTGAAAACACTAAAGTATTTTAAACCTTTCAATATTCGCTTAAAATCCCATTCTGTACTCGAAACAAAAACATCATCGATTTTTCACCAGTTGGAAGGATTGTTTACACCCTTTGAAGTATGAAATCGCCCTCCAATTGTTTAATCCTTCCTCAAAATCACTTCCTCTACCCGACATCGAAAGAAAATGTCGATTTTTACCCGCTTCGGGGTTGTTTCAACCCCCTAGAGGTGCCTCATAAGGTATCTGAGCTATGTCCGGGTTACATCGCATCATCCCCCTTGGCGTAGCAAAAAAAACTACCTCCCCATACCTAAACAGCAAAGAACGCAAAAACCCCTTTAAAAATAGGTTGTCTTGTGTTTTAATGATGTTTTCCCCTACGACAAAATTTTATTCACCACCATCGTAATCAGCATCCTCGTAGCATCCCCCAAAATTTGAAAAACCATGATCAAAAAGTGGCAATTTTATTGGACTATAAGTCCAACTATAAGTTTACACTTTTGAAGCGTTATTATAGGTGTAAATAACCATTTTTTTCTTAAAACATTGATGGATTTAGTTTTGATAATTCTAAATAATTCTAAATAATGTAAATTATAAATAGCTTAGGTTTTCTCTTGTGTTCATTCATTTACTTGAGTCGCTTTGAAGATGATACGTTGAAGTATCGAAACTATAGTAGCGTTAAGTTACAATAAAATACAGCGATAGTAGTAAATCATCATTTTTTTCTTATTATGAACACAATTTTCTGTATTCTGCTCTTGCTTCGTCCAAAACCTATTTTCAGTAAGTTACAATTTCCTACGTCCGCTGAGTTTTTTGTATTTTGTAACTATTAATATATTTTTTCACAAATTCTTTTCTGATTTCTTTAGATTTTCCCTTCTATTTATATAATAATATCAATCTTTCGTATGTTTGTAGGTTAGGTTAGTAGGTTTTTATTTTGATACTTGTTAATAATTATTAGTGCCGCAGGCAGTATTAGCGTCGCAGACAAAGAAAAGGCGGGTGCGGGGGCTGTGCACCCGCCTTTTTTTCACAAAATAACACGAAATATTTTAATTTCTCAACTTGCATGAATTTATTACACATTTACAAGGTAATGCGCATGCTCTAAGCTTTCGCAATTCTGTTTACCTAGACGCTTGTCAGTTTACCTGAAGCGAATTTTATTTTTAAGCTGCCACCAGCGCCCTCTATGCATTTTTGAAATTCTAACTTACTGAAAATGAGTTTTGGGTCAAGCAAGAGCAGAATACATAAAACTGTGTTCATAGGAAAAAAAACGAATTTCATTTATAAGCTGCCACACGACTTTGCATTTCTAAACTTAGTGAAAATAGGTTTTGGGTCAAGCAAGAGCAGAATACAGAAAATTGTGTTCATAGTAAGAAAAAAATGGTTATTTACACCTATAATAACGCTTTTCCGTGGACACATTGTATATCAATATCAGGAGGGGAGATGGTCGGCTTTTCCCCAAATTTAAACGGGAGGTTCCTTTCATAATGGGAATAAAAGGACACCATTTTCGTTCCTTAACTAATGGTTTAAGGTGGCCATTCCCTAGAAGGACACATCCGATAGGAAATATTTATTATTCTTGACCATAACTTTTTTTTCTTAGTTCGTATATTTAAAAAACTATAAATGTACCTAAATAGAACCATAACAAGATTCTTACCATGAATTTTCACTTAATAATTTCAGTGGTTTGCAAAATAGCTAGATTTAAATTTAGAAATTATGTTAATCTTCCTATTTCGTAGTTTCAATCAAGCTATTTTGCAAACCACTAAAATTATTGTGAAAATTCATAGTAATAGTCTTCGTATGGTTCCACACAGGTACTCTTATAGTTTTTTAAAATATACATACTAAGAAAATAAAGTTATGGGCAAAAATAATAAATATTTCCCTATCGGATGTAGGGAATGGCTACCTTAAGTGGTAAAAAAAATTAGAACTGCAAATGTCAGAAATACCCCTTTTCGGTCAAAAGAACACGATTCCACCCGTCTTTGGGAATAGAAATTTTAAAGTTTTGGTATACTCATGATAAACAATGTCCGCAGGGTCTGCCCATCTTTAGAAATTTCCAACCCTTTCCTAAACAGACTCCACTACTAATAGTTGATTTTTTAAAATGAAATATCAAACATTTTTCCATATATCTATATTTGACGCTTAATTTAATACGTCATTTTTGGATTAACAATGCGGCGCTGTCACATTATTCCACATTTTCCGATCAAAAATGCATTTACAACGGTAAAATTTGTAAAAAACGTGTTTTCATAAATTAGACCGCCATTTAATTTTCAATATTAGTCAAAGTCATGTACTAATTTCGAGGCTTCTCATAGTCGCAGCTATTTCTATAGGGTGTTCTCCACGATGATTTAAGTTTCTCCATTTTTAAAATGCAGTAACTCAATTTTTAAAATGGAAGCCTATGTATGTTTTTACTTCAAATGTTTCAGTAATGAATTGCCTACACTTTTCTTTCGATTTGGTTTTTTCTCGAGTTTTTCAAAAAACGTAGAAAAAAAGTTGGCTTTATAAGGTTGTAATATTGATTGCTGAAACATTATCGCTAAAAACATACTTACATGGGCTTCCATTAAAAAAAAATTGAGTTATGGCAGTTTTTAAAAAATGTAGAAACTTGAATCATCGTGGAGAACATCCTATAGAAATAGATTCGACTATGAAATGCCTGGAAATTACTACCTACATGACTTGACTAACGTTGGAAGTGAAATGACGGTCTAATTTATGTAAACAGATTTTTTTTTTACAGATTTCACTCTTATACGCTGCAAATGCATTTTTATCAGATAATGTGAAATAACGTGACAGTGCCGCAGTGCTAGTTCAAAAATTGTATATGCCTGGATTCCGAATTAAGAGTCAAAAATAAATACATGAAAAAAATGTTTGGTGTTGCATGTGAAAAAATCAACTATTAGCTGGCCTCCATTATATGAAATACCCTCTTGATTTAAAAACAATTTTATAATGTTTCACATTTAATCTCCCACAATTTTTATTTGAGACGTTTTTTCAAATTTTAAACGGTTGAGGAGTTGTTGACCATTCATGCACTAGTGACTCACCCTGTATATCATAACTGATTATATTTAATTTAAATATTAAATTGAATTGATATTATTAATAATGAAAAATCATAAATTAGCTAGATATATAAAAATATAATTTTCTAATTCACAGATTTAGCCTATGCTTGTAGGCCTTAAGCCATAGGCTTATAGTCATTAAAAACAAAGCGGTCATGAGGGGATGCGGACAAATAAGAGTAGGCACCCTCATTTTTAATAACTAGAAGACTTGTACTTTTTTTTGTCTTTTTTTTTTTTTCTTAATTATTGGGTATATTCGATGACTTATGAGAACACAAAAAAACAGCCTTTAAACGAAACATTTTGACGTACATTTTATTCATGTATTCTATAACTTAAGGAAACAGAAAAGCGTTACCGGATTACAAAATTAGCTTATATGAAAGGTGGCTCTCTCTAGGTCTGTGGTAGTACTTACACACTCACGCAAAGTTTTTCATGTACCTTATTTCAATGAGCCAACTGCTTTTGAACACGTAATAGTATCCATAAACAAATAGCGTGATTTATTATAACTGCCTAGTGATTTAGCTTTACCGTTAACCTTTAACTTCATGATTAACCTGCCAACACGATGTAACACACAAAATAAAATAGAATGGTCCATTATTATTGAGGGGAGGAAGGTAATTTGACATATTTGAATAGTTTAGTTGTCAAACTATAATATTTATATTTATTGTTATAATCATAGATAAAGTATAGTATCCAACTTTCGGTAATAGTAATAACGCACTCAATGATTTACAGGGTGAGTTATTACTTACATTATCCTCGTTAAATAAATAAATAATATACTATTACTTAACATTATCGAAAAATAATTATAGTTACGAACATTAAGAACACGTACCTTATTGCAGAGCGAACCCTTTCCTGATTTATCAAACGTAACTTCGTCTACGGAAGACACGATACCTGCAATCATTTTAGCGAGTAAATTTTCCCTCGTTAATTTACTTACACCACCATCACTTCTCACTTTTCTTCCCATGTTTATTTTATAATAGAATAAAAAAATGGTTTAAAATGAGTATTGAAAATACTGTATTGTCCGCTTGCAACAAAATAAAACTATAAGAGGTAACACTAATTTTCCAAAAATAATCACTCACTAACAACACTGTAAAATAGTATTATTACTAACACTGTTTATGTACATCGATAATTGAATGACAATAAAGGAATACATTGTCCCAAATTTTGCATCCATGCGTAAGAAGCAGAAATATTTAAAAAAATGTATCATGCTAATTTAGGGGGTGTGGACTGATAACCGACCAATCCTCATGTCGCTTACATAAATAAGTTGGGATCAGTTGAATTACATGAAAGGGAGCTAATCTATTTATGCCAATTTTTTGCGAGAATGCGGCAACACTTATAGACAATAGTAAAAAAATATGCCGAAAATGTTCCTTAAATTCATTCATAATTAATACCTCGACTTCTGGGAACCTGCTCCAGAAGTTATAGCCCAAGAGCTTGAGACTCCGAGGGTGAAAGAGTTTTGTAAAATCTAATATTTATTTATTACTTTATTCTGAAGCTGTATATAACTATGCTAGTCAGCAGGTCAGGGATGGGGAAATCTGGCGCAGGTAAATTCAGCAAATTGTATCAAAAAGTAATTTCAGTAAAATGTTTTGTAGAGGTAGAAAATTATTCACAATATACAGTTCATGGAGTAGAAAAGTGAAAAATAATGGTCAGTCTGTCCACTGTTAGAACACGCCGTGTCAGCATCCCTGCGTTAATGTAGTGAAAATGAGGTTGATTTAAGAGCTTTATAAAGGTTGATATTTTACAGAATGTTTATTTGTTTAATATAATTCTAGAAAAATACAGTCAGCTCTCATTTTCATAGAAGCGACCTAGTCAGCAGCAGCTAGATTACTCCAATAAAATTAATAATTTTTTAAATAAAAATTGTTGCCTCGGTCTTAGCATGTGGTATTAATATGGAGGTGCTTCCTAAGTGTAAAACCGAAAAGTTAACCTTGTATGGCGGGGACGTTGGCCGCCATATTGGATAACAGATTTTCGCTATTACTCTGAACCCGTTGATTCTACCACACCATTATTAAAGGATCTTTTTTGTTTAAAGCTAAATTTCCCATTTCTCTTTATTGATTTTTTTTTGTAACATCAATAGTTTTTGAATAACAGGGTGTTAAAGTTTTTTTAAACGTTTTTTCAAATTATGTCGCAAATTGTTAGCTTTAAGAAAATAAAGTTATAGTCAATTTTTTAGAGCGTACAATTATCTAGAGAAATTTATCTGAAGTTTTTTGTTCTTATAGGATTAATAGTTTACGATTTACAGGGCGACAAAATGTCGCCGCTAGGTGCAGGAGCGCGTTGAATTACCAAATACTGCTACTCATACTCGACATCTTTCCACACCACCCAGAGTAGAGTTTTTCTGAATTATTCATGATATCTTTACGAACGATTCGTGTCTTTACTAGTGTGCAATCGGTATACTTTTTTATAGGCCTAACTTTTTCCAAGAGGACATTTCTCTAGAAAATAGAACAATATATTAAATTCCTTGAACTTTTCACAATTTAAATCAATGAATACATTTTTTCTACATATTAATGTCAAGTAAAACTTTTTAGTACTAAATACTTAAACTGCGAATAATAATAATTTGAATATCCTTACTTTTCTTTAATAAAAGATTAACAATGTATTTTTAATAAATAAGACAATAAATTTTCTATATGCAATAAAATTTATAATAAATAAATCATATTTAAAAAAATATATTTTCTTATTTATTAAAAATACATTAACTTTTTAATAATAAAAAAAATGTAAGGCCACACTACTTAATAGCAAATATTTACCTACATACAAAACATTATTCGTAGTTTAAAAATGTAATTTAAATAAAAAGTTTAAGTTGAATATACTTAGGAAAAATTCATTCAATAATATAAATTGTGAAGTGTTCAAGGAATTCCATTTATTGTTCTATTCTATAGAGAAAAAGTTATACTTATAAAAATAGGATAGTGATTGGACATTATATTATAAACACTAATCGTCCGCAAAGATATCGTGAATAATTCAATCGGAAAAAGAAAAACGTACCCACTGAAGACAGACAAAAAAACTCTACATCCTGGGTGGAATGGAAAGGAGGTCGAGCATTCGGTAGTTCAACGCGCTCGTACACCTAGCCTAGTGGCGACATTTGTCCCCAGTTTGCGATATATTTTGAAGAAACCGTTTCCAAAAGACTTCAACTTTCTGTAATTCAAAAACTGTTGATTTTACAAAAAAAAGAAGAATAAAAAGAAATGGATAATTTAGCTCTAAACAAAAAAGATCCTTAATGATTTTATCCTTGGATCAACGGTATCAGAGATAACAGCGAAAAACTGTTATCCAATATGGCGGCCAACGCCCATGCCACACAAGGTCAACTTTTTGGTTTTACACTCAGGAAGCATCCCCGTACTAATACCACATGCTAAGACTGAGGCTACAATTTTTGTTAAAAAATTTATTAATTTGATTGGAGTAGTCTAGCTGCAGTCTAGATCGGTTCTATGAAAATGGGAGCTGACTGTATTTTTCTACAATGATATTAAATAAACGAACATTCTTTAAAATATCAACTTTTATAAAGCGCTAACATCGACTCCATGTTCACGACAGTAACGCAGCGATGCTGACGCGGCGTGTTCTAACAGTGCGCAGACTGATGACTATTAATTTTAACTTTCTTACTCCATAAACTGTGATCAATTTTCTACCTTTATAAAGCACTTTACTGGCATTACTCTTTAATTCAATTTGCTGAATTTACCTGCGCCAGGTGTCCCCGTCACTGACTTGCTAACAGCAGCCTAGTTATCTACACCTTCAGTATAAAGTATAAGTAAATATTAGATTTTACAAGACTCTTTTCCTCTCGGGGTCGCGAGCTCTCGGACTATTAGTGACGGCGCGGCGCCGACGTTTTAAACACACCGACAAAGAACTTGAATGAGAGTGAAAAGTATAGAAAAAATTGAGTAACATTTTTATCAAAGAAAATTGTAGGTGCATTTCACTGAACTACAAACCAAAAAAAGGATGTTCTGTATATAATTCTGCCCTATGAAAAAAAAGTTTAGAGGAGATCGCCCGCAATTAGTTTTCAATTTATGTACAAAAAAAGGTCATAAAGAAGGTATTCGGCATCTTTTATTATCATCACAAAAAATTCTCAAAAATATTTCCTAAAGAGTTAAGAACATGAACCAATCTCACTGAATATAATTGGTTGAAATTTGTCCTACCTAATAGATGATTCGTTGAAATAATCAATCTAGTCAACGTGGTGTTCTAGGGGTGGAGTAACTGTTTCTTTGTCATAAAATTATACTGCACGACTCCGGCGATATACTAATCAGAAGCGGTCAGTCTCCTTTAGACGTTTTTGCGAACTTTTTTGTATCGCTGGATTTCAGATGGAACCTACTACAACCCTAAACCAGATACACTTTTTGGCAAATTTGTTAAAATCAAGGGTTGAAGCAGCAGTAATATTTAGAGTAAACGTGGATAACAAAATTGTCTACCTAAGTAAGCCAGACTTTGTATATGTAATCCTGATTATTGCTATATTTATATTTTATAAAACAGCATAAGGGTTGCTAAAGGGGTGTTCCGCCACTTAGCCTTAAACAAAGCTCTGCCGTAATGTCTGGGGTATTATTTGTAGCTAAAGCAACAAAGAAATTTTTACGCCTAAGCCATATTGACATTTTGGCGAATTTTTTAAAATCGAGGGTTAAAGCTGGGGTGCATCCGGACTATACAGCAAATGAAATTTCGAGAAAATGTTTACAGTAGTATTTGTAGAATACGTGGCTAACAGAATTATATACTTAAACCGGATTTCATTTAATTCTGATTATTTATATACAAGGGTTGGTGTTCCTCCACTTCCCCATTATGTAGGCTTTGAGAGAATGTTTGGGGTATTATTTGCGACTTGAGTGACGAAAAACCTTTTACGCCTAAGGCACTTTGACTCCCTGACGAATTTTTAAAAAACAAGGGTTGAAGCAGGGAGTGCATCCGAATACTGTGAGAGTAAAATATCGAGAATATGTTTAGAGTAGTATTTGAAGTAAATGCAGCTAACGAAATTTTATACCTAACCTAGATTCTTTTAATGCTGATTATTATATACAAAGGTTGTTAAGGGGTTGTTCCGCCACTTCCGTCAACTAGGCTTTGAGGGGATGTTTATGGCATTACTTACAACTAGAAGGACGAAAAAACGTTTACGTCTAAGACAGTTTGCCTTTTTGACGAATTTTTTAAAATTAAGGGTTGAAGAAGGGGGTGCTTAAGAACACTCTGCGAATGAAATATCGAGAATATGTTTACAGTAGTATTTGTAGTAAATGTAGCTAACAAAACTTTTAGGTCTATGTCAGTTTGAATTTTTTACGATTTTTTTAAAATCAAGGGTTGAAGCAGGGGGTGCATAAGTGCACTGTGTGCGATTGAAATATCGAGAATATGTTTAAAGTAGTATTTATAGTAAATTTAGCTTACAAAATGTTATACTTAACCCAGATTACATTTAATGCCGATTTTTTATATACAAGGGTTAATGAGGGGGTGTTCCGCCGGTTCGGCGAGAACAAGGCTTTGAGGGAATGTTAGGGGTATTGTTGGCAACTAGAAGGACGAAAAAACTTTTAGGTCTATGTCAGAGTGACTTTTTTACGATTTTTTTTAAATCAAGGGTTGAAGCAAGGGGTGCATAAGTGCACTGTGTGCGATTGAAATATCGAGAATATGTTTAAAGTAGTATTTATAGTAAATGTAGCTAACAAAATGTTATGCTTAACCCAGATTACATTTAATGCTGATTTTTTATATACAAGGGTTGCTAAGGGGGTGTTCCGCCGGTTCGGCGAGAACAAGGCTTTGAGGGAATGTTAGGGGTATTGTTGGCAACTAGAAGGACGAAAACACTTTTAGGTCTATGTCAGTTTGACTTTTGTACGAATTTTTTACAATCAAGGGTTGAAGCAAGGGGTGCATAAGTGCACTGTGTGCGATTGAAATATCGATAATATGTTTAAAGTAGTATTTATAGTAAATTTAGCTTACAAAATGTTATACTTAACCCAGATTACATTTAATGCCGATTTTTTATATACAAGGGTTGATGAGGGGGTGTTCCGCCGGTTCGACGAGAACAAGGCTTTGAGGGAATGTTAGGAGTATTGTTGGCAAGTAGAAGGACGAAAAAACTTTTAGGTCTATGTCAGTTTGACTTTTGTACGAATTTTTTACAATCAAGGGTTGAAGGAAGGGGTGCATAAGTGCACTGTGTGCGATTGAAATATCGAGAATATGTTTAAAGTAGTATTTATAGTAAATGTAGCTAACAAAATGTTGTACTTAACCCAGATTACATTTAATGCTGACTTTTTATATACAAGGGTTGCTAAGGGGGTGTTCCGCCGGTTCGGCGAGAACAAGGCTTTGAGGGAATGTTAGGGGTATTGTTGGCAACTAGAAGGACGAAAACACTCTTAGGTCTATGCCAGATTGACTTTTTTACGATTTTTTTAAATCAAGGGTTGAAGCAGGGGGTGCATAAGTGCACTGTGTGCGATTGAAATATCGAGAATATATTTAAAGTAGTATTTATAGTAAATGTAGCTTACAAAATGTTATACTTAACCCAGATTACATTTAATACTGATTTTTTCTATACAAGGGTTGCTAAGGGGGTGTTCCGCCGGTTCGGCGAGAACAAGGCTTTGAGGGAATGTTAGGGGTATTGTTGGCAACTAGAAGGACGAAAACACTTTTAGGTCTATGCCACATTGACTTTTTTACGATTTTTTTAAATCAAGGGTCGAAGCAGGGGGTGCATAAGTACACTGTGTGCGATTGAAATATCGAGAATATGTTTAAAGTAGTATTTATAGTAAATTTAGCTTACAAAATGTTATACTTAACCCAGATTACATTTAATGCTGATTTTTTATATACAAGGGTTGCTAAGGGAGTGTTCCGCCGGTTCGGCGAGAACAAGGCTTTGAGGGAATGTTAGGGGTATTGTTGGCAACTAGAGGGATGAAAAAACTTTTAGGTCTATGTCAGTTTGATTTGTTTACGAATTTTTTAAAATCAAGGGTTGAAGCAGGGGGTGTATAAGTACACTGTGTGCGATTGAAATATCGATAATATGTTTAAAGTAGTATTTATAGTAAATTTAACTTACAAAATGTTATACTTAACCCAGATTACATTTAGTGCCGATTTTTTATATACAAGGGTTGATGAGGGGGTGTTCCGCCGGTTCGACGAGAACAAGGCTTTGAGGGAATGTTAGGAGTATTGTTGGCAACTAGAAGGACGAAAAAACTTTTAGGTCTATATCAGTTTGACTTTTTTACGAATTTTTTAAAATCAAGGGTCGAAGCAGGGGGTGCATAAGTACACTGTGTGCGATTGAAATATCGAGAATATGTTTAAAGTAGTATTTATAGTAAATTTAGCTTACAAAATGTTATACTTAACCCAGATTACATTTAATGCTGATTTTTTATATACAAGGGTTGCTAAGGGAGTGTTCCGCCGGTTCGGCGAGAACAAGGCTTTGAGGGAATGTTAGGGGTATTGTTGGCAACTAGAGGGATGAAAAAACTTTTAGGTCTATGTCAGTTTGATTTGTTTACGAATTTTTTAAAATCAAGGGTTGAAGCAGGGGGTGCATAAGTACACTGTGTGCGATTGAAATATCGAGAATATGTTTAAAGTAGTATTTATAGTAAATTTAGCTTACAAAATGTTATACTTAACCCAGATACATTTAATGCCGATTTTTTATATACAAGGGTTGATGAGGGGGTGTTCCGCCGGTTCGGCGAGAACAAGGATTTGAGGGAATGTTAGGGGTATTGTTGGCAACTAGAAGGACGAAAAAACTTTTAGGTCTATGTCAGTTTGACTTTTGTACGAATTTTTTACAATCAAGGGTTGAAGCAGGGGGTGCATAAGTACACTGTGTGCGATTGAAATATCGAGAATATGTTTAAAGTAGTATTTATAGTAAATTTAGCTTACAAAATGTTATACTTAACCCAGATTACATTTAATGCTGATTTTTTATATACAAGGGTTGCTAAGGGAGTGTTCCGCCGGTTCGGCGAGAACAAGGCTTTGAGGGAATGTTAGGGGTATTGTTGGCAACTAGAAGGACGAAAACACTTTTAGGTCTATGCCAGATTGACTTTTTTACGATTTTTTTAAATCAAGGGTTGAAGCAGGGGGTGCATAAGTGCACTGTGTGCGATTGAAATATCGAGAATATATTTAAAGTAGTATTTATAGTAAATGTAGCTTACAAAATGTTATATTTAACCCAGATTACATTTAATACTGATTTTTTCTATACAAGGGTTAAGGGGGTGTTCCGCCGGTTCGGCGAGAACAAGGCTTTGAGGGATTGTTAGGGGTATTGTTGGCAACTAGAGGGACGAAAAATCTTTTAGGTCTATGTCAGTTTGATTTTTTTACGAATTTTTTAAAATCAAGGGTTGAAGCAGGGGGTGTATAAGTACACTGTGTGCGATTGAAATATCGATAATATGTTTAAAGTAGTATTTATAGTAAATTTAGCTTACAAAATGTTATACTTAACCCAGATTACATTTAATGCCGATTTTTTATATACAAGGGTTGATGAGGGGGTGTTCCGCCGGTTCAGCGAGAACAAGGCTTTGGAGGAATGTTAGGGGTATTGTTGGCAACTAGAAGGACGAAAAAACTTTTAGGTCTATGTCAGTTTGACTTTTGTACGAATTTTTTACAATCAAGGGTTGAAGCAGGGGGTGCATAAGTACACTGTGTGCGATTGAAATATCGAGAATATGTTTAAAGTAGTATTTATAGTAAATTTCGCTTACAAAATTTTATACTTAACCCAGATTACATTTAATGCTGATTTTTTATATACAAGGGTTGCTAAGGGGGTGTTCCGCCGGTTCGGCGAGAACAAGGCTTTGAGGGAATGTTAGGGGTATCGTTGGCAACTAGAGGGATGTAAAAACTTTTAGGTCTATGTCAGTTTGATTTTTTTACGAATTTTTAAAAATCAAGGGTTGAAGTAGGGGGTGCATAAGTACACTGTGTGCGATTGAAATATCGAGAATATGTTTAAAGTAGTATTTATAGTAAATGTAGATAACAAAATGTTATACTTAACCCAGATTACATTTAATGCTGATTTTTTATATACAAGGGTTGATAAGGGGGTGTTCCGCCGGTTCGGCGAGAACAAGGCTTTGAGGGAATGTTAGGGGTATAGTTGGCAACTAGAAGGACGAAAAAACTTTTAGGTCTATGTCAGATTGACTTTTACGATTTTTTTAAAATCAAGGGTTGAAGCAGGGGTGCATAAGTGCACTGTGTGCGATTGAAATATCGAGAATATGTTGAAAGTAGTATTTATAGTAAATGTAGCTAACAAAATGTTATACTTAACCCAGATTACATTTAATGCTGATTTTTTATATACAAGGGTTGCTAAGGGGGTGTTCCGCCGGTTCGGCGAGAACAAGGCTTTGAGGGGATGTTAGGGGTATTGTTGGCAACTAGAAGGACGAAAAAACTTTTAGGTCTATGTCAGATTGACTTTTTTACGATTTTTTTAAAATCAAGGGTTGAAGCAGGGGGTGCATAAGTGCACTGTGTGCGATTGAAATATCGAGAATATGTTAAAACTAGTATTTATAGTAAATGTAGCTAACAAAATGTTATACTTAACCCAGATTACATTTAATGCCGATTTTTTATATACAAGGGTTGATGAGGGGGTGTTCCGCCGGTTCAGCGAGAACAAGGCTTTGGAGGAATGTTAGGGGTATTGTTGGCAACTAGAAGGACGAAAAAACTTTTAGGTCTATGTCAGTTTGACTTTTGTACGAATTTTTTACAATCAAGGGTTGAAGCAGGGGGTGCATAAGTACACTGTGTGCGATTGAAATATCGAGAATATGTTTAAAGTAGTATTTATAGTAAATTTCGCTTACAAAATTTTATACTTAACCCAGATTTCATTTAATGCTGATTTTTTATATACAAGGGTTGCTAAGGGGGTGTTCCGCCGGTTCGGCGAGAACAAGGCTTTGAGGGAATGTTAGGGGTATTGTTGGCAACTAGAAGGACGAAAAAACTTTTAGGTCTATGTCAGATTGACTTTTTTACGATTTTTTTAAAATCAAGGGTTGAAGCAGGGGGTGCATAAGTGTACTGTGTGCGATTGAAATATCGAGAATATGTTTAAAGTAGTATTTATAGTAAATGTAGCTAACAGAATGTTATACTTAACCCAGATTACATTTAATGCTGACTTTTTATATACAAGGGTTGCTAAGGGGGTGTTCCGCCGGTTCGGCGAGAACAAGGCATTGAGGGGATGTTAGGGGTATTGTTGGCAACTAGAAGGACGAAAAAACTTTTAGGTCTATGTCAGATTGACTTTTTTACGATTTTTTTTAAATCAAGGGTTGAAGCAAGGGGTGCATAAGTGCAATGTGTGTGATTGAAATATCGAGAATATGTTTAAAGTAGTATTTATAGTAAATGTAGGTAACAAAATGTTATACTTAACCCAGATTTCATTTAATGCTGATTTTTTATATACAAGGGTTGCTAAGGGGGTGTTCCGCCGGTTCGGCGAGAACAAGGCTTTGAGGGAATGTTAGGGGTATTGTTGGCAACTAGAAGGACGAAAAAACTTTTAGGTCTATGTCAGATTGACTTTTTTACGATTTTTTTAAAATCAAGGGTTGAAGCAGGGGGTGCATAAGTGCACTGTGTGCGATTGGAATATCGAGAATATGTTTAAAGTAGTAATTATAGTAAATGTAGCTAACAAAATGTTATAATTAACCCAGATTTCATTTAATGCTGATTTTTTATATACAAGGGTTGCTAAGGGGGTGTTCCGCCACTTCGCGGTGAACGAGGCTTTGAAGGTATATTTAGGGCATTATTTGTAGCAAGTGTAGTCAGGAAAATTTTAGGTCTAAGCTAGATAGGATTTATGGCGTTTATTTTTTTGATTAGGGGTTGGCTAAGGGTGTGTTCTGCCACTTATCCCCGAACGAGGATTTTGGGATATGCTTAGGATATTATTTGTAGCAGATGTAGAAAGAAATTTTTTACGTCTAGGCCATTTTGCATTTTTAGTGATTTTTTAAAGTCAGGGGTTGTTTAGGGGTGCTCTATACGTTCGACGTAAGGGAGGCTTTGGGGGAGCATTATGAGTATTGGTACCAATCGATATAATAATAAAAAATTACTCTTAAGTCGATTTGCAGTTGATATTAATTTTTTCTTTTCATTTGAAATTCGTTCAAGTGAACGTTCGAAACTTCAGGTACATATTTTTTTTTGCTCAAATTTAAAATTTCCACGTTTCATGGTATTCTAAATCTATTTAAAAAAAAATCTAAAAAAAATCATTTAAAAAAATCTGTAAAGGTATTTACACAGAACTTCCCTCGTTATTTGTACATGGCGGTCACTCTAAAAAATTATTAATTATGAAATTACATTGAGAATAATAATCGAAATATAGTTATTGCTATTATTAAAAAGAAAACCTGATAACTTTTGGTCAAAAAAATATACAGTGTGCTCATCCAACAGCAAAAGTTCAATGCTAAATAACAGGTACCAAATATGTAAGGCTTGCGCAAATACCTTTACAAATGTCCACCATCGTCAGATCTGTGCGATCTGTGTAATGTTATTAGTGATCTTGACCATGTTTTATTTTCATGTTTCAAAAATAAAAACGCTACAGATATATTTATCAAAAATATTGTCTCATGTTGCAACACTATGGCTCCATTTAACTTAGTTAATCTCCTTTATATTGGCACTAAGCAAATTTATGAATTTATTATCGGTTTTTTGGTAGAAAGTAAAATAAAATTATAGGTTAGCTTTGTATTCCTCTCGTCTTTCCTCTTGTTTATACCCCCCTTCCCGTGGTCCTTCTTGTGATGTTGATTATAATTTAATGCCCTGACAGACCCCAGGGCGAGAAGCGTGTGACCCTGTAATTCCTCATTTTGTTCATTTCTTTCTACTCATTTTGTGTTAGGTTTTATTTTAGTATTCTATATTATAAAGTGCTCTTGTGTGACTGGCTGTATGGTCTATGACCCAAAGCCATAACAGAAAAAAAAAAAATATATCCACCATGACTGAATTATTTCTTGGGATGACCACCCTGTACATTTTTCAATAAAAGTATAATAGGTGAATATGCCAGATATTATTAACATCTGTCACATTTTCAATCCCACATTCACGTAATGGAGTGGAAGTATAGTGGTGGTTAAAAAATTTCAAATTTTTTTTTTCTGAAATAGGTTTAGAATGTCATGAAACGTAGAAACTTTAAATTTGAGCAAAAAAAAATGTTTTCATGTATTTTAGTGGTACAAAATTTTTTCATCTGTTTTAGCGGTGAAAAAATTTTGAAATTTTTTTTTTCTGAAATAGGTTTAGAATGTCATGAAACGTGAAAATTTTAAATTTGAGCAAAAAAAAATGTTTTCATCCATTTTAGTGGTAAAAAATTTTTCAAAAATGGTGAAAAAAATTTTCCTGAAATAGGTTTGGAATGTCATAAAACGTGGAAATTTTAAATTTGAGCAAAACAAATTTTTCGTCTATTCTATAGTAGTGATAAATAGATTAAAAATGTTTTCAAATTTTTTTTTTAAATTTTTCAAAAAAAATTTTTTTGAATAGTTTTAGAATGCCATGGGAATGTGGAAATTTTAAATCTGAACAAAGAAAAAAAATTCCATCTATTTTAGTGGTAAAATTTTTTCAAAAATGATAAATAAATTTTCTATTTTTTTTAAATAGATTTAGAACGCTATGAAACAAATTTTAATTTTTTTTTTTTAATTTTCAAAATAATTTTTTATTTGAAATAGATTTAGTATGCCATGAAACGTGGAAATTTTAAATTTGAACAAAGAGATTTTTTTTTATCAATTTTAGTGGTAAAAAATTTTTCAAAAATGGTGAAAAAAATTTTCAAACATTTTTTTTTCTGAAATAGGTTTAGCGTGTCATGAAACGTGGAAATTTTCAATTTGAGCAAAACAAAATTTTTTTTCACTATTTATTCCGTTTAGACAGTCCACCCTGTATATTTTCCAGTCAAAGTTTAACCATTTCTTCGCTGATAGTAGGGTCAACTACCTACCAAACTTGACTGCTCTCCGTCAAGTAGTTTTTTTAGTTAATGCACCAACAGACAGACAGACAGACAGACAGACAGACAGACAGACAGACAGACATACAGACAGAGACTGACGGAATTGAAAAACCTATATTTTCGAAATCTACGTGATCTGAAACGTCAGAATCCGAAAAAATCTCGGAGGGTGATTTTTTCTCGAATACAATACTTCCCTTCGGTATGCGAGGGAAATAAAAAATTATTGAAAACCACTACTATAGAATAGATGATGAATAATTTTTTATCGCTAGATTACATTCTAAACCTATTTTAAAAAATGCAATTTTTTAACCACTCGTCTGTTTCCACTCCACTACGTGAATGTGGAACTGAAAATGTCACAGATGGCAATAATACTTGGCATATGCACTTATTAGTTTTATTGAAAAATCTACAGAGTGGCCATCCCAAGAAATAATTCATCCCTCCACTATGGATGTAAAGGTATTTGCGCAAGCCTTCCATTTTTGACCAAAAGTTATCATGTTTTCTTTGTAATAGGGATAACTATGTTCCAATGATTATCCTCAATGTCATTTCGTAATTAATAATTTTTTAGTGAGTGACCGCCATGCACAAATAAAGAGGGAAGTTCTGTGTAAATACCTTTACCAATTTTTTTACTATTTTTGTTGTACTCACAGGTACAATATTATCGCACATACAAAGTTTCAGAATTTTAGAACTAAATACATTTTTAAACCCCCTCTTTAGTGTCTAAAATTTAAAAAATATTTTTCCACTTTTCTAACGAATATTCTCTGTTCATTTGCAAATTTTTAGAATTTTGTCCTCCTAATGTCCTGTTAAATGTACTTCAGGAGCAAGGAGGTTTGGGAACGTGTTAATCAAACGACGGTTCTAGGCGGAAGAGGCTTTATTACCGGTTCTTTTAAGGGGTTACAACTCTGTTACCAACATAACAATATACAGAGTTACCAACTGTGACACCTAACACTTGAAAATTGAGCACACTGTGCCGTATAAATATGGACCAAATTTTAAAATTACGACAGATGACAGATTACGACGTATCATACAGCAAAGGTAGGCCAATTAGATTAATGTATGAGTGACAAAGCGTCGAAAAGATACCTAATATTCTTATCCTAAGTAACAAATATATCTTATACGAGAATTATGATAATTTTTAATACAACTTTGTTTTGTTACTACATAAAGTTAAATATGCAAGAAACGCCAAGGAGTAATAAAAACTATTCCGGTGCACGAAAAATGCTTATAAATAATTTGCACACCAGCTGGAGGATTTTTGAGAAGAGCCATAAAAGGCATGCAACACAGTAAATTATGGCCTTTCTGACAAATGAAACAGCAAGCGGGACGCAGACCCTCCTTCGTTCCTTCGAACCGAGCATTTTATTCAGTTCTGCGAATATCAAATTTCGTGTGCTCGACTTATAAATATTTTCTGGCCCGTATTACGATCACCAGGAGGCAGTTTGCTGGAATTCTTAGCAGTATCTTAGGTTTTATTGGTATGATATGGAAATGGTACTTTTGTTATTTATTTTTTCGATTTATATGCAGAATTTCTCATCGGGCATTATACCAGTATACCGGGTGTTGATCGTTCCGTTATCCTTGTTACTTTAAACAAACTCTCTAATTTGCTTCAACGTGCAACATTACGATGGATTTTGATTTACCAAACATATCGGCTAGATTGATCATATTCGATCATCCCTGATGCTATATCACCCATCAAAGACTATTTCACAATCAAGGTGACGATAATAAACAAAACACAGTTACTTATAAAAACAACGAACTTTAGCGTAGAGAAAATACGTGTTTCAAATGTACAACAGCCAACAGGTAATAATGGTGATAAACTTTGTGTTAATAATACGGTTAAGGTATCAAGTACAAAGTTAAAGGACCTTCCATACCCTGAAAAATACTTGTTCCAACTTGATTCCAAATTATATAGCCACAAAAGCTAGACATAACACATTGGTAAAGAAAACAAAAAAGAATACTACCAAAATAAAATAAATACTTAATTCTGATAACCCAGGCAAGGCTGCATGGAATGCTGTCGCAGAAATATCAAACAAGCATAAGAATTTTAAAAATTTAAGTATAAATTATAAGGGGGTTATGTTATGATAGATGATCCTATCCTTGTAGCCTCAAACTTCAATATTTTTTTTATAAATGAAGTTATTAAGCAAATTCCTGCAGAAAACTTTATTAATAATAAACATACAGATACTAAATTTAATCAGTCTAATACATTGTGTTTAAATGTCAATAAAAAAACATTTTATGAGGTTTAGCAATAGACAGCAACCATGTAATCCAGTCGGTAAAGTAAAAAATACACCAGAAGCTCGCAAAAAATGTTATCTGAGAATTTTCTTCCAAAACCACAAAAATCAGTCCTGGGGGTGCCACGAAACCCCCTCAAAAAACCACCCCTTCGGTGAAAAAAAGCCTTATTTTACTGATAACTCGTTAACCTTTGAAGATATAAGAAAATTGCAAAATGAAAGCTTGACTAATTGCCTAAAAAAGTCCTCTTGTAATTTTCTTGTATATGCCATGGTTTTCGAAAAAAACGATATTGAAAAAAATTGCAAAATTTGTATTTTTAATGCGTACGAATTTTCATTTTTTGAAATTTTTTGCGCGCGACCTATAGAAAAAATTGAATTGCTCTAAAACCAAACAAGATAGGAAGAAAAATCAAAATGGGTTTTAAAGGGGATATAAAATACTCTCTTATGTTGCCATTTTTGAGGGCTATTGATATTTATTAGTACATAAAAATAACAATATAGTTATCTCTTGATTTTTTGTGCATCTAACTATTCACAGACCCATACAAAATAACTGACTATAATAAACGTTATAAATGCATTGTCTTTTAGTTCAAGGTAGTACTTCAATGCAGAAAAAGTTAGGAATAAAAATGTTCATATTTACCAATTTAACAGCATGTTAAAGTTAGCCAAAAAAAATCCAAAAAAGTCTGCATATTCAATTTTTTGATGACACTTTTTTAATAAATTGTTTAACTATTAAATGATTAGAAACAATAGTTATATGATGTATAAACTCAAAGAAAACAATTTTTGAGCTAAATATTCAAGATGTTTGGGTCTTTTTTTTAATTTTTAGGAAACAATAAAAAATTGGCCAAAATTTGGCTAACTTCAACATGCTGGTAAATTTGTAAATGTGAATATTTTCATTCCTAACTTTTTCTGCATTGAAGTACTACCTTGAACTAAAAGATAATGCATTTATAACTTATATTAAAGTCAGTTATTTTTTATGGGCCTGTGAATAGTTAAATGTGCAAAAAATCAAGAGATAACTATATTATATTGTTATTTTTATATACTAATAGATATCAATAGCCATCATAAATGGAAACACAAAAGAGTATTTTATATCCCCTTTAAAACCCATTTTGATTTTTCTTCCTAGCATGTTTGGTTTTCGAGCAATTAAATTTTTTCTATAGGCCGCGCGCAAAAATTTCAAATAAACGAAAATTCGTGCGCATTAAAAATTCAAATTTTGCAATTCTTTTCAATATCGATTTTCTCAAAAACCATGGCATATACAAGAACATTTCTTTAGGCAATTAGTCAAGCTTTCTTTTTCATAATTAGCATTTTTTTTATATCTTCAAAGGTTAACGAGGTATCAGTAAAATAAGGTTTTTTTCACCGAAAGGGAGGCTTTTTGCGGGGGTTGCGCATCACCCACAGAACTAATTTTTGTGGTTTTGTGATGTGCAATCCCTCCACTAACAGTTCCTGAAGGAAAATCTCAGATAACATTTTTTGTTATGGAAATCTTTATAATTATTGGACTAATGTACAAGTTTAAATTTAATTATTAACGAAACTTATCTCGAACAAATTTGTAACGTACGTTTCTTGGGTATTAACCTCGACGAATGTCTAAACTGGAAGAATTATGTGATTGAGAATTTAAATTAAATTAATTTTTTTATTTATTTAAAAACTTAAAAACTGTTCTATGTAAATAGCAACTGATAAATCTCTACCACGCTCGAGTTGAATCTACATTGAGATATGGTACTTGTTTCTGGGGTAATTCCACCCTCTAATTATTTTAATACAACTGGAAGGCTCACTCTATTAATGTACGAAACAAAAAAGACTTGTATGTGCCATTCTGTAAGTACAAAACATCCTCACATGGTTCAGATTATATTGGGCGTAAAGTTTTTAATCGTCTACCAGAATATTTAAAGCAGGTCATACCCTTACATCGTTTAAATTGGAGCATAAGCAATTTCTTGTGGAAAAATGTTAATATTCTGTTAATGAAAATATTGTTATGAAACCCTTTGAAACTGGAGATTGATACGCCTATGCCTAATAGTGACTGAAAACTTGTAGAAAGAGGTAGAGTTTTCTATCTAGAGTGTGGTAGGAGAAGATTCTCGATTATGTTTTAGATAACTCTAGAGGCAATTTCAGGGTATATAAGGCGAGATTCCACGGCGGAGAAGAAAGAAGTATATTAAAAAAAAGTTTTATAAAAGTGAAGAAGTTGAAAGGTGAAAGTGAGGTTAAATATCAAGTAAACAAAGTGTAAAGGTTACTTTAGTTCACTAAGAAATATTGTATAGTCAGTAAATTATGAAATAAAGTGTTATGGTTTACCCCTTGTTGAAATTATTTAAAACCCACGGATTCATACAGGGTGTTTTCTAGGGGCGGAAACACGTACCAATATGTTAAATTTAATTTAAGTGAGTTGTGACGATTCTAATACTTTGTATTGCCTTAAAGCAAAATGTACAAAATAAACAAAAAATGTAGTAAGAAATTCATGGCTGTATAAACCTTCAGAATTATGTAGAAAAGAATGCCAATTACCTCCGTTCCTTTAAGTTTGCCGGTGTCTGTACATTTTCACTCGCTCTAACTAAAACGGAACAATTTTCACCGTGTATCGCTACATATTTATTAGTAAAATGGGTTAATATACAGGACGAATTTTAATAATCATAGAAATATGATTTTTTTCTAAGGTTATGTCAATAAAATGTGAGAATTTGTAGTACATAGGTAATTATAGCAACCGAGAAACTTTTTTATCTCTTCAAATGGACACCAAGTATTTAAGAAGAAATAAAGGAAATGTGGAAACGTCGTTAATATTAACATGTCAGTGTATTTTTTAGGAAACTTTCTATCATTAAGTGGCTCCGTTATTAACTGATAATGGAAAGCGTTTTAGTGTTATCGGTTCCTTTATAATAGTTTCGGGTTTTGTAATATTCTATGAATACCGAAACTAAAACAGTTAGTTGTATCGACCGTCTAATTATATTTCAATAATAATTCCATGTATTCTATTTTCGATATTTAGATTAGTTTCGCTGGAAATATTCATCAATTATTTCGTGGCGATACAATTCAAATCTAATTCAATATCATTCTCATGTCAAATAATAGTCCTGCGAGAATTCCAGGAAAAAGTTTCAATAAACTTCGAATTACGGTACAATTTTCATTAATATGCATTTATTTTCTTGTCGTCCACTTTAGTCCGACTGGGAAATACAGGGTATTTCCCGTAAGACATAGGGTGTCCTAGTCTCAGGACCAAAATACACTCGGAACTTCGGGACCAAATTTCAAATCCTGGGACTAATCCCGAAGATTACGAAAATGGTCCCGGAATCGAAATAGTGCTCTTCAACTTTGCAATATATTTATTTCCACATCCACGTAGTGGAGGGGAAGTATAGTAATCCTAAAAAGAAATTCAATTGTTTTTGTGTTGAAATAGAATTAAAATGAAACATTCTTTATAGGATTTTGCAAACAACAGAAAAAACTATCTATGAGAACTAAAAGAAAAACTATGTGTAAAAATTGTAATGAAATATTTCTTTCGATAACCTGAATTCTGGTTATGCTAGAAAACTAAAATCCTAAAATGAATTTGTTTAATTTCTTATTTGACAATTCTCATTCTAACACTAGCATCCACATAGCCGCCTATGGCCATTCAGATTAATCTAGTATCTACATAACCCCCTACAATCATGAGAATTCAGTTAAAAATAAGAACAAAGGCCCATATGGATGCTAGTGTTAGAATAAGAATTGTCAAATAAGAAATTACAGAAATTCATTTTAGGATTTTAATTTTCTAGCATAACCAGAATTCAGTTATCGAAAGAATGCAAAGATTTTATTAATATTTTTATACATAGTTTTTTCTTTTAGTTCACAGAATAGGTTTTTTCTGCTGTTTGAAAAATACTGTAAATAATAATAATAATAATAATAATAAATGTCTTTATTTCCCACAGAAAGAATAATTTACAACATAAGTAAACAGATACAAAACAAACATAAAAATATTATAAATACACACTTATTACATAATAACTACAGATTAATATAATAATCATTAGAGGTAACATTGTGTCCTTTGCCTCGTATTAGTCTATCATATAGATGTCTGATAAGGGGTTGATAAAATAAAATTGATATATTCACTTGAACGTCAGTTGATGTCTATTGTAATGACATGTGATTGAGATGATTCCGTTGAAGGGGGCGGGTATTGAGAAGTTGGGGGGAAAATAAGTGGAGCAAGCTAATAACAGCTCAGAAACTCCATACGTATATGCTAGAAACCGATGCCTTAAATTTGACTAGGACGTCTGCTCCAAATTTTATTAAAATTCTATGACCAATAATTTCCACATACTGGAGTGCAAATATAGTCAAGATGGTTCCTTGTGTGACTCAGCTGAAAAATCTGGATGTGAAAGTAGTGATTCTATAGGTAACGGTTTTTCTAAAGAAAATATTGAACAGAAAACCCCGCACACCACAATAAAGTGGAAATCCGGCATCGGTTAAATTCGCTCAAATTTTGAAATGTTGCTCTACTGGCAGAGTAGATCAAAAGTCTCCATAGGCCCGAGTCTAAAAACACACCCTTCTACTCCATTTCACCCTCAAAAGGGGGTAAATATATCCCTAGAACAATATTTTATACTTTCAATAGTTATGAAAAATTCAGTCATAGAAATTGATTTATATTTTGACACTCTTCCACCCCCTACCCCTTTCCACCCCTTACGGAGGGTGTAATACCTATTTTTCGACCGATTAGAAAATTCGCCGTTCTGGAGAAATTTGTGGTCATCAGAGATCGGCAAGAGCTATTCCGATCCCTATTAGTACGGGAGCCCATCGACAAAAGAGGATCGGGCACCGCAGTTGCCGCCGCTTGTTGGAGATGTAGGCATCTGTAGGTACCATTTCCCCTCTTCGAGAGAGGGGCAAACAATAAAGGGCCGCTTAAATGTTGCCAAAGAATTCTGAAAAAATTCAGGCACATTTTTTGGGCAAAAGTAAGCATCTATTGTTTCTTGGTGTTTTTCCAAAGTGCTTCTTTCTCACGGAAAAAAATTAAAAATTAAATTTTAAATTAGTATTTTTTAATTTTTTTGCGGGAGAAGGAAACACTTTAAAGAAAAGGTTTAAGAGGCAAAAGTTGTTTATTTTTGTCTAAAGAATATGCATGAATGTTTTGGGATTTATCTACAGAAATTAAAAAAAGAATAGGGAAATTCTTGGAAGAAATTATTTTTGTCTGAAAAATTCTAAAAACCGGAAGACGTATTCTTTCGATACAAATTTTTCTCAAAAACGCTTCTTTCACCCTAAACTAATTAATCAAAATCTATGAATTATTATTTTTGCTATTTTTTTCGGGAGAAGGAAGTACTTCGAGAAAAAACACCAAGAAACAAAATATGCTTATATTTGCCTAAAAAATACTTGAATTTTTTCGGAATTTTTTGCTAACATTCAAGCGGTCTCTTGTTTTTTGCCTCTCTATCGAAGAGTGCGCGGTCACGTGACATGTCCTTGAGGGCGAAATGGTAGCTACAGATGCCTACATCTCCACCAAGCAGCGGCAACTGCGGCGCCCGATCAACTTTTGTCGATGGGCTCCCGTACTATGTTATTCTCTCTTCCGATCCATGAAGGTAAAAAATGCTGCCAATTTTTGGTGTCGGTGGCTATGCTTTCTTGTTACCATGGAGACGAGCTTATGTTAAGTGTCAAATAGATAGACAATAGACTGTTACTATTCACCATAAGATTGATTGATTTGCCAGCGTATGGTGGGCATTGCTGCCAATTCCGGGCATCCATGGAGGTTCGTTCCAACACGCAGCCTGGTCGTCCGTCGAATACGCCCAAAGGACGGCCAAACCGCGTGCCGGAACCAAATCTCGGATGTTTTATATACCGCCGGACCAGCTGCATACGCCGGGTTGGACATGCTTGTTGTCAGCAGCGAGAGCCGCATGACGCATGGGGTGGGAAAATAGGATGGGAAGTGTAGGTGTACGAGAGATGCTTCTTTCAAGTTTCCATGCTTCTAATAAGTTTCCATTTGTCATCATCGGCTGGGGTGTGATGCAGTTGTTTGCGAGATGCTTCTTTTCAGTTTCCATGCCTCTTTTAAGTTTCCATCTATCGTCATCTCCTTATTTTTCTTCTTCTAAGTTTTCTGCTTCTTGTGTCTCTGAATCTAGCAGCTTTCATTTTTATTTTATTTTTGTATTTTTTCACCCTTTTTTCCCTTTCTTTTTTTTTTCATTTATTAACCGCTCCACAAGTAAATAACCATCTACGGTCGAGTTGCTGGGGAAGGCCCTATCTCGCGGTAACATTATTATTATCACCATTATTATTATTTTTTTGCGCATTATGAGCAAAAAGGTCCGAAGGGATAGTTTGCTCACCCTGTATGTCGTTTCCTTGAAACGATCGGTTTCAATTTTGGGCAGTTTTTTCCATTTCAACACCTATATATTATGTTTATTACCTATATATTATGTTTAATATCTTTTCAATTGCCGCTTCTTTAAGACAATCGGTTTCAATTTCCGTCTTCCAAATTAATAATAAAATATTATGTTTTGAAACAATAAATCGAGCTGATAAAAATTAAGATGGTAAAGATCAGACAGAAAGATGGAATAGAATAATATCAATTAAAGATAAAAATAAATAAATGTATAGCTTATCTGTCTTCCTGCAGCGTGTTTTGATTACTGTTTTATTTTATTTCCTTTCCTTTTCTTTCTTGGGTTGAGTTAATATTGTCCCATTTAAAAACTTTTCACTGCATACAATAACTTTAGGTCACAACAGATATATTGCTTTGTAAACATATGTGCCTCATCTTGACACTGACTATGCTATTATTTATTGCCCATGAACCACTTGGGTCGTCTAGGGTGTACGTAGGTAGGGACACTGCACTTCACTTGAGCTTGTTTGCTTTATTTGATTTAATATTACCTATTAGAAAATCTTGTAATTATTAATTCCATATGAACTCTGTTTTTCTATTGAGGCGCTTCATTTCAAGCAGAATTTCTTACTGGTGGCTGAAATTTTTTCGAGTTTAACGGGATTTCTACCACTTTTTTACCGCTTTTTAGAGAGCATCTTAAAAAACACGTCTATTCACGACGACACTTAACTCTATTCACCATAGAAAAATGGTTAAATAATGAAAGGTTTGAAATAAACTACTAGCATTCTGAAATACACTTAACTTTTACGAGTTTTCGAAAGTCAATTCGCAAGTTATGGGAAATATGGATTCAGATTATGAAGCGTTAAAAAGAGAAAATAGTCGAAAAAAAAATTGTATGTTACGTGATCGAAAAACACTATTTTGTAGGTCTCCCCAAGCTTCCAGGGCTCGTCTGCGGCTCGCTCTAGAATTTGCTTGGGTCGACCTGCTAAACACCTCTTTCCGGTCATGTAATTTCTATATTTTTTTCGAAAATGTTACATAGTCACTAAGATACGCATATTTCGGATAAAAGCTGAGCAATTCAATTGGGGAAAACACTCCATGATAGGTGCAGGATTTATTCCGAGACACCCCTTTACCCTTTCCCACTCCTTCCGGGGTGTGAGAAGGACTTTGACCAATCCACACAGGTACTTCTCTTTGAAAAATATTATGGAGCCGTTATGGTAACGAACATTACAAACTTTCAAATACACATGTTTAAGTTATTTTTATTATTACCTTTTTAGTTTTATTTTATTTAAATGATAAGCTTGAACTCTATAGCTATTTGTATGACAAGGGAGAAAAGTGCATAATTTCCTCCCGCGGATAGTTTGATCCAGATCCAAGAGAAGAAATGGCACTTTGCTCTTGTGTAATACATATGTTTTTTTCTACGACCATTTACAGTGTTTTTTACATTGGTTTTACACATATTTTATTATATTTTCTTATACATGACAATAAAAAAACCAAATATGTCAAAATGTCATAATAGGTATTATATTTAAATAAGTAAACATTGTTAAAAATCAAAGTACATGGAACGTTGCTAAGGTTGCTTCTTGTTTTCAAAATAAACAAACTTCCAAAAAGTTTATAATAATGTATTCCGAATGTGAAGATGAAGTTCCTCAATCTCAAATCTATTACCGTTAAAGTCTCGTGAAAATTATGAAAAAGAGTACCAGCTATTTAAATGTTGGATGGAGACTAGGCAAATAAGAAAAATATGTGAAGAAGTGCTCCTATTTTACTTTTCCAAAAAATGCGCCGATTTGAAGCCTTCAACATTATGGAGCAAATACAGCATGATGCGATCTACACTCCAAATTAAAGATAATTCGACATTAAGTTTCCTAAATTAGTAGCTTTTTTAAAAAGAAAATCTGCTGAATATAAAGCCAAGGAAGCCTATACTTCTTCAAGGAAGGATATCAACAAGTTTATTGCAGAAGCTCCATATGAAACTTACTTACATGTGAAGGTAAGATTGATCGTTATTGTTTAATAAATAAAAACGTAACGCAGCATTTGTTATTAGAAAGTATATATAAAATGACAATTAAGTGACATTTTAGGCAGTTGTCATAAGTGCATTTTCCTTTTTCAGGTCATGCTTATATTTGGAATTGCTGGGGCATGCCGTAGCGATGATTTAGTTAATATGGTACTTGAGGATATCAGTGATATAGGCGCCATTTTGGTGGTGCAAGTATCTGGCTCAATAACTAATATCAAAAGGACATTTACAATAACAAATGAGATTTAAACAGAGTATCTGTATTGGATATGTATAGAAAATATCTGGACTGTAGGTCCCCTAAAACATGTCATTCTAGATTTTTTGTAACTTATGCTAAAGGGAAATGTTCAAACCAGGTAATTGGCAAAAACACAATTGCCAAAATTCCATACAGAATAGCAATATTTTTAAATTTGGATGATTCGAAAGGCTATACTGGACACAGTTTCCGCCGTACTTCAGCTACGTTATTAGTCAATGCTGGAAGTGACATTCTCACTCTAAAAAGACATGGGGGATGGCGAACAAACGCAGTAGCAGAAGGGTACTTAGATGATTCTATTTCTAAAAAATGTGAGGTAGCCAGCTAAATAATTACGGGAGAAAGTACTACTTCAAGTACCAAAAAACGTTGTCCTGTTTTTGAAAATTTTGTTTCTACAAGTACTTCATCAGCGTTCAAGACTTTGGAAAACAACAAACAGCAACTAATTTCCACCAGCAGAGCCAATATTTCTTCAGGGGGAATCTCCATTAGTAATTTAACTAACTTTACCATAAATTTTAACAATATTTAGTTACTGATGTTAATTTAAACCTTGATTTAAACTGTTTTCAATTTATATAAATAAAAATAAGTAATAAAAAATCTGTTGCAAAGAAAAGCATAATTATACATTTTCAGGAAGTTTGTGTATCAATAAAAGAAGTCTATACACTACTATGACAGCTATTTGAAGTTTTTACTTGTTTGCTTCCAGAGGGAGCAAAGTATTTTCCTCCCTAGGGAGGCAAAGTATTTTCCTCCCGAGGGAGGAAAAGTACTACTTTGCTCCCTAAAATGAGGGAGAAAATAGTATGTAGGGAGAAAAAAAAACAACTTTTTTTTGCTTATATATAATTATTTTTAAAAAGCACCTATTTTTGCAGTTTATTACCTAAATAACTGTTTATTCTGAAAAGACAGATTTCCTTGGCACCCAATGTACATTTGCTGTTTTGAAAATATCGATTTACAAACGTTAGTATCCAGATATACAAAAATAAAAAACAACTCAATAAGTATTCCCCATGTTTCGTTCTACTTATTGAACTTTGTCGGTGATCATAGGTCACATAAAATCCACAGTATTTTCTAACAAGTCAAACGTTAAATTCGAGTTTGATGATATGAAAAAACTGGGAAAGTCCGCCATAATCAGCATAAAAATTCCACTTTTGTGTTCACTGGACGTACTGTATAATCTGAATTAAACATTATATTCTCCGGTTACTGTAAAAACCCGTTCAATCAAGATTGTATTTAAATCGAGTACACAAGCTAACTTTCAAATCAGAGAATGATCCTAAATGGTTCAGTTGCTCTTGCCAATTCTGTTCCTAGGAGTGATTTGATCCGCAGGCAAGACCTGCAATACCTATCTAATTTTTTTAATTACTTTTATTTGCTGCGATGTAATGCGTTACATACATATAGGGAGATCTTGAAAAAGAGGACTGTTTTTCGTAAGAGATTTTAAATCACAAGACTAGTTAATAGTCCAAGCTCCTATAACACAAATACCTCAGAAAACACCAACAATGAAACATATGAGAAATGGTAGGAAAAATTTAAGCCCCTCTGACAAAGTTTCATTTGTTATTTTATATATATTTTTTTTTAGGTTTTGAAAACCACGAATATAAAATACATTTACAAATGAAAACACCAAATTGAAATATTTAGTATTTATTGAGAAGAATATATAGGGTGTAATCGGTTTCATGCCATTAAAAAAAATGGTAATGGGGACCAACTAGACAAACAAAAAACTTTTATGACTTTTCCCTCTAGGGGCACTTTGAAAAACACTGATCTAGGTTAACATATTTAATATTATGGTAGACAACTATTGAGAACCACTGCTTTTCTTGGTCGATGGACTTGTACTTCCCAATTATACAACTTTTAAATTGTCATAAAAAAGTGCTGGCCGCCACACGCGGTGTCAAAGGACCGCCTTTGATATACCGCCTCAACTGAACTGAGGCAAGTATAAAGAGGTAAATAATTCGTTCTCTCTTCGTGCACAATTGCAAGCAAATAATGGCCATAGAGGTTTAAACAGAGCATTTCTTTACATGTGTGTTTTTTAATTTGGAACAAAATATTGGATTGTTTATAATTTAAAAAATTTAAATGTGGTTTATTAACATTTGTAACATAAATGAGTGTCCTGGGTTAAAAGCTTACTACCTACCTAAATGATTCAAAATCTCTGCATCTGTATCAATACACAGTTCGGTACGTCGAATTAACTACATACGCACTTCGTTCAACACTAAACACTAAACTATCAACTAACGTTGTCAATAAAGAAAAATAAAATAAAAACTTGGTACAAAAGCCAAAAAGGAATACAAAAAGAACGAACAAGTAAGTTGTGTCTGTACGTAATCAAGAATTTGACAACTTGAACGGTAAGTCAATAAAATAAATCTTAACTATAAATACACAATGACGCGAAATTCAAAAATAACAAAAACAACGAACGGCGGGTTGGACGTGTGTACATAACGAAACATCGACAGTAACTAAAATATTGCACAAGGGAGAGTTAGAGTATAGTTTTCTTCAGATCAGATCTAGATCTAAACCTACCTCAATATTCCAGCAGTTCTCAAAAATTTTTATTGAAAATTTGCGAAATTTTTGTTCACTTTTTTTTCTCCAAAACTATGAGCTTTAGACCAGATGTTATATAAGGTTTTTTTGTTTGTCTTGTCGTTCCCTACTTCCAGTTTTTTTTAATGACATGAAACTAATTACACCCGTATAGTTTTTGAAAAACTGTGTCTGACCGATTTTGTTAATTAACACCTGTCAGAAATCTTTTCATGCCTTCATTTTTCCACGAAAAATACATCTCATAACACCATGTTTTGTTTGTTTTTTTTTTATGAAGCTTAAGACCTCCTCTATCTAGTGAAATTGATCTGACAATGAGAAAACGTCTTTTACTATGTAAGATTCCATTTTATTTGAGCAGAATTCATCCATGAGATGAACTGAAGATCTGACTGTTGATATCAAATAACAACTTCTTTTTATAATATTTAAGACAAAGTTAGAAATCCGCCTTATGGATAAAAATTAGTCTGTTATCGAAAAAATGCTTTTTACTATATCGGATTTCATTTTTTAAGCGCCTCGCCCACGTTTTCTATGAATATAGTAAGATCAGACCACTTGCATGACATAACACCTTAAATTTTTTCTTTACAAATGAGTTTTAGATACCCTTTATGCATTAAAATTGATCTTTCATAGAAAAAAATGTGTTTTACTATAGCAGACTTAATTTTTTAAGCGCATTCGTGAAAAAATCACCCTGCATTTCTTCGCATTTTCACGTTTCAGAGTATGTAGATTACGAAAGTGAAGGTCTTTTAATTCCATCAGTCTGTCAGTACTGTATCTAAAAAGTATTTGACGAAGAACAGTCAAATATGGTAGGTAGTTGATATATACAGGGTGTTCCTTAATGACGTGCTAATATTTCACAATTGATTATTGAACTAACAGAAAACAACGAATAAAAATAGTTAGAATAATTAGAAATTAATAATAATTTTGGAGTTCTTCAAGGAAGTATTCTAGACCCCCTTCTTTTTATCATATATATTAATAATATGAATTACCACATCGATTCTGAATTTTTAAATTTATTTTCTCCTCTTATTTCTACTAGCAATACGAATTTAATTGCTGCTATTGAGAAAATGAATAGTGAATTAAAAAAATATTGAAAAGTACCTTAGTATCGGAAAACTCAAACTCAATGTTACAAAAACTAAATTCATGAAATTGATTGAGGAAGCCGTTACTCTGTGGTAATCCATAATTATAACGAAATCAAATAAAACACTACTATGTTTTTTACCACTATATTTGCACAAAACGTGACTGCGGTTTCAACCCTTTAGGTCATTTTCAAACGATGATTCAACTAAGAATGAAATACAAAAGATTTGGTCCCTATTTATAGTTTAAGCGGTACATCGAGAAAATCGGCAAAATCTGACGGTTAATGCAGAAAGCAAGAAAATTTGCATGTGATTTGTACACAGTCATTGTATTAAATTTACCCGCAGCACTTCGATTTCCGGACATGTAAATCCAAAATGGCGGCCAATTTGTAAAAAAGTAACTTTTATTACGACGTAAAAATTGCGTTATAATTGGGGTGATGACATGATGATATAATAGAAGCGTTTGAGTATATTGCTAGCCCAGGTCTACCACCTACCGAACGAATAAATATTATTCCCTTCTGAAAAGCACCTTTTTAACGAGCCCCAAGTAAGAACAAGAAATCCAGTTGAAAGGTGCATCGGTGTTTGGAAAATGCGATTTCCTGTTCTTTCCTTGGGGATTCGACTGAAGGTCGAAAGTAGAAGCCATTGTTGCAGCAACTGCCATACTGCACAATATAGCATGTTTGTGGCATTAGGAAAGACCACCAGTTGATAACCAACAGCAAGAAGCTATTAATATTGTCAATGAAGTGGTGGAGGAGAATATGGGGGATAATAGGGTGATTGGCAATGATACAGTCACATTACAGTTAATAAACTATTTTAATGGACTTTTGTGAAAAATGTTATGTAACAGTCTTTTAGGTTATAAACGCTCCTAACACCCATTGTACATCATATGGTGACGAGTATGTTTGTTCGTGAGTGTAAAAAATAAAGAAATATTTTAAAAATTAATTTTTTATTTTAAGAAAACTTAGCTTTTACTTAATATCGTATAAAATGTGTAAATACAAATAAATAATTGACATAATAAAAAAATATTAAATAAAGGTAATTTTTTAGAACACGGTCCTCTGCAATTATAAGAGGGGAATTTGTAGATAATTTATAACTTTTTGTTAAGTAACGTCGCCTTTTGAATTTCTAATATTTTCAATTTTGCTCGATGATATTGTCCCATAAGCTCTATTACCACATCTGCTTTTCTCTTCATATTCATCATCTCCAATTCATGCTTTTCTCTCATAAATTTGAGTTTTTGGCCTTGTTCTTCTTCCATAAAACGTGCCTTTGCTGCTTCTACAGCAGATTTTGCAGCTGCCCACTAGGAAACTCTGCTAATTGCAGCTTCAGACTTGCATCGAGTATTCTACTTAAGGGCTTTAGACTTACTTGCCCTTATCATGGCCGGACTGTACTTTCACCAATTTCCTGATTGATTTTGACTTTGAGACACTACAAAAGTAAAAAAAAAGTGTAAGAAAATCTGTGACGTAGGTACCTATTATTTACTTTTGCTAATTTCTACTGTAATTTCTATCTGTGGCTGAATTTCTTTCCTGTTTTCGGGTAGAGCTTCAGTATGGAGCTGCGATGGGCTTGAAGTGCAGGCATATACTGAAAAGGAAATAACTCGAATATGGACTTATATAAGTAGTGCGAACAACTTACTGTGGTCTTCTAAAACGTCCAGAGATACAGCTTCTTCAATAATTATTTCGTTCAAATCTTCTTGGCTTGAAACAGACTTAAGAGCTTGATTCTGTCCATCGGATTGCTCCATTATTGCTGGAATAAAATGTTGAAATGATTTGCAAAAGAAACTTATTTTTGTAGACTAACAATTTTTAAACAGATATGTTCAAAGTATATTTGTATCAACTTATTTGTATCTCTATCAAACTGTGAAATGTCTCCATCAATTTTGCTCGAGCCAAGAATTTCTTTGACTTCCTCATCCAGTATCGTAACTTTGGTTTCTCGATAAAGACCACCACCAGTACCTCGCACATACAATTTTTCATCAGGGAACTTCTTTTTCGTTCTCTTTTTAATATTATCGTTTTTTTGGAACTTTATCATTACGGGAATTCTCTCCAGAAATACTATTAAATTCACTTTCTATCTTTCGCCAAGTCTCCTTTCTGGAAATTTGCTTGCGAATCAGAAAGCTTGAATTCGACGATATTTCTATATTTTCTTACCGAGGAGATTAATATAGACTCCTCTTTGACAGAAATGTTTGCAGATCTTTTTCTATCATCCATATTCTCTCAAAACAAAAACTAAGGTTCACGATTGTATTGTAAAACTCTTGAATATGAATCACAGGTAACTATCATGAATGCCGAATGTCTAATGTCCACAAACTACCCACTAGTTTGTGCTAATGTCACATCACAAATTCTTCAAAATCTACAATGTGCAAACGCCGACACTACCAACTGACATTTGAAAGTAACAGAACCTAGCACTACTGAACCCGGATGAATTACGCTTTACAGAACGGGAATATACCTGAGCTAAAGTTGATCTTGAGCCGTGGCTCAGTTGAACCTACGCTGAACCTGGTATTGTAAAACTGGCCCTTAGACCAACATATCAAGCAGGTCAAATCTAGGACAGATCTGATGTTTTGGAAAGTTCACCAGAGTCAAGTGAATGGGGATGGAAAATTATTGAAAATGGATGGAAGCCCATCTGGTCCAAATTGCCAGGAATCTGACAAGGTTGTAGAGAGCTAGAAAAATGCGGTTGTTCAAGCGATTGTAATACCATGCGTTGCCTATGCAGAAAAAATAATTTCACCTGCACCCTTAAGTGCAAGAAATGCAAAGGAAAATGTAGCAGCAAAAGGTATAGGGCCTTCTACATTTATTGAAATACTTTCTTGTTAGTTTCTTATTTTTTAATTACAAGCCATATGATTCCAGTAGCGATGACGAGGAAACTGTTATGATTTTATTTTGTATTTTGTTAATAAAAGCCATCTTTCTAACTTCAGAATTGTATTTTTGTTATAATTCCTTTAGAATTTTATTTTTTTGACATCACCATTGGAATCAGCGACCTCAAATTATACTTAAACGATACCTCACATAACATATTGCATTATTTAAAAAATATGTTAAAGTTTAAAATAGCCGCCGAGTTTTTAAACAAATTCTATTATTCTTGCACTATGACTATTTTTGTTACATTTGCTAACCTTAAAGCGTTCACCTACAGTTTGATAACAGTCTTTGGATATATTTTTCTTTTGTTTTTAAACATTTTACCCGAATTTTTTAAAATGGCTGCCATTTTTGTCTATGAGGTCAGGGGTCAAAGTGCTGCGGGTCAAATTACTTCTATAAATATACAAAGCATACATGCCAAAGGACTTGCTTTCTGCATTATTCGTCAGATTTTTATGCGTACCGCTTATACTATTAAATATGTTTCTAGAATTAAACAGATTAGAGAATTATGAAAGTACATAGGTAGTTTATGATATCCTAACTATCTAAGGGTGGGGTTTCTCAGGAATAATAATTACATTTTGGTGGCAGTAAAAAGAGGCGAATACATAATATCTAATTGATCAATTAACAAAATTAAATCATCCTTATTATTGTATTTGTATATTTCCAACGCTTCTAACAAATTAAGTTTCAAACCTTTGCTAGCATAGTGTAGGATTTCCATATTATTAATATCTGGGAAGTTATGTCCACTCTGTAACATGTGATTAGAAAAAGCAGAATCTGTTTTTTGTAGTCTGAAGGACCTATAATGATCGAGGTATCTGGTTCTAAAAGTACGCCCGGTCTGTCCTATATATATGCTATTGCACTCTGAGCAATTTAACTGGAGTTTATAGGTTAAATTTTGTAATAATAAATTTCATATTCATTAACTAATACATACTTATATATTATTCTTTATTTTATTATTTTATTTAATATTTAAAAAACTCGCAAGTCGCATACTCACGAAATCCTACATCATTATAATTGATGAAAGAGTTTCTATAGGAAATGTAAAAGTCTACAGGGTTATCCATTTGAAAAAACTGCCGATGGCAGGGTAGTTGTTGAAAATCAAAGTACGTCACTGAATAGAATAAAAATACTACAAAAACTTTTGTTGAGGGTATGTTCTTATCGAACTTATAGTTTAGCCAGAAAACAAATGTTTCCACAGATTTACCCAACCCTGTATGTACTTCAGGTTCCAGTAAAAAAAATTCTTCTACCCACATACTTGTTTTAATAGATTTTTTTTATTCCACTAATCGTGACATTTCGTGATTAGTTTGTTTGCCAACATAAACAGGAGCCGGCCCTGCAAATGTCCCTAACCTTAGTCAGAAATCTATCAAGCATCTGTGACGTAACGTGAATATTGATTTTGTGACGAAATACTGGAATTAATGAACTGCACATGACATGCGTTACATCTGATTGACGACAACGTGTTAATGGGAACCTACCTCCGATGAATTAATTTAATGTACTCCCATTTGTATCCAACCGTTTAATAATTCACTTCCTAAACGGAACTTTGGAAAGGCGAATAAAAATAACTGTAGACGGTTTGTTTTTAACTCGATTCTATTGTTCAATATATGAATATATTGGTCCTATATGGATTATATATTGGTGCAATATTGGTGCTACTAGGGCTGCGTATCAGAAAAAATTATACATTTAAATTAAATGTTATGACATGACACACATTTTTAAAAAAAATCAGATTTGACGCATATGTGGTGCATAGGCATAAATAGTTTAGGATACATTAGGATACGATTTCAAATATATTTTAAAATTTTCAAATTTAATTATCTGGATGAAGAATATATAAAATTCAAAAAACCTTACATTGCTGGATAGAGAAGTATAAGCCCTTTTAAATGAGATATCACACGCACCCTCGACCCTCGTACCATTTAAACATTTTAAAGCTGTCACTTCAAGGGGGTTGAATGGGGAGCTATAAAATTATGCTCAAAAAATGTAATTTTATAATTAGAAACTATAGATAATGAATTTATGCATTATTTCCTCACTGTATAACGAAAAATAGTGAAGTAAATCTGTAAATATTTCTTTTCCGCAAAATCCAACAAGTATTTTATTCATTTTCTTGGTAGTGCACGAACCGTGTCATTGAGCAACTATATAGAAAAGTTTATCGAATATAATCGAGTGAGAAGAATATCCAATACCGCCAAATACCGTAACAAAAAACATACTGATGAAATGTTGGTATGCTACTTGGAAGATATCGTTAATGATTCTTGGTTCATAATAATTTTTTGGAATATTTTTTGTTAAAACCTAGAAATACTCTGCAAGTTTCTTAGGATCTACCGAATTTTCTATAAAATTATTGAACATTGTACCATATACTCTTCGCATTTTAAAAATTCATTTAATTATTTATGTGTAACTGCTATATAGGTACCAGTAATCAGTATTGTTGGTATCGACGCCTACTACGTTGATATTTCTTATAATAAATAACGTCGCCGATTGATAAAATGCGAGGTTTATTTTTGTGTCCGGGATTTTTAAAATTTTTAATTTAATTTTTATTTTGAATTTTTCTTTTATTACAAGATTAACTTAAACCTATCAAGTTCAAGATATTTTTTAAAACTCTTTAAATACATTTCAGAAAAATATTCATTTAATATGAGAAACAGCACCGGATCCTTCGCCATTTATTAGAACACAAACGGACTGTGTTCTAAGCAATGGCGAAGGATCCGGTGTGTAATAATGAAACATGAAAATCTTCGAAACGGCATACCCGATTTCCACCAAACATGGCTCAGTACTACCAGCTCTTGAAACAAAGAATTTGAGATCTTGGTTTCCGTTATATACGCCAAATTTCAAGTTTCTGAATTCTTCAGCTGACATAACTTATTTTTCCCTAATACCCCCTAACCCTATAGCGAAGTAAGTTTAAAATATAATGTGTACCAAATTTCAAGTCAATGTCTTCAACCGTTCCAGGAAAACGTGCCCACAAAAAGAAAGTTACAGACAGACAGAATCCTGTTTACTTTTGTAGTCCTTTAAGAGCTCGGCGTTTCATGAGATTCTAAACCCATTTCAAGAAAACATGTTTTTAAAATTTTTTACATTTAAACAATATAAATACTTAGAGTCCGGCATGTTGCACGCAGTGGGGTTAAAAAAATATTTACCATTCAAAATTCTCTACACGTTTTTTACTTCCCTCTCATACCTAAGGGAAGTATTGTATTCGAGAAAAAATCACCCTCCGAGGTTTTTTTGGATTTACACGTTTCAGATCACGTAGATTACGAAAATATAGGTTTTTCAATTCCGTCAGTCAGTCTGTCTGTCTGCCTGCCTGCCTCTGTCTGTCTGTTGGTGCATTATCTAAAAAACTACTTGACGGAGAACAGTAAAATTTGGTAGGTAGCTGCAGCTATTGTCAGCGAAGAAATGATCAAACTTTCACTGGAAAATATACAGGGTGGACCGTCTAAGGGGAAAAAATAATGAAAAAAAATTGTTTTGCCCAAATTTAGAATTTTCACGTTTCAAGACATTCTAAATTTACTTCAAAGAAAAAAAATGTTTTAAAAAGAAAAATTTTAAAATTTTGTCAAAGAAAAATTTTTAAAATATTTTAAAACATTTTTTACTACTATGGAATATGTGATGGAAAAATTATTTTGATCAAATTTAAAATTTCCACGTTTCATAACATTCTAAACTTGTATTGAAACATATTCTTTATAGGATTTTGCAGACAGCAGAAAAAAATAACTATCTATAATAACTAAAAGAAAAACTATGTGTAAAAATATTAATGAAATATTTGCATTCTTTCGATAACCTGAATTCTGGTAATGTTAGCAAATTAAAATCCTAAAATGTATTTGTCTAATCTCTTATTTGACAATTCTCATTCTAACACTAGCATCCACACAGTCCCCTACGGCGATGCAGGTTAAACTAGTATCTACATAACCCCCTACGAACATGAAGATTCAGTTAAGAATGAGAACAAAAGCCTAAAATGAATTTATTTATCTACCTTGTCTTAAAAATTGTTCATTCTAATGGATTACATGTTTATGAAATCTATCATTCTGTTTCTTGGAAATGCTTAGCCTTTGAAACGTTTTTCGCCCTTATTCTGCAGTAATAAAAGACATAAAGCCGCCCATAAACATTCTAAACATATTTCAGAAAAAAAAATTCAAAAGCAAAAATGTTTTGAAAATTTATTTACTACTATACCAAGAATAACTGGGGGAAAAACATTTTTTTACTCAAATTTAAAACTTCCACGTTTCACGACATTCGAAACCTATTTCAGAAAAAAAAAAGTTCAAAACTTTTTGAACATTTTTTTATCAGTAGAAAGGTGGGAAATGTTTTTTGCTCAAATTAAAATTTTCCACGCTTCATGACATTCTAAACCTATTTGATAAAAAAAATTGTTTTGTAGTGAAAATTCAATGACGATTCATTCATCTGGGTAGGACCTATGAATTTTTTCGTTCTGGTGTTGGTATTTTAATTATTACAAGGTGTTGGAGGGTTGTAGGAAAATTTCCTACATTCTTCCAAATACGTTTCAGAATAATATAAAATCCGTAAAAAATTCATACAATAAAATCTAAGTAATATCAGAGTTGTTTTATCTTTTAAAAAATTCATTATATACTGTCTTTTTAAATATTTCCTATCTATAAATAGGGGTGATTTTTGCATTTTTTTTAAAAAGTAAAACATATGCTCACCTAAAATTTCTCAAAATTCAATTTGAGCCCTATAAGATTTATTTTGCTCTTTTCCTTGGTCCGCTATCTACTATGCAAAAATAGGCGAATTTTAGGCCCTTTTTGTGGTCACTCTTTGTAAAGTTTGTAAATTTTATTATCTTTCGAAACTATTTTCTGCTGCATAATAATTTTGGTCATTTTAAAGTTATGTTATGCCTTTAGCTTGCCGTTTTTGCCAACCTGATATGTATTTTAGAATTAGTAGAGTTAGAAATAAAATATTTTTATAAAGGAAGTAGGTAATTACTTTTTAAAATTCGGGGATATTTTCCACTTCTGCCTGATTTCGGTCATTTTTTTGGCCAATTTTTTTATGAAAAACTTCAGGCCACTATACTCTTATTTATTTACCCAAGACCAACTTATAAAGAAAAAAGTAGCCGTAATTTGGCCAATTTGTGTAATTATTTTGATTTTTCTTCTTATTCGACCAATTTTGATCAACTATAATGGCGTAAGTTTAATTTCGACTATTTCCAAAAATCTGCCTCGAGAGTTTTGTAGCCAGAAGTCTGATGATTATTAAAAAAATAGTTATTTACATTACTAGATGCGAAAGTTTACTTTTAGGTGTGAGGTGATTCTTTAATAGCCGAAGTGAAGCCGAGGCCTTACAAGAAACACCGAACACCTAAAAGGGCTTTCGCATCGTGTAATGTATTAAACTTTTTCTACTACCGAAAGATATTATGGGATTCATTCATTTAAAACTAATTATTTCATGATATTATTTGACATGTTTAATAAATTTTATAGTATAGGAGGCTGTGACAATTGTTTACATGCCAATGAGACAATTACTATCTGTCACCGAGGTTTATGTTAGAGATTTTAATTTCTGGTAGTTTCAAATTAAAAAATTATTTTTATTAAAATAATACCTTAATTCAAAATTGTTTAGTTGCATTATTAATTCGTTTAAACAATAAATTGAATTTCGTTTGTTTTTTTTACTTTTCTGTCCTGCTCCCGAAAGTTTGAATGTTTACTTTCGTTATCATGGGTGTCACTAGGGTTGCAAAGTTAATTTATGTATTTATATAGACGGTAGTAGAAAAAATGTATTGCGATTGGACAAAAATTAAAGGCTGTAGAGAAGTTTCAATGGTAAATTATTTTTCAGCCGCACTGCGTGGCAGTCGGAATGTTCCCGATTTAAAATAATGAAATACAACAAACATTACAAAAAAAATTTCATTAACATCAGTGCTCTTGTTGTGGATTCCGAAATTTTGACGACATATTGGTTTAAATGACTCAATGGATTAACAAAACATCGACCTAGACCACGCGATTGACACTTCCTTGAACAACACCTATCAATACAGTCACATTTAAGCTTAAAGCGAGCTTCTTAAAAATCCATTTTTCGAGAACGCTTTCTTTCCTGCAACCGTATTGAATTTCCATACTTTGTTCTATGGAACTATTTGCGCGGATTTCTCTGTTCGGATTATTTGGAAAATAAATATTTATGTATATAATTTGCACACCAAATCGCAGCATTACGTTTCTGCGTAAAAGTAACCGCAATATTAAGTTAAAGCTGTCTGGCGGCGGCGTATTGTTGGAAATAATACTTCGGGTATAGACCAAGGGATCTGGGTGCATGCGTTTCGATTATTTCGAAAGCAGTACTTTTGGAATCAGTTTAGGAGACAATACCGATTATGAAAATCCGCGTTACCAGACGGGAACCTGGTCGGATATTGTTTAAAACAATGTTGTTTATAGTAAAAGGAAATATTACATTTTTTCATTCAAATTATTTTTTAAATTTTTTTGATCGATTTCCAACTAGAAACGTTCAAGAACTTTTTTCGTAAAGTTGATATTAATATATTATATACAGGGTGTCTCACCGGGAACTGAATCGATCGATATAGAGAAAAGTACGCATCAGACATTTTTGAAAATTTAGATAGTTACTAATGTCGGTGTGGCCAATTCAACTAAAATAATTAGAAGCAGGGGATACTTCCGGTTATACCGGAAGTCGATACCAACTTGCTTATTTTAAATAGAACACCCTATATATTTTCGACTTTTCGAGATGACAATACAATTATGAGTTCAGGCATGTGACCCTATATCTAAACCCAGTAGTTTCGAAGGTATTTGACATTTTGTAAAAAAAATTGACAGGTGCAAGGGTTTGTTTGCAAGAACCATTATAACTTTTTCGGTGTAGGACATCCTCATTTTCTCTTTGGCACAGAGATAGAACACAAGGAGAACTACGTTCTATAACTGAAGTAAATTCAATAATATCATAACAAGTGTTCCGCTTTTCGCGTTACATTTTGTCAACTTCAAACCGCGAAAACTTGTTTAGGTCAAATGAAACACCCTATATTTTTCTACGTCAAGTTGTGTAAAATTAAATTCCCTTTTTTCTGATATTAGCATTGAGGGGTTAAAGTTTTCAACTTTTTGAAATATTTGCGATTTTATTAGAAATTCATGAATTGTTGTAATAATTTCATCAAAATAGCCATGATTAGAAACAATCAGTCATTACCGTATGTCAAAAAATACCTGCACGTTTAAATTACACCCCCGAAGACTTTTTAAATTTGTTTATTATTTATGGAGAATGTAATAAGGTAATATCAAGAACTTGCAGCACATTTGCTACTCGATATCCACAAAAACGGAAATAACACTAACACTGTAACATGCGTATTAATCGAATTGAATATATGGCATGAACTAAAATAGCAGAGATAAGATCTATTTAAAACATGATTCCATTTTAATTTAATAATTGCTCAAAATTCCGCCCTCGAACCTCGACACATTTTTCGCACCTTCGGATTAGTTCCTCATGTGTAGCTCTTCTAATTGAATCCTGTGATATGTTTTGAAATGCATTTCTTACTCTCTGCATACAATCTTCAATGGTTATTAATGGGCTCTCATAAATTTTATTTTTAATAATTTCCCAAAAAAAATAATCCAGAACTGATAAGTCGGGCGAGCGAGGAGGCCATAAGAAAGGTTCATTATTGGCAATGCACTGATCACAAAAATTTTCTTGTAAATAATTATTAATTAAATATGTGTTATGTAGAGAAGCACCGTCGTGCTGATAAAAAATGTTTCTATGTTCGGCGAGAGGTAAATTTTCTAAATAGTTATTATTCAAATTTTGTAAGATATTCAGATATCTTTCACCTAAAAAAAAAAACAAAAATTTACCTATACATATTAGCAGAAGAGAAAATGTAATTTAACGTTTAAATTTTCCTGGTAAAATTGTAATGCCACCACTCTATCGTTTCTTATGGCACAGTAAATATTGCACTGCCAACTTTTCTGAAAGTTTCGCTCTCTGAATATATGAGGATTTGAGTCACTCCAATAATGCGAATTGTGTCTATTAAAAAGTCCATTTTTAGTAAATTTTGTTTCATCTGTCCATATATTTCTCAAATAAGAATCGTCACCCTTAGACCTTATTAGAATAAACTCACAAAAATTCTGTCTTCTTAGGAAATCTGTTTCTTTTAATTCTTGAACCATATGGAATGAGAACGAGTGAAACTTATGTTTTAATAAGATTCTCTGAATTGAATCCTTGCATAGTCCCGATTCCAGAGCAGCTTTTCTGAATGACATCCTTGGAAAGGCATGAAAATATCCCAGAATAAGTATTTTAAAGTTTTCGCCATCAACTACAGGCTTTCTTCTTTGCATGTTTGTCTTGACAGAACCATAATTTTTAAAATTTTCCAATGTGCGTTTTACAGTGTTTAGTGATGGTTTCCGTTTTTCTGGATATCGAGCAGCAAATGTGCTGCAAGTTCTTGATATTACCTTATCACATTCTCCATAAATAACAAACAAATTTAAAAAGTCTTCGTGGGTGTAATTTAAACGTGCTGGCATTTTTTGACATAAGATAATGACTGATTGTTTCTAATCATGGCTATTTTGATGAAACGATTACAACAATTCATGAATTTCTAATAAAATCGCAAATATTTCAAAAAGTTGAATACTTTAATCCCTCAATGCTAATATCAGAAAAAAGGGAATTCAATGTTACACAACTTGACTTAAAAAAATACAGGGTGTTCCATTTGACGTAAACAAGTTTTCGAGGTTTGAAGTTGACAAAATGTAACGCGAAAAACGGAACACTTGGTTTGATATTATTGAATTTATTTCAGTTGTAGAACGTAGTTCTCCTTGTGTTCTTTCTCCTTGTCAAAGAGCAAATGAGGATGTCCTACACAGAAAAAGTTATAACGGTTCTTGCAAACCGTTGCACCTGTCAAATTTTTTATAAAATGTCAAATATCTTCGAAACTACTAGGTTTAGATATAGGATGTGCTACATGCCTGAACTCAGAATTTTATTGTCATCTCGAAAAGTCGTTTCGTTTAAAATAAGCAAGTTGGTATCGACTTCCGGTATAACCGGAAGTACCCCGTGCCTCTAATTATTTTAGTTGGACTGGCCACACCGACATTAGTAACCATCTAAAATTTCAAACATTTCTGATGCGTAGTTTTCTCTATATCGATCGATTCAGTTCCCGGTAAACACCCTGTATATTAATTTTTAGAAATTGAAAACTCGCCAATCTCTTCTTTTGACTCTAAAAGCATAATTTAAAAAAAAATGTTTTTTAAATATACATAAGTTTTTATCTTTAGACCTTGCATATGAACTTTCAAAAAATTGAATTGACAATTTTTAATTGTATGCCTCATAGCTGCCACTTTTCTTCGACGGTTTTTGAAAAATTCATGTCGAAGAAGTAGTTACTATGAATTTCAGCGTGTAGGTAATTAACTGATTGCTGAAACATTTTAAGTCAAAACGTACAGGGGTATAGGTTGTTCCATTTGAAAAATATGAGCTGTCAGTTATCAATTATGTGTCTTTTGTAATTGTATAGGTTAGATATATTTGTGGCATAATTTTTGTATATGTACATTTCCCTTATTATTATTATTATTACTAATGCTCAGTTGATATCATTGTGTTGTAAAAAACATTTTTTCATTATACTTTTAGAGCATCAAAAAACGAGAAATTATCGATTTTTCAATTTTTAAAAATTAATAATAATAATAATGTTCCATAGTGACAACATTGTACAGGAATAGTCAAGTTACAACATATACCTTAATAACTAGGTAGAAAATCGCATTTAGTTATAATATTATGTTAGCTTTAGAGATACTTTATATAACTTTAATGTATATTGTAAATACTAATTTTTTTTATTTTTTCTGTATCTGTCCTGCTGTGTAAATGGGTTATACCTGTTGAGCAGTGTATGCTTAATAAACAAATACAGTGTAAAAACATTTTGACAGCAAACAAAATTTTAACTTAGTTTTAAAATTCAATAAGTAAGCTATTTTACAATCAGAGAGTTATCAAACAATGTTGGTCCCATGTAATTTGGGGAATTGTAAGTTAAATTAAGTCTTACATATAATATTCGAAACTCTTCCTTGCTACGCGTATTTATCCATAGATATATGGTTTCATGTTTCTCAGAAATATGCGTTTTAGCTTGCCGCAGTAAGCTTTTATTTATATTAACTGTTCCAGAGGTAAATATCCATTTACGGTGGAAGTGCAGAGGGAGACCCTGTCTCGCGGCAAACAGAGCTTTTTTCAGCGGGTTGTGAGAAAGACACATACTTTGTGCACCCTGTATATTGGTTTGTTTTTTAAGTAATCAGTTTTCTTTCGTAATTCAGTACTAATTTTCAGTAATTTCCGTTTTCCAATTCCGGGTATTTTTTCCATTTCATTTGGGACGCCCTGTATTTCAAGCAGATACCGACTCCTCTGACGCATGACGTGAGAGGCATCCCTGTATTCGTAAATAAGTGGACCATATGACAAGGATTAATAAACCAATAAATAAAACTTAAATAAATAAAAATAAAAACTTATCTTTTCATCGTTTGCTTAAGTTACTACTTCCACTCGTTAGAAACCAGCCCGTCGCCCTTCACTGATGGTAATTATATAATAATAATAATAATAATAATACTTTATTAATCCTTTGGATCATAAACATGATATAGGATAAGTCATATATACATATAGGTACAATATATAATAGTTAGGTAGGTATTAAAAATAATGATTTAAACTTTGGAATATAAATATAAAATACAAACTACAAAAAGTATAAAACATGTAAAATAAATAGGAAGTATATAGATACATAACAATTTATCTATTTAAAAATGTGTCAATATTATAAAAGGTACCTTCTACTAAAACATTTTTTATTTTAGATTTAAATGAGTTAAAATTTTGAGTGTGTTTTAACTCTTCAGGCAAAGAATTATACAATTTGATAGATAAGATGGCGATTTTTCATACAGTGTAGAATTGTGAGATTATTTCTTCTTGTACTATAATTGTGATGAGACGAAGTGGTTTTGAAGAGATGTAGATTTCGTTTTACAAAGCACACACACTTGTAAATATATATTGAGGGTGTTGTGAGTAATTTGCAACTTTTAAAGGTTTGAACACAGCTATCACCTGGTTTTAAGTTAACAATGAGACGGATAAGCTTTTTTTGACAAATAAATACTCTGTCCCTTTCCGCAGCTGAACCCCAGCACATGATGCTTGTGTGAGTATGCAAGTAATAAATATTTAGTAATCCTATTTTATAACGGACATTTTTCATTTGTATAATGGCGAAATAGGATTGATTCAACTTCTTGCATACAATATCAATTTGGGATCTTCAGGATAGGTCCGCATCTAAAACAACTCCTAGAAATTTACTTTGACTGCTAAAGTTGAGGACATGGCTTTCTATTATAAAAATTGATTATATTGTTTCTGTTGTACTTAAGATAAGCTTGTTTCGATCACACCATGTAATAAACGCCTCCAGTACATCTGTAGTTTTATTATTTAATTTTCTACATTCGGATCTGTTACTGTTATGGTGCTATCGTCAGAAAACATGGTTACAATACCACTTTTTATGTAATTTGGCAGGTCATTGACATACAGTATAAATAGTAATGGCCCAAGCACTGAACCCTGCGGTACTCCTAAGGATACATTATATTTATCTGAAAAGTGTGTAACAATTTTTATAATAATTTTTCAGTTTACTAGGTAAGAGTGAATCCATTCCAGAATATTTCCACGTATGCCAAGGTTAAACAGATGTTTACTTTATCGCACTAAACCATTTGAGAAAGGGTGCTTGGTCGTCTTGGCATAGGTGTAGGTACTTGCACTTGCTTTATTTAATACTACTGTACGCGTAATGATTAATTCCACATGAACTTTGTTTTTCTATTATAGCGTTTCACTTCGCGCAAAATTTCTTAATCTACCGACGGTTTAAATTTTCTTGAGTTTAACGTGGTTTTTACCGCTTTTTAGAGCTTCTTGTTGAAAATTGGTTGCAAAATATAAAAAAAAATTGATTGATAAAAATATAATATTTTCTTTTGTTGTAAACAAAATTATTTTAAACAATATCAGATCAGATTACCTGCCTTCGAAATGTATTCGAAACGTATGCGTTCATATCACCTGATCTATAATAATACATCGGATATATTTATCTAAAGAAAAATAAACGGAGCTCTCCCACGTATCGATCTCGCTCGAAAATAAACCAGAATATTTTAGACATAATATAAATAGCATTTCGGTTCCACGTATTACGGCACTCAGGTTTGTTGCATTTTCAATGAATTCGAAAGGTACGCCCGACTCCGGACACCTGTTGAGCCGTACACGGTACATGGCGAGAGTGGATGTCTGTCTAAAACTAAAATCCGCCTGAAACGACTTCTCGGAAACAAGGGGTGATCGTATCCGGCACTTCTCATTTGGAGATATTCGCCATTATAATTTCACGGTTGCCCATCTTTGCAGGGGCGTACCCGATGCAGTTCAATAGTTGGGTATACATACGTAGGAGGCTAATTTGCTCACAACACGAAGAAAATATCCATAACAGGCTATTCAAAAATTTCTGTGTTATCAAATAAAAATAAAAAAACATAATAACTTTTAAATACACTATGAAGATAATATTCAAAATCCGGAAATGGCTGCTTCGTCATTTAGTGACTTTTTTATAAACACACCAATCAATTTTTTTCCTTCTTGAATTCTTTGGGACTTCCTGCCACAGGTATGTTTTCGTTTTATGCGGTGTTAGGGGAATCTACAAAATATATCACAATTAAAAAGGAAATAGATTAGATTTCCGAAACGTCGGCGAAATATTTAATTTCAAGTTTTTATACTTATTTGTGTTGTTTATTTAAAAAAAACAACCTCTAACTGATCCTTTGACGTAAAAGTCACAGGCGTAGAGGTTATTTACCAATAATATACTGGTTAATTGTAATATATTTTGTAGATTCCCCTAGCACCGCTTAAAACGAAAACATACATGTGGCAGGAGGTCCCAAAGAATCGAAGAAGGAAAATAATTAAGATAATAATGCCACAAATAACATTTAGACAATACACCAATAAATATTGCTAATCAAATGCCAGTTACCGATAATACTTATTTTCCTATGAAACCACAAATTATCGAACATACATTGTTTCTAAGACCATTTACCGAAAACGAGATGTTTTCATTATTAAATATTAAACTAAAAAATATAAGGTTATCTGGACCAAACGATGTACCTAGCTTTTTAATTAAGAACGTCTTAAAATTTAGCATTCACTTATTTGTTCTTTTAAAACGGGAACATTTCCAGAATCTCTGTAGAAAATGATCCTCATTCTCTAAATTACTTGAACATTGTTTATTAAATTTTTATAACTGTATAAATTCAGTTATAAAAATTATAGTATGTCCGAAAAGCAACATGGTTTTCGTTGTGGAAAATCCACTGTAACGTCTATAACAACATTTTATAACTACATAATTCAATATATTAAGGCAGGGAAATGCCCTGTTGGAATATTTTTTTATTTCAGCAGAGCATTTGACTGTACTATATGATTATGGGATTGGAGGACAACCACCAAACTGAATCAAATCCTTTTTAACCAATCGTCAACAGTCTGTGAGTATACATACATGTTAGTGAAAATATGGTATACAGAGCCAATTCGGAACGTTCATCTTTAAATATGGGAGTTCCACAGGGTTCAATATTAGGCCCCGTCTTATTCGGATTATATATTAATGAGCTCGATTGAATTGTATGTAATAATTTCTTTTCAATGTATGCTGATGATCTTTTTGTGATTATTTCGGATCCTGTGCATAATGTGTTGGAAAATGAATGTAATAATATTGTAGAAAAGGTATCTATATTTTTCAATCAACATTAGTTGTACTTCAATGCAGATAAAACTCACTTAACTCAGTTTTATAATAGACAGAAAAAATGCGAGTCTATTTCTGTTCAGTTCAATGAGTCGACTATAACGAGTACCCATGAGAGTATTGTTTTAGGTTTACATATCGATGAGTGTTTGACTTGGATATCACGTTGTGAATATCTAATTTCCAAGTTAGCGTTAATTTTATTTTAATATTGGAAATGTTTATGTTTTCGTATATGGGGTAGAGTTACCAGTTTTTGTTCAAGGTCAAAAGACAGCGGTGTCGCGGCGCAGTAGAGAGAAGTAGGCTCACTTTTGAGATTTGTTGTAATCGATTATATATTTTATGAATCCACTGCGCATCCGATATTTGTACGCTCCTGTACATATACACTGCTCGAGCTAGAAAATGCTAATAAACTGGCCAACACTTACAATGACACTAAATTATTTTTGTTCGAAGATATCCTTGGCAGATGATTTATTTTACGATTGAATTTAATGTTTACTAATTAATCAATAAGTAGTGAATTAAAATTTGACCTGGCTTTACTTAAATTTATTACATAACATCCGCATCTGACGTCGCAGACTGAAAATGTATGACTTTATATTATTCAAGCAAAAATTTGTACACGGCTGCTGAAAGGGCCGCGCTACTATAGATTAGGCTGCTGCGCTTGCCAATTACATTACCTACCGTATCGGGAGATTACCTAAAAGTTGTACAGCGATGCTGACGGTAGAACACAAAAGTGTACAGCTTGCTACAAATAGGTGCCTGCTTGCAAATAAATGATGTGTTAGAATTGCAACTAACTGATATAGGTTGTCTGTTGTACAAATTGAGTGACAATAATAATATCTCTTTATTTCAAAGTAATGTGTCGCGGTCGACTGAGACTACCATATGCAACGGCTGATATACGCAAATGTAATATGGGTTGCATATATCACAGGGGGTCAAGTTACCAGTTTACATTTAAGGTGGAAATACAGTGGTGTCGCGGTCGAGTGAGACTGCGTATATGCAACGGCTGATATACGCAAATGTAACATGGGTTGCATATATCACAGGGGGTTAAGTTACCAGTTTTCATTTAAGGTGGAAATACAGCGGTGTAGTGGATCAACTTGTAAAAGTTGAAAAACTTGATGTTTTATGTATGGTGTTATCATTTCCAATGTCCCGATGATTGCAAGGATTGCGAAATCTGTGATTTTTTTTTTCTAGAACTATGCAAACATTTTATACGAAACCTAATGGTTCAAAATGCATTGTAGTGTTTAAACTTTCGCTTAGTTTAAGATTTGAGCATCTACTGAAAAGGCCCATTTTTTCGCATATTAGGTTTTCACCGCGCTCGCATTACGTTGGACGGTACTGTAAATAAAAAGATATCGCTATCCATTCTGGTAGCACTGCTCCTGACTACTAGTCGGTCGTCATGCACTTAAAAAAATGCAAATAGATTCAGCAGACTCGCGTCTTAATAATCCACATTTTAATTTATAGGTGACTGAATCAATATTTGAGTAAATCAGGATCCGGTCAGATCGTGCACCTTTCAAACAACTCTCGTTAAAAGTAAAATCGATTAGGCTGTTTTATTTATGCCTCAAAACAATTCGAGCTAAATTTGTAAGTAATTTCGCGTTTCGATCGTCACGGTTCTAAATTTACATAAAACTATCGAAAAACCACACCTCCAGATTCCAGCAAATTGCCAGCGGTCAGGGCCGTAATGGAGCTAATTTGTTGGTTAACTGCCAGTCAGTTAACTTTCAGGTTATTATAGAAATTGGGTTTTATAATAGCGGGTCAATTTCAAGGTCGTAGTTACCTAGTAGTTAACTATACTAGTAGGTGAGGTGCGAGTAAACTGGAAGTTGGAAGTTTACTGGTAATTTATAACCAATAAAATAACTGTCACAAAAAAGTTTTCTGATATTTCGTTTAAAAATGTATAGGTACGAAGTAAATACATATAGCAGTGATGAGGAACCCAGAAGGCCCAAGGTAATCCGATATAGACCTAACTTTTTTGACGAATACGATGGAAGAGATTTTTAAATAGATTCAGACTGTCGCCCAGAATAGTTAAACAAAATGTAATTCTTATTTATTAACATTGATAGTAAATGTTACATTCTCACAACTATTGAAATTAAGTTGAAACATATTCTTTATAGGATTTTGCAAACAGCAGAAAAAATAACTATCTTTAACTAAAAGAAAAACTTTGTGTAAAAATATTAATATTTTTGCATTCTTTCGATAACCTGAATTCTGGTTATGCTAGCAAATTAAATCATTGAAATTAACATTCGAAGGAACTTCACTAAATGAAACATTTTCTTTACTCAGATTTATATTTTTTGAACCGTAGTTGCAACTTGTAGTACTTGATTTGCTATATTTGTTTTGTTTTGCACCGAATTGTCACTGTACCCCTCAGCAACTGTCGTCGACTTCCAACCTCCGTGACGTTTTATAGTCGTGATGTCTGCTCCTGCATCCGCTAATAAAGTTGCTGAAGATCTACGTAGACAATGGCCAGTATATAAGGTTGGATCTGATAATCCTAAGTATACTCTTAAAGAGAGTGAGGAAGCAAACTCCCACAGGACACGTCTCCATGAACGGCGACAACATCCAATGGCACGATACCGTCAAGTACCTTGGCGTTATCATGGACAGAAGCCTGACGTGGAAACAGAACACGGAAGCGATTATACAGAAGGCGAGGACGAGAAGGACTCTACTCTATCCTATGATAGGTAGACAAATCCAACTCAACCTGAGGAACGAGCTCACGCTAATCAGGACCCTCATTGCACCCGTTCTGACCTACGCCACCGTTGCCTGGGGATACCAAGCAGCCACCTACTTGAAGAGGATACAAGCCGTGGAAAACGTCGCACTCAGGTGCGCCGTGGATGCACCATAGTTTGTCAGAAACGCCGACATCTTCAGAGACCTGGAATACACCCCGGTAACTGAAGTCATCCAGGACAGAGCGAAGAAACTATACGCCCGTGCAGCAGCATGGGAATCCACTGGGCAGACAGGCGACTGACTACGACCCCAACGACGCTCCTAGGCACAAGAGGCCGAAGCTCCAGATCCTGAATAATGGGTAAGTATAACTAACCTTCCTTTCAGCCCGATCCTCAAGCCACGCCGTAAGGAGACAATGACCAAAACACCCAAATCACCCGATCCCGGGGGCATCCAGCAAGCAACCAGCTAGGTACCCTTACCCTAGTCCGTGCCGGCCTCCGACGCTAAAACAAGCGTCCTTGGCCGAGCACAATCCTTGAGCTACACAACCCAAAACTTCCTTCCGACGAAATCGGAGCACATGATGCCAATTGGCACCCTGGGCTTCCGACTAGTCACACTCCCAAACCCTTCCAAACACCGAGAGGGTGCGGCCGTTCCCTCTCACGACAGACGAAAGACGCTCCCGGGAGCCGACATGCCAGCGAAGAAAGAAACTCAAGACAGAAGAGCGCCAGAAGAAACGACCCAGCTGGCAGGGTCCAACAGCCAGGACCAGGGGAGGTCTGCTAACTTCGCCTACACCGTCTGCATTTGCAGGGGGGGAGGGAGTCGTAAAAAGCGGGCCCACCCCTTACGAGGCCGGTCCAGGTCTACAGCAATGATTGGGGCAAAGAGCTCAAGCTCGACCCCTAATCATCCGAGACCGTCATCACAGTCAAGAATATTGGCGCGCGCCTAAGTAGGTGGCTATTATACTTGGTTTTTCCAAAAGTGTTTTTGCGTAGTACATTTTCCTTCAATTTTAGTTACTACAAAGGTTCGGGATATTTTAGTTTTGGTATGAGGTATTGTTATTATTAAAGATGATACTACATCTTCAATATCATCAACTTTTAGGTTAGTTAATTCGTCTTCACGGCATGCGCCTGAAATTCCGAAGATCAACGCAATCTAAAAAAGTAACAAAACATGAATGCATAATCATACCTTAATAAACACTTTAATATAATCTTACCTTTATCATTAAATATTTATCGTCATTTGCTTGCGATAAAAAAGAGTCAATTTGATCCCTTGTCAAAATTTTTGATTTTTTTGCTTTATAACCATCGGAATTTCTTTTCAAAAATGCCATCTGCTTTACATATTTACTTATATCTATGTTATCGTACACAGCCATACATGATTTTAACATAGAATATTGGGCCCATACCGTGGAAGATTTATATTCCTTTGATTTTTCATGAAAATAAGCCAGCATAACATTTTCCGTGTACGTTTGTATCTTCTTTTTCTTGCACCACTCTCTGAACTGATTGTACGCTTTATCATACATATTTCTGATTTTGTGGGTAACAAGTTTAAAACTGCCGCACCGGCAGCTTCAACGATATCTTGCGGTTCTTCTTGGTTTTCCATACCAAAAATGCCAAAACTCAACTTTTGCATTTGAAAAATGTATTTGTAAACAAATATCTGTTGCCATGATACGTTGAATGGAAACATCCCAAAGCCTTCTAAATATTGTAATTTCGCTCCAATTTATTATAATTCTTTATTTATGAAATAAATGTATCTACTCCCGATCGTGGAAAAAATAGAATATACACCTCGGGAGAAACCGCCATTTTTCCCTCGATGTATTTCTTGCCCTCGGGCCTCAAATTACACCTCAGAAAAAATAAGACGTTTCTCTCCATTAGTGTATAATGTACTATTACGGTCTGTAGACCAAAAGCGGTCGTTTTGACATTTAATAAATATCATGTAAAAGTGAACTTTTAATGACAGTGTTCGAAAAAAAATCGGTAAAGGAATTTACACAGAACTTCCCTCGCGGGTCACTCTAAATAATTAATAATTACGAAATGACATTGAAAATAATAATCGGAATATAGTTATCATTATTATTACAACGAAGACCTGGTAAGTTTTCGTCAAAAAAATATACAGAGTACTCATCCAATAGCAAAAGTTCAATACTAAATAACAGGTGCCAAATATGGTAGGCTTGCGCAAATACCTTAACAAATGTCAACCATGAATTATTTCTTGGGTATATATAAAAGTATAATAGCATATGTCAAATGTTATTGCCATCTGACACATTTTCAATTCCACATTGACGTAGTGGAGTGGAAGTATAATGGTGGTTAAAAAACTTCATTTTTTTGAAATTTCTCAAAAATGTTGGAAAAATTTTCAAAATCTTTTTTCTTCTGGAACAGGTTTAGAATGTCATGAAACGTGAACATTTTAAATTTCAGCAAAAAAAATGTCCATCTATTCTAGTGGTAAAATTATTTTCCGAAATAGGTTTGGAATGTCATGAAAAGTGGAAATTTTAATTTTGAACAAAAAAAAATGTATCATCTATTCTATAGAAAGTAGTGAAATAGATTAATGATTTTTTTATTTTTTTTTTATTTGTTGGAATAGGTTTAGAATGCCATGGAAACGTGGAAATTTTAAATTTGAGCAAAATTTTTCATCTATTCTAGTGGTAATTTTTTTTCCAAAATGGTAAAAAAATGTTACAAATTTTTTTCTTCCTAAATAGGTATGAAATGTCATGAACAGTGGGAATTTTAAATTTGAGCAAAAAAATAATTTCATCTATTAAGTACTTAGTGATTTTTTTGAAAAAAAATTTTTAATTTTTCAGAAAATTTTTTAATTTTTTTTAATACGATTAGAGTACCATGGAAACGTGGAAATTTTAAATTTGAACAAGGAAAAAAAAAACTTCCATCTATTTTAGTGGTAAAAATTTTTTCAAAAATGTTGGTAAACAAAATTTTCAATTTTTTTTATTTTGAAGGTTTAGAATGCCATGAAATGCGGAAATTTTAAATTTGAGCAAAAAAAATTTGTTTCTTCATCTGTTTTAGTGGTAAAAAAAATTTCAAAAATGTTGGTGAAAAAAATTTTCAAAATTATTTTTTTCTGAAATAGGTTTAGCGTGTCATGAAACGTGGAAATTTTTTCACTATTTATTTCGTTTAGACCCTGTATATTTTCCAGTGAAAGTTTTACCATTTCTTCGCTGACAGTAGGGTTAACTCCCTACCAAATTTGACTGCTCTCTGTCAAGTAGTTTTTTAGTAAATGCACCAACAGATAGACAGACAGACAGACAGACAGACTGACGGAATTGAAAAGCCTATATTTTCGTAATTTACGTATTCTGAAACGTCAAAATCCGAAAAAATCTCGGAGGGTGATTTTTTCTCGAATACAATACTTCCCTTCGGTATGCGAGGGAAGTAACACACGTTTTTTAAAACAGCAGCAGAAAAAGAATATTATTTCGAACGTCTACCAATAAATAAAACGATAAAAATGTGCCTAGGATGGAACGGCCACATCTTATTAGGTTAATCAAATTCGTGAAATAATAGCTTTATTGGGGGAGGTATGGCTTCTTGAAATTTCGTTCATTTAACCTGAACTTCTCCGAAACCATAATTCATGGTCGTAATATATCATTTATCCATGACACACAAAATGCCAGGCTATGCACTTATTAAGTTTGTAATATACCGAGAACTTGGCCCCTCCTAAATTTGAGGAATATTTATAAACAGCACTGCGTGAGGCATATGCGTCGAATTGGTGGTGACTCCGGGGTTAATAGTAACGTCAAATTGTCTATACAGTGTGTCCATGGATTAGGTTTGGAGAAGGAAAACTTTTTTATTTGTAAAACGAGAGTCTTATTTAAACACAAAAACGAATTTACAGATATTGAACGAAAGATGTTAACTCCACATCACAGTAAGCCTCCTCATTTCTATGGTTTGCCAAAAATTCATAAACCTGACATTCCCTTAAGACCAATTGTGAGTTCAATTAATTCTCCATGTAGTAAACTCTCAAAATATTTATAAAAAATCCTAAATCCTTTATCAGGTCCCTCCGAGTCTTATATTAAAAATAGCAAAAATTTTTTGGAAAAGCTGTCAGAAAATCATTTTTACAATAATCATCTAATGGTCAGTTTTGATGTAGTAAGCCTATTTACAAATGTTCCTGTAGATAAAACATTAATAATAATTAAAAACAAATTGCGACAAGATGGGAATTTGGCGAATAGAACTAAGTTAAGCATTGAAACTATAATGGAATTACTTACACTTTGCATTAAAACAACATACTTTCAATTAAATAATGACTTCTATCAACAAGACTTTGGGATGGGTTCTTTATTATCTCCAATATTAAGTAACATTTTCATGGAAAATTCCGAGGAGAGTAATATTAATAATAATCTAGCTAATAAACCCATTGTATGGTGGAGATATGTAGATGACATTTTTGCTATATGGCCTTATAGTAAAGAATGTTTAAGTAATTTTTTGAATCAGATTAACGAAAAAGAACCTTCAATTAAATTTACAATAGAAATAGAGATTCGCGAAAATCAGTCACCAATAGGTGGCGCTGTCAATTTCAAAATGTCAGAGTTAAGTGTGAACAACAAAGTTTTGACATATAAGTAAATAGATATTTGTGGTCTTAAATAAACAGTTTAATATAGTGAAAATTGTGTTTGGTGGTGGTTATAAGCTTCTTAAAGTATTTAAAAAACGGACAAGTATGACAAAATGCCTAATATAATGTTATCAAGTGAATTTACTGAGATTTGTTTTGACAGTTTCAGGCAAAATGCCCAAAATAGAAATATCGATTTCGAATATTTTGGAGTATTTGGGAAATCGTGTGAGGCCCTTAAAAGAAGGGGAGGCTGTTTTCAAAGCTGGACATATAATTTTATGTGGCTTAAATACAGACCAACCGAATAATATAAACAGTGTTTGCCTCCAGACATCTGGTTTAACTAAGCCTCCACACGAAATTAATATTAAATTGGATACACCGTGGTCCTGTAAATGCACCTGCAAAGCTGGGCTATCAGGTTTCTGCAAGCATATTGTGGCAACTTTGATTTATATAAATCGGTAAGTTTTATAAGTAAACATATTTTTGTTGTCCTAAGAATTTCTATGGCAATAATTGATATTAAAATTTCAGCAATGAAGATTTAGAATATGTAAGCTGTACTGATATGCACGAGAAAGTAAGTTTGGTGTTGCCTATCATTTATTTAGGTATTGTAAATCGGTTCTTTCTAAAAGCCAGTTTATTATTATTAAATACTGTGATGTATTATATTACTTTTTTTTATAATTTGGATGTATAATAAAATAAAAACCTTATAAAATAATACACTCGTTTTATTTATATATAGCATTTAATCATACATACTTTCAATATTCATTAAATACATTACAAAAAAGAGATTAACATAAGTTAAAACAAACTTCTTTGGTTATTTACAAAACATTCTAACAACATAAATACAATGTTTATACAGACACAGACCACTCACCGTTTCGATAATAAAACTAGGTCAATAATTACAAAAAAAACGCTTTCAAATTAACCGTTTAGTTCATAGAATTCTTTAGAAAATTTATCTAGAATTTTTTTTTCGTATTGAATGTTAGTACTAAAAGCTTTTAAACAGACTAGTAAATTATATATAATATCCTAAATGTGATTATCATATATTTATTTGTCAAAAAAGGCATATAAAGTAAAATATTTACTAATGTAATATTTTGTCCAACTCTATAGATTTCCTTAAATATATAACGAATTATAACCAGACGGCAGGAAATTAGTCTGGATAATAGCTGTTGGTTGCAGTCTGGTTTTTAATTCCTCAACCACTCCTTTTTTCAAATGTTTCCTTAAAGTATGGGGGGGTAACTAAAATAAAAAAAAAGATTAGTTTAGAGAATAATTCTTGTAACACTGTAACAATTTTTGTGAAAAAGTACATAGCTCACATCAAACAGTACTGAAATTTAGTATCCTGTGCTTTTACGAAAATGAAAAGAACAGTAGAATGTAAGAGTAAAAATTTTCTGACATCGGACTCTCTAATGTTTACTGTAATTACCTGGCATGAAGTCTTCTTTTAAGAAATGTTGGCTGCACACACACATAAATTTGCTAATAGGCTTTCCAATTTTTAATATTTCTTTCCATTTTTGACTTAATTTTACATCTTTCGGAAAGAAATGTAGGGAAATGTCTTCAGTCGTATAACTACTACACTGGGGAACACAACAAAACTTTCTCGATTTCGTAGGAACAGTTTTATGAACACTTTGCATTAAGTTATCCTTAAATACTATTATGTCGAAATAACACTTTAATACACCTTTTTAATCTAAAATCACGGGAATAAGTTAATTAAAGCAGCAACAAAGTTAACCTTCCATTAAATGTCAATAATAAACTGATTTGTTGTTCACACTTAGACAGGTTCCACTGTCAAAATGTAGATGTCGCCCACTCCGAGATTTTCGCGAATTACCTATCTTAGATATTTTAATTAAAAAATTAGATAACACATACCAAACCAGTGTGTATAGAAAACAAACACACACAAACAGATACTTAAATTTCAATTCAAATCAACATATTAGTGTTAAGAAAGGTGTTGTTAAGTGTTTGTATGACAGAGCCGAAATTATTTCTTCAAATGATGTAATATTAAGGAACGAAAAGCAATTTATAAAAACTGTCTTATTAAATAATCAAAATCCTGAGAGTTTTGTTGATAGTCAGTTATTGAACATTGGTAGTAGAGAGAACATACTATCACAACCTGAGTTATTTAGGTCAATGGCAGTAATTAATATTAATATACATGGTCTATCGGATCAATTAGGAAAAATTGGGAATAGGTTTTCCGTACGAACGGTTTTTTAAACGGGCTCCACGCTAAGATCGGTTTTATCAAAAACCAAACCTCTAAATATTGTTCAAAATTCAAAAAATTGTATTTATAGTGTTCCGTGTGAGTGCCGAAAACATTACGTAGGTGAATCATGTAGACCTTTCAACGTAAGGCTTGGTGAACATAGAAATTACGCTAGAAGGGGAGAATTTAAAAAATCCAAAATTTGTGAACACGCGTGGGATAATAATCACAGGATTAAATGGGATTCGGCGAAGAATTTGGAAAAAGAGAGCAACGGAACAAAAAGAAAACTTAAAGAATCCGCGATTATTTTGTTAACGAGAATAGATGCGTTTCGAATTATTCAATAGATTTTTGTACTAGTTGGTGGCCCATTCTTAGAGACGAAGTAAGTAAAAATAAGATAAATATAATTTAATGTCTCACGTGACTATGGAAATACATAAACAAAGAACTGTCATGGTTGACGGCCAAAAAAGTTTTGAGAACAGAAGTAGACTCTCTTCCGAAACGTTAACTACTTGTAGCTTTCATTTTCAGTTTTTAGTTTATTACATTGTTCTAGTTTATATATTTTTAGGTGTGAGACTTTTTGAAACAGTCAAGTGTTCAAGAACAACCTCTGTCTGATCCGTTTGGCGCAGAGGTTTTTTCGTTAAAATTTTTAAATATTTTTCAGTGGCAAAATACCCAATAAAAAGTAAGAAGAACCGAATGTGCAGGAAATGGTGAAAATCATGATCATAATACTCGAAATAGCAACCATGTACAAACGCCTTATCAGAGTCAACAAAAAGAAACAATTTTGGTATTGCTCTATTTAACTCTTTGCCTCAAGAATTGAAATCTTTACCAAGCAGAAAACTTAAAGCAAAGTTAACAAAGCTTCTTTTGGCCAGTGCTTACTGCGATGTGTCAGGTTTTAAATATGTTTAAATCTAGATTAATTATTATTATTATTATTATTATTCGTAATCGGCGTAGAAAAATCGAATACGCAATTTTGTGAAGATCGGACAAGTTTTTTCAAAGAATCGTCAGCCGTATTGGATTCGCCATTTTGTTTTTGAAAATTCTGATAACTGATTCCTAGTCGGTGACAAACCCCTGTAAGCAAAATTTCAAATATATAGGACAACGCATTATATTTTTGTCCACTTTTTTAAAAATCTAGCCCTGTGTACCGCGGCCGAATTCAGCTCTGCGTTCATTCTCCATAAAATCCTAATTTAATCCAAAAGGAAAGTCTTACTAGAAAACACAACGGGTGGGAAACAGTTGGAAAGTATAATTCGGGAGCGTAATATATTGCACTACCTTCAACATTTGATTTATCAAACGCCTGATATTTTTACAAGACTATGAAAAATATTTACTTTATTTTTTCACATTACATAAATTACCAAATATTTTAAGGATCGGTGTGATTTATTATTGCCTCGGGTCTGTTTACATTTTTCTATTATGCTAACCGAAATAAAAGGAGTGGCATATTAATTTTATTAAGGCGTTTTCCAGAAATGTGTATTTGAGTTTGGTGATGTATATTTAAGCACGAGGTGTTAACTAATTGATTGGAAATATTACATTTTTACTTACTAATAACATATTTTTGATAATTATACTAATAGCGATAAATATCCTCCCCCCTAGCGGTTGTGATGCAAACAGTGATAATTTATTATTAACAGTGTCCGAAATGGACGTGCTGAAATCCCCCAAAACTTGCCAACGGGTCAGATGAGAAATTAAAGAAAATTCGAGGTCAAAAATAAGCAACCAAAGACATTTTTTACAATTGCACCTTCACATGTTTAGTTCATAAGTCAATTAGGTGTTTTTACTATGTGTATATTTGCACTGATTGGAGGTTACGTCATCGATTGCATTAGTGGCTTAAATCGCGTTGAAATGGTGGTAAACATAACATTTTATTCACTTCATTTACGTGTTACGTGTGATCAAATATGTATGTCTAATACAGGATTTGTAAAAGGAAATTCACCTGCTGTAAAAGTGTTTTTGTACTCTCGCTAAAACTCTTTCAGGCACGTTTTTTATGTATTTTTGCATCTTGGCACAAAACACCACTTAGTGGTAAGACTTTGCAAAATAATGTGTTTATAATACACAACGACATTTGTTTACTGACAATGCAACTGATGATGTCATGACTGCGCAGTGAAGTGAGGTAGTATTTTTGGCGGTAAAATTTCAATTCAAAATTAAAATGGCTTATTGGTATGACATCATTCGACAGACTGTCAAAATTTAAGTGTTTTTAACCACAATCAAGTATTATCTTCACACTCTGTGAATTTAAAATTTGTGAAAACATCTAATTGCTGACTCTAGTTCACTTTAAACTTTAAGTACTTCTTTCACTATGTGATTTTTTTAACAAAATAAAGTACTAATTGAAATTTGGAGGCCTTATTACACGACTAAAATGCCATCTTTTTAATAAAAAATCAAGTTTGGTGCACATTCGGTTTGACCGGAAATGCCCACAACTTTCGATTTTTAAATGGAACACCCTATATATTTTTACATTTTTGGAATCTAGAGGAAATTTTGAATACAATACATCCATTTTGGTCACTTTTTGATAAACAAACGGAATAAATAATGAAAAAATTTTTTTTTCGGTCAGATTTAAAATTTCCACGTTTCATGACACACTAATTCTATTCACTGATTCACTATTACCTTCATTTTTTGGAAAACTATCTACCACAATTATTGGTAAATCTCCCTAAAAGATTTCGAAATAGGATGTGGTTTCAGCAAGATAGGGCTCCACCACATTATTTAAATGCAGTTAGAGACCACTTAAATAATACCTACCTTCATCAGTGGATTGGAAGAAATGGACCCACTAAATGGCCTGATAGATCCCCAGATCTCACAAAAATGGATTTCTTTTTATGGGGATACGTGAAGGAAATTATTTATAGAGACACACCAACAACAGCACAAAATATGAAGGAAATAATAATAACTGCCTTTAGATCTATCACACCGGCAGTTTTAGGAACAGTGGGAACCTCATTTCAAACGCGCATAGAGATGTGTGTCAATCAAAATGGGCAACATGTGGAACATTTATTATAATTAGTTATTTGAAGAAACCTCTTTTTTTAAGTTTATTTTTGAATTTTATAATTATTGCTCAATAAAACGAAATTGGTTGTAATTAGCCATAGGGAAGTATTTACAAAACATGTTCGTTTTTCATTTCTACATCGCATTGTTGAAAAATATACAGAGTGTTCCGTTTGAAAATGTTGAGAAAATTCAATTTAAAAAGTTCTTAATTGAAAAATAATTTTTGGCCACCCTGTACAGTTTTAGGAAATGAAAGTGATTCAAAAACATTAATTAGATATTTCGTAACTGTTATTCACATAAGTTTTTCTTAAAACCCATAATTGTGACTGTGGTGATTTTTTTAATATCCATCTGTAGATTGCATTATTTCAACATAAAAATTCATTACATCCAAGTGGTTGGGAGATATTCAATGCTAATATAGGAATGAATAGAGCCTAGAAAGAGGCTTCAAAAAATGTACTAATATACACAGCATTTCATTTAAAAAAAAGGCACTTGGTCCTGTAATTTCGTCTTGGCTCGCCCTGTATGTAATTTCCAGTTATAGACTTTTTATCTAGTTTACCTGCAATGTTTTTAAAAAGTTCTACCTATCGTAGAACTCGAGATATCGTGGTCCGAGGCACTATTGCCCCACCCTGTATATAACTATAGCGGCCCACAGTGCATGTAGAATAGATTTATTTGCAATTATTTTCATTCGTTAAATACAAAAAGTCCGCTCAAAGCATTTGTGTTTGTCTTTTAAGTTTTGGTATAGTGCCTAACCTAAATCAAGTATGGTTTTATAATACTTTTCAGATACACTCTGAGTAAAGCTTTAGATTAATCATGAAAACTTGAAAGTTTTCATAGTAGTTTTAAAAAGAGCATGTAGGCCCTTCTCTAGATGGGCCCCTCTTCTCTTATAAAGGTTTTAAATCGGCTTTATAGAATCCTACCAAACTATTTACGTTTATAAGTAGTCTTGGAAATAAATTTCTAGGATAGCTTATAGATTATTTTAAAACTACAATTGTTACTTGGGTAGAATGTCCGTGTTATCATGTGAACCTTATAAACATACCAAATTTCAAATTAATGCGACATCTGGTAGTGGGTGAAAAGTGAGTTATGGGTTATGGGAACCTTCCCTTACAATGTTAACGTTATAAATAAAATACAATTACAAATTTTCCGATAAGCATTATTTACTGATATGCTAAAAACTCTTTGTTCTAGTTTCAAGAAAATTACCGGTGAAGCCACCTTTACTCCTCGTGGAGTTTTGAACTGAAATAACGGTCATTTGTGGGACATTGAAAACCAAATTTGGCTAAATAGCGACATTTTCAACCTTGCATACATTGGTTATTAGATCTTTTCCAAAAGAGCTAGTACGCCCAATGCAAAACAAACAAAGAGATACTAAAAACCTCGCTTGACTCATTGTATGATGTTACTTTGTATACACAGCAATAATATACTGATCATTTTTTGGAATTCAGATCCCATTAGCGATCGTATCAATTAACAAGAAATGTGAGTAATATTGTGTAGCGTTTAGAGGCACCTATCGCACATTAAACACCTATTCACACAGTAATAATTTTCAGAAATTAGTGCAAGTTTTGTTTGAATTGATTATCAGGTCTGCAGTGGCGGATAGTTCTTTTTAAAAGTATGCATTGATGGGCAAAACTACGGAAAATAGTCATTAAAATAGAAACAAATTGTAGTATTGCCGTGAAATCCGATGCCACTAAGAAAAAACATTATGGCCGCAAAACCAATTTTCTTGGAAAAATGGAAAATGGCGAATTTTTGCATTGCCTTGATAGACTAGTGATTTAGGTCAAAAAATAAATCAAAAGTGATGTTGCTCTTAGCACGCCGATTTTTTTAGTAAAAAATTAGCGTCATTGCGGGATGTAATTCACCCGCCGCAAAATTTGTTATTGTAAAATTATCGCAAAATTCATAAATGGTTATAAGCCTTTTTCCGCTCCGTTCTAATCGTCCGATTTGAACTTTCCAAAGCTCATTTTACTCGGGAATACAGACACTTTTGAAGGAAATTGGTTCCATCATGCTTGAATAATAAATACAATTTTTACATGGCGAATTTTTACAAATTTTGAGCTGCGTATTCAAAGTTGCATAACTATACGAATTCTTCAGTTAGATTGCTGAAAATGCGTACACTTCAATGGTTACCAAATAGACTCCCGATGTCTGTCTTATCATAAGTGCAAAATTTTGCAAAATATGACGTTTTGCAAAAAAAAAAATAATTTGCTTATAACTTTAGACCAAGGATTTCATCATGATTTTTGCAGAAAATTACATGGTTTGGTTTGTACTGTTTATTCTTATTCAAACAAAATTTTTGTCAATAAATTAACATTATTTATTTATGAAAAATAAAATTTGCAAATAACAAAAATTGCAATAACTTTTTTAATTATGCAAATTTTAATGAGATTCAAACGACATTAGATTCCCCGGAAAAAATACGTGAATTTCACTTTTGGTCCATTTTAGGCCGAGTTATCAACGATTTTAGTTTTGGCACTGTTGAGACTATTAATGGAGGCTATAATACTGTTAGTTTCTTTGCTATTTGAAGTTACATTTTTTTTTTTTTGGGACGTATCACACTGAAAAAAAAATTATTATGAACTACGACTGCTCGTACAACAATACGCATGTTTAGTGGTGGGGCTTAGTTTTAGTGGCATTGTAAGGTGTATCTTTGCCCACCAGTGTTATCATCCGTTTTTTTCGATGCGTATACACTTTTAATACTTTTTAATAAATCTATCACTTTCAGAAGGAATGTTTCCATCTATTTTAGAGTCAGCAAGAGTCTTTCCACTGTATAAAAAAGGATATGATACATTATCTGAAAATTATAGACGAATTGCTCTTCTGTCAACTATTGATTGATTGATTGATTGATTTGCCAGCGTAAGGTGGGCATTGCTGCCAATTCCGGTGCAGGGAGATTTGTTCCACCACGCAGCCCGATCGCCCACCGATCATCCCACCGTGTGCCAGAACAAACCCCCAGTGCTTTTGTATACCGCCGGACCAGCTGCATACGCTGGATTGGACATTGGACATGCTTGTTGTCAGCAGCGAGAGCCGCATGACGCATGGGGTAGGAGTATAGGATGGAGCGTGTAGGTGTTTGTGAGATGTTTCTTCTTGTTTTCCTTCTGTCTTCATCGGATGGAAAGTGTAGGCGCTTGTGAGATGCTTCTTTTAGGTTTTCGTGCTTCTTTTTACTTTCAGGTTTTTGTGATATGCTTCTTCTTAGTTTCTGTCTGTGATCATCTTCTCTCCTATTCTACTTCTGAGTTTTCTGTTTCTTCTGTTTCTGAGTCTGGCAGTGTGTATATCCTTGATATTTCTTTATTGTATTCCATTTTTTGTTGTGCAAACTTTTCCCAGTGTGTATAATCCTTTCCTAGCTTATTCATAATTCTCTCGATTGTTGTAATCCATGTGTAGCATGGCCTCCCTATTTTCAGTTTGTTGCTGTTCATTCGCAGCGCTTTCTTCAGTAGGTGTGTCGTGTCCCGTCTTTGGACATGTCTCCAGTATTTCAACGCGTACGATTCTATTCTTTTGATTATTGTTCTTCCCTCTAGTAATGTTGACGTTTTCTGTCGTTGCTCTTCTGTCAACTATTGCTAAAATATTAGAACGGGTTATGTTCAATAGAATTGTTGAATTCGTCACACAATATAATATTATTACAGATTCGCAGCATGGTTTTCGAAAGAAATGTTCAACAGAGGCCGCCGTAATGTCATTTTTAAATAATTTATATGAGAACTTAGATCAAAATAAAAACTGTGTAGAACTCTTTATGGATCTATGCAAAGCCTTTGATCTAGTAAATCATACAATACTTTAAAAAAAAATGAATAATTATGGTTTAAGAGGAAAAGTAAATAACTGGGTGATGTCCTACCTTACAAATAGAACTCAAGTAGTAGAAGTAAGTGGAACTAAATCGGAAAAATTGAATATTAATTTGGAGTTCCGCAAGGTTCTGTTCTGGGGCCTTTACTGTTTTTGCTTCACATCAACGATTTACCTGGCTTCTTTGACATTTTTTTAATTATGTTTGCGGATGATAATTCGTTGTGCTGTAGAGATTCTTTTGAAACAGCTATATCTAATGTACAAACTTCGCTAACAAAATTTGCTGATCACTTTAAATCGAATAGGCTATTCTTAAATATATCTAAAACCGTTTTCATTATATTTTCTCCTAGGCATAGTACATATGATAAAAGTCACTTAATAAAAATAGCTGACAAGTCTATAGAACAAGTCAGTCATACTAAATTCTTGGGAGTATTCATTGACAACGCATTAAATTGGTATGAACATATATTGACTTTGCTGCAAAAAACTTTCTTCCATCTGTTATAGATAATATAGATTATCCAAAATATCAAACAGGAAAACTGCATTGGTATATTATTACACAAATTTTATTTCAAGGGCAACATATGAAATTCTCTTTTGGGGCTCCTCATGTCATTTTGAAAGAATATTTAAACTTCAGAAGAAGGCTGTACGTAATATTATGGGAGTACCTAAATATACGTCCTGTAGAAATCTGTTTAAAGATTTAAATATGTTGACATTGCCATGTATTTATATTCTAGAGATTCTAATATGTGTTAAAAATAATCTAAGTAAATTTCTACCAAACAGTTATAATCAAAATTATGATACCAGGGAAAGTAATAACTTAAGCACGCCGTTACATAAGTTATCAAAATACGAAGAAAGCCCTAAATATATCGAAATAAAATTGTATAATAATAAGATCCCAAATTTCTTAAGAAATATCAAAAATACAAAAACATTTAAAAACGAAACAAAAAAATACCTAACAGCTAAATGTTTTTATTCAGTTGATGAATATTTGGAAAATTTGTAGGTGGTTTTAATAGTTTAGTTATGCTATATTATGCTATACCGGGTGAGTCACGAATTGCGCTCGCCCCGATATTTCCTAAAATATTTGGAATAGAAAATTGAAATTTTGAGGCCTTATTACACGACTAAAATGCCATCTTTTCAATGGAAAATCAAGTTTGGTGCACATCCGGTTTGACCGGAAATGCTCACAACTTTCGATTTTTAAATGGAACACCCTATATATTTTTACATTTTTGGAATCTAGAGGAAATTTTGAATACAATACATCCATTTTGGTCACTTTTTGATAAACATTAAAAATTTTATTAAAAAATCTATTTCTGAATCCAGAGTGCTGTGGTGCCCAAAATATATTTTAGTTTGTGTGCTACGTTACTATAAAAATGAAAAGAGCAATATGATTGCATTACTTAATTCCCTAGAGGCGTTTAAAATTTTTAAATGTGATTTTTACCCACTAACTCGGTTTTTTTAAATGGGAATTTAATCGTTCGCCAACATTTTTAAATACCTCATTTTCATACGAATCTAATGATACCAAAATTTTGAAAATCCGCTCAGAAATATTTGAGATTTCAGCCAAAATACAATGCAACCAAGCTTTTAGAAACATGCGGCTAATAGATAATAGATTAGTGGGCTTTGGAAACTAAAATGGCACATTTCTGTGTAAATCTGGTAACCTAATAACATTGGAAAAATCATAGTAGCCATTGAATGTAATAAAACAACATCAGCTGTCAGACAGACTCGTGTAGTTATAGGCAATCTTGAGTTATCAAACCTTTAATAATTGTGAGCGCAAAGAACGTTACAATTAAGTTTAGCATAGGTATGTGGAGGTAAACACAATTACATCCACAAGGACATTTGCAATAATTAATTGCAAATTATTGCAAATTTAAATTTTGAAATTTTTTTTACCAACATTTTTGAAAAATTTAAAAAAAAATGAATTTTTTTAACCACCACTATACTCCACTCCATTACGTGAATGTTGGATTGAAAATGTGACAGATGGCAATAATATCTGGCATATGCACCTATTATACTTTTATTGAAAAATGTACAGGGTGGTCATCCCAAGAAATAATTCAGTCATGGTGGACATTTGTAAAGGTATTTGCGCAAGCCTGCCATATGTGGCACCTGCTATTTAGTATTGAACTTTTGCTGTTGGATGAGCAATCTCTATATTTTTTTGAAAAAAACTTATCAAGTTTTCTTTGTAATAATAGCAATACCTATATTCCGATTATTATTATCAATGTCATTTCGTAATTATTAATTTTTTAGAGTGACCGCCATGCACAAATAACGAGGGAAGTTCTGTGTAAATACCTTTACCGATTTTTTAAGTTTATTCTTGAATTTGACACTTATTTATAAAACGAAAATGGTTGCAATTAGCCATAGTGAAGTACTTACAAAAAATGTTCGTTTTTCATTTCTACATCATATCGTTGAAGAATATACTGGGTGTTCCATTTGAAAAAATTGAGAAAATTCAATTTAAATTTTTTTTAATTGAAAAATTATGTTTGGCCACCCTGTACAGTTTTAGGAAATGAAAATGATTCAAAAACATTAATTAGATGTCTCGTAATTGGTATTTCTTAAAACCTATAATTGTGTCTGTGGTGATTTTTTTAATATCCATCTGCAGATTACATTATTTCAACAAAAAAATTCGTTACATCCAAGTGGTTGGGAGATATTCAATGCTCATATAGGAATGAATAGAGCCTAGAAAGAGGATTCAAAAAATGTACTGATATACACAGCATTCCATTTAAAAAAAGGCACACTAGGTCCTGTAATTTCGTCTTGGCTCGCCCTGTTTGCTCGAAAATAATTTCCAGTTATAGACTTTTTATCTTTGTTCTATCCAATCACCGCATTGCTCCTTTGAAGGGTTTCCGCGGTGGGCTCCACCCTTGCCCGTATGCTATTTTTTTCATAATGGGATTGTCGGTATCATATTCCTTGCCATCCGTTCGTGCATGAAGGTATCGGTCGTACAAGACAATCAACCGGCAAGGACAATGAAATTAAGTGATTATTCCAGGAATATGAAACGTTTTGCTCAATTATAGTTAATTAACAGAAAAAAAAAACTGAAATAAAATAAACACATTTTCTTGGAATCGCACCAAGGAAATAAACGCGGCAATAAAGTTTATTTTAGTTTCCTTTGGGTGTTTTATAACAACAGATATGCCGCGTTATGTAATTGTGTTGTCATATTCTGAAAAATATCGTGTCACTTTATCGCTTTACTGGGTAATAGGGGCAATGCCTAAGCAAACACAAGTGCATTACAAAATTGAGTTGGTTGTAGCTGCAATCGACAATGGCGTATCAGTCAATTCCTATTTGTCGTTAACTCGCTCAATTAAATAATAATATTAGAGAAAAATGGGGAAGAATTGAGATTCGAGAAAATGTTCATTTGTAGTATGGATGGCAATATAGCCTAGGCAATAGAGCCAGAAAAGCTCTGTTTAAAAAAAATGTCAACCGGGGTTTTCAGCGGAAACATGTGCCTCTCAGTATGTGTAACTCTATTGTACCTAAAATCCAACAGCTGAGAATTAATTCGTCTATGTTTAATTAAAAAGTAAAGTTACGGAAAACGAGTTTTTGGCTCGTATCAATGTATCTTTTAGCCCAGTCGTCAGGGGTTTTAAGGCGTTACTAAATGTTATATGGATGAATTTTTCAGAATAAGTAGTTTTGTTGCTGTAGAATACAACAAAAAAATTACAGCTGTAAGGTGCCAGGGACCCCTAAAAAATCGAAAATGTTGGCCGAAATTCGGTTTTTGGCCAATGACTCGAAAAATAAAAGAAATATATCAAAAAACTAATACAGCCCAGTGAAATTAGACTTTTCTGATCTAACAAATTATATCCTTCATTTTTTTTATAAATCGATTTATTTTGGTGTTTTAAAGAAAGTATTCAAAATCGAGAACGAGATCACTGCGGCGAATATCGCGCTTTCTATGGCTTGAAGGGCAATTGAATGAAATATAGTGAAATTCTGCACAAAGATTATCTCTTTCAATTTTTATGTACAACGAACGGTTTAGGCAAAAATGTTCTTCGAAGTTTCCGCGCAAGGCATAAACCGCGATTTTACCGCTAATGTGTATAAACAAATTTTTCATCAATTACTTAAGTTTTAAATATAATAGAAATAATTATTAATAACCATAGCATATTATAGTTTATAATATATTAACCACCATAATTTAAAAAAAATATATTTTTTTTAAATACTAAAGAATCTATAAAATTTAAAAGAACACTCACAGTTTTATATAAATATAATCCAGTCATTTAATTAATGTGAAGAAAATATAATTTTTTGATAATTGCAATTAATAAATTTAAAAATTATTCCACTTATAATTTCTAAAAGTATGTAAATGTTTACAAAAATAAATTTACTAAAATTTAATATTTAATACTGCTTGAACAGGGAATAAATAATGAACAAAAATTTGTTTTGTTCAAATTTGAAATTTTCACCTTTCATGACATTCTAAACCTATTTTAAAGTGAAAGAATAAAACGAGTTGTAAACGAAGAAAATGAGTTTTCTGGGGTGCTGGCAACTGTTGAGGATCCTCATGTTAGTCAAAGAGAAGTGAGATCACTAGTAGGAATAAGCAGGCGGTCTGTGGGTCGAATCTTAAAAACACATAAGTTGCATGCATATCATATTCAAATGCACCAGGAATTTATCTGATGACGATTTTCAAAAGCGCCTACAATTTCGTAATTGAGCCAGAGGTAAAATGCAAGATGATGTCAACTTCTTCAATAATGTTTTATGCACTGATGAGGCAACTTTTCATAAAAATGAATTTGTTAATAGACACAATTTCCATTATGCTTCGGAAAATCCTCACCTTTTTATGCCAGTTGATAACCAACACAGATAGTCTATAAGCTTTTGGAGAGGAATTATTGGAGAACATGTAATAGGGCCACATTTCTTTGTTGGTATATTGACTGGAGCTATTTACTTTCATTTTTTTGAAAACTGTCTGCCACAATTATTGGTAAATCTCCCTGAAAGAATTCGAAATAGGATATGGTTTCAGCAAGATGGTGTTCCACCACATTATTTAAATGCAGTTAGAGTCCACTTAAATAATACCTACCCTCATCAATGGATTGGAAGAAATGGACCCACTAAATGTCCTGCTAGATTCCCAGATCTTGCAAAAATGATTTCTTTTTATGGGGATACGTGAAGGAAATTGTTTCTAGAGACACACCAACAACAGTACAAAAATATGAAGGAAAGAATAATAACTGCCTTTAGATCTATCACACCAGCAGTCTTAGGAACAGTGGGAATCTCATTTCAAAAGTGCATAGAGATGTGTCAATCAAAACGGGCAACATGTGGAACATTTATTGTAATTTTATTTGAAGAAACCTATTTTTTACTTCCACATCCACGTAGTGGATTGGAAGTATAGTAATCGTAAAAAAATTTTCAAAAATTTTTATTCGTGAAATAGGTTTAGAATGTCATGAAACGTCGAGATTTTAAATTTGAGAGAAAAAAAATTTTCTGTCTGTCGGTCGGTCTGTATGTAACTTTTTTTTTTTTTGTCCGCACGTTTTCTCCGGAACGGTTGAAGATATTGACTTGAAATTTTGTACACGTATATATTATAACGAGATCTGGAACTGGATTGTTTTTTGAGGATATCCGGTGAAGGGTTGGGGGTTAAATAGGGGTAAATATGGGAAAATAAGTAAAGCAAGCTTGTAAGAGTACAGAAACTTGAAATTCGGTGTATGTACTAGAAGTTAAGGACTCAGATTTTTTCATAACATTTTTCAACCCCCCACCACCCCTACCCCATTAATGGGGTTGATAAAATAAAGTTGAGATATTCATTTGAAATTTCATACACGTATGTATTATAACGACGTCTGGAATTATATTATATTTTGAGATGATTCCGTTGAAGGGTTGGGGGTTAATTTGGGGTAAATAGGGGAATATAAGTAAAACAAGTTGGTAAGCGTACAGAAACATGAAATTCGGTGTATGTACTGGAGCGTCAGATTTTTTTATAATATTTTTCAACCCCCACCACCCCTACTCCAATATGAAAAGGGTTGATAAAATAAAATTGAGATATTCATTTGAAATTTGGTACACATATGTATTATAACGACACCTGGAACTAGATTATAATTTGAGACGATTCCGTTGAAGGGTTGGGGGTTAAATAGGGGTAAATAAGGGAAAATAAGTAAAGCAAGCTGGTACAGAAACTTGAAATTCGGTGTATGTACTAGAAGCCAAAGCATCAGATTTTTTTATAATTTTATTAAACCCCCACCACCCCTACTCCAATATGAAAAGGGTTGATAAATTAAAATTGAGATATTCATTTGAAATTTGGTACACGTATGTATTATAACGACATCTGGAACTAGATTATATTTTGAGATGATTCCGTTGAAGGGTTGGGGTTAAATAGGGGTAAATAGGGGAAAATAAGTAAAGCAAGCTGGTAAGACTACAGAAACTTGAAATTCGGTGTATGTACTAGAAGCCAAGGTCTCAGATTATTTATAATATTTTTCAACCCCCACCACCCCTACTTCATTATTAAAAGGGTTGATAAAATAAAATTGAGATATTCATTTAAAATTTGGTACACATATGAATTAAAACGACATCTGGAACTAGATTGTATTTTGAGATGATTCCGTTGAAGGGTTAGGGGGTATTTAGGGGTAAATAGGGGGAAATAAGTAAAACAAGCTGGTATGAGTACCGAAACTTGAAATTCGGTGTATGTACTAGAAGCCAAGGCCTCAGATTTTTTAATAATATATTTCAGCCCCCCACCAGCCCTACTCCAATATGAAAAGGGTTGATAAATTAAAATTGAGATATTCATTTGAAATTTAGTACGCATGTGTATTATAACGACATCTGGAACTAAATTATATTTTGAGATGATTCCGCTGAAGGGTTGGGGGTTAAATAGGGGTAAATAGGGGAAAATAAGTAAAGCACGCTGGTAGGACTACAGAAACTTGAAGTTCGGTGTATGTACTAGAAGCCAAGGTCTCAGAATATTTATAATATTTTTCAACCCCCACCCCTACTTTATTATTAAAAGGGTTGATAAAATAACATTGAGATATTCATTTGAAATTTGGTACACGTATGAATTATAACGACATCTGGAACTAGATTATATTTTGAGATGATTCCATTGAAGGGTTGGGGGTTAAATAGGGGTATATAGAGGGAAATAAGTGAAGCAAGCTGGTAAAAGTACAGAAATTTGGAATTTGGTGTATATACTATTAGCGAAGCTCTTAGGTTTTTTTATTAGTATTTTCCATCTCCCCACCACCCCCACTCCCTTATTAAAAGTTTATAAAATTAAATTTAAATTTTCACTTGAAATTTGGTACATTTATGTATTATAGCTATATCTGAAACTAGATTATATTTTGACATGATTGCGTTGAAGGAGTGGGAGTAAGTAGAGGTAAATAGGGAAAAATAAGTAAAGCAAGCTGGTAAGAGTACTGCAACTTGAAATTAGGTGTATGTCCTAGATGCCAAGGCCTCAGATTTTTACATACTATTTTTCAACACTTCCACCACCCTTACTACATTATTAAAGGGGTTGATAAAATAAAATTGAGATATTCACTTGTAATTTGGTAGACGTATGTATTATAACGACATCTGGAACTAGATTATATTTTGGGATGATTCCGTAGAAGGGTTGGAGTTAATAGGAGTAGGGAAAAATAAGTAAATCAAGCTGGTAAAAGTACAGAAATTTGGAATTCGGTGTATATACTAGAAACCAAGGCCTCAGATTTCTTTCTAATATTTTTCAAACTCCACCACCTCCGCTTCATTATTAATGGGATTGATAACATCAAATTGAGATATTGACTTGAAAGTTAGTACACGTATGTATTGTAGTGACATCCGATTGAGATGACTCCATTGAAGGGGTGGGAGGTGGTAGATTGCGAATAGTGGAAAATAAGTAGGGTAAACTAGAAACTTCATTTTTAACGAATATGGTAGAAACCAACCCCTCAAACTTTTCTATGATATCTGCCCCAAATATTATTAAAATTCTATGACCAATAATTTCCACATACTAGAGTGCAAATATAGTCAAGATATTTCCTTTAAAGTGATCTGGATGTGGAAGTAGTGATTCCTTAGGCAGCGGTTTTTAATATAAGTTTATTTTAGAATTTTATAATTATTGCTCAATAAAACGAAAATGGTTGCAATTAGCCATATGGAAGTACTTACAAAATTGTTCGTTTTTTATTTCTACTTCACATCGTTGAAAAATATACAGGGTGTTTCATTTGAAAAAAATTTGAAAATTCAATTAAAAAAATTCTTAACCGAAAAATAATTTTTAACCACCTTGCACAGTTTTAGAAAATGAAAATGATTCAAAAAACATTAATTAGATGTCTCGTAACTGGTACTCACATAAGTTTTTCTTAAAACCCATAATTGTGACTGTGGTGATTTTTTTAATATCCATCTGCAGATTGCATTATTTCAACAAAAAAATTCATTACATCCAAGTGGTTGGGATATATTAATTCTAATATAGGAATGAATAGAGCCTAGAAAGATGGTTAAAAAATGTACTAATATACATAGCATCCATTTAAAAAAGGCACTTGGTCCTGTAATTTCGTCTTGGGTCGCCCTGTATATTTGAAAATAATTTCCAGTTATAGGCTTTTTTTTCTAGTTTACTTGCAATTTTTTAAAAGAAATTTTAGCTATCGTAGAACTCGAGATATCGAGGTCGGACGCATTATTGCCCCACCCTGTATATGCAGACTGGCTGAAAGAAAGAAAATATTTTATATCATAATGTTATGGGGAAAATGATTTTCTACTCAGCATTTCTGGATTAGCAGGGAGAAAGAAACTGCCTTTGATGATAGCAGTGAAAGATCGAAACGTAGAAAGACCCATCCGTCAGGTAGGTAAAGTTGTGTGCAAAATATAACATTCAAAGCGGCATCCCTTAAGAATTACATCGCAAAGAGAGCCGCCTCGCGCTTGCAAATGAATACAATAGTAAAAAAAGAATAAAGGAAGCCGCAAATGCTGCTTATATTTTGGATTTGAGTTTTTTTTTTACATCAGCATGAATGGAAACCTCAATTTCATCAGATCTTGATGAATTGAGTACATCCACGTCTGAAAATGATTCAAGTAAGGCACAAAGTTACTATGAAAGTAACTATTGATAAACAATAAGCAATTTATTTTCTAAAACATTTCATTTAAGTTCAGATTTTGTAAATAACAATTTATTTTTTGATGTTGATTTTAATTTTGTAATTACTTATGTTTTAAATTATTGTATATTTTTCCAATTTTTGGTACCATATTTTCATTCGTTTTAGCAAGATACATCCTGAATAAATCCACGAGTACAATTTTTTCGCTATTTTTATGTTAATTTGTAAGTTGAATTCTCTCTACTCAATTATTTTGAATTCCATTCCCTGGAATCACCCCAATTTCTCAATGGCATTTTTAAAATTATTTTTCCTGCAATCGCCACCTGATTGTGGACGAGTTTCATAAATTCTGAAACTTTGGCCAAAAAAAGATTAATGTCGTCCCACTGTGGAGTGGATACAACGAATAATTTGCCATTTTACAACAGTTTTGAGAGTTTATTGCCTACTGATATCTGATTTTATAAGCTTTAGTAATGTTTAAGTAAGAAAACAGGTAGTTCAAAGAAATCTGTTTATTCCCTGAACAAAAATGATCTTTGTAAAAACTAATTCTAGGTAAAAATCGTCAACCATTAAGCATTTAAGTTATGATTCGATTAATTTTCCGCTTTGTAGGTCTCTCCAGTTGGCGAGACATTTCCGTTCCAGTTTTATAAATAAATTTTGCGTTAAATTTCCTTGACAAATGCAATTTGGTAGATTCTTCGAATTGACATTATTATTTGCGGCATCCGAGGAATGCACGGGCGACGTATATGTCAAACCGCCTGGTCCGATGCGTACGTACGTGAAACGTAAACAAATTTCAGCAGAAATACGAAAATAACCCTAGAATTCTTATTTTCAGAGACACAACATTTTCCTCGTGTCTCCTGACACAGTCGCCGACGTGTGAACAACACCGTGTGCATATTTCAATTAACTGCACTTTATGCCAAGAGATTAGCAACCAAAACAAAAATGCAAGCAGCCAAGAACTATGCGATATACCGGGGAGAAAATGTTATTTTGCGTATACACACACACACCGGCAATAAAGGAACAGAGATCAATTAGTATTTTTTTGTACATGTTTTTTTCTACAAAAAAATTTGACCGGAATCTCTTAAATGGAAAAGTTAACTAATAACCAGCTTACTGCACTTTGTCTTGCTTCATGCCATTTTGCAGTCTGTTTAAAAACGTAATACAAAAAATCGGTTATTTACACAGAACTTCCCTCGATATTTGTGAATGGCGGTCACTCTAAAAAATTATTAATTGCGAAATGCCATTGAGAATAATAATCTGAATATAGTTATTGTTATTATTACAAAAAAACCTGATAACTTTTGGTCAAAAAAATATACACAGTGCTCATCAACAGCAAAAGTTCAATACTAAATAACAGGTGCCAATATGGAAGGCTTGCGCAAACACCTTTACAAATGTCCACCATGACTGAATTATTTCTTGGGATGTCATTTTTCAATAAAAGTATAATAGGTGCATATGCCAAATATTATTTCCATCTGTCACATTTTCAATCCCACAATCACGTAATGGAGTGGAAATATAGTGGTGGCTAAAAAATATAATTTTTTTTTGAAATTTTTTAGAAATGGTGAAAAAAATTTTCAAATTTTTTTTTTCTGCAATAGGTTTAGAATGTCATGAAACGTAAAAATTTTAAATTTGAGCAAAAAAAAAAAATTTTACATCTATTCCAGTGTTAATTTTTTTTCCAAAATGGTGAAAAGTTGCAAATTTTTTTTACCGAAATAGGTTTGGAATGTCATGAAACGTGGCAATTTTAAATTTGAGCAAAAGAAAATATTTCGTCTATTCTATAGTAGTGATAAATAGATTACCTAAACATGTTTTCAATTTTTTTTTTTTTCAAAAACATTTTTAAATTTGTTTGAATAATTTTAGTACGCCATGGAAACGTGGAAATTTTAAATCTGAACAAAGAAAAAAATTCCATCTATTTTAGTGGTAAAATTTGTTCAAAAATTAAAAAAAAAATTCTATTTTTTTTTAAATAGATTTAGAACGCTATGAAAGGTTGCTCATCAAGAAGCTGCAGATATAGAAAAGCTAATTTGCCCTGCAGTGAACTTTGCTTTTGTGGTGGATGCGAGCCGAACAGTTCATAAGTATAAAACTACAATGCAGTATTTGAAATATAGCTTGATTTTACACCTGAATTGTGATTTGATTTAAAAATTCACTTATCCCTATACACGGTCAACATACTCACTAAGTGATATTTCCTTAAAGAAAATTTCAGTTTTTATTGCAAAGTCAGCGTTCTTCATGTTAATTTAGTAGGATTCTGTTAAAATCCTGCATGAATACAGCTAAAACTGACGAAGATATCAAACTTTTTGCAATTACGGTGGCCATTTTAAAACACCGATGTCACGGCCACCATTTTGGATTTTTGAGTGAGCTTTAATCTTAAAATTGAAGTATACACTATTATCCACAAATGTACCAAGTTTCATGATTTTTTTCTTCAAGTGCACGATTAGCTTTGATTTTGCAATATGCGGCCGGACTATATTTATTAACCGTTCCACAGGTAAATAACCATTTACGGTGGAAGTGCAAGGTAGTGGCCTGTCTTGCGGTAAAAAAGAGCCTTTTACAGCGGGTTATAAGAAAGAAGTCCGAAATAATATTTTGTACACCCTGTATATTGGTTTGACTTGTAATATTTAGTTTCAACTGCCGCTTTCTACAGTTTAATACATGTTTTACAGTAAACGGCGTTGAAAATTTTAGCCCACTATAAGTAGTCCAACGAATTCATTAGAAGGAGTTCATCTTTAACTGTTTTTTAAACTGTTCTTAGTAGTCGCCAATTGCCCATTTTATAACTTACACAGATTCAGAAAATTTAGTTTAAGGGACGTAAACTTGTTTCTGCACAGATAAACCACGCCTTGTCGTAGAACAATGCAGGGCATTGGTATAAATTAATAGCGCCATCGCTTGACCGCGTCGAGTTGAGAACAGCGCACCCATTCTGCTTTTAATAGCGTAGCTGTTTAGACGTGTGGGAATAAAATAAATGCCGTGTGTTTATACAACTGCAGAAAAAGTGCAAATTGTGAAGTGATACTTCGGGGGCCATTCCACTGATGACACAATACATTTATTTACTGTGGCATATCAAGACAGACCAATCTCCTCAGCTAGCATAATTTCATACATCATTAAAAAATTTGAGAATTTCGTGTGTGTCGTGAATTATTGTAAAAAATACTGTCATCAAAAAATGAGCGAAGAACGTGAAATTCGCGAAACTAATGTCTGTGCACCTGTTGAAACTAGTGAACCTTGTTCTAGCAGACAAATTGCTAATGAAGTTGACATGAAGGAAAGAACTGTAAGAAATATTTTGAAAAGTAATGGGTACAGTTGTTTTAAAGTTCAAACAACGCAAGAAATATTTCCCGAGGACAATTTCAAACGGATGGAATTTTGTGAAATCATGATAAATAAAGTGAATGAAAATGAAAACTTCTTAAAGAATATATTGTTTACAGAAGAATCATTCTTTTCATTACATAGGAAACACAATCCATCCGTGGTACGATATTGGTCTCGGAAAAATAAACATTTGAGTGTTGCTGTGCGAACTCAGTATCCTCAAAAGTTGAACGTTTGGACGGGAATTTTAGACAATCATATTATAGGCCCACTGCTAATCGATAGCAATTTAAATGGCAATACATATTTAGAGCTTTTACAAAAGCAAATAATTCCTGCAGTTCAAAATCTTCCTGTCAACTTTGACGACATTTGGTTTCAACAAGACGGCTGCCCAAGTCACAATACCTTAACTGTTATTAATTTTCTTCAAAGAACATTTCCCAATCGTTTAACAGCAACCAGGGCAATGATAAAATGCCCCCCCAGGTCACCTGATCCAGCACCCCATGATTTCTTTCTGTGGGGCTTTTTAAAGGAAACCGCGTACAAACATGCGTTTGAACGAGCTAATAATTTAGCTGAATTACGGGAAAAACTTATCTAACTTTGTGCAAGCATTACTCCAAATCAACTCAATGATATGAGAGGTTAATTGTATAATCGGTTTGGCTATTATTTGGCACAAGAAGGTGGTTTGTTTGAATCCTTACTTCATTAATTTATTGTTTGATAATTATTAGTTGATTTTAGTTTCTGAGGGTTATTTAATTTTAATGTTCTATTTTTGTAATTTAATAAGAATAATTTATTTTTTGGTAATTATTAGTTTCCGAGTTGTTTAATTTTATTTTAATGTTCTATTTTCATTTCGGTTTTAATAAGAATGAATATTTTATTCCCATAGCATTTACGGCTAAAAAAGAAACTGCAGAAATGCTTTCAATAGAAGAAATTATTTGTCAAAAATGTGACAAATAACTTCTTCGCTTTTGACGAAGAGATAGTGTCTCGTTTCGTATTAGAAATTATCACCTACATCCGCACCCATCCTTAGTTCATGCCGTACTAAATTCAATTCATTGTGTGCCTCTGCTTTTACGATTTATGGAACCAGCGCGAGCGGGGCGTGGTCAATTACATCGTTATTCCTATACCCTAAACTGCATTTTCCGAATCTATATATAACTATAGCGGCCCATAGTGCATGTAGAATAGATTTATTTGCATTTATTTTAATTTGATTAAATACAAGATGTCCGCTCAAAGGTACTCAAACCATTTGTGTGTGTATTTTAAGTTTTGGTATAGTGCCTATCCTAAACCAAGTATGGACTTATAACACTCTTCAAATAAAGCTTTAGATAATTCATTAAAACTTGAAAGTTTTGATAGTAGTTTTTATTAGAGGCCTGTAGGCCCTTCTTTAGAAGGGCCCCTGTACTCCAATAAAGGTTTTAAATCGGCTTCATAGAGTCCTACTAAACTATTTACGTTTATAAGTAGTTTTGGAAATAAGTTTACAGAATAACTTGTAGATTATTTTAAAAGTACAATCGCTACTTGGGTTGTCAAAAACACATTCACTTCTGCTATGAAAGACTTTACGAAAACTGTTTTTCAATCGAATTTTTAGCTTTTGGACCCCGCATTCCTATAGAGCCTGTCAAAATACTTCGGAATATGATGCTCTGCTCGTTAGTACTTGATAATTTTTTTTTATGTGGCTATGTAATTAAACAGCCAAATAGAAACCTTGAGCTACGCCGTAATGATTCGATACATTCAAGGATCGACAAACGTATGTTTGTCTGGATGTTAATTAAGGATTTGTTTTTACATCACTATCGTCAATCAGCGCTCGTCTATTATATTATAAGTCTTTCCTGGAAGAGCTGCACAAAGCCAATGACTATTAAATACCCTCGATAATATCCGAACGATTCGAGTAATGGCACATTAAGGTTGCCGTGTTGTAAACAGTGGCTGTTTATTTTATATAATAAGTCTTCATTTGTTCGCACTAAATATAGACAACGCTATTGTAATTAAATGATAAAACTGAGTTTCGCCGTATGTTCGATTGTATGCACAAAAGTGATCGTTCTTCTTATGCCACCAACGTATAATTAGGCCGTTTCTGAGTAAAGCCCCCCCTCGAATTCCTACGAAATGACCTAGTAATCTAAATTATATGTCCATTTTCCGAGAGTTTGCGTGTAAGGCATTTCATGTATGTTACAAGAGAGAGTCATTACTTAAGCAATAATTAGGCTAAGTAAAGTGTATTATTACTTGCTGTACGCAACATCGGCCTGTATTCTTTTAATGTGAAGTCACTCCCCTAAGGAATGATCAGATCGCCAAAACAGTTTAGTATCTTTCGTTATCAATTAAGAATTTTTTCTTTGAACCTAGTTAAAAAAACCGCTGCCTAAGGAATCACTACTTCCACATCCAGATTTTTTATCCAAGTCACTTTAAAGGAAACATCTTGATTAGATTTGCACTCTAGCATGTGGAAATTATTGGTCATAGAATTTAAATAATATTTGGAGCAGATGTCATAGAAAAGTTTGAGGCGTTGGTTTCTACCATATACGTTAAAAATGAAGTTTTTAGTTTACCCTACTCATTTTCCCCTATTCACAACCAACCACGCCCCACCCCTTCAATGGAATCATCTCAATCCGATGTCATTACAATACATACGTGCAGTAACTTTCAAGTAAATATCTCAATTTTATGTTATCAAACCCATTAATAATGGAGCGGAGATGGTGGTGTTTGAAAAATACTATAAAGAAATCTGAGGCCTTGGTTTCTAGTATATACACCCAATCCCACATTTCTGTACTCTTATTAGCTTGATTTACTTATTTTCCCCTAATTACTCCTATTTAACCCTCAACCCTTCAACGGAATCACCTCAAAATATAATCTAGTTCCAGATATCGTTATAATACATACGCGTAGGTATAGGTCAAGTGAATATTTCAATTTTGTTTTATCAACCCCTTTAATAATGGAGTAGGGGTGGTGGGAGCTAGTATATACACCGATTTTTAAATTTCTGTATTCGTACCAGCTTGCTTTACTTATTTTCCCCTATTTACCCCTATTTAACCCCAACCCTTCAACGGAATCATCTTAAAATAAAATCCAGTTCCAGATGCCGTTATAATACATACGCGTAGGTAGAGGTGTTTCAGAATCTCATGAGCCGCGAAATGCGCAAAAGGCAAAGTTTAATCTGAGTTATAAGTATGTTTTTGAAGACACTGGAGGCTGCCTTGCTGTATACATAAACAAGAGCTCGGGATAAATTGTAAACAATAAACATAATATTTTTAAGAAGTGTAACTGAGTCAACAGGACGGATTATGTCTCTGCGCATATGAAGGTCACGGCTCATGAGGTTTTAAAACACCTCTAATGGTTTTTACAAAAACGTAATGTAATGCATATCTAGCAAATAAAAATACAATTTTGAATCAAACACATACCTTCCGATTTTAATATGCGTTGTGTTTATTTTCATAATAATCAAATATAAAAACCCAATTAATTGGTGGCAACATAAAACGTTTTCCCCAATAAAATAAACCATTTTAATATAATATTAAATCATACATAACAACAAAGTTAAGGATTAATGGCACAAAACTGCCATGTATCGTGTGCACAAACAATACTCAATCATAATTATAATTCAAAATAGAGCATAAGACCCTCAGGGGGGCAGATTATCCTTGATAGCTTGGCTTAATATTGGTTATCACTTACCTTGCCAAATACTTAATAACAGGAAATTACCAAAAAATAAATACACAGCTCTACAAGGCTCAACAAAAAACGATAGTTGGACGCCACCTTATTTTTAGTTACTGGAAGTCAAATAATACACAATTTCTGCTCACTTTAAACTATAAATTGGCCCGGCAAAATAAGGAAACACCAAGCCATCCCAGATTAGATGAGTGCTAGCTTAATGAAATTAAACAATTACTAAAACAAATAATCTATTAACATTCGGAGTTACAAAAAAAACAAAAAAATACTCTAGTCAAATATAGTTTGCAGAGATGAATCGATACAATATTTTGTATCGCCCGGCCTGAGCTCAATGACTTATAAGAAAACTTATAACTTACTCACTAAAATTACTAGGAACTGTATAACAAATAGCATTTTAACAAGGATTAACCAGTTAAACTAATTACATAAATTGACATGGCACTCTAAATTTTAACCCTCAAACGGTTTCACAATCGGGGAGACATACAAAAAGCTTTCGGCGCGTACCGATTTTTCTATTGTTTCTGGACAACCTTAAATGTTGCTAGCGAGCACACACTAATTAGGCCACTATGTATGCCTCTTGGGGCATCGAAATTGTCTACAAATCACGTCAATGTGGCCAATGTCTGACTAACATGAAAGCGGTCAAATTGTCTACCGATCTCACTAGGGAAGGAAAAATAAATAACAAAACCAGTTCCTGAACGGCACTAAAAATATTGTTTCTCCACGCGCATAGCCTTGAGCTACCACAACTAGTATATGAAATAAAAAACTTACAGTTTCATTCCTGGACACATGAAGGTCAATTAACGTATGGCACTCAGCAAAAATGAACGTACAAACTACAAACCACGTACTTAAAATCACCAATAATCACGGATGGCATCAAAGCAACTAATTCAGATTAATCACGCAATTTGCTGCTATTTAATACAGATTCAGTCTGTCATTTAATTGACTATTAAATATTTGTACTTTGTGATTTACACATTACTCTGATGCACAATTTAACATAAAAAGCCTTGCTGTAACTATGGGCAATGTTACGCTATAACACAGAACATGTAAACTAAAATAACTACTTTACTGATTCTATTCGCAGTTACTATTCATTATATGCAGATATTTACAAATGTATGGCGGCTTTTTAATTCTTACGGCCTACCGGCCAACCGCCTCTACCCATTTTCTTAACGTCCTTGTCGTTGCCGACTTGGGGCTTACTGTTGGCTAAACTTGGTCGTACAAGCTCCCACGCTATTGGTCAAGCATTTGTCATGACTAGCCGATAAAATGTAAACGCGTATAATGCTAAGATCAATATCTTAATTTAAATTTAAATAGTAAAAGGAATAATCGCGCGCTTTACCGCTTTGGCACACATAATTGAGATTTACAAATTAAATTATAGTGTGTCTCAAAACGTGAGCGTTATACATGACTTGCTGTCAGCGTTAGATTCCAGTGTATGACGGTACTTTTATATGTTTTTTACTAATGCGGTTTTATTATCTCCTTTAATTAGACGCCGCTGCCGAAATTGTGAATTGTGAAATATTGCTTTGACAAAACCCTTTTTACCTAGTTACACCGTGGCAATTCTTGGCATTTACGTCAACATTTAATAAAAGGAAAGGGTAGATGATCCGAGATCGCAATTATGTAGTTTCGCAAACCGCAGTGTAAAACTAGCCATATGTATGTACATGTACATGTATCTACAAACATAGGATAAAATTATACAGAGTCGGCGGTACACAAAAATGTCTAGTGCTTCTCAGACTGCAGTATACTTGTGGATTCGCGATTTTTCAGAACTGAAATTTGATAGAACAGATCTTTATTGTAGTAGTTGCAACAAAACAATTCTTGGACATCTGAAACAAATGTCAGTAGACATATTTTCTCATAAAAGTATATGGGTGCTAGTGGATCTACTGATAGTGAAGTAAACGTAATTTTAATTTAGATTTAGTGAAAGTGATAGTGGGATGTAACATACCGTAGTTGAAACTAGACAATGTTAGTAAAATGTTACATCCCCCAATACTTTCGAGTGGATCTTATAACCCAACTAGCACCAAAGTGACAGTAACTGAGATGGGAACTTCGTATGAGTAACCATTACGTAATTGCGACTAAATTTACGACTTTGGTGTAAAAACAACTTCATTTGACACGTCTACAGTCCCTGCCTCGTAGTTTCTACCACTAATGATTACTTTATAGTTATGCAACTTCTACGTAGCTTTCATGGTACATGGGAACGTGGTAGTTACCAGTGCGACGACTTTCGGGTTTTCATAACTTGAAGGTGGTAAACTATAGTAGCAGCGACTAATTCGCATCACTGAAATGTGACTTCAAAGTTGCAATCACCTTCAAGTAGATTTAATAGTTACCGCGACGTTCTGGAACTTGTAAGTACTATTCATAGGTGTTAATGACGTTACTGCTACCTACAGAACTGTGTACGGTTACTACAAAGTGCACATCACCTCTGAAATTCACCATGAAGTAAATTTCACCATCTAGTTCCCAATGTTGACCATAGATAAAGTTAATGCAACAAACCTAACCTATATAATATGTTTGCCTTACCTAGACTAGAATTATATGCTGCTATATTATGCCATGCAACATTTTATGTTAAAAATAAGGCAACAAAATTTAATATTTCAACACAGTTTTATTACACCTACCTTTTCTTCTATGTAATCTATCATTGTAATAGTATATTATACCAACAAGGTTTATGTTTATTAAGTCGTTGACATATGGCTGCATACAAGTAAATTGCGACAGCTGATAGGTTTTTCAATGTGAAGTTAGGTAAATGATAAACAGCAAAAGCTAGGAACGCGTTCAGTCTAGACTTCAACGTACGGCTAACACGTACGTTCCGAATCAATATCGGGAAGAATGTAACCATGAAGTAGCAGCGGCAACTTTGAAGAGGTAATTTGTGGTAGTCACAACTTTGCTACGACTTTGAAGTGATGCTACAGTTCCATTCGCAGATTTGTGGTAAATATAACTTTAAAGTTACGTATTTGCAGTTTTCGCCACTATCGCCAAGTAGCAATTACTTTTAAGTAGCATTTCTTGGTGAAAACGACCTTAAAACCATATTTTCTGAAATACGACATGTTGATGGCCAAAATTATCGACGCCATTGTTATAACACATGAACCATAATTTCACAATTGATTAACAAATTTAATTTATCGCCATTTCTTCACCAAATACAACAAATGAATACATAAAAAGTAGTGTTAAGTTCCGAAGAACAATAAAAAATAGTATTGAAACATTCTTTATAGGATTTTGCAAACAGCAGAAAAATTAACTATCTATAAAAGAAAAACTTTGTGTAGAAATATTAATGAAATCATTGCTTTCTTTCGATAACCTGAATTCTGGTTATGCTAGCAAGTTAAAATCCTAAAATGAATTTGTCTAATTTCTTATTTGACAATTCTCATTCTAACACTAGCATCCACACAGTCCCCTACGGCCATGCAGATTAAACTAGTATCCACATAACCCCCTACGATTATGAAGATTCAGTTAAAAATGAGAACAAAGACCTAAAATGAATTTATTTATCTACCTTGTCTTAAAAAATTTTTCATTCCAATGGATTACATTTTCATGAAATCTATCATTCTGTTTCCTGGAAATGCTTAGCCTTTGAAACGTTTTTCGCCCTTATTCTGGAGCTCATCAGAAAGACATAAAGCCATTCATAAAGATGTTTCATGCAAAACCAAGACAATTTCTATGAATAAGTGTGAAATGATTATAATATTATAATAATATTATTATTATAATCATTTCACACTTATTCATAGAAATTGTCTTGGTTTTGCATGAAACATCTTTATGAATGGCTTTATGTCTTTCTGATGAGCTCCAGAATAAGGGCGAAAAACGTTTCAAAGGCTAAGCATTTCCAGGAAACAGAATGATAGATTTCATGAAAATGTAATCCATTGGAATGAAAAATTTTTTAAGACAAGGTAGATAAATAAATTCATTTTAGGTCTTTGTTCTCATTTTTAACTGAATCTTCATAATCGTAGGGGGTTATGTGGATACTAGTTTAATCTGCATGGCCGTAGGGGACTGTGTGGATGCTAGTGTTAGAATGAGAATTGTCAAATAAGAAATTAGACAAATTCATTTTAGGATTTTAACTTGCTAGCATAACCAGAATTCAGGTTATCGAAAGAAAGCAATGATTTCATTAATATTTCTACACAAAGTTTTTCTTTTATAGATAGTTAATTTTTCTGCTGTTTGCAAAATCCTATAAAGAATGTTTCAATACAATT